>CM028672.1:0-1200000 GCA_016760335.1 Gastrodia elata | reverse complement strand
CAAGTATCTCTCAGAGCCAAGTGGCCTGGAACTTCATTGTTATTAGAAGCCGGGTAAGTATCATTGTCTAAATTATACGTGTGACTTTATTTTCTCTTTATCAATATTTTCTTTAAATGAGTGAATTCATATATTTATTAGTCTTCACACTAGCTTCTTAATTATTTTTTTCAACTAAATCTGTTGCATTTAATTGGGATAAGTGATTTGGGCTTATGAGATCTCATGAGGAGCATTTATTTTTGAATGACAAGCTTGTTAGTGGCCTGAATGTTGAGCCTTACGTTAAAGGTAAATCCTTGCAACTACATCATTTCATAGCTTAAATAGTTAGTAGTTATCGAATTGCACCGTTAAATTCACATAAATTAAAATGTTGATGAAGTTATTTTGATCCATTACCAGAAGATGCATTATAATTTTGAGAAAGATAGAAAATTGAAATAATGAACAACAATAACAATAACAGCAACAACACTGAGCCTTAATCTCACTATGTGGGGTTGACTACATGAATCATTTGTTTTCATTGTGCATGATCATATAGAAACTCTTCCCTAAGTTCCAAATAAAGATGAAACTTCCTAATAGTTTTTCCCATATCTTTTGTGGTCTTCCTCTACGCTTAATATGCTCAAACCATTTAAATCAACATTCTTTAATCTTGTCCATCGTTGGAGCCACTCCAACCTTGCGATGAAAAACTCATTTTTCATTATATCCTTACAAGTATACCCACTTATCAACCTAAGCATCCTCTTTGTAACACTTATTTTATCAGCCCTATATAACGTAGCTGGTCGTATAACTACTTATATAAAATTTTCCTTTAATTTTGAGTAAAATTTTCGGATCACAACACTCCAAAGGCGCTTCTCCATTTCATCCAACCTACTTGAACCTTATTATTCACTTCACTCTCCGTTTCACTGTTATTTTGAATAATTGAAACTAGGTATTTGAACCTCTCTCTCTTCTTGATCACATGATTCTCAATAGTTATGTCAAAGAGATTAGAGCCTCAAATATAATTAAACTCATATTCCCTAACTCAAGTTTTGCTTTAATTCTATCCATAGTCTTATCAATTAGTAAAATATCATCTGCAAATAACATGCACCAAGAAATTTTCTTTTGAATGTGCTCATTAAAAACTTACTCTTTTGAATCTGCAAATAACATGCACCAATATAATATATGTATGACTTCTGTGGGAAATAGGAAAATCATTAGACAAGCCACCTCGCTAGAGAACACATGTAACATCCTTATTATACACATCTCTAATAACATCAATAAACACAACACTAATTCCTTTTATCTCCAAAGCTTTCCAAAGAATTTCTTTTGGTACTCTATCATAAGTCTTTTCAAGGACAATAATAATTAAATGAAGATCTCTTTTCTTTCCCTAAATTTTCAATCAAACATGCTAATATATGTGTAGCTTCTGTGGTAGATTGACCTGGCATTAAACCAAATTGATTTTGAAAAATGCAAGTATTCTTTCTTTTTCTGTATTCAATTACTCTTTCCAAAGTTTTAAAGTATGACATTTAAACTTGATTCCTTTATAATTAGCATGGTCTTGAGCATCGTCTTTATTCTTGTAAATAGGTATAACAATATTTTTTCTCCACTCATTTAACATCTTTTTAGTCTTTAAAATAATAAGAAATAACTTGGTAAGGCAAGATATTCCTTCCGCCAAACATTTCCATACAACGTCGAGCTGTCATCCAATCCTACTGATTTTTTGCTCTTCATCATCTTTAAAGTATTCCAAATCTTAGCTTTATTAATACGGTGGATGAAAGTATAATTGAGACTATTTTTATAACTATTAAACTCATTTATAATAATTTAATTGATACAAAGTTCATTAAAAAGCTTAATAAAATAATTCATCCATCTAAGTTGAATATCTTTATCTCTAAAAAGAGTTTTTTGATCATCATCTTTAATATATTTAATATGGGTCAAACATCTGGCTCTCTTATTTCTTAATTTGGATAGCTTATAAATTTATCTTTCTGCCTCAACAATATATAATATTATATAGATGATTGAATGCTGCACTAATCTCTTTAAACTCTAATCTCGAGCGATAGCGAAGGGGGGTTAGGCTTGCTCAAAGATTTGGTCTTTCCCGTTCTTTTCTTTAGATGCAAAACTCTGCTCTTTAAGTCTTGGGCGGTTTGGAGTGTGAGCTCCCCACATAATCGACTGAACTTGAACTAGGTAAGCTGAGGTCTGCTTTACACCGGAAATGAAACTTATGGTGAGGGGCACAGAGAAAGGTGACCAGTTAGTCATTTAGAGCTGATTTATTATTACAAACTGCTATTTTGAATTCTCTTCATTTTATATTCAAACCATTCTTTATAAGATATTTTTTATATTTAATCTTAATGTGAATATCATATTTCCACCATCATGCATCATTATTAATGTGTACTCTCCCTTTTGATTCACTAAGTAAATTTTTTACTATATTGCAAATGCAACTAGCAATCAATTTTCACATAAGATTGGATTCACCCTCAAAATCTTATTGTCTAAGTTCTTAAAATCACTCTTAAAAATATCATTATTACCTTTTCTAAGATTTCATAATCTTGTTTTAAGGCATAGTTTATATTTAATATTACTTTTATATCTCTTATTCTCAAATTAAAAACTAATAAATGATGTGGAGTTGTCAGACACTCACTTGAAATAATTTTACAACCCTTACATAATAAATGATTATTTTTTCTTAGGAAAAAATAAATTATGAGTTTTAGAAGTTTCATTTTTCTAAGTGATAATATATTTGTCCTTTTTTTTAAAATAAGTATTACCAAAAAATATAAAATCATAGGCTAAGACAAACTCTAAAATTACTATTTCTTCCTTAATTTCTCTTAGACCAAAATCACCATGAATATTATTAAAGCCCTTTTTCAACATGTTCATTTAAATCTCCTATAAAAATATATTTTCTTGAGGTTATCTTTGTACTAACACATTTAAATCCTAGCAAAATCATTATATATATATATACATGTATAATTTATTTGAGGAGCATAAACACTTGTAATATTCAAAGTTATTATATTAATTTTAAGCTTTAACAATATAATTCTATCTCTAACCTTATAATCACTACTATACTATCTTTTAAATTCTTATCCAAAATGATACTCACACTATTCCTAAGGTGAATTTTACCTGAGTACTAGAATTTAAAGCTTAAACTATCAATTTCTTTTGCTTTCTTTCTCACCCACTTATATTCTTGGAGGCATATTATATTAATCATTCTATTTAGTATAATATCAACTAACTCAAAAAGCTTTCTAGTGAGAATACCAATATTCTAACACCTTAATCTTTAATTAGAATCAAAGATTTTTTTTTACTCGCATTCGCCCATAATACGAGAACCCTTGCTTATTCGACACTACACTCGGGTGGCGATGTAGCTGCCTTTGCACACTTGACTACATTTAGGGAAATGTGTTTAGCTTGGAAAATTTGATTTTGAGGATCAAATGAGCCCTTAAAGTACGAGCTGGACATTGATTGCTACCGGAAAGTAGTCCCACATCTAATGTCTTCGCTTGTGGTCATGTGGGAAGGCGCAATTGTGTGATGAGATCTTCAGATATAAATGAGTGATTGGCGCCAAAGTTGAATAAAATAGTACTTGTCACAACGTAATGGTCTTTGCTAGCCTTCATTGGAGTAAGGGTGTAGACTCAGGATTGAGCTAGTGCCCTTGCAAGGGTCTCAGTAGGAGTCTTTGGAACTTCTCTCCTCTGAGCAGAAGAATCCTTCCTTGGAATCGCTATCCCATCTACTGTTGTCACATCATGATACTGATTGATCCAGTGGCTCTGACGTCCACACTTGAAGTAACACATCCCGTTGTGATAACAATTCCCAAATGGATGGGGCTTGGACACTGAATAGTAGGGTCCATCTTGGGATGAATCTAACTGATTCGTTGTCAGCTTCTCCTTTCGAAGCGGCTCTTTTGTTGCTGGGCTTGAGACAGCTTCCTTTTGATAGCCTAAGTAGTTTTGCTGGACTTCAACTCTTGCAATCAGGTGCGCTTCAGGAAATTCGTGAAATCAATAATGCAGAGCGGTACCATACTTCTTCTGAGTGCGGCCTTCAGTTTTTCTTGAAAACGACACAACGGGCCATGTCAGTGGTCACCAACTTGGGGCACAGCGGGCCAGTCGAGTAAACTCGGCCTTGTACTTAACAACTGAATATGCATCATGGGAAAGTTTTAGGAACTCTTCCTGCATTACTGCATGGGTAGATGGGGGAATATACTTGGCCAAAAAGACTGCCACAAACTCTTCCCAGGTGATGTTTTCAACATTGCGACCCTTGGTCTCTCTTGTCAGTCTCCACCAATGTTCGGACTCTGCCTCAAATAGGTACGTAGCCAGATGCACCTTCTTCTCTGCCGAGTAGTTCTTGCTCGCCAATTTTTTCTCATACACCTTAACAACATCAGGAGAAGTGGCTCCAACAAACGGGAGGGGTCCAACTTTAGATATGGTTGTAGTGCGTGATCAACTCCGGTGCCATGGCAAGCCGTGGGGCCAGTATTAGAGCCTGAGTGGTGTAATGGGTCTGTATGTACTCTGTAAATAAGCCTATTAACTGATCAATGGACGAACTACTCCCCGTCATGGTAAGATTGAAGAGTTTGACGGGAGTCTCCCGAGGTGTTTGTGGGGAGTGAGGGCTGTCATGATCTATTTGAGAATTATCGAGGATTTAGATAATGCCCTAAGTAGCAATTTAAAGTCATTTTTAGGTTGCATTCAATTTATGTATCTCCTGTCTATTTCACTCAAATGACCTTAATCCTGTTCTATTATTAATTATAAAGGCTGCAACATACAAAATAGATGCTTAACTCTTATTAATCATCATTAAGCTTTACATCATATATGAGCCATACAAATAACAAAATATGAAGTTCATAAAATCGATAATACAACCATCACTTTAATTTAATTACATCTTAAGTGAACATGGATATATATAATGGCTAATGCTACAATATTGGGGAAGTTTTGCCTCCAAATTAGTAGTAGAAAAGAGAAGTCATTTCGTCAGTGGTAAGGTCCTCGTGGGTACTATATTGTAGAATCTTTCATAAAAATAAACACGTTAGATGTGCTGAGTACACAATTTTTTTTTTAATATTAGTCACATTCAAATATTATAAAATGGGTGAAAAGAAAAAGGGCAAGCATGTTATAATATAAAGAAAAATAAAATAAGAAAAATATTTTCCACCAAGTGTTTATAAATGTCCAAAGGAGGGTATATGCGAGGGTGGCAAGCACATATATGTATCAAAAGACAGTTTTGTTCCAACATATTTTGGGAGGCATGTCTAAATTAGACAATGTCTTATTTTTTCTTTAATATTTGATTTTCACATAGCTTAGGCAAAAAGCAATTTCATTTGAGTGGATTCAAAGTATGTCTACTTGAAGCATAATAATAATGGGGTGGTTTCTAATAACCAGCATTGATTTGGAATGTTTCGTACAGACCGGGTATAAGCCGCGCAGCGGAATTGTGAGCCGTAAGGTTAGATATTTTCTTAACATAACCAATCGTGCTCCCTCAATGACACATTGGTTTCTTATACATCAAATGGACTTGCCCTGTCCCATTATATCTATACAAATGCATATTCTCCATCAAAAAGGAAACTATATTGTATAAAGCCTCGCATGTGTGAAAATCCATTATCATATGAAAGGCACGCCAAAGTAGCTAATGTACATCGCCAGCAGTAAGCTCAATTGGTATATATGTGACACAAGTAGACTAGAAAGTAAGCGTGTGCTCATATACAAAAATGTAACCAGTGCTAGCAAGAGAATACGTAAACTATGTATGAGTGATATCAAAAGCTAGTAAACAGTAAAGTACAAAGATTAAGGCTAGCACTAAATATTTAAATTACCGTTGTTATAAAAAATTATGCGTACTTGGGCGCTACAAACAGAGTAAAGTACAACATTATCAATCAATCCTCAAAAATCATTGAACATGCCTTAAATTTATTATTAGATTATGCCAAGTTTTGGGGAGTTTATATGGTTATAAATTTAATGTTAATTACTAACCATTTTTTCAAAAAAAAAACCAAAAAAAAAACATATATATATATATATATATATATATATATATATATATGTGTGTGTGTGTGTGTGTGTGAAAATGAGCGCCTGCGTAAAATCTTAACTCAAGGTTTCCCAAACATGAATTTTATGCTTAACTTAAGTTAATACAAGGTTAAATATATCTAAGGTGACCATAAACACAAAGGGAAAAGTGGAGAAAAGGTCATCCAAGTGAAGTGGCCAACATTGAACATTATTAAATATTTTTTGAATATAACTTAAGGGCTATGTTCTTAGGTTAAGTATGATAAGAAGAATAGATTAGATCAGTAATAAATCAAATTTAATTTGGAGTTAAGCTAGGGCAAGCCAAACTCTCTAACTAGTTGGGTAAATCAACTACATTGGCTAGTCTGCTTCCTACTAGTCTACCACTTAGAATTGAGGCTTTCAAATAAATCTCAAAGGTCTAATTCACTGTTAGGAACCTAATTTAGAATCATAGTCCTCTGAATAGTGAGAAACTAATTCTAAACAGCAAGTAACTATACCATTAAGAGGGCAGGAAAGCTAGTAAAACTCTTATGGCAAGTCTAAATCAAGCACATAAAACAACATGCCATAGCTGTTTGGCATCTAAAGACTTATACCAACATCCAAGGAAGTTGTCAGCAAAAGAATTTCATAAATTATTCTTTGGGCAAGGGTTAAGTGCAATTTTATGGGATTTAGTCAATTAGTTTTCAATTGAACATAATATTTATTTTACTGTTATTCTATTATATGTGGAAGCAAATAAACATTAGATTATGATTTTAGATCACATATATACGTCATGAAAATATCATTAATCATTAGGCGCACTAGTTTGCCATAGGAATTAGCTTTACTAATAACAACCAGAATTATCCCAGCCGCTTACACAAATACGATCTGATCAGAACCGCAAGTCCCTAACAAACCGCTGCTATATATACACGCATGTACTGCTCATTATATATGATAATAAAATGTTTCGATTTCCTTCCGCTTAGTCCTGGCCTCTTCTTCTCTGCTCCCGCTCTTTTCATGGTATCAAAGCACGGTTCATCCTTGATACTTCTTCATTCTCAAAGCGGGCTGATTTAGCAACTATACCATAAGAGGGCAGGAAAAACTAGTAAAACTCTTATGGCAAGTCTAAATCAAGCACATAAAATAAAATGCCATAGCTGTTTGGCATCTAAAGACTTATATTAACATCCAAGGAAGTTATCAGTAAATGGATTTCATAAATTATTCTTTGGGCAAGGATTAAGTGCAATTTCATGGGATTTATTCAACTAGTTTTCAATTGAACATAATATTTATTTTGCAACCTTTCTATTATATGTGGAGGCAAATAAACATTATATTATGATTTTAGATCACATATATACATCATGAAAACATCATTAAGTATTATGTACACTAGTAAAATTGCCATAGGAATTAGCTTTACTAATAACAACCAGAATTATGATCAGGACCGCAAGTCCCTGACAAATCACTGCTATATATACATGCATGTACTTCTCATTGTATACGTTGAATAAAATGTTTCTATTTCCTTTCGTTTAATTTTCGCCTCTTCTTTTCTGCTCCCGCTCTCTTCATGGTATCAAAGCACGATTCATCCTTGATACTCCTTCACGAACATTTTAAGAGCAGGCCGATTCAAACCTGATCGCTGCAGTCACGATTGTTATAGCCACGACCGGTCAAGTTCCAATCTCAAGTTGAAGCCACTCTGTCACTCTCCTGACACAGTGAAATTAACATCTCTTTGCTAGATCTACCACCATTGAGTTCATGAATGTGAAATTCCAATGCAGCGACAAATCAAGTACCCAATGCAACAACTCCATCTACATCGTTGAGACAAAGGGACCTCAAATTTTTGATGTCCAACATCAAGAATATGATTCACACCCCTTTCACCTCTGAGAACTACCAAATTTGGCAAGCGTAGGAACTCCAATTATTAAAAGCAAACTATCTACATGGATATCTTGATGGCACCGGTCCATTCATAACACAGATCCCAGACACTCATTCTGGATTTCCACCGATCGAAACCTGATAGCAGCCCTCTACTCCATCATATCTCCCTCAATCCTTCTCTACATTCTAGAAACTGACTCATGTGCCGAAGTATGATTCACTCTAGAAAAACACCTTTACTCCTCAAATCGTTCCAGAGTTATACAACTCAAAAATGAACTCTCCTTGAAAGACAGATCCATGTATGAGTACCTTTTAGAAATTAAATCATTGGTGGACTAGCCGCAGCAGGTTCCAAAGTCGACAATGAAGACTTTATCCTTTACACGCTAAACGAACTTCCTTCCACCTACCAAATTTTCAAAGAAACAATCAGAACCAAGCTCAACCCAATCAGCTTGGATGATCTATACTCCCTCCTATTCCCAACAAGATCTTTAAAATTTCAGCAACCCGACAAGCATAAGCAATCAACAACACCTATCGTTATTCTCGGGTTGATCCCAAGGTCGTGGTAGATACAACAGAGGGCGAGGACGTGCTCCGATGCCATACAAAGGTACCACACCCATGCAGTAAATCTACATATCTTCATTTATAGAGTACTGAATCTATCACAAGCCAGGTCACTCGGCCAAGGAATGCTAGTACAGAATAGATTCCAACTACCGCAACACTTCAATTTAGCTACCATATCACCCAACAGCCCTACGCACCGAAGGGATGAATGGCTATAGCAGGTACTATGATTCCGGAGTGTCGAACCACATTTCCAATGATTTCAACAACCTATTCATCGCCGAAACATACCAAGGGTGACGATTGAGTCACTGTTTGAAGTGACCAAACTCTCTCAACCTCTAGCATTGGCGATGCCATTTTACCTACACCTCACTGTAAGTTCCTCTTGAATCACCTACTTCGTGTTCTACAATGTCAATACAATCTTTTTTGTATTCACAAACTAACATCCGATAACTCTTGCTCCATCTCTTTTGATCCAAATGGGCACACCTCTCCTTAAGGGCTGCATCAACGGACTCTACACCATTCGATCATCACCAGTACCTCCTCTCTCCAAGACAATTTTGCGATCATCAACCACATTTGAGCTACAATATTCACCACCTCCTCATCGAGCAACATCCACACATCAGCAAGAGCAACTCTATTTTCCCGTGTCTAATTTCATTACCGCAAAACACAACAAATTATCTTTTTTCAAACAGTGAACTAGAAATTATGATGTATTTGAATATTTTTTTATATCAATGTATGGGTCCTGCCCCAATTGTATCCAATGAAAGTTATGAATTCTATGTTATTTTCGTCTATGATTGCTCACGGTTTATACGGCTCTTTCCATTTAAGCACAAATCTGAAATTATATAAAAAATTGCTTACCTTCAAAAATTCATTGTTGCCACTTCAACAAAGGATTCAAAGTCCTTCAATTCGATGGGGCTGAGAATACTACTCTGCCCTCTTTCACAATCTATTCAAAAATTGTGGTATCCATCACCAAATGTCTTGCCCATACACCCTTCAACAAAATGGAGTTGTGGAGCTCAAATACCAACACATACTAGAAACAACACATTCCCTCTTACAAACAACTCACTTACCTGAGAGCTTTTGGGCTCACGCCACGCTCACCTTGACCACCCTCTCCAAACGCTAGCAATATCTAACCATTTTAAATCATATACAAAACCAGTTCCGAATACGAACACCACAGGGTCTTTGGTTGCCTATGATTCCCACTTCTTCTTCCTACAAAAACATCCAATGCAGACCAAAAACTCTACACTGCATATGTGAAGGCCCCGACGCCAGTTCAGCGGAAACCGTTCCGACATCGGGTGGTCACTTACCGTAGGATCATATTGAGTAACTTGAGAGGAAAAGAGCGTACACATACAAAAGCCAAAAGATAATATTCATTTATTTCAATGTTCACATTACAAGGTCTTTTCAACACTCCTCGTACAAAAGTAAAAATAAAGAAAAGATAAAAGATAAACAAGCAAAAATAAAATAGCGCCGTGGATCTCATCGGCAGTTGAACATTTTAAGCATTATGGTTCTTGCACGTAATCCCATAGGAGCACCTGACCTGGTATTGTATAGAAAACAATACCGGGATTTGAATTCCTAGTAATTAGAGAATACTCTGAGTACAGCAGTACACAATAACATTTACATTTTAAATGATGCGATTAGCGGAAGTAAGGCGGAAATAAAATGCTGGAGAAAATAAGGTAATAGCGCGAAATAAACAATTTCCTGCAACAAATAATATTTATCAAATAAAGATTACTGATGTCATTTTCCAGTAATCTATCCTGAATGTTACCAATGTCATTTTCCAGTAACAACCCCAAATATTATTGATGTCATTTTTCAATAACAACCCCGAATGTTACTGATGTCATTTTTCCAGCAACAACCCCGAATGAAAAGGATGTTGATTTTTAACAACCAACCAAGCATTAATGTTACTGATGTCATTTTCCAGTAACCCCCGAATGAAAAAGGATGTTGGTTTCTAACAACCAACCAAGCTTCAAATGAATCGGCTCAAAGCAAAATATGCGAAGCTAAGCAGCAGTAAAAGTGCAAAATGTAATATATGTCATGTACTGGGTACCTTTAGTCTTTAAGTTCAGAAGTTCAACAGCTCGAATGAGTGACAGTTCGCTCAATCTGCATTTAAGTCCCCGATATTTCTTTAAATTAGTCTCTTTTACAAGTGATGCGATAATTTATGATTTTTATATTTATTCTTTATCTTATCATTTTTCTTTATAATAATTTAAAATCCATATATAATAATGTTACGATATTAAGAGTAACGATAGGAATGAAAAGAAAACTTTAAATGGAAATAGTAGTCGTTTTATAGAATTTTGAATTGTTCCCATTATTAATTAATGAGAATGATCAAAAATGCGAATGACTAAATATAAAATTATAGTAATGTACATAGGATTAGCAAGAAAGGGTTTTCTTCAATTTCCTCCATTTTCAACTCCTCTTACCTTAAGCTTTTAGGATTGCCAGAAAACAAAGGAGGATTGGAACGGGTAGCCGGATGGCTGGCCGAGGTGGCAATGGCAAGAGGCTGGCTGGCAACGACTACAAAGTGGTTTGGCGGCTTGATAGCTGGCTGTCGGAGGCTGCCGGGGGTTGCCGGGGGCTGCTGGAAGCTGCTGGAGAGGGAGCTAGCTGGCTGAAGGGGACTGCCGGAAGCTGCTGGAAGGGTTTGTCTGGGGCTGCCGGGAGCTGCCGGAGGTGCTGGATGGAACTGTTGGGGGCTGCCGGGCTGCCGTGCCGCCGGAAGCTGCTGGAAGGGGCTTCCGGGGGTTGTCGGGCTGCCGGAAGGAGGCTGGAGCGGTTGAGGAGGGGATGGCGTTGGCTGTCGGGGGCTGGACTGCTGTGGCTGGTTGGGGAAAGGGAGAGGGGGTTTATATGGAGGAGGGAAGGGAGGGTGTGGTAGGCCAAGAGGGCCGACCAACCTGCGCCAAAAACGGCCCAGGTGGCAGGCGGAGGGGGCGCGCGCAGGAGTCAGGCTTCCGCCTGGCGCGGAAGCTTCTTCCGCCCTTTTGGCGGAAGAAAATCGCAAATTGCGATTAAAAGGGGGGGCGTAGGTAACAGAGGAATAAAGGGAAAAAAATGGAAAAAAAACATAAACTTAAATTAATTGCATTTTTCTGTCGTTTGACGTTCAAAAATAACGAAACTTGACACCGAGGTGTATTACGACATGACGAATACCCTCGCGCCAAATTTTTTTGATTCGGACAACTATTTTATTTTATATTAATTTTTGAGGTTTAAAAACTTCAAAAATTAACTACGATAAATCCGACCCTTAGAATTTGACGAAACTTCTCGAGCAGCCTTTAAATAATATACTTAATATGTCGACACTGAAAATGATGAATTCGGACACGCATTTCAATGTTTTTGATTTTTAGAATTTAAAGATTTCAGAAAACAGAACGAGAGCTTCCGTTAATCGGATTTTTCTCAAATTAGGGCACTTTGATCTTAAAAATTGTTTCTATCTATTGGTAATTTTGTTTGCCCTAAATTTAAATTCCCCAGAATCCTGATTCCTAAGGCGGGATTCTGACCTAATTTACAAAATAACGACTTTGGGTCATTATAAACTCCCCTACTTAAAAACGATGTCGTCCTCGACATCATACAAACGAAACTTAAATCTGGGTGAGATTAATACCTGATACTATGTTGTTGTCGTCGGGTTTTATGATAGGGGTGAGGGTGTACATTCTTGGTTGAGGAACCTGCCCATTCCTTTTGGTAGGCGTTGCCGTTACTGCAACTTGCCTAGGAGCATCTCCTCTTCGTTGGTTATTGGCGAGGGCTGCTGGTGCTGAGTTCGGTCTTGGGGCAGATCTTGCCCCAGGGATAATATCTCCATTGATTGTCTTCTTGGCGATACAGAAACGATAACCATGACCTGGGCGCCCGCAGGTAAAACAGATGTCTTGACTATGGTAGCACCTCCCAAGCGGGTGAGGTCGATTACAATGAACACCTTCATTGGTCCTGGAAGCTTCTGCAGACATTTGGTATGCCCTTGTTGATGGAGGGTAACGGGGATGCTTGTAACTCTCCTAATCTTCTGTGGGATGATCATGCCTCTTTCCTTGTCTTTCTGCGATCATTTGTTCGTTATGTTCTAGCATTATTGCACAGTCTAATAAATCAGCAAAATTTGTATGCCTAAGAGAAATCAGGTGAGTGCGAATGCTGTCTTTTAAATATTCCAAAAATCTACTGCACCTCGAAGCTTCGCAGTCCACAAGCTTCGGTGCATAACGAGAGAGTTTTGTGAACTTCGTCTCGTAGGCTGCCACAGATTGATCACCCTGAGCTACCCTTATGAATTGGCTCTCAAGTATCCTCTGGGCAGAATGAGGAATATAGCGGCTCCTGAATGCGGCCGTGAATTTTGCCCACGGTATGTCCTTCGGACTGATGCCTTTGAAGGTGGTTTCGTACGTGATCTTCCACCACCTCTCGGCTTCACCTTCTAGCAAGTATTTTTCGCTAGTCTAACTTCCTCGCTCGAAGGACATTTTAAACTGTCCAACTTGCTCTCTACGGCTTGGATCCAGTCTTCGGCCTCCATGGGTCTGGCCGATCCGTTAACAGTAGGAGGGTTGAGTTTGAGGAAGGTCCGCAGGGCATTATCTACTCGCATTCTTTGCTCTTGAGGGGCTTCTGATGCGAGCAGGGAGGTGGTGGCTTTCCCTTTCCCTTGGTTTGAAAGGGCTTGCAAAACAGCTTCTAATAAATGGTCTGTCCTATTGTCTGCTGCAGATGAGGAGATCGTGGTTTTAATTGGGGTTTTGGCTGATACTGCGAGGAAGCCTTCGTTGGAATTCATTTGTTTGGAGATATGATTAATAAACTTGAATTTAGAAGATGTCATAACAACTAACCAAGCATTAATGTTACTGATGTTATTTTCCAGTAACCCCCGAATGAAAAAGGATGTTGGTTTCTAACAATAACTAACCAAGCTTCAAATGAATCGGCTCAAAACAAAATATGCGAAGCTAAGCTGCAGTAAAAGTGCAAAATGTAATATATGTCATGTACTGGGTACCCTTAGTCTTTAAGTTCAGAAGTTCAACAGCTCGAATGAGTGACAGTTCGCTCAATCTGCATTTAAGTCCCCGATATTTTTTTTAATTAGTCTCTTTTACAAGTGATGCGATAGTTCATGATTTTTATATTTATTCTTTATTTTGTCATTTTTCTTTATAATGATTTAAAATCCGTATATAATAATGTTACGGTATTAAGAGCAACGATAGGAATGAAAAGAAAACTTTAAATGGAAATAGTAGTCGTTTTATAGCATTTTGAATTGTTCCCATTATTAATTAATGAGAATGGTCAAAAATACGAATGACTAAATATAAAATTATAGTAATGTACATAAGATTAGTAAGAAAGGATTTTCTTCAATTTCCTCCATTTTCAACTCCTCTTACCTTAGCTTTTAGGATTGCTGGAAAACAAAGGAGGATTGGAACGGGTAGCCGGATGGCTGGCCGAGGTGGCAACGGCAAGAGGCTGGCTGGCAACGGCTACAGAGTGGTTTGGCGGCTTGATAGCTGGCTGTCGAAGGCTGCCGGGGGCTGCTGGAAGCTGCTGGAGAGGGAGCTGGCTGGCTGAAGGGGACTGCCGGGTTGCTGGAAGTGTCTGCCGGGGGCTGCCGGGAGCTGTAGGAGGTGCTGGATGGAACTGCTGGGGGCTGCCAGGCTGCCGGAAGCTGCTGGAAGGGGCTTCCGGGGGCTGTCGGAAGGAGGCTGGAGCGGCTGAGGAGGGGCTGTCGGGGGCTGGACTGCTGTGGCTGGTTGGGGAAAGGAGAGGGGGAGAGGGTTGCTGTGAGGGAGAAGATGGGGGCTGTGGTGAGGGGAGGGAGAGGGGGTTTATATGGAGGAGGGAAGGGAGGGTGTGGTCGGCCAAGAGGGCCGACCAACCTGCGGCAAAAACGATGCAGGTGGCAGGCGCAGGGGGCGCGCGTAGGAGTCAGGCTTCCTCCTGGCGCGGAAGCTTCTTCCGCCCTTTTGGCAGAAGAAAATCGCAAATTGCGATTAAAAGGGGGGGGCGTAGGTAACAGAGGAATATAGGGAAAAAATGAAAAAAAAACATAAACTTAAATTAATTGCATTTTTCCGTCGTTCGGCGTTTAGAAATAGCGAAACTTGACACCGATGTGTATTACGACATGACGAACACCCTCGCGCCAAAAATTTTCGATTCGGACAAATATTTTATTTTATATTAATTTTTGAGGTTTAAAACTTCAAAAATTAACTACGATAAATCCGACGCTCAGAATTTGACGAAATTTCTCGACAGCCTTTAAATAATATACTTAACATGTCAACACTGAAAACGATGAATTCGGACACGTATTTCAATGTTTTGATTTTTAGAATTAAAGATTTCAGAAAACAGAACGGGAGCTTCCGTTTATCAGATTTTTCTCAAACTAGGGCACTTTGATCTTAAAAATTGTTTCTATCTATTGGTAATTTTGTTTGCCCTAAATTGAAATTCTCCAGGATCCTGATTCCTAAGACGGGATTTTGACCTAATTTGTAAAATAACGATTTTGGGTTGTTACAACATATTCCTCGGCTACTCCCCAAACTATAAATGTTTCATTTGCTATAACTCAACAACATCCACTTCTATAATTTCCCTCCACTTCAAATTCATCAAAGACATATTTGCTCATTCCACATATATCAAACCAACCCCTACCACAAACTCATCATAGTATCATACCAATCCTCTCCCACACCACTCACTCTAGTTCCAACCTCAGCCATACAAAAGCTAACACAAAATCCTGTTCCATTAATAATCCCACTGAACCGATCCCATCACTCCCACTTTAGGTTAAACCCTAAACCCTATACCTACCATCTCCACTCATCTCATGCAAACACGCTTAAAAATATGAATCATAAAACTCAAACCACTATTCAACCTCATCCACACAACACCACTTCAACCTGAACCTGCCTCCTACAATGTCGCAACTTAAAAACATTGGAGGCTAGCTATGGAAGACGAGTATCATGCTCTGTTAGAACAACAAACCTGTACACTCGTACCTCAACAAACACATCAGAACGTCCTCCTCTGCAAATGTACATATCAAAAGCTCTAAGATAACGACACCATGGATCGCTGCAAAGCTCGACTGGTGGCCCAAGGATTCAAACAGAATTATGGTAAAGATTACTTAGAAACATTTAGTCCTGTTGTGAAAATGTCAATTATATGGGTCCTACTCAATAATGCCACTAACTACAAGTGGCCAGTGTCCAATTGGACGTATCAATGCCTGCCTACATGGGTAACTCAACAAAACAATCTATGTGAAATAACCAAGAGGATTTGAAGATCCCAATCTTCCCAACCATGTTTGCAAAATAGACAGCGATCTACAACCTCAAACTGTCACCCAATTAATGGTATTCCACCCTCATAAAATTTCTTAAATCGAAAGGTTTAAGAACTAACAAAGTTGATCCCTCTCTTCTCGTAATCGACTCCACACCCAACTGCATCTACATCTTGATTTACATGGATGATATCCTCATAACAGGTCCAAACCAAGCAGCCATCAGCTCCCTCATATGAATACTCACTCAGAAGTTTTGGATGAAGCATTTGGGATCACCAGCAACATTCTCGGCATCAACCTCTCAAAATCAGCAATAGGTAGCATGTTATGTCAAACTGCCTATGCATCCAACATTTTGAAAACTTTGATATGGAGCAATGCAACATTGCTCTCACTTCTATTGCCAACCAGACCTTGAATTTCACATCATCTCCAGCCTTCTATCAACTAAAATTATACAAACAACACGCCGGATCCCTACAATACATAATCATCACACGATCTGATCTTAGCTTTGCTGTCAACAAGGTATACCAACACATGCATAATCCTACACAAGAACATTTCAACCAACTTAAATGCAGCCTACGATATGTCAAAATCACCCACCAGCTCAGGATTTCGATGATCCCGATACCATGCAATTTAGAGCATACGCCGACTCTGATTGGGCTGGAAATATCAAAGATAGGAAGTTCACCACTGGCTATTGCATCCTATTAGGCAACTTTCCAATATGACGGAGTGCCAAGAAAAAGAGCACGGTCTTCAGATCATCTACAGAAGCTGAATACAGAGCTCTAGCCACCACCGTCACAGACATTATCTGGCTACACATTACCGCAAAAGTTTAGCATTCATCAATACCGGCCAACCCAGTTATTCTATGATAAGCTCTCCGCAACTGCTCTCGCAAAGAATCCCGTCTTTCACACCCGAACAAAGGAAGTTGGTTTTCATTTCATTCGAGACAGCATTCTACGACAAGAAGTTGAGTTGCTTCACATTCCTACCGAAGAGAAAACAATAGATGCGCTCACCAAACCTCTCTCCACGGCTCGATTTTGCAAACTCCGGTCCAAACTCACCGCCACATAACATAATGACTTATTTACGGAATGATAATAAGAACCAGAATTATTCCCAAATGCTAACACAAATATGATCTGATCACTGAATGTCCCTAACAAGCTGGTGCTATATATACACGCATGTAATGCTCATTATATGCGATGAATAAAATGGTTTGATTTCTTTCCGCTTAATCTTCATCTCTTCTTCTCTGCTCTAGTTAACCATTATATATATACACAAATATGATCTGATCAGTAATGCTCTCCACTTACCACATATGCTTCTAGTTAACCATTACATATTAATGAATGAAAGTGTGCTGAATTGATGTTCAAATAATATTAATATAAACCCTTAGCATTGCAAATAGCTTTTAAATTAATCTATGGTGGTGTGATCAAAGCATGAGTTACAGGTTAACATGAGATGATCAAGTTAAGTTCACTAAGTTTTCCATTAGCTTTACTTAACATTCAAGATGCATTTGAATGTTTTTAACATTACATTAGACCTTAAATCTCATTAGGTTATGAGTTTTACCGAGTTAGGATTCAAGCCATAAGCTCCCTTAGGTAAGCTAACTTAGGTTTTTTCTTAGTTCAAACTTATGCTTGAAAGCCTTAGGGTTCAAGTTATAGATGAAGTTTTCAGCATAAAATATGTTCTATAAACAAATGAGATTGCAAATAGCACAAACAAGTGAAAGCATAGGATGTAAATTACCATGTTTTGAAAATTCCAGAAAAGTTTGAAAAAATTTGACTAAGTTTGTGTGTATATATATATATATATATATATATATATATATATATATATATATTGTTTTTTCCTAAAACTTTGGGTGCTTAAATAAAAGCCTTACAGTCCTTATGGACTTGTGAGGTGTAAAGAGAACTTGCTCCCATTATATAGGAGAATATGTTTGCCAAAATTTATTGATTGGTTATACATAGAATTTGAGTTTTTACGTTGTAAAGATTTAAGGAAAATTGGGTGAAGTCTAGTAAAAATATGGCTAAGTCTTAAATAGGTTTTTCAAAGACTTTAGTTGATTGTTTGAATGCCTTAAAGGCCTCATGGGTCTGTGAAGCATGAAGTTAATTTATTGCCAATATATATGAGAGTGTGTATGCAAAATTTTAGGAATTGAAAGTGCTTGGTGAGAAATAAAATGATAAAAAAGTGTTAAAAAAATCACATAAAACAACAACAGAAAATTGGCATGGTGATTTCCAAATTGCAATATCTTGGAAATAAATGGAATATATTGAGATCAAATGTTAGAGTGCTGTTTTTGGATGTAAGAGGTTATTCTAGATCCAAGGATATACTAGCTGGTGCACTGGATTGTGCTCTGTAATCAAAGGAAGTTCACTTCTTAGCCTGATTCTGCAGCTGCAGGTGCTGTCAGGTTAGGGGGATATCTCTCAAACTAGGTGATAGAGTGCCTCCAAACTTTTTATATTTGAAGTAGAGAGGATAAGGAGAATTGTTCTTAGAAGGGATGAGGGCTTGAAAATGACTAGGTGAAGCTGAGTAGAGGGAGGAAATGTGGTTATTAGAGAGGGTAAACAACTGAAATGATTTTAGTAAATTCAGTGACAGTGGATAAAAGCTTGTGGAATATATGTTTATCTTCATCATAGAGGTAATGGGGTTTGATTGGACCAATTGGGGAGGCAGAGAATGGTTTGGATAGTAGAAATTCAATGGTGGTGATCCACCATAGAATAGGATGAGTTGGTGAGATAAAAAGGTGCAAATTGGTTGACTTTTTACCCATTCCTAGTCTGTTAGTGGATCATGAAAATGATCTTCTAAGGATCAAGATAAGACAAGAAGGCATCAATTGTCCCACTGGTTGACCCATTTAATTAACCCAAAGCTTCTTAGACTAAGCTCAGGCTCAAAGAGGAAAATTCTTAATTAGTGACACTCAAGCCTCAAATATAGATTTAAAGGATTCCTCTGGAGATGAAGTATGTTGGAATTGATTTGAGCTGACTTATGTACATTAAGTTATAGCTCTTGGAAAGATTTGGGTTTCAGCGGCTGGCATGAGTGTGTGGGAAGAAGAAGGGACTGTTCTTTTGAGTCATACTGGGTTATAGGGTTAACGTGTTACTGAATAAATGACCCGATTAACATTAGCCATTTGATCATCAGCTATTTAAAATCTAAGACTGAGATTGAATGCAAAAATTGTTAACATGTGTTGGCCGACCGATTTAAATAGCCGATCCAACAGTTGTAATGCCTTCCTCTGTTACAAACATTTTAACAGTCAGATCATTCTCATTCGCCGATCAAAATCTTTAGAAATTATGGTTCTTATTAAATCCCACGGTTCTTAATGCGCTAATGTTGGATCTCAGAAGTCAATCCAATGACTTACAATTTGTCTTTCGTTTAAAATTTAAATCACAAGTTTAACTAATCATAGGAAAAATGTAGTTAATTAATACAAACTAAATTGTTGTATATCTTTCACATTTTAGTTCTAATTGAGATGAAACTTTATACGCATTCTATTTATGCTATGTCAAATTCAACAAAACATAAATTTATATATTTTAATAAATAAAATATTTATTATTAATGTTTTTTGAAATTATGTCTTTAAAAATTCACAAAAAATAGTGAGATTATTGAAAAATTATGCAATTTAAATTCATGTTATATCTTATTATCACCAACATTTTGAGTTTTTAATTTCTGAAAAAAATTCAAGTGATATGATGTGATGTTTTGCTCAAAAATAGAATTAACTAATTTAATCAGCCTTAATTAATAGAATTAGTATTAATTAACAACTATGGTTGTTACACACACACAAGTGCTCTAATATAAATTGTAGATTCTTAATAAGTTTCTTGCAGTTACTTTTATTTCATATTTTAGATGAGAATCCTGGCATAAAGGCATGCATTTCTATCCGTAAATATAGAACTTAAATTTTATGCATATTAAGCTGTTTCAATTCATTTATTTTGCAAAAGCTAGAATAATTCATGCTAAGTATGAAAATATTTTATTTATATGAAAGCTAATACGCATGTGCAGGAAAGATTACTCAACTTATCTTTGGTGGGTATTGTTCCTTATTGATTAATTAACTTGATCCTTTTCTTTGATTTGAATCTCTAGATAAGTATTTTTGATACTTTGAAGAAGCACACATGTTATTTTTAAAGTAGAAAATCGTTTTAAATTTGCTTAAAGTTGTTTAAACTTGAGTATGCAAAATATAGAATTATGAAGAAATATTTATATGCATATTGTTGGAGTTTCATAAATGCGTTTTTGTGCTTAGCTAGGTTAGTCACAAAATAAGTTTGATTAGTAAAGGTTTAATTAACTGATTATAAGAGTTATAATTTAAAAATATTATGTTAGAAAAGTGAATTAAAGCTTTTCAAATTTTTTTGTTTTCAAGTGTGTTGGAAATTAGGATTGTCGATATCTACACCTGTATCCTTGTTGAAATTTGTTGTCCAAGATTTTGATTTGCTTGCCAACAGTACTTCTTAGTGAAAGATGGCTTTAATGCTTTTTTGGAGGGCTTGTCACCTGTGTAAAAATAGAGCATGGGTAGCAAGCAGCATGACCTGTATCCTTGAGAAAGGAGTAAGGAGATGTTGAGTATGTGGCACAACTAAGAGAGGCAAGTTGGGTGAGATTTGACTTCTGTAAAATTTAAAATATGTTTGAGGTGCTGAGATAGATTTAAGAGAAAAGGTAAAAAATTACAAATTAAATATGCAAAAAATAAACTGGAAAAAATTTGCATATCGACGTATACTGATTTTATATTGGTTTGTATTGCTCTTGATCTTACATTTACTTTTCGATATCCTCTTCTTTGACACTTACCTGGAACTCTTTTTCCATGTTTCATTCGGCAGTGGATAAGTTGAAAACACATATTCTTAAGATCCCACTTGACAAAAAGGCTATGTTTCCTTGCATAACTCATATGGTAGGTTTGATTATGGAAGATTGTGAAAAAATTTGTGCACTTGTATTGATTTGTTTTTTCAATATTACAATCTCACAAATCAGTTTTGAAAATTGAAAATTTGATTTAGAAGAGAGATTCAAAGTATAGGCTAAATAGAATTTAAAGATATTTTTTACTACTTGAAACATAACTGTTGGAGAATATTTATATGTACTTAATCTCTTTAGTGGTTAGAATCCAAAAAGGGAGCTGAATCTCTAAATTTTGTGTGGATCATCGTGCAGTTTCTGGGAATCCTCAAACGAATCTAGTTATGTACAGTGACTATTTGCCAATGAATATATATTGTAATCTTGGAGTCATTATATGACACATAAACCACTGTAAAAATAATATGCTTTGTTGCGCTGCTTGACCTATGCCACCTAACATATAGTTCCAAGTCTTTGTTAATGGTATGCGTAGTTGCCATATTGCTGACAATAATAATAAATATCATAATACATTATTAGTCGTTTAAAATTTAATTTGCATGTTACCATCAAAGTATTATGATTTCATGGGGTCAATATCCTCCTCTTTTTGATAATGACACATTAAATTTTTTTTGCTCCAAATAATAATATGTAAAGAAAATAAAAGTCATTCCATAACTTTTTCTAAAGTAAATATCCATTTTATTTCAAATGAATATAAAATGCATTAAAAATATTGCAATGAAATATATGAATTAAAAATGAACAATTTATAATAAAGTTCATTGTAGATTATTCAGTTTTTTGGGTATTATAAAATAGCTATAATCTTGATCTTCTAGTGACAATGACTGCTATGTTGAATAGGGAGAATTGTAAGTTAGTCTATGGAATGGCGGCTATATTCTAGGTTACGGTTAATGATGCTTAATTGTTTCCCATTCATCCTTTATAACATATGTTAATTGTTTGAGATTGTTGAGCCAATTTTCCAATATTTGAGGATAACTTATTTCTGCAATTGTAAGTTCATCTTCACTATTATTAGTAGGACTGAGTTCAAAATTTGAAGTCTCACGATATGTTCAAGATTTTTGCAAAATTAAAGATTAGATCTCAAATTTGATCTAATAAATTTTAGGATCAAATGGTTAGATCTCAAATTTGATTCTTAAACAGTAGGAGAAAGCTATGAGAATCATTGTGAAGTTAAAAATTGATTTAGAAAAGATGAACTAACTCAGCATTGTTTGCTTGTCCGAGTGCAAAGGAAAGAAGTAGGCTTGATTCAACATTAAGGCTCGTGATATGTTCAAGATTTTGGCAAAGTGATTAGGGTTTATGAGTCATGCAAATAAAAACATGTGGCTGATGTTACATATCTCAATCTTTTCTTTTCTATCTGGAGCAACATTAGGATAAGGCAACATTTCATGGTGGACAAGGGTTCACTAAGATGTGATGAAAATAAAAAAATTCACCCAAATCACATCTCTGACAAACAATAAGCAAGCTTCCCTCTTGATAGTGCGGGAAAACTAAGCCTTAGATCTACACACCCTCTTAGGTTTACAAGAACATACCAAACTTCATTTTGGCCTCACAATGCAAATGAATTTTTTTGTAGTCATAGTTTGAACATTTTATGTATCTTTGATGTTAAATTTGTACTTTCAATATATATTTCTTAATTAGCAAAATTTATCAAATTTTAATGTTATTAACATAGGAATCATGAAAGCCCCAATTTGAAATCAAAATTGAAGTACTCCCAAAACAGAAACTTTTAAAGTGCTAAAGCATAGACTCTCCGAAATTGAGATTCTGATATGTTCCTCTTTATGCTAGATATATTCTTGTTGTTGCTTGACGTAATGTAGCTAATAAATAGGCTACCACATATAATTATGGTACTTGAACCATTGGGGGCTTGTATAACCAATGTTATCCATTAAATTCTTGGTATGTTGGAATAAATTTCTTGGTATGTTGGAAGTGTGGATGAAAAAGTGTGAATTAAGTCTTATATAAAATCATTGTCTGTCTCTGTGATTGTTTGAAATTGCAATGCGATGGTTTGGAATCGTTTGATGATCTGACAACAACGGTTAGTATAGCTGTTGCAAATGATTGAGAAATATGTGAGGCCTTTCTCATAGCTATCAATGAAATCATGGGATTGCATTGCGGTAAGGAAGAATTATGGTTTGATCTACAAAAGCAAAAAATGTTGCTTCCTATAATTTCTTGATTATTTTCAAAGATCAAATTTTAATAGTTTTGTAAATGTTATTTAGTTAAGATGATCAATCACTCTTATTTCTCTTATGATGGAATGAATTTATCTTGTGATAATGGTTTTGTAAAAATATTTGTAAGTTGGTGCTCTATAATGATTGATTCTATCTCTACATCATTTTTTTTAGCATGGTCTCTGATGAAGTGATGTCTAACTTCTTTTGTTTTGTCTGTGAGGACTATACGTTATTTTTAGTATGACTAATTGCATTTGTGTTGTAACACACAATCGATATCACATGTAGTTTAGAT
This sequence comes from Gastrodia elata, assembly GCA_016760335.1. Classification (NCBI taxonomy): domain Eukaryota; kingdom Viridiplantae; phylum Streptophyta; class Magnoliopsida; order Asparagales; family Orchidaceae; genus Gastrodia; species Gastrodia elata. The sequence continues at coordinate 1,176,297 of CM028672.1, read as the reverse complement.
ACATGTGTAGTCATAGTTTGAACATGTAACACACCCTCTTAGGTTTACAAGAACACATAAATCATTATTTTGGCCTCACAATACATGTGTAGTCATAGTTTGAACATTTATATGTATCTTTGATGCTAAATTTGTTCTTTCAATCTATATTTTTTAATTAGCAAAATTTATCAAATTTTAATGTTATTGACATATGAATCACAAAACAGCCCCAATTTGAAATTAATATTGAAGTTCTAAATGATCTAATTTTCCAAAACTTTCAAAATAGAAATTTTCATAGCGCTAAAGCATAGACTCTCAAAAAAATTGGAATTCTTATATGTTTCTCTTTATGTGCTAGATTTATCCTTGTTGTTTCTTGATGCGATGTAGCTAATGAATAGGCTACCACATATAGTTGTGGAACTTGAATTATTGGGGGCCTTGTATAACCATTGTTATCCATTCAATTGCTGGTACGTTGGAATAAATTGAAGTGTGGATGAAAATGTGCTGAATTAAGGCTTATATAAAATAATTTTCTATGCCTCTGTGATGATTTGAAATCGCAATGCGATGGTTTGGAGTCGTTTGATGATCAGACAACAACGGTTAGTATAGCTATTGCAAATGAACAAGAAATTTGTGGCAATTCTAATGGCTACCAATGAATTCATGGGATTGCATTGCGGTAAGGAAGAATTTTGGTGTGATCTACATACAAAACATGTTGCTTTCTACAATTCTTAATTATTTTCAAAGATCAATTTTTAATAATTTCATAAATGCTATTTAGGTAATATGATCAATCACTCTTATCTCTCTGATGGAATGAATTTATCTTGTTGAAATAGCTTTTTAAAATATCCGCAAGTTGGTGCTCCATAACGATTGATTCTATCTCTACACTATTTTTATTAGCATGGTCTTTAATGAAGTGATGTCTAACTTTTTTGTGTTTTGTTTGTGAGAACTATACATTATTTCTAGTATGGCTAATCGCACTTGTGTCGTTAGACACAATTGTAATCACATGTAGTTTCGATCTACACACCCTCTTAGGTTTACAAGAACACACAAAACATTATTTTGGCCTCACAATATACATAAATTTTGTGTAGTCACAGCACGAACATTTATATGTATCTTTGATGTTACATTTGTTCTTTCAATATATAATTTTTAATTAGCTAAATTTATCAAATTTTAATGTTATTGACATGAATCACGAAAGAGCCCCAATTTGAAATCAAAATTGAAGTTCTAAATGATCTAATTTAAAAAAACTTAAAAAAATAGAAATTTTTGAAGTGTTAAAGCATGAACTATCAAAAGTTCAATTTCTGATATGTTCCTCTATATGTGCTAGATTTATCCTTGTTGTTGCTTGGCATGATGTAGCTATTGAACAGGCTACGACATATAGTTGTGGTACTTGAACCATTTGGGCCTTGTAACCATTGTTTTCCATTCAATTATTGGTAAGCTGGAATAAGTTGAAGTGTGGATGAAAACGTGCTGAATTAGGGCTTATATAAAATAATTGTCTGTCTCTATGATGGTTTGAAATTGCAATAGAATGGTTTGGAATCATTTGACGATCTAACAACAGTTAGTATAGCTATTGCAGATGATCTTGAAATGAGAGGCCTTTCTAATGGATACCAATGAAATCAATTCTTCAATTAGCTGATAGATCTGTGAAAACTCCCATGAGAATCTTGGAAAATGTTTTAGTCAAGGTTGACAAGTTTATCTTCCCAGCTCATGGGATTGCATTGCGGTAAGGAAGAATTATGGTGTGGTCTACAAAAATAAAAATGTTGCTTCCTTCTATTTTCAATATTATTTTCAAAAATCAATCTTTAATAATTTTGTAAATTTTTATTTAGTTAAAATTTTTAATCACTCTAATTTCTCTTTTGATGGAATGAATTTATCTTGTGGTAATGGTTTTTAAAAATATATGCAAGTTGGTGCTCCATAATGATTGATTCTATCTCAACATCATTTTTATTAGCATGGTGTTCAATGAAGTTATGCTTAACTTCTTCGTGTTTTGTTTGAAGATTATACGTTATTTCTAGTATGGCTAATCGCACTTGTGTCGTAACACACAATCGATAGCACATGTAGTTTAGATCTACACACCCTCTTAGGTTTACAAGAACACACAAAACATCATTTTGGCCTCACAATACAGATGAATTTTGTGTTGTCACAGTATGAACATTCATATGTATCTTTGATGTTAAATTTGTTCTTTTAAAATATATTTTTTAATAGCAAAGTTTATCAAATTTTAATGTTATTGACATATGAATCACGAAAGATCCCCAATTTGAAGTCAAAGTTGAAGTGCAAAAGCATAGACTTTCTCAAGTTGAAATTCTGATTTGTTCCTCTTTATGTGCTAGATTTAGGGTTTGAGTGTTATTGACATATGAATCACAAAAGAGCCCCATATTGAAATCAAAATTGATGTTCTAAATGATCTACTTTTCAAAAACTTCCAATACAGAAATTTTCGAAGTGCTAAAGTGTAGACTCTCCAAAATTGAAACTCTGATCTGTTCCTCTTTGTCCTAGATTTATCTTTATTGTTGCTTGACGTGATGTAGCTAATGAACAGGCTGCCATATATAGTTGTGGTACTTGAACCATTAGGGGCTTTGTATAACCATTGTTATCCATTCAATTCTTGGTACGTTGGAATAAATTGAAGATATGTTTTGAGAAAAGAAGTAGCTTTTTTTCGTTAGTCAATTCAGTGACTGCTTTTGAAGCTCTGGAGACATTCTTTTCTAAGTTTCAGCTGGGCCTTACAGACTTATCCATATATTTGCAAGCATGTTTTCTGTATTTATTTCCAGCTGGCTATTACTATATTTTTATTATTTGCGAGCCTTTTTTTTAATTAAGTTTAGCTACGTTTTTTCAGAAAAATGTCTTTCAATCAACTCATTTTTAATTAAACATTTTACCATTTTGGACAGAGAATTGCTCTCGAAAGAATGGAAAGATCTGTTCTGGGAATTCACAGAAATGTGGTTACAGCCACACAGAGCTTCAAACTGTTCAACTGCTCGATGTTGTCTAGATTACATTATAACTGATGGACGATCTCTTTTAAGTGATCACTTGGGGTCAATCTTTGAATTTACTTTGATGCTTAGGTCAGCATCTCCGAGGCTGGCTTTATACAGGCAACTTGCAGAGGATTCCTTGTCTTCTTTCCCAGTTGATGATGATGTTAATTCTGTGGAAGCAGGGTCCTCATATGGTCTAATTGTAGACCACTCTTACACAACAAACCCGTTGAAATCTGTAGGAAGTTGCTGCTGGGTAGATACTGGTAGCATGTTGCTGTTTAATATTCCTGAACTTCTTTCATGGCTTGATACATCCACTGATATGTAAGTTGAATATTGCTAATTTAAATTTTCTTAGTAGTTTCACCATGGTTGTGAAAACAATCACTATGATTAGACTGATTTGGCTCATGCAAAGAAACAAATCATAATTAGTGAAGCAGACTTTCTGGAGCAGCCTGAACTTTTTGACTTTGATCACGTATATTTGGCTACAAGTATCGCCAATAATGTTGCAATTTTATATGGAGCTCCGGGGATGAAATGCTTCTATGACTTTCATGTTGTACTGGTTGAAGAGTCAAAGAAGGTATTGACAATGTTTCATGTGCCGTAATAATTTCTTATAAAATTTTTGGCTATCAACTTGCCTTATTTACTTTGGTATTTTAAATTTATTAGGGAAAGCTTCATACAATTGCTTTTTTTTTTTTCAATTTAGCACAAATTTGTTACGAACTTTTAATGCATTATTATGTGGTACACAGCAAAAGACAGATTCTATAGAAATAGTTGCACACATGGACCTTAGAGAAATACTTATTTTGAGTGGATGGTAATGTTTTGATTTAATTCTGAAGGCGTTGATGTATAAAGCATATCATAAGCATAGTCAAATTACTTTGTACTAGGCTAGCAGCACTTTTGTCTATATTTTTTAACTTTTTTTGTCTGAAGGATGTTTAAATTAACTATATCTTAATGAAGATTTTTAAAAAATTACCATTGATTTTAGTGTTCTAACGGATATGTATGTTGCCACAACTTTACCCATTGTTCAAAATATCGAAGCCATTGTAAAGACCGGAAACAATGATCATTGTTTTCTCAATTTCTTATTTATTTATACCTAAGTATAATTACTTAGTGGAATCAAGGTTGGATTTAAAGATGTTAGTTTAACAAAGATATATAAAGAAAAATTCAAATTCAAAAAGGGCTACTAGTCACGAAAATTCATTTTCTCTATCATATATCTACATAAGCAAAAAACATATATGTACATGTATTCCTTTGCTTGCCATTACTTTTATTTATGTTTGTAGCAAAGCTTGGGCTTTACAGGACTTGGAAGCTTTCTTAGATATACAAAATGCATAGAATGTAGCCTTTTGCATTGATATACTAACTCTATTTACATTTAAACACTGCCAGCTCTCCTGAAATTAATTTAAGTGATTGAGTATTTCAACTTTGTGTATATTTTGTGTTTCATAAAAAAATACATTGAAAAGAAGCATTTTGTATCAGGGACATTTTTTGTAGGATTTATGAAATTAGTTTATACATAACAATTTTAAATTGACTAATCATAACAGATATGGCATTACAAATAATAGAATTAAAAGGGATCATTTTAAGGACCAGATTTATTGGGATTATATCTTTATATTCATTTTTATATTTGAGAATTAGCTATATACATGCAGTAGTTTATGATTTTAAACAAGAAAGTGGCAGAGGGAAAAAGTAAAGTCAAACTTGCCTATGGCCCGAGGTTTGACTTTAGGTAATTGAGTTTCCTTTTTACCTTCAACTCGACCAGCCCATCGTCACCTACCTACGGGCTTCGCTCCCCAGCTGAATACTTGAAGCTTAACATCTGCACATCAATGTATAAATCATAATATAGCTTGTTTGACTTAGAATAAAATGCTATTTTGAAGGTGAATAACTACTGCCATCGTCTTGATGTTTGTATGTTTGATAGATCTTTCTCAGGTTACAGTGGGGAGCAAAACATGCCACACTGCTGTTGATTATGTTTTTTACTGATTATATGTTGCTGTGATTCTATAATAATGTTTATGTGCACGTGAATGTACTAAGGAGGGTTTCGTCATCAACTCAAACAGTTTTATGCATACAAAATTTCCTTGGTAATTTATTTTTCTTGTAATAAATGCAATAAAAAATATAGTTAAGTGTCGTAGCATTATGAAGTCATGAATTAAATTTACAAGAATAATCGAAAGCATGTAAGATTAAATTTGTTTAAGAAAAGAATGATAAATATGTTAAATAAACTTTAAGGGCAATTTTATGTGTTTCCTATAATAAGTATTCATTTATGTAATAAAGGTAGTGCTCATATAATGTTTATTGGAAATATTATAAGAAATAAACTAATTGAAGACAACATGGAAGGCGATATAAAATTTTAATATGCCATTTAAATGTTTCTTTTGCATTATGAAGCAAATAATTTAAAGAAGTAACTAAAGAGATATATCATAGCTATAAACTGATGTTTTGAACAATCAAATCAAGAGGCAAGCTATTCAAATTATTTTCCTTAAATAAAATAAATTATTAGTAAATACAATTTATATTATTCACAGTTAAAATATTTGATTTTGGAATTAGGTGTTACATTTTAATTTACCTTTAATTTATAAACATTAATAATAAGGTATTATAATTGATAACTACAAATAAGAGTTAGTTCATAAACTTATTTTTCATTTATCTTATTGAAGTAAATAAAACATTTGTATAAACTTATGTAAAATGCTTATAAATCATGTCTAACATTTTTATTTTTTTTTTAGATTCTATCAGCTACAGCTTTTTATGAAAGTTTTATCTGATTGGGGCCAAATGAATGAATTAAAATTTTGGTCTCTATTTTCTGTCTTAAAAATTACAAACATTTGATTTAAATTTTTATAAAATTTTTTAATTTATATATGAAAATTTTATATTTGGGTTTTCTAAAAATGCGACCTTAATAGGGTGTGAAACTAAGCTTTAATTTTCATGTCAAATCTCATCAGACATTAATTTAATTGAATAAAATACTGGCATAAAGGTTTTTTTTTCTTAATCTTCTTTGTGCAGGACAAACACTAACCTGCCAAAACCCACCCACAAAATCAACGTTAAGGCCAATAAGTGTATGAATTTTAAAGCATTCATGGTGAGCTCATAATTTATTGGTTTAAACTTCGGAATAAAGCTCTTAAGGCCTATTGGTTGGCTTCCCTTTTACCCACATTCTTTCGTTCTTGGATCTTGCTATGTTCTATTTGGCCAAAGGATGCAGCAAGGTTGGTTACGTTAATAAACTATTATTAGCATACATTAGGTTGTGCTTTAATAATGTGCTTGTGTATATAGTAAAAGGATTTGGAGAAAGAATGGATGAATGAAGGGCCTCTATTTCATTTTTTTATCAAAATATTGATATTAATAAATTTAAAATTTACTTACCTTTTAAAAGAACAATTACATATACAACATTCAATTATGTATGAAGGAGAATTTTAAAAAATAGAGTAATTGCGTATGCAATGCCAAATCTTCATAGTTGATATATTAAATACTAATTATGAAAATTTATAAAAATATTTAATAATATATATAAGAAATATATATTATAATATAATAAAATACAGTACAGGGAGCAGGGTGTTTCACTGTAGAGTAGACAGAGGGGCTCCACACTATGATCAGCAATTTGGGGTGAACAATGTTGGGAATGTGGGGCTGGACTAGCCGGTATACAATGCATTTCCTTATTGTTTTTTTCTTTGTTAATAAATTTTGGTCTGCATATGTGTGCTAACTTACCTGCTTATGCATATATATATGTATATATACATACATACAATGCATATATACATATATACATACATACAATGCATACATACATATATATATACATATATATATATATATATATATATGTCATGTATGTTTTTTATATATTATGTATGAAGGTGTGTATTCTCTAAATTTTACAATTTTACATCAAACAGCTTCTTTCATTAAACTTCTAGTATTACTCTACTTGTATTAAATTAGTTTATTAATTGGGCGTACATTAATTTAAAACTTTTTTAATTAATATAAAATTAGGAGGTTAGTTAGCCTAAAAATTCTGTGAACTATCAAAATTTTTTAAAACCGAGTCTTAAAATTTTAAAATATTTATTATTACCTTTTTGATATTATTTTAATGATATTATGGTAGTTTTCTTGCTTGATAGATGTGCCAACCTTTTTTAACATGAAAGATGTTATTACCATTTCTTTGTCTTGGAAAAAAATTCTGAAGCTCATGCATTATCTCTTTTGATGTTTTAGGTTTTCTTGGAATCATCAGGATTTATGCTGATATCTTTGTTAGTTGATACCTCTACAGCATATATGTTCATTTTTTATATGTTGAATATGATTTTCAGGAGTTAAATGATGTAACTCCTGGTATTAGTAGGGTATGTTCAGCTGTTTGTGTCGAGTTAAAGTTAGGTTCTTTTTATGGAAAATTGAATTGTAGAATAAAAAAATTGTGCAATTTCTTAACTCTGTTTTTTGTATAAATTGATTTTAATTTCTTTTTTCTATTCACATCAAATAGTTTTCTGGAACATTTTCAATGTTAAAATTCAGTTTGTCACCTATCAATTTAATGTGGATTTTCTTATGGCAAGATGGACTGTTGAATTAAAAAAGATGTGCATTTAGTTTATTCTTTTTTTTTGTATAGGTTGTTTTTTATTTATTTTTTTCCTATTCACTTAAAGTAGTATTCTGGAACGTTTTCAATATTAAAGTTCAGCTAGTTGAATGCTAACGATGGTGGATTTTCTTTTCTATGGCAAATGCACTGTAGAATATAAAAATACAATGCAGTTATTTTGCTCTGTTTTTTGTTTAGTCTTACTTTTATTTCTCTAATCTTATTTTAATCACATATAGTTATATTCTGGAACATTTTTAATGTGCGCCCAATTACCAAAAAAGAAATGTAGTTGTTTTCTTTCCAGTTTATTTAAAACAATGTTCCCTTATATATTTATCCTGTGCTTGGGGTTATGAATAAGTTTGAACTTTTATGGCGTACATTGTCTTGGTTTTTCTCCGCCTCTTTTTTATTTCAGTATCTTATTGTCAGTATATTGCTCTAGGGGAAGGTTAAATATGTTGCAAGGCCCGTTTTACCTTCTTGGTGCCAAGCTACGGTCAATAGCTATTGTACTTTTGTTGGTGCTTCCGATGCAGTTAACTTGGGTGGTTATGGAGTGGAACTTGCCTTAAAGAACATGGAGTACAAGGCTATGGATGATAGTGCAGTAAAAAAAGGTTAATTCATAGTGTTTATTATCTCATGCATCAGTTTAGGTTTTGGCTGTTTATGTTTGCATTAAATTTCAGCAGTTTCTCTCTTTTCTTTGCTGTTTTTTTTAGTGTCATAGTTTATTTTTCATTTATGGGAATAACAGTGGATAAATCATGAAGCTGAATCTTGTAATCAAGAATATATCAGAGGTTTGCTGCTGACATTGCTATGCAATTCTGCTGTTCTATTATTTAACAAGCTTGTAGTTTGGATATAAGTTTGTGTGGAATTGTTATGCAATGTTTAAATATAATCAATGGCTGCTTTATTAAAGTTCTAAAGAAAATCAATGCAAAATTTAAGTGCCTTGATATGTGCACTTTTTTTGGGCCTTGTAACCTGTATGAATTTTCATGATGTCTGTTTTCCTAATTGCTTTTTGTTTAGCATCGTCTTTTTTGCTTAGTCAGAACATGATCTGAATTTAGCAGTTCATTGACATTCATGATAGAATTTGTAGAACCTCATAGCATTACTTTTTTTTTTTTGTATTGAATATGTTAATCCATATATCAATAATTTGCAGGTGTTACTTCAGAAGATCTAAATACAGAGGATCTAAGCCAAGAGATTAGAGGATTTATATTTTCAAAAATTTTGGTTTGTGCTATTTTGAATTCTCTGGCCTTTATAGAGAAGATTGCCTTTTTTTTTTTTTGCCGTTCATTCAAATGGTAGTTTTGTTTATTTCTAATATTGTGTGTGCAGGAACGCAAACCAGAGCTGACTGATGATATCATGTTATTCAAAGATTACTTATTATCATCAACAGTTTCAGATACTCTTGAAGTTTGGGAGCTGAAGGGTAAAGCATTTTGATCACTGTAATTTTATATTTTTTTGCTAATAGCATCTAAAAGTGAGCACTTAACAACAATTTTGGTGCATCTTTCACTGGATGAATTTTTTTTTAATGCTTACTGATTTTGTTCAATTGTCCTCTTGTAGATTTGGGGCATCAAACTGCTCAAAGAATTTTGCATGCATATGATCCCTTGCAGTCAATGCAGGAAATTAACCAGAACTTTCCAAGTATTGTTTCTTCATTGTCCCGAATGAAGGTGGGTCCTGCATGTTGTTGTACCTCTTTTTCTACGTTCTATTCATTTATGCAATAGGCATCTCTGATTACAAAAGTTATAATTTTTTTCCACTAAATTGAAATGCAGCTTAATGATTCCATAAAGGATGAAATTATCACAAATCAGAGAATGGTTCCAGCTGGCAAGTCCTTGATGGCTCTTAATGGTGCTCTAATTAATATTGAAGAAGTTGATCTTTATCTGTAATTTTCTATCCCATCTGTAGTTTCACTGTTAGCCGCTGTTTTTTACCTTCTATTTGTTTGATGCTTAACGTTTGTTTGACTTCTGCAATGTTCAACTTTATTTTTTATTTGTATTTCTTATGGGTGGTATGATGTTTGATTTTCTGTGACTATATTTTATCATGTACAGTTCGCATAATTGTTTCCTAAAACATATGCCATACATATGTTTTTATGGCTTTAATGTGTACTTTATTGTTGATCTTGTAGTGGAGGATAATAGTAGAAAGCCACTTCTCATTTTTCAATACTCTTAAAAAATAATTTTAATGTTTTTGTTTACTCGATCTTTGAGGAAAATATATTAACATTAGATGTGCCTCATTAATTTGATATTGAAGGAGAGAGGGAATGGAGGTTTGCCACCCTTTTTTTCCCAACGTACTCTAAAATTTCTTCAATCTTTACTTCAACATTTGAGGAAAAAAGTTGGAAATTTGAGTTTATCTAAAAAATATCTCACCATAGCAAGGGGAATTTTTCCTCCAACATTCTCTAGTTTGATGAGCTCTTATTACCTATAAATTGGAACAAATATCCTAGGTTGAACTGATTATCATGCTATTTTCATTAAAATTGAAGGAGAAACCATCGAATCTTATTCTAGGTTCATTGTCGGTGTAGGAAACGAGTAAAGATGCTGTTGGCATTGAAATCTAAAGGCATAGTTTCCAATGCTAGTTTTAGCTACACGAGCACTTGCATTGAGAAGAGGGGGAGGGAGGGACTAGATGGAGTTTCACAAGAGAGCAAAGGGAGCATTGATGAGGGGAGGAAGGTTTGATGTAATGAAGATGCCCTAATAGGGGGAGTAAGAATCTTGCATAAAATGAAGGGGTTCTTGTTGTTTTTTTGATACCTTCTTGCAGCTCCCTCTTTGTTTCAAGGTGCTACTAATTGGCTATGATGGTTTGGTATGAGTGAGCATATATACTAGGGGGTGGGTGGGTGGATTAAAGTAGGAAAAATTTGGTAATAATACTAATGAAAATAAATCCTAAACTGGAAAAAGGTTGTTTAATTTAGTCCAAATTTGAATATTGCAATTTGCAAACTTTTTATCAACAAATATTGATTTTTTACACTTGAATCTCACACAATTTGGATAACATGATATCTAATTATCTTATCATCACTATTCTAACTTCTATTATCATTAAACTTACACTCTAGAGTATATCTACATGGCTTAAGTTTCATTTAACTTATATTTCTAGGTTTATGAATAAGAATAGTTACTTAGAAACAATTAGCACGGTACCTTCTATTGATTGTATTAAGCAAGAATGTTCTTGGTTAATGCAAAGAGATATGAACTCATAGCTTATTTTTAATGTAATTGATTGTCAGATACAAATTATTTTGACAAATCATTTTTTAAAAATACTTATACATGCTTTATCATAGATATTATTGATAACATCAATATCAGAGACCCATACCTCTTATCTTTCTTATACTATTTAATGCAATTTGTTAAATACCTAGTATTATATTGTATTAGCTTTTTAAACCTTTATCTTTCAATGAGATTTTCAATAGTTGAGCTCTGTTAGGTAAGACTTGTAAACTGAATGTAGGTGATGATTAGTTAGCCACTTTGCCTTCAACTGTCATTTCAGTATGGCTTCAAAATACTTGAAGTTTAATTTAAAAGTTGATAGTTTTTTCATAATTTGCATCATGCTTTATTAGTTTTGTAGTTATTAAGGATCAATGCTCAAAATCAGGATGATCAACCAACTTGCTTTCAGTCAAATGTTCCCCCTTTTAGCCGAGCTATTCAATTGACCGTTGAGTAACAATAGCTTGATATAGGAAGCATATGGCCGAGCAACAATAGCTTGACCCAACTTGAATACTTGTTCTGCAAATGAAATCACCCAACTAGGAAAGATTGTTTGAGATGCAATGGCTCGAGCCCAACCTGGGGTTTATTTGGGGATGCAAAATAAAGGAAAAATCTGTTTGGGGTACTTTGCTCCAAGTTAAATCCGAGGATAATTTAATTATGGAAAACTATAAGGCTTGGCCATGCCAGAAGGAGCTAGGTTGCTGCGGGATAAAATCAAAGCCTCAAGACTGAGTTGGAAGAGCATTCATGAGAATAAAACTCCTTGGAATTTACTAGCTTGTGATTCATGCCTAATTATTACTCATTGAGAAATGACCTGTTGATTAAAAAGGATCATCGAGAAAAGGCCCATTGGCAACAAGGGTTATCAAGAGAAGGCCCAGATGGCAAAGATTATCAAGAGAAGTTGGCAATAGGATCACTGAGATGGAATTGTTTGAGCTTCATATCTTGCGCTATGCTATGGAGATAGCCCAAGAGAAAACTCCTGCTTGCATAGACCGAACAATAAAACAACAATGCAGGTCATGTAGAAGAGTGAGTTTTTAGATGCTTACTACTGTAACATTATTGCTATTTTGTTAAGTCGAAATTAAAATTGTTACTTTTATGTAAAGGCTGCTGATAGCCTGATATATAAAGAGAGAAAGATTGTGATTTTTTCTACTTGCTGCATTTTTTTTCATTCTATTTTACTAGCTTTTGCAATTTTCTTAAAATTTTGTTGCAAAATATGTAATGTTTATATTAAGTTAAATAAGTAAGGAGGAATGTGACCAGCGACCCAATTTTGCATATTAGGCTTTATATCAGAGCACTACGCTTTGAATAATGGAGGAAAATCTGTGTAAGATGCTGGCATGATAAGCATGGTGGACTGAAGACTTGAAATTCTTTTGACTTTGATCAATCCAAAAGAAAGAGAAATGGGGAGAAACTAGGTTGTCTTTTTTACACTAAGGATGCAAGGTTTTATAGAATAACACTTAGTTGTCAAATAGTAAATGGAGTCAATGCTGGAGATGACTAACTCAAAACTAAAGGATCTCTAACATATAAACAACAACAGCACACCAAGCTTTCATCCCACTAGGTGGGGTTGGTTATATGAATCTTTTGTTTATATTGTGCACGATTAAATAGTAGCCCCTTCTTAAATTCCAAATGGAATAGGTGCGTTGTGCATACTATTTGTTGATGCTATCTTGGCCTTAACTTGCAGTATTAGGGTGAAATAGTGGGCAATGTGATTATTAGGAAGATTGGGTGAAATGGAGTAGAACTTATTAGTTACTGTGTAATTGAAATTTCCATTTAACAGGAAAGTTTTATAGAAAAACTATAATACCAAAACTGTTATGATGTAGATTCGATAAGTGGTTTGCTCAATATATCGGAGTTCTCCTTGGGTGTCTGCAGTATCTAATTTCAACTTTTAAGGTGCATGATCTTATTTTATATCTTTTAGATACCAAGTCTTTTACAATAATTTTATTACTTCCCCCCTTCCTAGTCTGCTTAGTGCACAAGTTGCATGATCTTTCTAGTTGTCCAAAATATTTAGTATGCTCTTTGTTTTAAATTTTAGCTCTCAGGTCACTTTCTAAGGGGAATGTGCTTCTTGTTTGACACTTACCTCTTGTTTATTAGTAAATTGTTTTTTGGAATCTGATTTTTGGGCTTTATCTTCTTAATTAAGTTTGTTCCATTTAAAATGTGAAGGTCTTGTTTTGATATTGTTAGAATTATTGCCAAACACTGCCACTCAAGCTAATTTCTTACAAGTGTTATGCATAAATAATCTAATTCATGTTAATTTTGCACTGCCACTCCTTGATATTATTGTAAATTGTATGTTAATTTGACAAACATTCTCCAAGTTTCTACTATAAAAACATTGTTTCTCTTTTAGGTTAATGGATATGATTCATGAAGAGCTATCTTTGGCTGATCAGTTTTCTAAACTTAAGGTTCTTTCTGCTCTTCATTTTTTTAATAATAATATCACTTTGAAACTATGCTTGGTGATGTCAATTTGCATTTGTATGTTATTTTTGTAATTTTTAACCTATTAGATGTCTTGGTTATATTATTTTGCAGTATAATGGGTAATTTTTTTCTATTTAAAGATAAATATCGTAATTTTTTTCTTGTTGGATTGATAAAAAAGTTTTTTACTATGTAAATGGATTATACCTTAAAAAACTTACACTTCTAAGGGCATGTTTTGTTGGGGCTTATCTTAGCATATCTCAGCTACTTCTGAATAACTTAGCTCATCTATCTTAAAGTAAAATAAAAGCAAATAAAATCAATATACTAAGTGAACAACTTAACCCCTTTATTTCAAATTAACCATCCCCTAAGAAGTAATTATAGCTATATGAAATGAGTAGATAAAGAAATCATAAAAATCTAACTGTAAAGATAAGAAAGTATAAATTTCATTATAAATTAGTTTATTTTATAAAATACTCAAATGTAAAAGTACAAACAAGTTTGAAGGCTGTGTGTATCCTATCTAATGGTCTTTGAGTTTAGAATACATATTTTCTCGAGCTACTTGTACAAGATTGTCATTATAATTTTGTGGATATATTCATCAGTAAATAGCGCAATCTCTTGGTTGAATGTCTATTAGCTGGATTAGTTTGAGTAATATGTCGGCAAAATATCTTTCCTCTCTCATTTTTTTGGTTCTTAAATTCTAATGCTGCAACACAGTCTGTTAGAAAACTGGCCCAAGTGCAAAAATATGGGATACTGCAGGCAATCCATTTTTATCCAATGTCTAAATGAGATGTTGCAATGCACATATAATACCACAACGCGTATCAGAGCTTGCCTTTTATGAATACCATGCCAAAATTGGAAAAATAAAATGAAAACTATTAACAAAAAATGACAAAAATAAAGAAGGGAACAAATTTTGAAACAAAGATGAAAGCTATGATGCATTGAAGTATATAAGCCAAAACTATTGGGTCAGGGATTGAAGAACTCATAACTAAATAGCTTCCTTAATGGATACACTTGTGGGCTCTATTCTATTTGATGATTTATTAGAGATAACTTAATAGATTGGAGATCTTGGCCTAAGCTTTAGTGCCATGTCATTTTTATTATGATCATCAAAAATAGCTGTGAGATTATTGTGAGTTTGTTTAAGATAAGATGATCATAGAGATCTCCAACAACTTGATAATTTTGATCTCATGTTTGTAAAGACTAAAAATAATAAATGAATGAAAATAATGAATAATATGGGAAGCTTGTTCTTTGCATATCATGAAAAGATGACTTTTTTGTGGTAGTAAGAATATGAACGATTGAAGTCACTACACTTTCATAAGAAATTTGGTCTCTTAATTGTAATTCAATGAGAATATATATTACTTTAAGACTGTTGTTGTTGATTAATTTAATGACTCCAGTTCTCACTATGTTTCTAGTTTTGGACGGGGCAGCTGGCTATTTGGCAGAGACAACATCTGCATATCTGCAAGGATTATGCTTAAAGAAAAATATATACAAATGAAAGAGATTATTGATAAATACTATAATATATTCCATCATTTCTGTGTTCAGTGGAGTCTCCTTTGCTTTGATTCCTACTTTGTCATGGCAACAAAATATTTTAGTGGCAACCAAGATTGTTGCCAATCTTTCTACTAAATTATTAAGAACGTGCCTAACTTTTGTGGATTCTTTATGGATATGCAAACTCCTTTCTCTACTGCCTAGCAGCATACAATTATTACTAATTAATTTGGAGGAGCACATTCATCAAAAGAGTTGTGGGTGGAGGTTGAATGCATGTTCTTTGAAGCTCCCATAAAATAACAATCATCTCATATGTCCTAAGTGGCACATGTTGATATTATCACAATCTGTACATTGCTACGAATTTAAGAAGAGGGAAAACCACTATAAATAAACATAGACATATATGACAATAAGCTAATACTCATCTTAGCACTCTATGGTATTTTCTTAAAATGTAGTGATCCTATTAAAGATAGCCACCAACTGTTCAAAGAAGACTTTAAATGTTGAAATCATGACTCAACTCTTCTTCATGATGTAGAAAGCCATAACTAATAGTTGACTGACATTAACACTTTTTGTGTCATCCTTCATTGGTTAGAGAATATCTTTGTTGTTAGAGCAAAGGTTATTGAGTATCTTTTCCAAAGAGTAAAAGTTACCGTGTCTCAACTTTAGATTAATGATACAATTTATTTGGGCTGCATTAAGTTGAAGCTTCTAATTATAGCCTTTCAATCGAAGTGAACGAATAAAGACTCCAAAAAATGTCTATACAAGCCAACATCTCTTAATTCTAGGATAGTTAATTTTGCACGAGAACTAAACCAAATGACATACGCCTCATGACTCTACATATATTCTTTTGCAAGCTTGATGTGAGGCATTTCACACGTTTTAATGCATCTACACATACCATCAGATTGAAATTTCGAAATGCCGTATAAAATATGATAGTTATTCAAACCTCTAAATGATTCAAAAAAAAAAAAGAGAACACATGTAATTTAAGAACTGTACAAACATAAAACTTATTTGATATAGAGATTCTTCATTGGAGGGGATATGATTTAAAGAAAAATGTCCAAATCTAAGTTGATGGGTTTAGCACATGATCACATCCATTGGAAATTGTACATATTGCACAATAATATACATAGTATGCCATCACTTGGTATAGAACATTTTAGATGTTGTCGACATTTGTTCCTTTTGTTGTGATGCTAAATTGTGCCTATAAATAACGATAATAAAAAATAAAAGGCATTATTTTGTTGTGAAAATTGAGGGCCTAATTTTTTCAATGAACTAAATATATAAAATATATCTTAACAATTTTAAGACAAATCTAGTAAAACTTGTGAGTTGTCAACTATATTAGTTAATAACTAATAATAGTAATAGTTTTATTTGAGATAAAATGGGCGACATAATAAAAATAAAGAATAATCAATTCATCATCATAGTAGTTCACATTATTGTTTTGAGTAATCTGTTGCAATTTATGTTCAACACTAAATTATCAATTATCATATTCATATAGACTTATGATAAAGAACTGTATTCTGTACACTCACATATCTAAAGGGTTGCTTGTAAGAACTAAACATTGTGCACCACTATGTCCTTTGAACTGATTTTAAAATAAATGGTTGATTGTGAGTAAATATTAAAATGTTTAACACATTATGAGCAAAATGCACACATAACTACTGAAAATAGAAATATTGAATGCATTTTAAAAATGGTATTCAAGATTTAATATGACACATCATTATGGTTGATCCAAAAAAGCCATCTAGAAGTTGGGTTAGTTGTTTTGACTTTGGTTGAAATGGTTCTAGTAAGCTGAATTACATTTAAGTCATGAGCCATATGCCTTAAGGGCAAGATTATAAGACCTGTCATTTGATTTTTCTAAGTGATGTAACACTAAAAATCAATGCCCTAAAACTCTCACAAAACGAAACCCGCATGATCTGCTGAGACACTACTCAAATACCCCAAAGCGCCTCAGCCCACACCCTATTCTTACCGCTTGTGTTAGCTAGTATGTTGTTTTACACTACAAAATTTTAATGTTTTCTTACCTTGGCCTTGCACAAAGTGCCGGCTAAGAAACAAATAAATTTTTATATAAGCTCAAAAAAATAGAAACATAAATTAACGAATGAGACTATATATCAAATGTATTAATATTGATCTATGTAAAAGAAGAAAAATAATAGAAAATATATAAACACATGTATGCTGATGCAAAGAAACAAAGTTTTTTGGGTTTAGTGCTTATCAAAAATTAATGGAGGAAAAAGCAAACAATTCATGCAAAAGTTAAGCATAAAATCATTACAATACATTAATATTGTTAATGGTCACACTTGATTCAAAAGAAAATAAATTTATTTAAGAATTGTTGAATCGTGTTTACAAAAGGAAAACATTAACTTGATTATATCATAGAAATCATTATAAATTAATATTAAAAATGTGTTGAAACTATTTTTATTTAAATAAAACAATTAATTCCCACAACTTTAGAGGTATAAATTGAGCCCAAATTTGTTAAAGATACAAACCGAGGTCTAATTGACAATGTGCGACATTTATTAAGAGACTTAAAATGAAATAATTATAAGCTATGCTATTTTGCTTTATGAGCAAAGCCATGGATGTGAAGAAATAAAGGTAGAGTCAACTCAGGCAGGTAATTTAGTATGTTAGTTGTGTTTTGACAACCTTCCACATTAGCAGCTTCAGGCCATGGCAAGCTTGGACACAATGAAGGATTAATGAATTACAAACTCGTAATTCCCTTAAACTCTAATTCAGAAACTATTATAAATGTTTGTTGTGACAAAAATCGATTGAAACAATAGACACTACAAATCAGATACAAATATTTAAAAATAAATTATAGCAATATGAGTATTACAGTAGCTACTAAAAGCAAATATAATGAGTAAATGCTAGAAACATTACAATAACTTCCTGCAAAACTTAATCCATCCTTGCAAAACATCTTATTAGTCTGCATAAATTCAACATTTCAATCAATGCTGCTCCAAGCGCCTATCAAAATATCACATAAAAATATATAGTAACCGATGACTTTCATCAGTAAGCATAATCATTATTCGTTGTGCTGGGCAAGTTCAGAAACTTGGGGACGCGACTAGTTGGGTTAATATTCATATCATATTTCTATATTGTGCCCCTCGTTACTTCTTTATAGCTTCCGTTTGGACCATCCCCATGGTGAATACATCCCTCCCAACTCCATTGTTTCGGAACTCGATGCATTCATTATCAAGATATCTCAAATAAATTTACAAAGTTTGACATTAATTTAGGATAATCTGGGGCAAAGCTGCAATATAAAATAATAAAACATCTTGATGAGACAAACACACTTAAGGATAATCCGGGGCTTTAAATTTGACAAAACTTTAAACATAGTATTTTTGTAATTTTTTTAATCCATCAGCACCAAAATTTTTGAATTTGGATTTATATATTAGTTTTTATAATTCTAAATTTCAAAATGTAAAAATTAATTTAAGAGTATTCATTATCTCGATTGCTCTCAAACTTGGGCATTATGATCACAAAAAGAATTTATGATGAATGCAATGAGGATGCTATTTACATTGTGAAATCTTAATTTTCATAGTGCAAATTGCTCTCAAATTTTCACCATATACAGAACATAGCATCCATGATGCTGGACAAGCAACTCAT
This sequence comes from Gastrodia elata, assembly GCA_016760335.1. Lineage (NCBI taxonomy): Eukaryota > Viridiplantae > Streptophyta > Magnoliopsida > Asparagales > Orchidaceae > Gastrodia > Gastrodia elata. Next base: position 1,157,353 of record CM028672.1, on the reverse strand, counting down.
ATGAGGGCCCATGGCTCGAGCATTGTATGGTGCATAGTGGAGTGACGGGGTGCTACATCAGAATGAGTTTTATTATTAGTTGTTTCGGGTTATGTCGTGACCCAGTTGTTATTTGTGGTTTGGTATTCAAAATTATTTTTATTTTTATTTCTGGCGGCTGTCGTCTGGTGTCTTTTCGCTTCTGAGTGTTTCTTTGATCGACGTCTATATATAGACATTGTATACCATTTGGAGAGGGATGTTGAATGATACTATTTTCTGAGAAAGAAAAGTTTGAGAGCTCTTAGTGGTGTGGATAGCCATCTTATCCTTCGGTGTTCACAATCGAATGCTTGAAGGTGTGTATAACCTTCAAGAACTAATGTATGTATAATCTTGATATGTATTTTGTATTTTTTTTCTTTTTCTATTTGTTTGCAAAGTTCCTTCAGTTACGATTCACCTCCATTTTGTTTCATCAAATTTCACTTCCGTTTCAGCCACCAATCATCCCACCAATGGCACATACGCAAACTCCGATGTTCTTTTACTTAGCTACCCATAACTCTCTATAAAAATTCAAAATGTTCCCACTTTCCTATCATCTTTATAAACATCCTTCTAAAAGTTCAAGTCATTCTGACTTTGTTTGGCCCGCCAAATGTCTTCCCGAAGGTTAAAGGTCACTTACCCATGAATCTACTTTTACAATTTCCAATCTATAAAAGATATGGGATTCCATAAATAAGGCTAGGTGTTGTACTTGCAAAAGTCAATGTTCGGGTATTAGATGTAAAAATACCATTGCTTTGGGTTGCTATGATCTCCACTAGAATGTTCTTTTATTTTATGTTTAGAAAAAGTCTAATTATTTTTTGTTCTCATCCAAATAGTTTAATTTAACAAATAATTTAGTACATCTGTTTATTTCATTTTAACTATGATTTTTATCTGTTTCAGCTTCCTCAAAATGCAATATTAAAATTGATGTCTGCTCCACCACCTTCTCGATCCAATGTCTTTCGCATTGATTTTCGGTCAGCTTATGTTCACTACCTTAATAATTTGGAGGAAGATGCTATATATCGGCGATGGAGAAGTAATATAAATGAGGTGATTCACTTCCATTTTCTTTGAGAGTAACATGTAAAAGTTGTCTATTTGCTGCTGTGCTTAATTTATTTGCTATTGTTGGTACCAAACTGTTTAAACAACACCAATAGAAAATTCTATAAAAATTTCTCTGCACAAATTTTAGAAGCACCACAAAATATTAAAGTTGGAGCTTGGTATTTTTTAAGTGCTTTCTGCTTGTGCTGAGCCGCTATTTTGCTTGAAATGAAATGTATTTATAGAATTTTTTAGATGCACAGGTTTTTCTTTACTCATGAGAAGAGAAATATTATGATGCCCCATTTCCCCCAAATTCTCCCAAATATTAAGTGAGAATGCATTAAAAATAGGAAAAAGAAAAACATGGTCCCCATGGGCAGTTAAATTGCACCAATCGTATTTTTGCCATTTAGCAGAATTTAGAGTTTTTGGAGAACATTTGGGGTACTATAGCAAACTCCATCAATTATTTTATTACTTTTCTTTGTGCATAATAGAGACAAAGGATTTAAGCTACGGTCCCAATTGGATGGACTAAGGTTTCTTGTTATTGGTTTTGTTTTATTGTTCTTTTACCTATTTTTCTCAATGGTTTTACTTTTTTCGAACAAAGCTTGATACTTTTCTTCTGGTGATATAGATATTGATGCCTGTATTCCCTGGTCAGCTTCGGTACATTCGTAAAAATTTATTTTATGCTGTTTATGTGATTGATCCAGTGACAACATGTGGAGCTGAGGCAAGTTATATTTAAATTTAATTCCATTGCTGATTATATACTTGTCAACAGTTTTTTAATTTTGCAGACGATCAATATGATTTTTTCAATGTTCCAAAGTAGTGTTCCAATGAGATTTGGGGTGATACTTTATTCTTCAAAATTAATTAAGCATATTGAAGAGAAGGAGGGCTCCTCTGTTGCTTCAAAAGATGATGAATTTAATGAGGGGGATGATGCTTCTAGTTTGGTATTTATGTACTTTTTGAATTGGAAGTAATGCTATAGGAAATTATTGTAGTAAATATTATAGCAGCTTTGGACTCTTTAGCTGTCGTTGAATATTTTAATGCATTGATCAAAGCAGAATGATAATCATGCACTACACTCATTATCATTTATGGGATTTCTATATGCACAACTATAATAATATTCATTTAATCATATATTATAATGATATAGCTGTCAAGGAAGTAGTAAGTACTTAATGCTAATTTGTTTTTCTAGATTATCTATATTATGCTGATATAGTTGCACTAACCTATAATTTGGAATTTCTAGCTGTGTCAGATATTAAATTTGCTAAGTTTCTATCCAAATATCTTTCTGTTACTTAAGCAGGCTTGATTAATAAGTTGCATTCAGTATGAAATTTATTTTTCTCAATATTGAAATTTTTTTATTTATTTTACTACTGACATGAGTGTTATGATATAGCTAAATACACTGTAAAAAAGAAAAAAATGAAAATTAAATGGGATCGATAAATCATAACAATAAGGCTACTAATTGATAGGTAGAATTGAAATTGAATATAACAGTACATAAATCTGGGTAATCATTAAAACCGAATTAGCAAGTCAGTAAGGGAATTACCACGAGAAAACATTGACTTAGAAGAGGATCTTGGTGGTAATTGACATAGTGATGAGTCAATCTTTTGAATTGAAATAGAGGGGGGAATATTTAAAATCTGAATAATGGTGGCGTTGAGGATGACCAAGGCACTAATGCCATGAGAAGCATATGCTGTTAAGGGCATGCTAATGGAAGTGCAGTAGAGATATAGTAAATTCTGCTTATTTGAACAAATTCAATAATTTTCTTTATGTTGAGATCTTGGAAAACACAACAAGAAGAATGTAGAATCACTTGGCTTTTATGTAACTTTACATTAGATAGCTAAAAATTTACAAAAAGTGAATCACACATGATATTATCTAAATGTCAACAAGAGAGATGGGTGGATATTTTTAAGAGATTAGAGTGAGATTCATCAACATCAGTGATACAAAATGAAATAATTTTTGGTAACTAGCAATGTGCATGAGTTTGAGAAGACAGATTTAAGAGCAATGTTTTTTGAAATTATGCTTTCAGAGTATAATGGTGTGATGCGACAATTCTGTCACTCTTTAGTGTTGAGGTAGGCAGGAAAGGGGTTTGTGAAGCATTTGACCACTTGGCATGTTTTTTAATTCTTCTTCTATGTGATTCATAAAAAATGTTGAGCCAGTCCAAAAAGCAAGTTGAATTACTCATATTGAGTTCTTTCTTACATGTAGATACTCATTTTTCTTAAGATTACATGTTTTCAAATGTTTACAGAAAATCCATTTTATAGATGCTGAAAGGCTCGCTAATATGCCAATAATGCTTGGGATAAATATGCAGAAGGCTGTACTTTAATCTTCTTCTCGCTTAATGATCTCTTGACTGTTTTTTGTTGTAATCTATATGCGTTGACAATCAACACAGTTTCTCATATACATTTTGATAACTAACATAAAGAAATTCTAAAATCCTGCACATACTTTATATATTTGTTTGAGTTTTCTTCACTTTTTTATCATTAGCCTTTCCACACATTAATTTTTTTGTTATTTCTTATGCATAATATTAAGTTTTTGAAATATAATTTGAAGGATTGTTTTTGAAAATTATCTTTGAATTATGTACTTGCATTACTTTTTTCTTTAATCTTATGCAATTAAATTTTTTTATTAAGCAATCTTAATGAATAAAATTTGTTATGACTATCATTATATTTTATTGAATTTTTTTTTATGCATAATTCTGCAACAAATTAAGATTTTTGTCAATTAAGTGGGGTTGGCTACATGAATCATTTGTTTTTAGTTAGTTTACTTAAATAGTAGCTCCTCAAAATTCAAATTCATGAGATCATTTTAATAGTTTTTGGTCATGTGTTTTGCTCTTTTTCTTCCTCTTTTAATATGTGCAAAATTCAGTAACTCAATTTTCTCAATGGTGCATCTAAAGATTATGTTTAATATGCTTAAACTATATGAGGAGATATTCTCTGATATTGTCCTCAATTGGAGTTACTCCTGCTTTTCAACTGTTGTACTATTTCTTTTTCATTTTTTTTTGTACGCTCAATCATCCATATTAGCATCATCATATTTTATCAATATGTTTAAGTTTAGCAGGACAACATTCTACCCATATATTTTTGTTGGTTTTGTAGGTGCTCTATAGAAATTAAAGTTTGAGCTGGGTTTTTCAATCATGCAAAATCATATAAGCACTCCATATCATCTAATATGTTTTAATCATGTTGATTACTTTTTCTTCTATTTTGCCTTTTTTTGAATGATGGAACTTTAATATTTGAATATCTCGTTCAACTTGATAACATGGTTATCAACTGTCTTTTTCTATATTAGAATTGCTGCTATTGTTATATTTACATACGTGTGTTACTATTGAAAAATGTCCAATTTAGTTCTCGAACTATTATTATACATAAAATAGTTTTTCGACTCCTTTAAGAAGTCCAAACTAGTCCCATTTTAACTTTTTCATCTATTTTAGATGGAAGAATTAAATTAATGAAAGGCTTTTTAGCATATGGGTGTGATGCATTATTATAATAATACAAGTATTCAATTTAATTTTTTTCTAAATATATTTGGAATTATTCAAGTGCGATTAATTTGAACTTTAGGAACGCATTGGAGACTAAATTGAGCTTTTTCATAATTGAGGGATTAAATTTGGCATTCTCTACTAGTTGGAGACATTTCAAAAATATTTGTTTTTTATTTTATGTATATAACCAATTTTAGTTTTATTGCAAAGAAGAATGCCAACTGCAAATAACATGCACCAAAGCATTTTTTCTTGGATGCATTTAAAAATGAAATAAACTATTCAAAATTATGTCAACCATTCTTTCTATTTTCACATCTATATATATTTGAGGAGTATATCTAATACAATATTAGTAATCATTCTCAGTCACAGTTTTCATGACCATTACTCTTTTTTCTATCCTTTTTGAATACACTATATTGACTATTACATTTTTATTGAAAATGATGTCATGCCTTTTTCTATCTATATATAAGCACTAAAGCTTTAAGCCTAAACTCTGATTTTCTTTTTCTATATAACTTTATTTCTTAAGAAAACAAAACATTTATCTCTATTTAATCATAATATCTACTAGCTGTAAGTCTTTTTTGCTAAGAAGCCAATATATAAATACCTATTCTCAATTTAGTACATTGGACTAATCTTATTACTATAGTTCTGGAATCCTTGCTCACTTAACGTTGTATCCAAGTGCTAAGGTAGCGGCTTGGTATACTTTTTATTGCATCTATGCTATATAAAGGATTCATTTCATATAAATTTGAAAAGTTTTTGATTTTATATATACTCAGTGTACAAGTTGTAAGCGCTTTCACCATCAAGTGTCGAGTCACGTTTTTTTTTGTGATGCAAAAAAAGGAATTCTTGTGCGGTGGGCTTAATTGTTTGCAAAAGCATCCAACATTTACTAGAATGGTCTACTGCAATCAAGTGATTACTAGAAAATGCATGAGGTAAAGATAAATGGTTAGGAGTGCCATAAAAAGTTGTCACATTCTTATTGTGTAGAGAAAAAAAAACCTGGAAGATTATGAATACAATCTTTAAAATTGTTCCAACATGTTGAGAAATTGGGCAATAACCAAATTTTTCTACTATAGTTTGATGAGTAATTTGTCCTTTAACAGTCTTGAAGGTTGGAATTTTTTTTTTTCACAATGACTTCAACTATTGCTAGGACCATGAATACAATGATTTTTCTTGTGTTGACAACTATATTTATTTGCTTCAGTTGTACTCAACAATTCAAACATTTTGTGATAGAGCACGGAGTTTTTGCAATGGTATTATTAATTATTAATTGAGTCTGAACTAATTGCAGAGATAAATAATTTTGCTACAAGTTTTTTTGCGCTTTCCAAGTAAAGGGATTAGTTGCAAGCGCTTGATATTTAAAAAGTTTATTTGATTCGTTTTTCAAGATACTATGGCTCTTTTTAGTAGATTTGCTATCCTGTTGTATATAGTATAGACTTGTGTATATTTTGTTAGTACTCTACGTTCTTTGTGAATTTGAACTAAGGAAATCCACATTCATTTAACAATCTCTTGAAGCATGATATTAGAAGAAATAGTGTAATTAGACTATTTAGCATTTCCATGAGAACCAATAATTTGTGAGTTGCCATTTGGTGGTGTTGTTGGTTTAGTAGTCAAAGTCTCCATCTTGGTGTTGAACCTTCTTGTGAAGTTTAATGAGAAAATAAAACCACTTAATCATTGGAGATTAAGTACTATAGTACTAATAGTGGAATTTTTATAGTTGAGTGGAGCAAAGTCATCTACAAATGCCACAGTGATTTTGTAGATAATTATATGATTTAACTTATCATAATCACAGTGGCAATGTTGACTTTGTTGCATGGAATTAACATTCCTACAAATGAGATCACACACCTGGATGCGTATGAGTTAGTTAGGTTGAGCTGGAGAGTGGGCATACATACATGCGATAGGTTGTGCGTGCGCGTGTGTTTTGGTGCAGAGAATGGTTTAAGTGTTAGCGAATGATAACTCAAGTTGCTTTATGTGAGTTGTAGCATGAATGCTCTAACAAATGATTGCAAAAAAGGGTGGGAGCTGTGATTTCAAAAAAGGGTGGGCATAGATACTTGCGATAGGCTGCGCATGTGTGTGTGATTTGGTGTAAAGAATGACAAGTGTTAGCGAATGATAATGCAAGTTGCTTTATGTGAGTTACATCATGAATTCTCGAGCAAATGATTGCAAGAAAGGGTGGAAGATGTGATCCTCAAGTAATGTGCTGACAATTCGCCAAATATCAAAAGAGGAATGGTTAGGAACAACTAGTTCTTGAGATTTGGGGCATCTCACTCTTATATTAGTGAATGGTAAAATTTGGTGATTAATTTGAATTCCAATATAGATGGCTATATGTAGGAGAATGCTTGAAATCAAATTAATTTTTGCAAGTACTACTACAAGGAAGCAATATATTTGTTGAGAGGTTACGTGTATTGATTTAAAATAAAATAATGTAGCATTTTGAATCTTGAATGGTATTTGCTAAAAACTAAGAGAAATTTTCTTACAAAGTATATGATAGGGGTTTGTTATGATAACCATTGTTTAATTTTAATTAAATAATGAGTGTTAATATGTAATTTTGATCATTAAAATTTGGCTGATTTGATAACTTTGAGATCACCTGGGGATAGAACAGATGAGGAACATTGTTGCCAAAGCATCGAGGGATTCGCTGTCTTGTCACCGTAGGGAACAAAAGCAAAAACAAGCAACAAAGTACTAAGAAAACAAAGCATACACATTTTACATGAAATACTCAAGATATGTGAAAAATTACGGAGCCTTGTCACGAAAAATTTTACTTTGAATTTAGATTAAGATACAAACTAAGATCTCATTCAATTCAGTTTCAGCTCCAGCCTCTAGCCACTAGCACAACACCCACACTATCACACAAGCACTAAGCCTCTCTTAGGCATTTATAGTCCTCTAAACATTCCCTATCTAACATTAATACTCATGCATGATGGACACATGTCTCCCATGCCCCATTTGGACTTGACTAATGTCCAATTAGGCAGGAATGCTCCATTTTCCTCCAGGAAATTTGCATTCACCCATGCGCCGGGCTCTCGAGCTTTATAGTTGGCTGAAATGCACAGAACGCCCAAGCCTATGTTCTAACTCCTTGCTTTGGGTTGTAGATGCGAAACACCCAGGTTTTTGTCTTTGGCTTCGTTGTTTGACGAAGTGCCGATGCTTGGAATGCTTCTTATCAAAGGCCTTCAGCACTTGGGTGTTCTCTAGCGCCCAAACCATTGTTTTGCTGAGTTTATAAACAATGTTTTTAGTGCTCAAGCACCCAAGTCTCAACTGATGAATATTTCCCTGGCCCTCGAGGGCGCTCAAGAGCTGGCTTCTCTGCCTAGTTCAATTCCTTCAGCAACCTTCATGCTCACTTGATCCAATTTTCGTTCAGGTCGCACTAGGTTGATTCGTGGCTATCTCAAAATCTCTTTAAGCTTTGCAACTGACTCATCCCACTCCTCGACATACTCTAAGTTATAGTCAGGTGCACTCAAAACTCTTGTATCACTTTCGGCTGCACTCGAGTTTCCTCAAATCATAAAAAGATGAATGCATGAAATTAAGATAGTTTTTGCAAATAGAGCTATAATGAGGCAATACATTTGTTGAGAGGCTAGATAAAGGGATTTAACACAATATTTTTTTATCTTGAAATGATATTTTAATAAAATAATATGAAAAGTTCTTGGAAAGTATTGGATAGGTGTTTCTTGTGATAGTCGTTGTTTAATTTTATTATTTAAAGAGAGTTAATCTGTAATTTTGAACCTTTACAATAAGGCTTTGATTTGATAATTTAGTTATAATAGTGTTAATAATAATATTATAATTTATTAGTGATAGTATTATATACAATCTCATTTCTTAAAATAGCCACTCCTAACAGATCTCTCTTGACAATTTATTTTTGTCCGACCATGTCATGATATCAAGACTTTATTAAGGCCTTTTTTATTGGGTTTACTAGTCAAACCCTCTTATATGACCTCTCTTCTCTTCATCATGACGATTTAGCATGAGATTGTTGTTGTATGTATTACCTACCAAAATCTTTCAGCTAACTTATGAGATTTTCGGGCAAGGAATGAGAGGAGATTGTCGGAGACCTCATCCCTATGGCAAGTGCTACCATGACGACAAAAAGTGTTTTCTGTGTGGCAAGCCCGACCACCAAATTCGGGAATGTCGATCCTTGAGAACGATAGACGGAGTACCCATTATAAGGGGTACAAACAGAACAACACCTGTAAACCCCGTTCCGTGCCCAAACAAGAGGAGCTGCCCTAGAACCAGCCAACGCTCCAAAGCCACCAATTGCACCATCATCCAATCAAAGGAAAGGACCCACACCTCTCAACCCTGTTTTCGCAAGAATTTATATGCCCACTCCAGTCTTAGCACTTGGAGACAATGCTGTAATATCAGGTATTTTATTCTTCTCGTTCCCCTTTTTCTTTTGCACTTATAAAATTAGTACAAAATTCTCATAGTTCATATTTAGGCACGTTATTCATTAATAATGTATCATGTGACACCTTATTTAATACGGGGGCAAGCCACTCCTTCATATCAGAAAAACTTGCAGCCACACTAGAATTACCATCCTCCCATTTGGCAACAACACTAAATATTGGATTACTTTTTGGAGCTAGCACGGAGGCTCAGAAATTTTCCAATTTTAATATTCTCATCGAAGGCAAAATATTCAGGGCTACGTTAATAATTCTACCCATCACCCACTTTGACATTATTCTAGGGATGGATTTGTTAAGCAAGCATGATGCTGTAATCAATTGCCAGAAGAAAAATGTCACTCAAAAGTGGTAAAAATCAACAATATTTATAGGAAGACAGAGCCTGCTGGCTTCCTTAATAAACCCGATGAAGGCAAGAAAGCTGATTAAGAAAGGATGCAGCGCATACTTAGCAATAATGATGGGAGAAAGAAATGAAGTTGCGCCTTTATTAGAAACGTGCATTGTTCGAGAGCTATCCAGCAAAGGATTGATCCGGCAACGCATGTCTCCCTGGGGAGCCCCAGTACTCTTCGTTAAAAAGAGAACAGATCTATGCGCATGTGCATAGATTATAGAGAATTCAACAAAGTAATAATTAAAAAATAAATATCCTCTACCCCTCATCGATGACCTCTTTGATCCACTGGCTAGAGCTAAAATATTCTCTAAGATTGATTTAAGGTCTGGATACCACCAAGTGAGAGTCAATGAAGAAGACATCCCCAAGACTGCATTTAGAAATCGCTTAGGACACTATGAGTTCTTAGTCATGTCTTTTGGACTCGCAAATGCGCCTTCTATCTTTATGTTAATGCAGAGAATCCTTAGGTCCTTCCTCGATAAATTTGTGATAGTCTTTATCGACGATATCTTAATATATTCTAAGTCTATGGAGGATTACGAGATTCATTTGAAAGCAGTATTGGAAACTCTTAGGGAGCATCAATTATTTGCCAAGTACTCAAAATGTGAGTTTTGGTTGGACTCGATAGCATTTTTAGGGCATGTAGTAAATGCTGAAGGAATCAAAGTAGATCAAAGAAAGATCAGTACCATACAGGAATGGCCCCAACCAACATTTGTAATTGAGATTTGCAGTTTCTTAGGGCTTGCAGGATACTACCAAAATTTTGTCAAAGGATTCTCAAATTTGGCCAAGCCATTAACTCATCTAACTCAAAAGGCAACACCATTTGTATGGAGTTTTGACTGCGAAGAATTATTTCTAAGAATAAATCAAGTCCTCACCACTGCACCTATTCCGATCTTACCTCAAGAAGGGAAGAACTACAAGGTATACACATGCGCTTCATTAACAGACTAGGGTGTGTCCTCATGCAAGACAAGCACGTCATTGCTTACGCTTCAAGGCAATTGAAGACTCACGAAAAGAACTACCCCGTTCATGATTTAGAGCTAGCCGCAATAGTCTTTGCCTTAAAGATTTGGAGGCACTATCTTATGGAATGAAGTGCGAGATCTTCACAGATCATCAGAGTTTAAAATACATCTTTACGCCGAAAGAACTAAATTGTCACCAAAGGAGATGATTGGAAGTACTCAGCTACTATGACATGGATATTCAATATAATCCTGGCAAAGTTAACTTGGTCGCAGATGCTTTGAGTACAAAGGAAATATTGAGTACTTTAATCTCAACAAGTTTATTTGAAGAAGAATTCCAGAAGCTTAATATAAGACCCTTCAGTAAGGATCAATTAAACGAATTGCTTAACATTAATACTGCAGGACCTACCTTTGTACAATGCATATTGGACGCTCAAAAAGTCAGCGAGGAATACCCGAATGAGCAAAGTTGCAGTTGCGAAAATGAATTCATATTTATGATAGTAATAGAATTTGGGTTCCGAATAATTCTCATATTCAAAATCAGATATTAAATGAAGCCACAACTCAGGCTATACAGTACACCCCGAAAGCAACAAAATATATCAAGATCTAAAGATATCCGTCTGGTGGTTTGTATTCAAATGGGAGATAGCTGAGTTTGTGGCTAAGTGCCATGTATATAGCCTAGTCAAAGCAGAGCACCAATGACCAGGTGAACTTCTGCACCCACTAGAAATCCCAGAGTAGAGATGGCTAGATATCTCCATGGATTTTGTAATGGGATTGCCAAAAAGCAAATCAGAAGCGGATGCCGTATGGGTCATAGTGGATAGATTAACAAAGTCAGTCCACTTTATCCCAATAAAGCAAACATACTCAGTGGAGAAACTGGCAAGATTATATATTAGGGAGATCGTCAAACTGCATGGAATTCCTAAAACTATAATTTCAGATAGAGATGGCAGACTTACTTCTCGATTTTGGCAAGCAGTACACAAAGGTTTGAGAACCACTCTAGCCATGAGCACAACATTCCACCGTCAAATGGACGGACAAACAGAGAGAGTCAACCAGGTACTTGAGGATCTCTTACATTTATGCTTGTTAGATTTTGGTGGAAATTAGGAGAAACTCCTTTCACTTGTAGAATTTGCTTACAATAATAACCACCAATCAAGCACCGGGATGGCCCCCTATGAAGTCATATATGGGAGAAAGTGCAGTACTCTAGCTTGGACACAAGTTGGAGATGTACAAATTTATGAATCTGAGTTGATTGAAGAAACAAACGAAAAGATAAGGCATCAAGAGCAAAATTGCAGCAGCCTAGGACCGACAAAATAAATACATCGACGCAAGACACCAGAGGCAAGAATTTCACATTGGTGATCGCTTTGGAGTGACTGGAAAGCTGAGTCCCAGATATCTTGGAGCCTTCGAAGTAACTGCAAAATTTGGAAGCTCGGCTTATAGACTTACTTTCTGAAAGATTTACAGCCGTGCATAGTGTATTCCACGTTTCACCACTCTGTAGATGCCCCCAGGAATCCATAGCAAATCTCAGATTCGACAGTCAAAATTCAGCTTGATTTGACATAGTTCAATGGCATAACCATACTGTGAAGGAAGCCATGTGGAAAAGAGAAGATGATATGCAAAGAAAGTATTCATAACTATTTTGAATTAAGGTACCTCTAAAACTGCCTTAAGTTCTTATTTTGTTCTTATGATGTCGAGGACGACATCATTTTTAAGTAGGGGAGGTTGTATCGACCCATTGTCGTTACTTCGTTAAATTAGGTCAAATCCAGCCTCAGAAATCAGGACCACGGGGAATTTTGAATTAGGTCAAACAAAAATATCAATAGATAGAAATAACTTTTAGATCAAAATGCTCTAGTTTGAAAGAAATTCGGATAATTGAAATTCTCGCTTTAATTTTTTGAATTATTTAAATTCAATAAATTGAGAAAATTAAATTTGTTGGAATTCATCATTTTTCGTGTCATTGTGTTAAGTATATTATTTAAAGATTGTTCGAAAAATTTCATCAATTTTTGAGAGCCGATTCGGCCTTAATTAATTTTTGAAGTTTCAAACTTCAGAAATTAATTAAAAATAAAATATTTGTCCGAATCAAAAATTTTTGGCGCGAGGGTGTTCGTTACATCGTAACATACCTCGGTGTCAAGTTTCGTTATTTTTGGACGTCAAACGGCGGAAAAATACGAAAAATTTAACTTAGTAATTATTTAAATTTTTCCTTAGAATTTTTCTTCTTCCTCTCTCCCCCCCTCCCCCTCGATCGCAAGCCCTCCTTCCGATTGCAGGCTCCGTCGCACAGAGCTTGCTGGTGATGGAGACCTGCGCCGTTTTGGCGCAGGTTGGTCGGCCCATTTGGCCGACCAGCCCTCCCTCTCTCCCTCTTGACCCCTCCTCTCTATAAAACACCCACCCAGCCCCTCTCCTCTCTTCCCCAACATCAGCCTTCTTCTCCACTAGACCTCCCTTTCTCCCCCTCACAGCAACCCCTCTCCTTTCGGCCTTACTTCCCCTGCCAGTAGCCCTCCCCTACCAGCCCTTGGCCTAGCCTGCCCTCCTCTAGCTGGCCAACCATCTGTTAGCCTCCGGCCACCCCCTCCGGTCCCTTCAGCCACATCTGGCTCTCGGCAATCCTAACAATAGGTTAGAGGAGAAGAAAAGGGGAAGAAATGAGGAGAAATTTTCCTATTATTTATTTATTTTCTTTATTTCTTTATTATTATTATTATATATAAATAATAATCATTATTATGAAAATAATAATGATAAAATTATGTCATTCATATTATTATGGTTTTCATTAATTAATAATGAAAACTGTACAAATATTATAAACTGACTATTATTTCAATTCAAGCATTTTTATTCTGTTATTTTTCTTTCTTTATTATTATTATTATTATTATTATTATTATTTTTTGCAATTTTTTAGTCATTTTCATTTTTGTTCTTTCTTTCATATATTATTATTATCATTATTATTATTACATAATGATAATAATAGCATTATATTAAATATAATTACTACCCTCAGAGATTTAAAATATTGTCTTCTATCAAGATAAAAGAATGAAAGAAAGGCATAATGAAAAAGAAGAAAATAAAAATTCATAATAATATATCACTTTCATTCTAATGTTAGCTAAAAGGTTAATTTAAAATATCAAAAATCTAAATGCAGATTCGATCAAACTGTTGAACTTTTGAACTTGAAGAATAAGGTACCAGATGTCTTTTATTACTCTTGTTTAAATATGTTTTTTTCGCTCAACATCTCTCAAATTGATAAAAATACTTTTAAAAGTCACATAAAATGATATATGAACAAGTTTAAATAACTGAGTAGCAAGGGTTCCATGTTGATATATTTTTAGTCTGATCAGACAATTGCTAGGACTGGACTGTTCGACATCGGGAGTCATAAGGAGCCTATACTGACAAACATTTGTGGGGGCATGTATAGAGGGAAGTTGGGATATGTAACAGAAAAGATGAACCCCCATTTTCCTCGATTTTGTACTTACCCAACAAAATTATGTTTTGCACCAGATAATAAACGCTAAAATTTTATATTTATTTTTGTGACTGCAATTATTTTCATGCTAAAGTTTCAGTGCAATTGAAACAGATTTGCATGAATAATTTTATACAACTTTTATTTTCTATCAAATTATTACTTATTTTGTTTATTATTTAACAATTGTAAAATTGACATCTATCAGTACTTAGTTTCATGATTAACTGGTATTCAAATACCTGTACTTTTGAAACATGCTCAGATCAGGAGTTCGTCCTAGAAGAAAGGTGCTAAGATCCAAGTAATGCTGATACTGCTACCTGCTGATCCATCGCTTTCTTTTTTTTTACTCTATTTTTAAAAGTTTGTAACTTTTCTTTTATTTAAATCGCTGTATCCAAAATTGGGGAATTAATGAATAAATGAGTTATATTTGACGTCTACATATTTTATCTTTTAATTCACTCAATATGATCTTGCGTCTAGGGGACTTGCATACAATAGAACCGGTGCTGGATCAGCTCTCGCTAACCCGGCACCGGGTCCCCACATTTTCTCTCTTATTTTCCTATTGACACTCCAACTAATGTGAGTAGTTTAACCTCACCATCTTTCCTTTAATGTCAATCTTATTCAATCTCTTTCATTTTTATCACTTTCGTATATAATCTTAAATACAATGATCAAACTCTTTTCTCAAGCTATCAAACCCCTATTGGCAACCAGTAGTCTTCCCTTTTTCTCAAGAACAGAGCCTTGGCTGACTAGGGCTTGCTTTCAACAAGTTATGACGAAGCTCTACCTTGATGATGACCTTATATCTCTTACACCCTAGGCATCAAGAATTGGGGCAACGATTTTTTTTTTTCATGTTGATGAATTCAACGAAGAAAATACTTTAATCGGTATTCTTATATTCCTATATAAGTAAAATTTTAAATCATATTTCTTTGGAGAATCTACAATGAACTGATTTGTCTTATTTATAACAAAAAGCAAGGTATAACTCCCAAATCATGACATTTTATTTCCAAAAGTGGTATGTTGAGATAATTGAGTTAATTTTTTTTGCATCAGAGGAAAGCTATTAAACTTACTTTTCATTCACATTTAATGTTTTTTCTCATTAATTTGCCTAAGATCCTTCAATTTTCTAAGAGCTTAAATTGGGAAATTTGAGGAAAGATATTTACAGCTTATATAAGAAGTGGGGTTATAAGAAGGGAATGAGAAATTTGTAGAATAAAAAAATCTATGTTAACCTTGCTAAATACTTAGCTTGCTAGCTTGAATTTTAAAGCTTTCATGTTGCGAGCTCTTAAAGTCATTACCACTTGGAGTTTGTGTAGTGGTGTAGGACTTTGACTTCTCTTGGTTTATGGAAAGGTTAATTTCTATCTGATTTTGGACGCGCTGTAGGTGATGGGTATAGGATACTTAACCACCTTAAGATCTTTCTAAGCACTTGTCTAGAAAGCATGAACTCAAAAGTTCCGTGGAGGAAGCTTTATTACTCTTTTTCACAAAGTGTTTGTGAAGGTGCTTGCAGCCTTGGTCCACTAGCCTATGTGAAGGGGCATTGAGTTTTGTGAATTTGTGAGTGAAAATTCTATATTCTAGGGAATGCAGGTGGCGAATGTATGTAGATCGAGCCACCTAAATTTCTTGTATTTCTATATTCTCAGTTTTATACTTTGTTTTTTTATACATTGTTTTATGTTATTCAGATTCATTGATTTCAAAGATCCATATTTTTTAATGGAGAACCAATTCTCGCACTATAAATTTTAGCCATTTATAAATCTGCACTTAATGATTTTATAGTATTTTAAAATCTCTACAAGGACATTTCTTTTTATTTTTGCACCTGTTCTTTCTACTTTCAAACTAGTGAATCAACAAATTATTGAATGTGAGAGACCTCTTAAGAACTTGGGACAAGCTTGAAGTTTTTTTCATGAAGGCTGCTTTGGGAACAACTGATGAAATTATGGTTTTTTGAGTTTTTTCTTTGCTTCATCTCTTTTTATTTAAATTTTTTTTCCTTATACATCATTTGTTTAGTCCTGGAATAATTTGGATTTATTTATATAGCATCTCCATCACAAGCAGGTCTGATGTTATGGAAAATCAAATAGATTATTTATGAGATATCACAGATACATTAAAATAAGTAATTAATGTTATTACTGTCCAGCTTATTCATTTGTTTGGAAGGCCAAGGTTTATCATTAACTCCTACATTGATGTGCCTTAAGTTGACTTACCCTATGCTCATATACATTGAATTAATTGCACTACTCCTATATTTTTCTCAAGTTCATTTTTAATGATGCTAGAATGATTTTGCTATTGTAGTGTTTGTTGACCTTAGTGCTAATAATTCTAAAGGTTGTTTGTTATCTTTTTTTTTTTAAATAATTATTGGGCATTGGTTAAAGTTCTGTTGGCTTCTTTTATTATTTATATATTAAATATTAAAGTAAATTTAAAATTATTACTTAAAATATGGATGCTAGTACAAACTCAGTCAAGAGAGCTCTGAAGCAGAAAAACAAAGTTCTAGGTAAATTTAAACAAACTCTAATTTTGAAAGGGTATTTCAGTTCTAAACTGGAATATCTTGAATTGTTTTCTACACCTTGTTAGGTGTTTAAAAGAATCAGCTTGCTGTAGTTAAAATGGAAAAGTACTTGATTCGCTTAACAGTGCAATATTTTTTGTTTATGCTTAAGCTTTTTTCATACATTTCATGCTCATCATCAGGGGTTGCATGCTTGCTGATGGTGTAACAGTTGCAAAACTTTCTAATGGGTTGGAGGGGGTGTCGTAGATGTAGAAGCAGCACTAAATAACATTAAATCTAGCTACCTAAGGTACTGAGGAAAACTCTATTGCTTGATCTCACGATAAAGGATCAACACATATACTCGGAGGCATAGTGATTTGGTTTAACGATGACATTAATAAATGACAACTCAACTGTGTTAAAATCAACTCGAGTAGAAGTCATTGACAATCTTTATTGCCTTCTGTATAATTGAGGAAATCACTGAATAGCAATGGTGAGTATGAAGTAATGGTCAGTGTATTTTTATCAATAATAAGATACTTTAGATAGATAACTGGGTCAATGTGTGCAATATGAGTAATTCTTAGAAATCAATTTAGGTGTTGTAGGAGTGGCCAAGTCAATAATTGTGTTAGAAAGATTAAAGATCTTTTGCCACACTTAGTTGAGAAAATCAATAGAAGAGCATTGTTTGCAGAAAAGGGACAAGATTTCAATATTAATTTTTGAAATAAGTTGCTCTCATGAGATTGAAGACATATGCTGCTTGGATGTAGGATGGGGATATTAACCCACACTAATGTTGAGCTAAAGATAACTTGGAATGAATGTTAAAAGATCTGACCGAACCTTGATCTGGCTAGTTGGTTCGGGTGCATTCGGTTCAACTTCTTGCAAAGATCTGTCTTTGAATCTGCGAAAAATGCCAGTTGAATCACACTGTTTTTCAATGGGCAGAATTGGAGAGCTGTCAGTTGAACCGGAAACCATTGAATCGGATCGGTTTTCATTAGATCACACGTTCTTTTAAGATATTTTTGCATGTTTTTCCTATAAAAGATATATATATATATATATATATATATATATATATATATATACAAATAAATAAAATTCCAAGCAATGTTGGACAAAATAAGAGAGACAAAATTCTACTACAAGTTTTAACATGCGTTTGAGTTTTCTTAACTTGTATATTTCCATGTAAAGACAGGGTCTTAATAATTAACTTGAAATAAGTTGTTTTATGGAGATTGAAGTCAAATTTAACTTGGATGAAGGCATCATCCTCATTAAATTTGAACAAAGGATAGTTTGAAATTGAAAATTATTGTGGAGTTAACAAGAAGTGATGATTAAAAATACTAGCATTAGTACACAAAGCCATGTGGTCATAAAATTGGGTCACAAAACCCAAAAAGCTTTTCAAAACTGAGTTGTTTGACGATTTATGCGAAACATCTGTTAAAATACATCATTTGAGAAGTTTCATGACAACTGTTGAGACAAGATAATCTCTATGAAAAAAACCATGTGGAAATCAAAATGATCAACTGAGTATTACCCATGTGCCCTAATTTTTCAGAAATTATTTGAAGTGAATATTTATGATTTTCAATGAAGCTATTGATGAATATAAAAGTTAAAGGTTTTACTTTCTCTAAACCATTGCATCAGGAAACAGGTTGGAATGTGCATTATAATGGGTAGAGGGTTCAAGGTTGTGCAGTACAGATGTGTTATTCAATGTTTATATATTGATTTAACACATTGGAAAGTACTTCTAAACTGGCACTTGGATGGAGGTGACACCATAGCTGGAGCATTAAGAAGGGGTTGGGTAATAAAGTAGGATTTGATGTTCCAATCAGAGTGACCATTGCTGAAGCTAGCCCGTGTACTTGCATTGTGGAGTTGCCTTTGCAACTTATTGTGCGGAACACAAATTCAACCAAAGGATATCACAGTGTCAGCTATAGCACCTTAATGTTGATGAAATGAGAAGAAATACCAAACATGAGAGACATGAAGTTGAGATCATTGTGTGCGATAGAGCGCCACACTGCCATTGGAATGAGCAACTATGAGAGGCATCGTTTGTGAAAAATGGGAAGCTGATCTTGAAATGCGCTGTTTCACAAATTAGACCAATGATATCACAGTATTTTGAATGAGCAACTATGAGAGGCATCGTTGGTGAAAAATGGGAAGCTGATCTCGAAATGTGTTGATTCACAAATTAGACCAAACGAAATCACAGCATTAGCTACAGCCGTAATGTTGATGAAATGAGAAGAAAAAACAAACATGAGAGACGTGAAGATGAGATCATTGTGTGCGATGGGGCGCCACACTGCCATTGGAATGAGCAACTATGAGAGGCATCCTTGGTGAAAAATGAGAAGCTGATCTCGAAGTGCGCTGTTTCACAAATTAAACCAAACGATATCTCACATTATTAGCTATAGCCTTAATGTCGATAAAATGAAAAGAAAAAACAAACATGAGAATTATGAAGATGAGATCATTGTGTGTGATGGAGCGCCACATTGCCTTTGGAATGAGCAACTATGAGAGGCATCGTTGGTGAAAATTTGAAAGCTGATCTCCAAATGTGATGTTTCTTATATAAATATATATATTATATTTCTATGTACATGGTGTGGCGTGGGTTGATTGCCTATCCAACAAACCATAAAATGTCAACCACAAGGCTTTCCATGTTTATAATAATGGTTGTGAATAATAAATATTCTCTAAAGTTGATCTACATATTAAAATGAAATTCTCTCAAAGATTTTAATTTGTATATTTTTAAATCACAAAAAATAAAATTGGCATTTTAATTTTATAGTAATTGGAAAGAGAAAGCAAAATCTTTAAAGCAATCAAATGTCTTCATTTCTTTCTCTCTCTTCTCAATTGCTGCTCTATGTGCTCCCTTCAAGTTAAACAACAAAATATCAATTTTTTAATTAAATGATTAAAACGTTATATTTTAGATTGATGAATGCCACAACTTATTAATAATAATCTAAAATTGTATCATCAATAACAAGTACAACACTAGCCTTAATCCCACTAGGTGGGTTAGTTACATGAATTCTTTGTTTCCATTGCACCCGATAAAATAGAAGCCCCTCCTTTCTAAGTTCCAAGTAAAGAAGATCCAGCATAATAGTTATTTCCAGGTCAACATCTTTTAATTTGGATAAAATTCATAAGCTCAATTTTTCTAACAAGGGAATTTCACTGTTTATGCTTAAAGTGCTCGAACCATCTAAGGCTGCATTCTATAGCCTTGTCCACTATTAGAGCCACTCCAACCTTGCTACGAATGAACTTATTTCTCATTCTATTCTTATGAGCATAAACATTCATCCACCTAAGCATCCTCATTTCTTTAACAATTATTTTATCTTTAAGTTTCTTCTTTGTTTGTTAACATTTAGCCTCATATAACATAACTTGTCGTATAGTTGCTCTATAAAATTTTTCTTTAATTTTGAGTGGAATTTTTGAATCACAAAACGCTTCAAAAGCGTCCCTCCATTTCATTCAACCAACTTGAATCCTATTAATCACATCGCTCTCCAGTTTGCCATCATTTTAAATAATTGAACCCAGGTATTTGAACCTATCGCTCTTTTTAACCACAGTTTTCAATAATGTAAATTTGTATGATTTTAAAATTATTTTTTTTTTACTTTTTTATTTCTCTTTACTGGCAATTCAATATGATGAATGTGAATTATTTTTCATTTTGACTTCTTCCTACTTTCAAACTAGTACTTAATATATTTTAGGGATGTGGAGAGAGAGAGAGCTCTCTAAAGGAGTGAAACCCTTTTTTATCTGTCTGCTGATCAAATTTTCTCCTTTTTAATTGCTCTTTTCCCCTTCAAGCTGGATTTGCCATTTTCTGTTTAACTATACGCTAACTCAATCGATAGTTTTAGAATTTTTATCTTTTATTAAAGATGAATAGCATACATATATTATGTTGTTATGCATGGCCAAAAAATTTTATGATGGATGTGATTTGCCAAAATTAAGAAAATAAACAAATATCATTTATTGTTGTTTCAACGTTTTTCTTACTATGGATGTGAACCTGATGCTATTTTTATGATTTAAAATCAATTTTTTTCTTATGGGAAGATTTTCTTTGACTATTTTTTTTAGGTGTGTATATATATATATTTATATTGAATTTTTGGCCATACTTAGGTTATCATAAATTGAACCTTCTTTACATATTTATGTATTTGCAATAATTTTTTTTATTTTCTTGCTTTGAGTCTTTGCGTGCCATGAATTTGCTATTTTTGTTTTTTCTTATTGCTCATTTTCTTGTTTATGCAGATTATAAGGCTTTTTCTGTATATTAAGGAAAACTATGGCAGTCAGCTAGCTTTTCAGTTTCTCAACAATGTAAAGCTTTCATCACTCTTGTTTTGTACCTGTCATTTAACATGTGAAAGCCATTCTTCATTTTTTATGTTTTATGCAATATTTTATCACAATTACATGAGTCCCAGTGAATTTTTAAAATTTCTATCTCACAGAGCTCTTTTTATTAGTCATATTTTATTTTTTGTAAGTTTCTTCATGTTATATTAAGATTTTTTTGTTTTTCATTCTTCATTTTTGCATTTTTGTCGATTTGAGTTGTAGGTTTGAGTTAAATGATGTCTTGATTAACTTATCATCTCTCTGATGCTACAGTTATTTTTCAGTTATATCATGTTTTTGAGAAACTTTTTCTTTAATTGTTATTTCTAATGTGCAACAGTAAACAATATAAAAAGTTTTGTTACACATGTAAATTGACATTATGGTGCTAAACTGTTTGTAATTAAAATTTCTGACTTGGACACATTTTATTTATATTTTTGGTGAAGAGAATATTTAATGAATTAAACTTTTTAAATTAGACATCTCACCGAGTTGTTTGGAATGCAGAAAAGTGGGCGTAAAGTCATCTGATTACAATGCAATATGATTACTTTACTCTATTTGATTTTTTCTGTTTGGAATGAAGTAATCTGTAGAGTATGATATTTTAAGTAATCTACGGGGTAAGATTACATCCCATAAAACTTTTTTAAAACTCAAAAAATTCTCTTCCGACAACGTTTTGTTCTCCCCTTGATGTAACGGCAGGCATCAACGATAATTTCTCTTTGTTCTGTCATTATCTTGTGATTATTCTCATTAAGTTTTATTATGCGATAAAGTTTCCTTCTTGGACACGAAGATGAAGCTGAGTCGAATGGAATGCGTGTGAAGACGAAGCCGAGTTTAATGGAATGTGTGTGAAGACGAAGCCGATTCAGTGCGAAGACGAAGCTTCGATTATCTATTTCGTTCAAATGAAATGCGTGCGAAGACGAGGCTCTCCGACGCGTCTCGATGAAACTCTTCAAATGAAGAAGTTGCATAGCCGGTTCTGGGCGAAGACGAAGCTCCAATTTGTCTCACAGCTCTCCCAGTGCTGTAAACTGAACGACATGTGTCCATAGTTGCACAGTGGTAGTCACACTGATCATTCACAGCTTCATCCTCGACTTGGAAGCCCTGCGGCGTAGGCGATGTTCCCGTAAGCAGAAGATGGATACTCTTCTCCAAGAGAGGAAGGCGTGCTCCATGTAAAGTAAGAAATCAACAGAATTGGTCGAAAACTTTTTACCCTTGCCTATTTATAGTTGGGTCAAAGTTTTATTCCCAAAGCTCACAACAAGTTTCTTTCTTTCTCATTAATTGGACATGAAGATGAAGTCGAGTTGAATGCAATGCGTGTGAAGATGAATCCGATTCTTCTCATTTATTTCGTTCAAATGAAATGCATGCGAATACAAAGTTCTTTGATTTGTCTCGATGAAGCTCTTTGATATGTCTCGATGAAGCTCTTCAAACGAAGAAGTTGAGAAGCTGATTCGGTGCGAAGTTGAAGCTCCGATTTATTGCACAACTCTCCCAGTGCCGTAAACTGAACGACACATGTTCGTATCAGCACAGTGGTAGTCACATGGATCATCCTCAGCTCATCCTCGACTTGGAAGCCCTGTGGCATAGGCGAGGCTCCCATAAATAGAAGGCAAACGCTCCTCGCGAAGAGAGGAAGGCGTGCTTCGTGTAAAGTAAGAAATCAACATAATTGGCTGAAACTTTTTACACCTGCCTATTTATAGTGGGGTCAAAGTTCTGCTCCTAAAGCTTTCTTTATCCCTCAATTTCATCATTCTAAACACCTGAAATATAGAATTTCAGGTAAATTTTACATTGCTCTAGTTTTTCATCAATACAAACAGCCCCTAAGAACATATTTGTTGTTGAAGCTAGGTATTTTGTAAAATCTAATCTCAGCTTTGATTGTTTTGTGACAAAATTTTTTTGCCTTGACTATTGTTCATCCAAATTGTATAGTTGTTGGTTAATATTGAACCGTATTTTTTAATTACTCCTTTGAAACTCAGAGTAACAACAAATTTTTGTTTATTTGCAAATATTCCAATTTAATTATTGATATAGGAGAATACACAATATTCAAGCATAGACATGCATCGGATAATTATACATCTGGAAGCAATTGTAGCCCTAATTGGAATTTTCTCCCGGATAAAGTTCAACAGATATCTTTTTAGTGGCCAGAGATTTCCTTAACCTGGTCAAGTTGAGTGCAATGTTGGTGGCAATATCACTAATGTCATGGCCTTTGAAATTCTTGGGTTACAGATAATGTTCCGATTAATAATTTAATGTCTTTGCTATTTTTGAACCCTTAAAAAACTCTCTTGGTATGATTATTTTTTTATTAATCAAATTTAGGACACGTTAAATTAAAAATATCGAGGAAGTGATGAGAGGACACAATATATAGGAATGATATTTGTTTGATTAGTTATCAAAATTTCTGTGGATAACTTTATATATGAGGAATACTAAGGTTTAAATGGAGGGTCTCAAATTGATACCCTTTCAAATTTCCTTAGTTTACATTTTTCCAGTAGTTCTACCTCACAAATGATGATTTTGAGAGATTGTTTTTCGGGTTTTTTTAGAATTTAAGTGATAAGGATGAAAAGATGACAAGTAGGGGATATTTCTGTATATATACGACCTTAATAGCTTTTAAATATTTTGCTTAAGTGACCAGCCCAAACTTTAAGACGTCACTTGGATTTTGTTTTCTCACATTTAATCAGAATATAAACCTTAATATAAAATCTAATTCGACACGAGAATCTATATTTTATACAAAATAGAAACAGATTCCCGTTGACTTCCCCATACTGCGTTGCCCCCGCTTCGCTGTGAACTTAATTGGAAAATTGTGGCTTTGAAAGAGACAAATGTTGAAGCTCCAGTTACAGCTTTTAAAATATTTTTCAAAATTAACCTTTACATGGCAAGCATGATTTTATCATGAATGATCTCATGATCAGTAACACCACACTTAGTCATACATTTATTTAATAAAAATTCATTGGGAGATATTGAGAAAATGTAAATATCTTCTTAAAATAACTATTTTTTTGTTGAAATTTCATGTTTGCAGTGAAAATTATTTTTTTATTATGCCAAGTTGATCCCTTTTGCAACTTTTCATATAATTTACAATATAACTGACATGAGTACATCCGAGGGACCCACCTTCTTACTCATTTTGTGAGTTTTACTTCAGGTTTGGGTCGCCTCAATTTTTCTCAGTACCATGACCTGATTGCCTTTTTGGGCCGAGCACATGAATCACACTATCAAGCATGGCCTAACCTAGCTTTATTTTGGATAAATTAATTTTCTTATATTCCATATATTTATCTTTAATAACTTGTTGTTTTGGTGTGGTAATGTGAATTTAGGTTAAAAACTTTGTGCATAATAAAGTTTAGGTGCTAAATATAAATAATATCATTAGGGCGGTTTGTACGAAACTTCTAATAATTATATTTAAGGCAATATAAATTTGAAAAAAAAATCATAGTTTTTCTTCCGTGTCTAGTGCCAGTGGATCAGGCCTTTCTAACTTCTTGGCCCTATTTGTGGTCTAGGCCTTGCAAAATTAGGTTTGGGCACTCAAGTTCATGCCAAATTTTACTATAAAGTTTTTTCTTGATAAATACAAATATTTCCTTAAAGTAATGCATATGGTTTTGTAGTAATTGATATAAATCCAATAATACTAAGACAACGAAAGTAAAGAGCAAGTGCTAAATATGATATTTGATTCTTTTTTATGCTCTCCAGCAATGTTTGAAACATGATAGCTTAATTGCAAGGAAAACATTAAAACAAACACGAACTTTTATATGCATATGTGAAAAGTTATTAAACAAATCTACAGCATTAAAATTAGGGAAATCATTGTATGGATTGGTATTTTAAATTTAAAAAAATGAGTAGTTGATTCTTATTATTGTCTATGCAACCGAGATGAATTTTAAATAATCCACTGGAAACGTGCAAATAATGTAAAAGCATAACTAAGTGGTTGACATAAATAACAGGAACACAGAATCACAGTGGAACATTGAGGGGAACTAAGCACCCATTTGACAGCTAAACTGAAAAAATTCTTAGATACAATGAACTTATTTTCAATTTTTCTAAATGCAATGTGCATGGAGATACTATATTTCTATTATACATTTTGCTTCACTGACCATTGAGCCCTTGTGCTTAAACATAATTCCAAACATAGTAAAACTAATTGGAGCCCATCTTTAATGCACTAATCATATGGAGAAATGTCTGAAAGCTCATATCTATTAAGTAAAATTGGTTGCATTTATATTTTTGCCAGGTTGGCATGATAAAAGGTACAATAGAAGATGAGGATGTCCTTCAGGCTCATCAAATTGAGGGTGCATTTGTTGAAACGGTGTTGTATGTGTGAAGCTTTCTTAATTTTTGGATATATGTTTACTTCACTACAATTTACTTGTCTACTATATTGGTTTTATTTCATGAATATATTGAGATTTTGCAGAGCAAAGACCAAGTCTCCTCCCGAAGACATACTTCTGAAAGTTGATAAAGACCCTAAATATAAAGATGAGGCTGTAGGAACGACACATTTTGTTTACAAGCTTGGGTTATCTAGACTTCAGTGCTGTCTATTGCTAAATGGTCTTGTACATGAGTCTAGCCAGGTTTTTTTCCTTTTTTTTTCTTCTTTTAGATACCAGTGCCTTTATGTATATAACTTGTAGGTCTCTTATTCTTTCTTTATGGTAAATGCATATATCTTGGTGCTTAAATTTATAATAGGTAATGTACATTACAAAAGATGTATTTCTAAATTAGAAAGTGATACTATTATTGATTATTATACTTAGTGAAACTGGATTGATGGATTCTATTTGTTAGTACTACTATCAGCCATAATTATGGCATGGGAGAGGGCTCTTAGATTGGCTTTCTTATTAACAGGCAAATCTGCACACATCTTTGCATGGTGCATTGTGCCGGTGAAGTTATGAATCTTATTTTTTGCAGTTATCAGTATGCTTGAACATTTATCTTATACGCATGTTCAAATTTGCTCTCTTAAGATCTGAAATAGACATTTTGTGTGCCATGACGTTGTTTTAAGTTCAACCAAACTTTGAAAAAGGGTACATTTAGATGGACGATGATGATTCTTAGGATTTTTTTAATGTTTCTGTGCTTGAAATTGTATTATTTTGGCAACTTAAATTAAAAATTTTGGGGTGGATTCATTACACATTACATATTATCAGGTCATGATATTTTTGAATTATCTATGATTATGGAAATTGTTTTTTGTTTATACAAATCAGTGTTATAATCTTATTTAATTTATCATGGAGATTATGTTTTAGGTTGATACTACTTGATCTATGCAATAACTCTTATTTTATTTTCTAATGTGTTGAATAAAAAGAATCTAATTAGAATTTTAGAGAACATTTGAACTTTTTTGTGCTGCCTGATGAAACACCTGATCTCTGAAGACATCCGAGCATTCATTTTTTCTAGAACAGTCCCTTCCATGTACATCTTTTCATTTTTTCTCTTCCATGTGTGGATTCTTGACATAGATTGCCATTAAGGGGCTATCGGTGGCATCCAAATATTGTATGGTTTTTTCACCTTGGCTCTATTCTTGTAAGAACTTGCTTCTATTCAATTTAATAAAATATTATTTACAAGTAGGGATTCATTACCACTGAAATGACCGCTACTGGTAGAGTAAAATCTCATTGGAGAAATTCTCTTTTCCACTTTTGTTTTCTACTTTCTACTTGGTGTCAAGGCTAAAGACCTTTTCCCATCATTTAACTTATTGAACCACAATGTCTAGACTATTTAGTTACCCCCTTCAGCATCAATCCACTAAATTCAGCATGCCACATTGCATTGCAATCGATATTTGTACCTTCATGTTGAACAAGAATAATTGTCTCAATTTGTTCCAGCATCTCTCAAGGCATATGTAATTGATAATTTTTTTTTTGTAGAAAAAATGTGACATTTTTTTATTGCAATTACAATATCAAATGATGAAGAAGAAATAATGGAATTTTGTAGTCTTGAAACAAGTCTCTAAGATCTTTAGATTACAAAAAAAGGATCAAAATTTAAATTAAACTTGATAGAAAAATCAAGTTGGAATGTGAATAAATGAGTTTTTTATTGAGAGTTATATTGAGTGGATATTTATAGAATTAAATACCTCATAAGCAACTCATTTATTGTATTCGTTATATTCCTTGTAATTAAAGAGAACTAAAATGCCTTATCAACAGTTAATTTATTGAACTAAATACGTAGTCTACAATTAATATATTGTATTTGTTATAATCCTTGTAATTAAAGAAATTAACTAAATTTTTTTGCATGATATCACTTTATAACATCGGTGTAATTCCTCTGCTTCAAAGGCTAGTTGATGTAGATTTTTATTAATTAACTAATATTTCTTTAGAGAATTTTATCGAATCAACATTTGTTGCAAAACCTACAATGGTTATTGTTATACAGCCATTATACCTCTTCTAACTAGGTTTGTTCAAAGAACATATTGCATTTGCTTAGCTAGCAAGCTACAAGTTCGTTTTAACAGATTTAATCATTAGAAATTCAATCTATTTTCTTTGATATACCATTGAATTCGCTCAATGGTGGTCCATAAGTTAGAAGTTATCATAAATTATGCTGTCAACTAATATAAACTTTAGATTCTTCATCTTTACATGATTAAATTACAAAAGTACATTATACTATAAAAAAGGTGTCTTCTTGATTTATTAGAATTTTACAGTGATGTGCATTTGGTTTAAGGAGTTCTTGAATCCCTCGTGTTTGCATTTTTTCTTTTTTCTGAACTTGAAATTACATGCAATGCTCTTTCTTTTCATTGAAACATAAGAGTTCTCTTTTGCTTGGTAAAACGTTTGACGAATTTTGCTATACCATTGAATTCACTCAATGGTGGTCCATAAGTTAGAAGTTGTCATAAATTATGCTGTCAACTAATATAAACTTTAGATTCTTCATCTTTACATGATTAAATTACAAAATTATATTATACTATAAAAAAGATGTCTTCTTGATTTATTAGAATTTTACAGTGATGTGCATTTGGTTAAGGAGTTCTTGAATCCCTTGTGTTTGCATTTTTTCTTTTTTTGGACATGAAATTACATGCAATGCACTTTTCATTGAAACATAAGAGTTCTCTTTTGCTTGGTAAAAAGTTTGACAAATTTTGCTACATTGCATTCATGCATTTTGATAGTTTCTATCGGCCTGTTTTTCATTGCAACTTTGTGCCAATGGGAATTATTATGTTGTTGGTGGCGTGAAGTTAAAGAAAAACGGTTTTGTGTGCGTAAGCAACCATTCAATTTCGAAAAAATATTTGGTGGGTCAAATTAAGTCGGATTTGGATGAAATTTTAGGATAATGGTGTTATGGATGTTAGAACTCTGTAGGAGTTTATTTTGTATGATTTGATGGCTGTTTGAGAGTGTTATGAATAATAAAGTGAAAGGATATTAGGTTTGTGTATGTTTTGTTGGAGGAGTCTTTGATGGCTGAAACAGAAGTGAGCTTTGGAGAAACAAAGTGAAAATGATAGGTAACAAAGAATGCTACAAGATCAAGCATAAAGAATTGCAAAAATAAAAGATAAATTCCAAGATTATCCACACTTAGAGTTCTTGAAGGTTATACACACCTTTAAGTCTTTCGATTATGCACACTGAAAGGGAATGATGGCTATCTACATTACTAAGAACTCTCAAGTTTTTTTTTCCAAGAAATAACATTCATTCATTGTTCTTTGAACGACATACATGACATATGTATAAGTAGGCCAAAAATCATAGAAAACTAAAACAAATATAAATAGACTTAGACCCGAAATAAATATAACATAAGTCAACAAAAAATAAAGTATAACACGACTCAATAAAAATCAATCTCCAGTTGCTAATCTCCATACAAAGGCTTGAGTCTTGGGCATTCTCTTTGCATGCACTTGCTATCCTGCTTCAAACTCCCCCTCACCAAAAATTTGTTCCACGGAGTTGAAATTTTGAACTCCTCATATGACAATCAAGTGTTCTTTGATGGTGGTTTATCTTTTTATAGCATCAGGAATCAGCATTCAACTTTCTCTCTTGTTATAATCTTAATATATATATTAGCATCAATCTCAAAAAGCATGGTTGCAGAGTTTCTGAAAATAGTTTACCATTCTACCCCTTTGGAGAATTATCTGTATTTGTTTGTAAAAGCTCTTTAGAATATGGAATTGAATCTTTAATATTTAATACAGGTCTTGTAAACATATCAAAAGGAAAATCAATCAAGCATTTGGCCTAATTTTTTTGAGAACCTTGAAAGGTCTTGTTGCTCCAGCATAAAGCTTTTTATATTTTTTCATGGAACATTGCTCTTGGAAAATGTGATTAGCACACATTCACCTTCTTTAAAATTCTGGCTAGATCAGTCATGCTAACTTTCTTAGCATAATCTTCATTAGCTTTCTCATTTTGATTTCTAATTTCAGGATATATTTTATGAAAATCCCTAGCAATAGTAAAGGCAGTATCATAATGTGCATGTAGGCAGATTAGCAAGGTCAAACTCTTAAATAATTTCAAATGGTGTCCTTGTTATTATCCTAGACATGGTACCATTATAGGCAAATTATGCTGTAGAAAAGTGTAAGTCCCAAGTGACTATGTTCTTCACACTAGGTTCCTTACTAAATTCACTAATAACTTATTTACCACTTCAATTAGACAATCTATTTGTGGGTGTAATAGTGATAAAAATTTTAGTGTACAATCCATTAATCACCGTGGGCTCAAATTTTCTCATAGGAAATTTTTTTGGAGTAAGGCTTCTTCTACTTGCCATTGAAACTCTGATTGCTTCCCAATATTATGGTGGCATGAAGTTAAGGAAGACAGTTTTGTGTGTGTAAGCGACCGTTTTACTTTTCGAAAATGTATGGTGGGTCAACTGAAGTTGAATTTGGATGAAGTTTTAGGAGAATGCTTTGGTGGATATTAGAAATCAGTAGGAAATTATTTTATATGATTTGATGGCTGTTTGAGAGGGTTATGAACAACGAGGCGAAATGATATCGGTTTTTACGTTGGTTTCAACATAAGCAAGTTTGATGGCTGAAATAGAAGCGTATTTTGATGGAACATTATAGAAACGATAGGTAGCAAAAAATAGTATAGAAAAATTTCGAAAATAAAAGATAAATCACAAGATTTTCTAGACCTTAGCTTCTTGAAGGTTATACACACCTTCAAGTCCTTCGATTATGCACACCGAAGGAGAGTGTTGACTATTCACACCATCAAAAACTCTCAAGTCTTTCTTTTCTCAAGAAATAACATTCATTTATTATTATTTCCAAATGACATACATGGTATATATATAGAAGTATGCCAAATACCTCAGACGGCCAAAACAAATATAATACCACTAGTCTCAAAACAGATATAACACAATTCGACTTGAAACAAAATAAGTATAACATGACTCAATAACAAATCAATCTCTAGTAACTAATATCTATACGAAGCCTCTAAGCATGGGCCTCCTCTTTGCATGCACCCGCTGTCCTGCATTAGTTGTCATATCAGAATATTTTTTAAATTTTGTATTGCGGCTCTTTTGCTTCAATTTAAATTGATGCTTGGCTAATTTTCTTAATATAAACATCAAATGCTCCTATCTTACCGATAGCAATGCAATAGTAAAATAGAGAGTTAGCTAGACTGCATTTAAAAACTCTTCTAAATTTGGATTTTTGTTGTTGAATTTCTTAGAAGTGAGAATGAACAGCTTGATTTATAAATTATATATGAGACATGCTACTTGAGTGGGATATTATTAAACTGATAGTTTGACGTTAGTATGCTAAGCTGCTGTTTCTTCTTTATCCTACTTGTTAAGTGATGCATTATTGCTGTTTATTTTAGAGTTGCATCATCACTAGGCATATTAAATAGTACCTATTCTTTCGTGTGTTGTACGAGTAGGAATCTTCTATAAATGCTATGAATGAGGAGCTTTCTAGAATTCAGGAGCAAGTTTACTATGGACAAATTACCTCAAATACAGATGTTTTAGACAAGTTTCTCTCTGAAAGTGGTTATCGCCGATATAATCCTAAGGTAAGAAATTGAGATTTTTTTAAAAACTTTCTTTTATTTTTACGACATGAGGTTTATGAACTGCATCTAATTTTTTTTAGGTCGTTGATGTTGGGAAGGAAGAAAACAAATTTCTTTCACTTTTCAAATCATATCTTGCTAAGGATTCTGTACTACATGAAATCAATTATTTGCATTCTCGTGGAAGTGAGAACTTAGAAGACGTTTAAATTTTATGATGACCAATTTTGATAACTGTTGTGTCGAAGCTTATGCTTACTAATTTAATAATTTATTTTTTCAGCTTCAGATGATCTAAAGCCAGTGACCCATCTTATTGCTGTTAATGTGATTTCTAGGAAAGGGATAAAATTGCTCCGTGAAGGATTACAATACTTGGTTTGGCTCCACATGAAATATCTATTGCTTCTTAAAATGTTTGTTTATTTAGAATCTATCACGACTTTTATGTATTTTGTATGATAATTTGTAGATCGCCAATTCTGGAAAAGCCCGTCTTGGAGTACTCATATATGGAAATGGTTTAAGTCCATACTCTGCTCTTCTTTTATCAGAAATATTTGATATAACAGCATCAACTTTTAGGTAAATTGTCCTGTGTTCTTAGTCGTAGTTTATTCTGTAAATGTTAAATATGCTCAATCTTTAATTGCTTATGCTTATTATTTTCTTATGTGAGTCAGTGATAAGAGCAGCATTTTAAACTTCTTGGACCAAGTGTGCTCCTCGTATGAAAGTCAATTCATACAGACAGACTCATCTGATAATGCTAACTTAAGCAGCTTTATTGAACATGTTTGTGAGGTCGCTCTGGTACATGATTTGCCATCTGATAAACTTAGAGCTATTATCTCAAATTTCTCAGCAGCTAAAAGAATTAATCAGTCGGACAAGGTATATGTATAGTTTCACTGAAGGTGTTCAGTTTTAATGAATTAAAATTTCCTGCAATTTGGTTTTTCTTGATATTAACCTTCGGCCCATTATTCTTGCATGTGCTTTTGTGAGTCAGTGATGACGTTTGCTGTTTTATTTTTTTCAGAAAGTTGAGATGGAAATCTTACTTACCTTTTATAATATGTTTTATTTCCTGCAAAGTTCTACCATGCGCTGTTATCTTTCTCTGTACAGTTTTTTTTGCTTTATATAATCTGTATAGTTTTCTTTAGATTGCAAAATTAGCGATATATTTTATTCTATTATATTTAGATTTTACTTTTTGAAAGATTGGTGCAAATTTTGGCTGATCAAGATTCTGTAGAATTTACCTTCTGACATTTTTTATTATTGTTTCACATTTCTTACCTCTTTGTAAAGTTCTTAAATGTTTTTTGGCACTTTTTGCGAAGTTTGGGCAGTGTTCTTACATGTATTTAAAATAATTACTGCTGTATATTCTTTAATTATCATTCTGAATCTTTCTCTGAACTTTTGTGTGGCTTGATGCACTATTATATCTTGGATTTGAAAATATCATAATGTAACGTGTGATTTTAATATTTATCTTATTCTATAGTTACTATTTGTTTTAATTTTCCATTCGCACTTCTTTTATCTTTAGTTTGTTTAGAAATTGCACTCAACTTAATGCTGCTAATTGTCAAGAATTATATCCTCTACTGTTTTAGCTAAAGAGCGAATTACAGGATTATGCCAGATATTTAAAGTTGTATGTACATGTTTGAAGTTTGTTTGTTGCCTATATTATTTATAAAAATTTTAACGGAGAGTACCTTGAATTTAATTGTTTTTAGTTAAAATATTCTCTTATGTCCTTTTTCTTGTACAAAAGCGATTTTATTTTCTATAATAAAATTTTTTATATTGATTAATGGCTTGTAGGTTTCTTATTTCTTGTGTGAGCACCTTGGACTTGAATTTGGCTCAAATGCTGTAATCACTAATGGAAGGGTGAGTTGTATGTTTAATTTTTCTTTCACATGTTATTCCTATTTTCATTGCCATCATGTTTTTGTGTGTTAATTTTGTATTTATGATTTTTGCACTTTGTAACTTGTATGTCAACATAATATAATAGTTTGTTATTTTACTGTTTAGGTATTTTCTTCTATGAATGAAGTTTCTTTTTCAAGCAATGATTTTGAACTTCTGGAGTCTGTGGAATATCAGCATCGAATTAAGTATATCTATGAGATAATTGATGAAGTGGAGTGGTCAAGTACTGATCCTGATGAATTAACAAGGTACATAATGGTGGAAATTGTCTTACAACTTGCATTGAAATTTTTTGTTGAATTTTCATTGCAGCCATTTTATTAGCTTGCCTTGTAATTTTTATTGTGTATTTTTTCTAGTCAAGCTGTTCTAATTTGGAAGAAGTTGTTGCATTGAAAACACTGGATTTAATAATCAAAGTAGATTTTTGGAAAATTCTTTGATTGGAGCATTTTTATTATGTTTTTCAAGAGAAGTGTTTTGGGCTGGATTCATAAGCTAATGTGTAGATGACATAGATAAAAAGGGTTTATGCAAATTTTGATCCCGCATCAATGATTTATGATAATTTATTTGTCTCTTCTTAAAGTAAGTGTTTACAATCATAATATTATAATATAAACCAAACTCCAAAATTGTTTTTCCTTGTTCATTAATTTCTCCAAAATCACCATAAATATTATTGAATTCTTTTAACATGTCTATTTAAATGTCCTTAAAAAGCAATTTTTCTTGAAATATAAAAAATGATTAACGGTAAAGGATTTTGGAATGGTAAATTCTGCAAGAGCTGAGAGAATTTATTAAATAGCTCGGGAAGACCAAAAGCAAAAAAAGAAAAGAAAAAGATATGAAGTTAATTGCATTTTAAAACAACTTAATAAAGAATTTGTGAGAAATAAAAGATATTTATTCATTTATGGTCATAGATCTTAGAGGATTACTTTTCTAATTTTGTATATCCCATGAAATTTGTTTTTATTGTACATTTTGTGATGGCTGTTACAACCACCCTTTTTCTAAGTTATGTCATTTTTACATTTTTTAATCATAGATCCAGCGAAAACCTTATCAAGCAAGCTACCTAATTTGGTAGTCGATATGTTGAAGTTGTGTCTGATGATTGTTCTGTGCAGTGAAAGTCATATATTAATGTGATAATTCTAATTAAAATTGCAATTTTAATTACACAATGTTCGACGCTTGCACCACCATATGTGTTGTTGTCACTAGGATTATGACAATATATAAATAGCCGGTTTAGTTTAATTATGTTTTTATTTTATATTTGATTTTGATGATGCTCATTAATATATAATAATTTATAAGTAATACAATAATTTGAGCTAAGCATGTAATTTTCTTCTTTGGGAATTTTTTGAGTAACTTAAAGGAGATTTTTTATAGCATTAGCGAAGAAAGAAACATGTCAATACAATGAGATTGTACTCATATTTTTTCACAAGAAGTATTATAATTTATTTTGATTACCATTTTATTAAACTGAGTATGTGGATCATCCAAGATGAAAGACTAAAGTAGCTTACACTTCACATTGGCCGTTTTAATGCTATGAAATTTGCGAAAATACTTGTATCACATTTAAAATGATGATGAATGAAAAGTAGTGGAATATTCATTGCATCTTTCAATAGTTATATTTTAAATTATTATGTTTCATAATATTGTTGTAATCTCTTGATGCTCAATCAATTAATCGACTCTAATTTCTCAAAACCATTAGATAACAGCCTAGCACACACAACCACATAATAATCTCTCGAAGTAATTGATTGACTCCAAGCTTCTATTTTTTATATAAAGGTAAATGTATTAAATTATGTAAAACCTATAAAGCTGTATAAATCAATTACAGTATAGTTGGCATTCAAAGCAATATTAGAGCTCCAACAAAAGCCATTGCCTTCTAGTATGCTAATCCTCGCTTAAACTTGGGTTTATTAATTGTGTGAGCCCCATGCTAATGGTCTTCGAAATAATGTTAGGGCCCAACTAAAATATATATATCCTCTTTACCTTGGGCCTTCTAAAAAATATTAGGCCCAACTAAAAGTAAACTCTAGCCAGTACTAATATTAACATGCTGCCATTGGTTCACTTAAAACCTATAATTTTTATTAAGACACATTCCTAAGACACGAACCATATATGTTACTTAATTGGGGTATTTAGCTAACTACATGCTATGTCATGCCTTCGAATAGCAGTTATATCCAAAAATTTTGAATCATATATGGTTATACATTTTGCATCTACGCAATTTAGTTAGAATGATGACATGGTTGAGTTGATGTTAAATCTAAAGAATGATTTTAACATGTTCCAATTGATTTATTGAAGATATCTGGGATGTGTAACTTGTGCTTGTTAAATAGATTTCCTAAACGGTATGATTTTGTTGCTTCGTATGTTTGTATACTAGATTGTTAGTTAAGTTGGGTTGACAAAAGCTTGGGATCTTGATCAGTTTTCTTTCATCTATTGAACCATATCACACATTATGTATGTTTAAAATTTAAACATTTTAACCATATGAATGACATTTTATGACTTGTTTTCTTAATTGAGAGCGCTCTTTAGCTTATAGGCGGGATGATTGACTGCAAAAGGCCATTACCCGTATGAAGTTGTTGGCCTGAGATCTGAATACACATTTATCAATACTTTTGGAAATATTTTACTCTACATCAAGAAAAGACTTTTCTCAAATTCAACTAATGGGACGAGGGCTATTCTTTCACCAAATGTTGATGACATGTGAAAGAATTAAAGTTACAAGTTTCTTTAATCTCTAATGTATTTTTTCGTTGCCTAGTTTCACATATTTTTCTTCATCATATGGAAATTTCATTCATGTTTAACCTTTTTTAGTTATGTATTCATTGAGCTAGTAGTCTGAGTGGTGCTTACTATTTACAGATGAAATATTGGAAAATAAATTCTATAGTTCAAGTAAAATTTTGTTCTGATTGATTTCTTACTTAATTTAAATTTTTTTATGGACGCATTCTGAATCTCTTGAATTTATTCTTGTAATTTGACTTTTTTTTTATTCCTGTGCAGTGACTTTTACAGCAATGTTGTCATGTTGGTTTCATCTGCAATGTCTAATCGTGAGAGAAATCCGGATAGAGCGCATTTTGAAATTCTAAATGCAAGGCATAGGTCATTTATTGTTTTTTTCAACCTTCTTAAGTACACCATTTTATTTTTTCGTATGTGTATCTGCAAATTCTTTTTACTTGTTTTTTCCAAAAAAAGTTTTTATGAATAAATGGCTTCTTAATATGG
Organism: Gastrodia elata; assembly: GCA_016760335.1. NCBI lineage: Eukaryota > Viridiplantae > Streptophyta > Magnoliopsida > Asparagales > Orchidaceae > Gastrodia > Gastrodia elata. The sequence continues at coordinate 1,120,626 of CM028672.1, read as the reverse complement.
GAAGTTAATTAGACAAAATTTTTGGATAGCACAGTAGTTACCTTCCTGAGGTTTGTGTACTTGTATCCAAATTTTTCTGTAATGCTTTATTTGAAAGGTATAAATGAATTCATGAAGGTTTCTTTTCTGTTACGCTTTAGGATCGCAAGCATTGTTTAGCTGAATATTATGTTTGGCATGGTGATTGATCGTTCAAATGTACTTGGCTGTTCTTTTAAAATTTGAGCGTTTATTGAAATACAATGTCGTCCCATAATGCATTTTAAATTATGATTTGGGATTGAAACGTTGATGTGCAATTATTGTTTGATTTAAGATATTTTCTTAATATTTTAAATTGTGCCTTTTTAACCCTAATCCACTAAAATTAAAACTAAGCTATAATGATTTGTTCTTCAATTTATCTCTTGCTTTTGTTGGAATCATTATAGCTTTTATAAGAAAAATGAATGAACTAAACTGTTTGGTTTGAAAGTTAAAAGTAGCAGGCCAATGCTAGATCCTAGTGGCTTTATATTATTTTTGTGAAACCTGGCCAAAATCTTTCTGGATAAAGATGCAAAAAATAGGGTAAACCTAATGAAGTTAACATTAGATTATTTTTAACCCATTAAAAATGTAATTTTTTTTTTGTTTTCTTTAATAAGATAGCTTGAATCAACAAAATCAACAATAGCACATGAATCCTTTGTTTCCATTGTGCACGATCAAATAGAAGCCCGTTCCTAAGTTCCAAATAAGATAGCCTGAATCAGTTTGAACTAATTTTCTTCTCTTCAAATAGAAGCCCCTGTGACGACCCCAATGTTGAGGATCACTTAACTCAACTTGATACGTCACCACAATATCTAATACTAGATTAGAAGGAAATTAATCCAAATCATTAGATACTGTGTTTGGCCAAGGATTCAGATGAGGGTCTTAAGTTAAAGATGAAGGGAATTATAATGAAACTTTGTATAAAATGCATATGAGATGAAATAAAATTAATCATGCAATATATGTAGGATATGTAAATTAAAATTATTGATGTGAAGCTTTGCAAGTCTAGATATGAAGATTCTAATTATTTAACATGTAAAACATATGAGGATACATGTGAGTGCAATTTAAGAATGATTGACACATATAATTATAAGTACTTGCATTTCTAAGTATGAAATTTCTATATAATTAACATATAAAATATGAATCTAAAATTTTCAATAAAATTTTTAAGTCTTAGAATTCTTAAAAATTTCGGCAGAATCTCCTTTGTAAATGGCTAAGGAAACACCTAAACTAACATGCAATCAATCCAATTTAACTCCAGTTCTAGTATAGAGTTCAATCCCTTATATAGGATTGCTCATTTTTAATTCTAATATAGAGTTCAATCCATTTCATAGGATTGCTCATTTCTAATTTTACAATAGAGTTCAATCTATTTTATAGGATTGCTCATTTCCAGTTCTAAAATAATATAAAGTAACAACAATTAATTCTAATTAACATCCTAGATAGATATGCAACTAAATTCTAATTTAATATGCAAATTAGTATGCAGTTAATGATTTAATTTACATTCAATTATTTTCATCCATTCATCTCATCCCAAGCATTTAAGTAATTAAGGAAACTTCAACACAAGCATAGCAGATATGAAGTAAGTAACTTTAATTATTACAGCTATGAGTAAATTAAAGAAAAGAAATAACTCATATGCAATATTAATAAGCTATGAATTTATTGTATTATAAGCGGAAGCACTTTTAAGCTATTGCACTTAGTCCAGCTCCACTAGCCTCCAAATGCACCTGATCTATCACATTTTGGCATTTAAATGTGATAGGGCAAAGCCAAGAAAAAGAAAAATTGGTTAGACTAAACAATCTAAGCACATTTTAAGAGTAGGCTAAATATTTTATTAATTCAATTGGATATCACAACGAGTTACAATATATGTGCAAGTAAAGGTGCAAAAATGAAAGCATACCAGTGTGGAAAGAAGTAAGAAAAGTAAAGAAAAAGTAAAGTGAGTAAGAATACTCACATAATCTGACAATCTAACCTGCAAGTAAAACAAGGGTAGAAGCATCCTAAATAGGCTAGAAAAATACTAAAGCGTGCATATGAAAGTAAATGAAACTGAAATAAAGCATGTATATGTTTAATGAATTTGTGCTGGGTAAGAGAAACAATAAAGCATTAATTGAAATTAAGCAGTATATACTGTATTCTAAATGAATTTTATAAGTAAGCAAAACACAATACTGAAGATAGAGAGTGTACAGCTTACATAGTAGGGAAAGTATCTTAGATTCGTAGTCTAAGACAAACATAATCTAGGACTATGTAGGAAACACAGCTAAAAAGCTATGATGAGTCTTCACAATCAATGAGATTGTAGAGGATCTCACAATTTATTTTATTGAAGTTATTGTTTAGTTAGGGTCTTATTCTGTAGGGACTCACAGAATGAAGCGAGAAGTTAAGCACGTCTGCCTAACCGGTATTGGAAAATGGGGTTTTCAATGTAACTTACACTCAAATATTCACCCTCTGAGAATATGAGGATCCTTATGTCTCCAATTAGCCTGCCCTTGGCTACTTCATTTAGCAACCCCTATTATATTAAATATGAAAGTTTTATTTATGCACAAAGTATTATATGAATGATTCAAATGAAAAAGGCTCAAAGCTAAGCTAGCATTCAAGGAAAAATCAATAATTGCAACTAAGTGATATCCAAAGTTATCTAATTTTAATGATCTACTTAATGATTGGAGCTAATTGAGCTCCAATTAACCTTGAGATATTGATCTCAAGTTAATTGTAGTTAATAGTAACAATTAGAGTTTTGAAAATAATGGCTTCATTTTATTTATTATGATATGATAAAATAATTTATAAGTATAATTGTTGTTATTAGAAATTAGATCTTAATCTCATTCTGAACTATATGATCTAATTACAATAATTAAATCAAAGTTTTGGTGTCTAGTAGGAAGAGATCAAGATAGGAAACTATCTAACTTAAGAAATTAGAACTAAGACAAAACCAATAAGGTTCACTAGGGTTCACTAGCTAGGTTGCAGTTTGAAGGACCTATTCAAATCAAATGTTGATCTAAATATGTTATAAGTAATTGTAAGGTTTAGGGTAAGTAACTAATAGGACTTAAGAACTACAAGTTCTAAGTATACTATTAGTTGATGTTTAGGAAACTCAACAGGATTCCTAAACTAATCTAAGTATGTTAAAGACTCCTATTACTACATCTTAAAATAATTAAGACAAGGCTTTAGGAATTTAGGATGAATAAACTAAGTTCTAATTCAATCACTAAAGCTAGATCTAATTGATTCACAATCTACTAATACTAAGGCATTAAGACTATCTATTCTTAATGGGTGTAACTAATAGACTTAGGATTCAACTATAGATCAATTGCAAATCAATCATAGGATTTCTACCTTAGGGTTGAAAGGTGAATTAAGCACTTGGCAATTAATTCATATATCTAGAAAGATGAGAACTAAGCTCACATCTAATTACTTAGAATTATGACTAAGAAGGTCATAACCTACACTAAACAAGCATTAAGGCTAAACACAGTTAATGGGTATAACATTTAATTCTAAAAGGTCACCTACAATTTAAGGTATAATCAATCCTATAGGCTAAATCCTAAGGTTGAAAGATGAATCCAACAATTTGCTAAAGATTCATACAATTTATTTATGAGAAGTAAGCTCAAAACAATCATGTCATAGAAACTTGACATGGAAGGGAAATAGTAAAATAAGTTTACTATCTTTGGGCTTTAAACACCCAAAACATGAAATTAAGAAATTGTGAGATTAATTAAATAATACTAATTAAAGAGCCACAACCTAAAATCACTAATTGTTGTCCAAATGAAATAAAATTCATAAATATGAAATTCTTATTGCATAAGGAGAAGAACGATCCTGAGTAGGTCAAAATCGGACTACGTTGGGATTTTAGGGTTTTCGGGACTTCTAATTAGGATTTAAAAGTCATTAATAAATTAAGATTTAAAACTTAAATTTGACTTCATATTAATGCTCCTCACATTCTTGTGAGTGAAATGGACTATTGAAGTGTCCAATTTGGATATGAATTGATCAAGATACGATGCTTAAAACAATTGATGAAATAATTATTTTTAATTATCTAACACAATTCCATTCTCAATTACTATCCTACAAGGTGGAAGATCACAGTAATACTTATGATTTGGAAGTTTGAAATTTCATTTAATAAAATTATAATTTAACGATTAATTAATAGTCTCATTAATATGAAGATAAAATCTGCCTTTGCATAAGTGCAGAATCGATCCATTTAAAGATTGCTGAAACTGCATAATAGATAGAGAGGAGATACTTAGAAATTTAAACTTGAGTAAAGCATATATTTTAATTTCCTCATAGGGAAGGTAGTTCATATTAAATAGAGGATTATTATTATGAATTCAATGTTAATAAACTAAATAAACCAACAGGTCGATCGATTTTATATTAAGCTAGGATTTTCTTGATTTAAGGTATCTTAATCATCAAACACAATTAGAATGGTGAACTTATTCAACAAATTCAGGTAGTAGTGCATTTATAATAATTCAATTATGATGTGTTTGATTGAAACAAAATATGTAAACAAAATATGTATTAATTTTAGTGCTAGAAAAATGCAGATTGCGGAGGGACTTTTTGTTGATGTTTGACATAATGTGGCTGTAACCTCTGCGAGCTCGTGCTATAATACTTTCACATAAGTATCTTTCAGTACTTTGACAATGACGAATACTCCATAAGGTACTTCACATATACGGCTCAAGTTTAATGCAAATAAAATTTCAAAGAGATATTTGGTTAATACCTCAATTTTTGCCAAAGATTTCTATTAATAATACTATTTTAATTATTCATTTATTTAGAGGTCGGCCATTTCATAATATATATGTTTCATAAAGGGCAGCCGTTTAATGTTTTACTATTAAAATGCCAAAAAAATGGGTTTACTTTTGTAAATATCTATCTATCAAATAAAAATATTTTATTTAATTAAATTATTTCCAAGATTGTGAACCTAAACACAAGTCTTGGGTAAATTGCAGCAAAACCATTTAATTCCATCATTGCATTGTCCACTAGAAGGCTACAAGAAACTGGGCCCTAAGTAACCACTTAGTTCGCACACAGCTCAATGATGTCATTTAAAGTGAAAAAGATTTTGCATTTACTCTCCTAACAACCGCAGAAAAGACATCTATATTCACTTTTATTGATATTTCTGCCCCTTAAATTTAAATGGCATCTAGTTAATGGCGTTCAGGAAGATGGCGCATCGTGAAGAACCATCCGGCTAAAAAAAATCCAACATCATCACAGTGTGGCAATCCGCTAGTAAATGACATTCAAATTTTGGCTCTTTTGCTCTTGCACATCTTAGACTAGTGTAGAATTAATGTGTATGAGTATGAATATCAAATCACATAAACATAGAGTGGGATTTGAATTTAAGGATGTACCTCATCATGCCAAACTGGGTGAAATCAAAGCGTAGGGAGTAGTTCTTTGCTATGTTGACTAAGGATGATCAGGAAGCATAGGATGGATCAATCATTAAGTGATGAGGGGCTCGGCTTGGAGGGAGGCGCTCGGCTTGGAGGGAGGCGCTCGGCTCGGAGGGAGGGCTCGGCGAGTGGAGGCACTCGGCGAGTGGAAGGCTCTCGGCTTGCGTAGGAGAAGAGAGGAACTTTCGGCTGAGGAGAGGAATGGCTTTCGGCTGAGGACTCAAAGAGGAAAATAGAGAAGTTAGGTTAGGGAAAATTTAGGTTAGAATTAGAGTACTTTATAAGCAGCCCAAAGTTAATTAGGAGCCTTAGATCGCGATCGAACGCCTATAAATCGCTTGAAACTTCGATGCTTTGATTTATCGCCGATTGAACTCCACAAATTACAAACTTAGTATCGAAACAACCGTCTCGACGAGACGAACGCAAGCGTCCAAAAATTATTCAATTTGGATAAGTATTTTATTTTATATTGATTTTTAAGTGAAAAACTTTGAAAATTAATTACGATAAATCGGAAGCTTGAAAATTAATGAAACTTAAAACATAACATCCTCATATGATGCTTAACTTAGATATACAAAAATTTCCAAATTCCGATTTATATATTTTTTATTATTAGCCTTTGAAGTTTAAACTCACAAATTTATTTAGGACAATCCGGGATCTCAAACGTGCTCAAATTTTCGCAGAATGATCCCTTCAATAGGCATTATAAGATGATATTTTTATTATATTTTTATTTGACTTAAATTGGGATCTTGATTTTGACGAAACTTTCAGAGCGATCGAAATACAATAAAATATTCGGGAAATTCAACGACTTCCAAAAATTCCCGGAACAACACTCCTAGCTAATTTGGAGTTACTGAGTCCAATGGCGGACTCCGTTTTCGATTCTGAGGTCTAAATAATTTAGGCATTCTCAGAATTATTAGAAAACCAGGAAATGCTGAAAATCGACAAACAATCTCCAATTTGCACGAAATTTGAAATGAAAGCTCCTAATACTATTATAAGACTAATAGAAAAAGATTAGAGTCAATTAGATCATTAATTGGCGGGTAACAATGTTAGGGTTGTTACAGCCCCTCCCTAAGTTCTCTTTAAATATGTCTTTGGTCATCCTTCCCAAGGTGCTTATAGTGAAACCAGCTTGTTCTGTTTAGTTGGTTTCTTCTATTGCTGTCTCCAGTGCAATGGCCTTTCCATATTGATGGATCTTCACCTCTCATGTGGTATTTACCTATCATTTCTGCTTTTATTGATAAAATTGGGTACTATTATCTTTTAAACTTGGTATGTTATTTGTCCAGTTAAAAACTTGGTGTAATTGGGGTTGTTGTAGAGTTAGTGCTTAGAATTACTCAATAAACTCTTGGCATGCTTTTCGTAGTACTCTTGAAGTGCATTCAAATTACTGTGTACATATTGAACAGTGACATCTTTTATTGCCAAGCTCTTTTGTTTTACATCGTCGGTAATTCTAATCTATTCTTTCTGTCTTAGCTTCTTAATCACTTTTTTCTTGACAGAGAATTTTGTGTAGGTGGTTGCCAGCTTCCCCCCTCTCAATCGTCTGTAGTTGATGTGGTAAAGACTTTAACAAAATATTTTGGATAGAGCGCATTTAACAAAACATTTTGTAATAAATGAGACCAACAATAGAAGTCTTTTTTTTTCCCACATTTTTCTCCATCAATCACAAATTATAAAAGGTTCAAATTTGCTAAAGGAAAAATGTACATTGAGTGATGCATGAAAACCCTAAAATCCTTCAAAAAAGAGAGTGGAAAAGAGAAGATGTTGGAGAGGCCTTTTTCTGAATCATTAAGAAATAATTAATGAGAATTTCAATTGTTCATAATTTTGCACTCGATAAAAATGGCTTTATTATGTGATAGTTGAGTGCTGAGTTAACTTTTCTGATGATAATGAATGATCATGATTCTTTGACTGTCAGTTTGAAGTGCTTGCTACTGCATGATTGTTTCTGTTTAAAAGTATTTTTACTTTGTGAACTTTCTACATATAGTTATAATTGCAGTGCGGTTCTTCTGTAATGATATTTTGCGTTAGATTTTTGTAATTTTTCACAGTTCTTTATATATACTATTCCTTAAATCATATGAGTCAATTTATGTTCCCTTTTTAATTCAGGTTTGAGTTTTCTTAGTTACTAAGGTTTTAAGGTTGGATGTGTCATCTCAATGTATGTGCGTATGCTTCTTCTGAAATACCATCATTTGAATTGCAGTGCCATCATTTTGAACAGTGGAAATTCTAGCATACATATTGATGCTGTTATTGACCCTTTAAGTGCTTCAGGGCAAAAGCTTGCTCCCTTACTTCTTCTTCTTTGGAAACGTATACAGCCAAGCATGAGAATTGTACTTAATCCAATGGTAAGTTTTTTTTGTTTTTGTATTTTACATATTCTTAAATTGATTTACTTTATTTTCTTATGTAAAAACTATTTGCACAGCTTGATATTGGGTTTGTGCCAGCTACATATATATGCAATATTGCTGAGATTTTTGTTTTCCCATGTCTCTTGATTTTTATGGTATACTTAATTAAATCAATTTTCTAACTTTTAAGGAATTTAGCTTCTAGATACTAATAATTAAACATGCTAGACCCCTATTCAGCCTTCAACAGTACTTAATATATAATACATTTTTATTTGAAGTTATCTTAGTCAGAGTTATTTGACAAAGCTAGTAGCAATGTGATCAGTAGTTTATTTATTGCGGCAAAGTTTGCCCTGCTCGAATGATTGATATTATTTGTTAGGTATAATCTTGCAATGAATTTTAAGGGATATTCACAACAAATGCTCATTTTCAATTGAAAACTACAATGTTTACGATTCTTTCATTTTTAAATTTTTTATAATTTTAATACAAAACATCTAATGTAAGAAAGTTGAAGTATATAATGATAAAAATAAATTATTTGAAGATCCGCTATGGTAATAACAAATCGTTTTATATATTTGACAAAACAGGAAAAACAGGATTAGAGAAGCAAAGTTTCAAGATCCCTAAGTTTTTCATTTATTTGAATGAGTAGTTATTGTGTTTGTGGAAGTATATTTATTTATAAATGTATCCAGTTTTATTTCTAAACAAATCAATTGTAGAACTATTTTAGTTGTCATCTACGTGTTCTTATCTGTTGCAACATATTAATAATTTGTTACTCTTTTTGGGTTTAGGTCTCAAGCATTGATCACGCTTGTGAAGCCTCACGAGTATTGTCAGTTCACAGGTTTTATCTTGGATGTGTGTCGAGCTCACAAGCTAAATTATTATAACTAGGACAATTTATGTCTTGCTTAATTTTATCTTCACCGTGTTATATTTATTCAACAGATGGTTGGATATGCTTGGTTATATGTTGACTTTGTAGGAGTTAAATTGGAACTACTCTAGCATGCATTCCTTGATCATAGGTCACCTAGACTGTAAATGGGAACGCAGTTTTGCAAGCCAATTTTCACTAAAGAACTTTTTCATTGCTTTCTCATTCATACGTCATTTTATTTTGTGTAGAGGCGCTCTTTTTATGCTGATCCAACAAGCAATCTTGATACGTTGCCAAGTTGTAGGTGCTTGATTTTAACCAAGGTTTCCTTAAATAACTTTTTATCTTCCCATTGAATAGCTTGTTAATGAGTGAAAACCTTTCTTGTTGTTCCCATCAAACATTAAATTCTAATGGCTTGAGAGTCTCAATATTTAACATGTAATATATATATATATATATATATATATATATATATATATATATATATATATATGACTTGTGTAGGTCAGGTAATACTAAAATTAGTATCTTAGTAGTGTTCTCCCATTTTTGAAATGCCCTAGTTTTGCTTAAGTTTATATTAAGGGGTAGTTTTGATTGATAAAATTTTTACCTGAAATTTTAAATTTCAGGCATTTGATTTGCTGAAATTACGTAATAAATTAAAATTGCAATGCAAAACTTTTACCCGAAAGAGAGTTATAACTTTTCGCCAAATTCAAGCCTTGCCTACGCTGCGCCGCTGGTCTTCACACCATCGATCTTTGTCTTCCCCTCGACCTCCGAGTGGCCTCCTCTACACAATCACGCGACAGACTCTATCGTCTTCGTTTTAGCTGGTACGAGGAGGGAGAAGTTTGCAGCATCTGTGGACGTTGAATTCCCACATTGAACGATAAGCCGGTCCAGCACCCAAGCGCTCTTCTGATGGAGATTCGGAAGGATTTCCTTTATCTCGGGAGTTATGACAACGCCTCAAGAGGGGAGTTGTTGAAGATTTTGGGGATCTCTCTCATTCTTAATGCAAGTTCCTAGTGTTTCTTCTAAGTGCAGTAGAGTTTTCTGAGTATAATTTGGGAAATTTCTAATTAATTTGTTATGTTTTTTCAAAATCTTAAAATTTCAATGTCCCCGTCTTTAGAATTGTTTGTTTTTGGAGTTTGCTCGCCATGCTCTTTTAAAGTCTATCGTTGTTTCTGTATAATTGAATGATACTGTATATAGCCGATCTAGTTTTGCTTCATATAAATTGGCATTAAAATTGTGTACTATGTTACTCTTCGTTCATAATTTCTTATTGTTTTACAGTAATTGCTTGGTTTGACTTGAGATTTAAAATTTTTATCGATTAATATAAGCCAATTGATTTTACTAGATTAGCATCCAGCAAGGAACAAGTTGCTAAATGGATAATAATAAATAAAGAATTGGTAAAATCTGCTTAGAACAAAGTTTCCAGATTGCAGTGGAACAATTGATTGCATTCTTGCAGCCCATGAGATTATTTATTTACAGCATCAATGATTATGAATTTCTGAAACTCTCCATGGCCTACGATTTTCTCTTATTGATTGGATAATAGAGCTCATTTTTATTCTTTTTTGCAAACACTAGTTAGTGGTGAGCTCAACAAACAATAAAAATACTAAGTGTTTGTATTATGGTAGCCTTTATTTATCATCAACAAACAATTGAAATTCACTTTGATGCCTGCTGGACCTGCCAAAGACTTGTGGATTGAGAGCTTTATTTGTGATTGAAAAATTAAAAATTTAAGTGCATCCCATCTGCAAATGGCATACTCAACTCTTGCAGTGACTTAACAACTTGTTTTTCAAGATGTATTTAACATAAAGGTTTATTTTGATGGCCTAATTAGGTTTCTTGGAACTTACTTTAATTTAAGACAAGATGCTGCTAACTATATTTGTTGTTAGTTTAAACTATATTTTTCATATGCTTGAGGATTCTATTTTCCAAACCTAATAAATTCCACCAGTTACCTAAATAATAATTTAAAAATAGATTAGCGATTATAAAAAAATTAATATAAATATTTTATTGATGATCACATGTTTTTTCTCCAATAGGCGAGAAAATATAGTATTCATTTTATCTTTTATCTTCTTACAAATTGTTTTGCAAAACGCAAAAAAAAATTTGGGGGTATCTTACCTCCTAAATTACTCGAAACACCATACTCAACAGATTACTTTATTCCAAATAGTAAAAATCTAAATTCCCTGAAAATTAATTAAATACCATCAAATAGAAATAAAGTAATAAGATTACATTGTAACCAGATTACTTTACAGCAGAAATCCCGCATTCCAAACAACCCAAAAAATAGACAACCAATCAATTTAAGTTAACGTAATGGAGAGGCTATAGCCGTGAAGTTCTTACGAACTATCAAATGTATTGGAAAATGCCGTTGATGCTTTTCACCTTAGTCACATTCTATTGTGACAAATTTTGAATGGCCTTAATCTTGGTGAGGTCAATTTTGACTTTTTTATATCTTTCTCAAATTCATTTATAGAAGTAATTTATTTGAGATTGCACATTTCAAATTGAGAAAAATTTGTGTTTACTTTAGAACTTGAATACTTTCTCCAAATGTTCCGTGTGGCTTCATCCCTCAAGTTATAGATGAGTATATCATTTTAGCACTCTAGTATGGAATCTTATAAGTAGGGCCAAAGGATATCATTCATTAGCATCATGTTGGAGCATTTAATAAGCTGAATGGCACCGCTAACAATTTATACTAGCTTGGTTGAGCCTTAAATGTTGTTTTTCAAATATCATTAATATTAGCTCAAACTTATTTATAGAAGTGATTTCCTTGAGATTGCACATTTCAAATTGAGTAAAAATTTGTGTTTACTTTAGAACTTGAAGACTTTCTCCAAATGTTTGGTGGGCTTCATTCCTCAAGCTATAGATGAGTATATCATTTTAGTACTCTAGTATTGAATCTTCTAAGTAGGGCCAAAGGCTATCATTCATTAGCATCATGTTGGAGCATTTAATAAGCTGAATGGCACCACTAACCATTTATATTAGCTTGTGTGATCCTTAAATGTTGTTTTTCAAATATCATTAATATGAGCTCAGACTTGATGGTATATTGATTTCAATCCAAGTTTGGAGAATTTTTCAGTGTACCACAGCTATTCCACTAGGTTTTTCATTATGATTTTGTCCAATGCCCAGTAATCAATATACATCCTTTGTTTACTTCCTTTCATTACCATGATGATCGACAAGTCACATGGCAATGTGTTGGGCTTAATGATTTTATTTAGATTGTTCACTTGTTATTTAATCTTGTTGAGTACAAAAATTTTGTAAATTTTAAAGTTTATAAGTGTGGTGTCAAGTAGAGCTATATCTCATGCTCCATAGATCGTTTTGATGGTAGCCTTTTTGACTTTTCAAACAAATATTTATATTTGTTGTCCAACATTAGCAATTGCTAACCTCTTTGTCTAAATAATAGGACTTTGGGGTTTGAGCGAACCTCAAGTGGGTCGACTAAGTTTTTGCAAGTCTTCTGCAACACACCGATTTAGCATATTTGTCGCGGTAGAGTTTGAACTTATTCTCATGCTTACCGATGACATATTGTTGTCTTGTTCAGTAGAATATGGCTTTTTTTGCCTCGTAGCTAAAGACACTTTAAAACAAATGACATATATGGAGGGGTAGCACATCACATAGCCCTTGTCAATATGTTTTTGAGTGAAGGTTTTGAGTTTCTTAGAGAACAATATGGGTTTCTTTTAGTGTTCCTTCTTAGTCAGAGCATATGTACTGGTTTGCTTAGAATCTTTATTTGGGAATAAAATTTTGGGTTACAATGTTATAACGTAGGCCCGGGATATATTTTGTTAAAACTGAGGCTTTTAGCATTACTTTTATGCTAAATGCTTGTTGACAGAAGTTGGTAATGTATTTTTGAAAGATTTGGTTCTTTCTTTGGCATAAATTGTGTCACTTCTATTGTTCCTCAACATATCCTGCTGGGTAAAGTTCTCGGGACAACAGCTTAAAGACCTCTTCATACTATGGTTGTTTCACTCAACCTTAATCAGCTTATTATACTTGACCAAAAAATGTTAAGATAGCTTCAGATCGGAGAAAGTAACCTTTTCTTTATGTATATTATGGACAATTAATTATTACTACTGAGGTTCCGGGTGCAGATCAAGCTTCACAGTTAATCATCTCTCCATCCTAACTATTGCAATTTGAACAGTTAATGGCTGATTTATTTCATCGTTGCTGAGTAATAATACTCAAGAGTCAGCCGATATGCTTGCTTTTTGTTGACTTAATAATGATTAAATTTGTTGCTACTATTGGGTTGACTAACAACAACAAAAATAATAAGCCTTAATCCCATTAGATGGGGTAAGTTGCATGAATCATTTGTTCCATTGTGAACGATCAAATAGAAACCTATTTCTAAGTTCTAAATACAATGGCTTCTTTCTAATGGTTTTATATAAGGTTTTTTTGGGTCTTCCATTTCTAACATGGGCAAAATTCATACTCAATTTTTCTAACAAGGACGTTCAATTATGCTCAAGCCATTTAAAACAAGATTCTCTATTCTTATCCACTAGTGGAGCCACTCCAACCTTGCTATAGAGGAACTTGTTTCTCATTTGGTCCTTGCGAGTATACCCACTCATCCACCTTAGTATTCTCTTCTATGTAACTCTTAGTTTATCTATAAGTTTCTTCTTTATTATCCAACATTTAGTTCCATATAATATAGCTGGTAGTATAGTTCAATAATTTTTTTTTTAATTTTGAGTAGAATTTTTTAATCACACTCTCCATTTCATCCATCTAGGTGAGAACCTTAAATTACGTTGCTTTCTATTTCACCATTTATTTTGAATATCAAAGTATTTGAACCTTCACTCTTCTTGATCACATTACCTTCAATAGTTAGGTACTTGAGATTATGTCTTCTATTATGATTACACTCCATATAGTCAGCTTTAGATCTACTAAAGTAGTCTTTCACAATTTGTGTTTTGCTTTAGCTTCATCCCTAGTTTGAATGTGATCCATCCTTAGAATGTCATATGTAAATACCATACGTCAAGGAACTGTCTCTTAGATGTGCTCAATAAGAACATCCATAAGTAGAGCGAAAATATATGGATTGAGAGCAAACACTTTATGTAATCCAATAATAATAAAAAAATTATTAGACAAGCCACCTTGCGATTGAACAAATGCTACAAACTCATTATGCACATCTCTAATAACATTGATATATGCTACACAAATTCTTACTTTCTTGAAATCTTCTTAAAGAACTTTTGGTACTATATCATAAGCTTTCAAGATCAAGAAAAATATTAAATGAAGATCTTTTCTCATTAAATTTTTCCATCAAACTTGCTAACAAATTAATAGCTTTTATGGTTGATCTACTTGAAAACCAAATTTATTTTGTGTAATATAATTATTCATTTATAATTTGTATTCAATTACTCTCCCAAACTATCAACGTATGATATGTTAATGTGATTCCCCTGTAACTTGCACAATAATAAGTATATTTGTTATTCTTTTAAATAGCAATGACAATATTTTTATCTACTTATTTGATATCTATTTAATCTTTAAAATAACATTAAATAATCTAGCAAGCTAAGAAATTCTTTCTTCAACCAAACAGTTCACACATTGATAATTGTCTCCAAAAAATTTTTTTTTCATCATCTTTAAAACATGTCAAATCTCAGCTTTATTAGTACATTGATTAAAATTGTAATTGACACTATCTTTATAATAATTACATTCATATGCATTAATTTTACTAGTACAATTTTCATTAAAAAACTTAGTAAAGTAATTTATTCATCTATATTGAATATACTTATCCATCCCATCCATGAAAATAAATTTTAATCATCTTTGTGTTTTTTTTATTTGAGTCAAATCTTTATTATTTTTCTCTTAATATAGCTAGCTTATAATATGCCTCTCCCTCAACATTATTTTAATATATCATAAGAATTTGTAAATTTTTTTAATCTTAGCATCACTGATTGTTATTTTGGATTCAGACATGCCAGTTTATATTTTTTTTAATTCTCATTGCTCTTACATTTAAATCAATCTATATAATATATTTTTTATCTTAAATCTTAACTTGAATATCTTGCTTCTACCATCAGGCATCATTATTATTCAGTGTTCTATCTATTGATTCACCAAGTATATTCTTAGTTACATTTTGCATTTGGATTCCACATAAGGTTGGCTTCACCCACAAAATATCATGGACCAAATTTATGAATTTCACTCTTAAATATATGTATTACATTTCTTAAGATCTCACTATTTAGTTTTAGAATATATTTTAGATTTTTTTTTTCTAACACTTTATTTTCAAATCTAAATGAATAATCGATGTTGGGTTGCCAAACAATCACTTTGAATAATTTAAAATAATTGTTAGCATTTGTAAGATCATAAGTTAAATTATACTTTAAAATTATTCTTCCTTCATTAATCTCTCTAAGACCAAAATCATAATAAATATTTTTAAATTCTTCAGCCATCCTCTTAACATGTCCATTTAATATCTTTTCCTATAAATGGCAACTTCTTTTGAGGTATTTTTTGAACCGACTCCTCCAAATTATGCCAAAATATTTCTTGTGTTATCATAATATTGTGTCGATATCCTTAACTGAGAATAAGAATGAAATTGTTTTATTACTAAATGGAATTTTTTGTTTTACCAAAAGCTTGTTTTGTTCTACATTAATCTTTCTAACCTTTTTTATTTTTACCCAAAGCTTATTTTTACCTATTGAAATTTCATTTCTTTGGTTTTTCCTCTTATTTTCTGTAGGTTGATAATCTTGTTTTTCTCCCGCAAAAGCATATGCCAACGAAATTAATTTAAATTCTTCATCTGTGGTAATGTAGACTGTAGATTGTGTTTTCAAATCTCATTTTACTGTGTATAATTCAGCAATTTAACATATGCACCTGTTTTTCTGTAATTTCTGAGCACAAGCCAAAAAATACAATTTCGTACCACTTTGTAAGCACTCACAAACCAACTTAGACCCAAAATATGCGTGTGATTAAAGTGATTAAAGTGATTTAAATTTATTTAAAGAAACCAGGACACTCATTCTATACTAAAGAGGTAATTTTTGCGCATATTACCAATTTACTTCATTAACTGCCTAGCTAGATTAAACTGGCTTGTAAATCTGCTAATTAGTCTTGTTTAATGATGATCTCTTTTTAAACACCTAACAGCATCTGTGATATTCATTTAAGTTATTTTGATTTCTTGCAGGGTTCTCTCGTTGATCTCCCTTTGAAAAACTACTACAGATTTGTAATTCCATCGATGGTAATTCTGTTCACCCAATAATATCTAGAATATCTTTTTTGTTTTTATATTTTAAAGTCTTAATGTTATCCACAGGATGATTTTAGCTCAATTGATCATTCAGTGAATGGCCCTAAAGCCTTTTTTGCAAACATGCCATTGTCCAAGACCCTCACAATGAATCTTGATGTTCCTGAGCCATGGCTTGTTGAGCCAGTCATTGCAATGTAAACTACTGAGAACTCTTCTTTCTTTATCTGTTTATGCTCTGATTTTTTTTCCTTTTTTAATCTTCCTAATGTAAATTCATGTTGGTTGGCCTTTGATAATGTGATTTGTGGTCCTAGACATGACCTCGACAATATACTGCTTGAGAACCTTGGAGACACTAGGACTCTGCAGGCTGTTTTTGAACTTGAAGCTCTTCTTCTAACTGGTTTGCATTTGTCTCTTAAAATAGTGTTTTTAGCCGCTTTTATACCCACATAAAGTAACGTCCTGCTGACCACATTATTGTAGGACACTGTTCGGAGAAGGACCATGATCCTCCTCGAGGCCTTCAGCTGATTCTTGGCGCCAGGCAAACCCCTCGCCTAGTGGATACTCTTGTCATGGCAAATTTGGGTTACTGGCAAATGAAAGTCTCACCTGGTGTATGGTACCTTCAGTTAGCTCCTGGGAGGAGTGCAGATCTCTATGTTATGAAGAAAAACGATGAAGGAACTGAGTTCCCTCTTTCAAAACATATAATAATCAATGATTTAAGGGGAAAATTAATACACCTTGAAGTAGAGAAGCGAAAGGGGAAGGAACATGATGAACTGTTAAGTGGCTCCAATGGCCATCAACTTAAGGAGAAGAAAGTATGCTTATCTGTATGCTTTCATATACATAATTATACAGGAACTTGTATAGTGCACATTGCGTCACATTTCCTGTTATTTAATTCTGCAGGAAGAGCCGACTGTTTGGAACACTAACCTTTTAAAATGGGCTTCTGGTTTTATAGCTGGTAGTGGTTTCTCAAGAAAGAGAAATGAGGTGTTCAGGAATGCACTACAATTTATTAAGAAAAAATGCTGTGACATGCTTGCTTTAATATGTAGTCTGCATTTTAATAGTCCTTTGCTTCTTTTTAATTTTCGTTCTTATTATGCTAGGACAACAAGGGCGCAAGACATGGGGAGACAATAAACATATTCTCAGTTGCATCTGGTCATTTGTAAGTATAAATTGTCTCTTAGAAAAATAGCATTAAACATACAAGTTATTATAATGTATATCTTTAACGTTGCCTCAAGTATGTCTATTTGACAGTTTAAGGTTATTATTCACGTTGGGGAATGCATTTCTTTTTTCTTTATTTTCAGGTATGAGCGCTTTCTCAAAATCATGATACTAAGTGTTCTTAAGAATACTGAAAGGCCGGTGAAGTTTTGGTTCATTAAAAACTACCTTTCTCCTCAGTTTAAAGTAAATTTTTATCCTCCAGGATGTCTTTTACTACAAAAATGAAGGTAAAATTTATTGTGGTATTTTACAGAATATTTATGCTTTTTCTGTGCAGGACGTAATACCTCACATGGCTCAAGAATATGGATTTGAGTATGAACTCATCACATACAAGTGGCCCACGTGGTTGCATAAACAGAAAGAGAAGCAGCGGATAATTTGGGCTTACAAAATCTTATTTCTTGACGTTATCTTCCCTCTCTCTCTCAAGAAGGTATTTGTATTCGTCCGTATTTATAACACCCCTTCTCTAACATTTATTCACAAATGAGTTCTGCTGCGGTGACCAAAAATCAAACAAAGGTTAGGATTGGTGTGCGAGCAATTCTTAGGTGCAAGGATATGATTGGTGGGATGCACCTTTGCTTGTGAATCATGATTATATCTCCATCACGCTTTTATCAAGTTTATGATTTGTTTGTTGTGTCCAGCATTTTATTCCTTGCAGAAACAGCACCGTCATTATTTTGAAAAAAATAAATTTTAAGCTTTGGGTCTTTTCTGTGTGCTATATCTATCTGTTTTCTCCACAATGGATGTAGGTAATATTTGTTGATGCCGATCAAGTAGTGAGGACGGATATGGGAGCTCTATATGACATGGATCTGAAAGGCCGCCCTCTTGCCTATACCCCCTTCTGTGACAACAACAAGGACATGGATGGATACCGCTTCTGGAGACAGGTTGGCGTTCTCATTTCTTTTATTATCGCTTCTTTTTTTAATTTCAAGTTGTATTTACATCATCAATGTCTTACTTTTCGTAACTTATTCTGTAGGGTTTTTGGAAGGAGCATTTACGTGGAAGGCCTTATCATATCAGGTGCGAAGCGTTTGTGCAACTTATGCATCTTAATCTTTTATACTTGTATTCTTATTCTTCAGTTTTCTGCCAGCGCTCTGTATGTTGTTGATTTGGCGAAGTTCAGGCAAATGGCAGCAGGAGACACCCTGAGGGTATACTACGAGACCCTTAGCAAGGATCCTAACAGCCTTTCCAATCTTGATCAGGTGATTCAGGAAGTACACTTGTTTGTGTATCATGATAAAAAAACTGATTGCAGATCTAATAGCATTTCATATGTACTTTTCAGGATCTGCCAAACTATGCCCAGCACACGGTACCGATTTTCTCGCTTCCTCAGGAGTGGCTTTGGTGCGAATCTTGGTGTGGAAATTCGACGAAGCTCAAGGCCAAAACCATTGATCTCTGCAACAATCCGATGACAAAGGAACCTAAGCTCCAGGTGAGTGAGTGCTGCCCTTTTTTTAATTAACAAAAGAAGCACCAGCCATGCTCTTCTTGTTCATCTTTATTTACAGGGTGCTAAAAGAATAGTACCGGAGTGGGCCGAACTTGATGCTGAGGCAAGGCAGTTTACATCAAGGATATTAGGGGAAGATGAAGCCTCTCCTGCTCCTACAAGCAGCAGCAGCAGCAAGAAGGGAGAGGCAGGAGAAAAAGACTTGGAATCCATGGCAGAGTTGTGATTTTTTCCGATATCACACTTTGCTTAAATGAATCATATATATAATTATGTAACATTGAGAGACACCGGGTCTGTTCTATTCAAATTCAAAGGGAATGGCTCCCCGGTGCGAGCCCAAACAATTTTGTTGACCCCAAAGAAGAATAACCAGAGGTAAAATACGAGGCAGGGACATCTATACTTTGTGGTGCGAGCTGTTTGTTTCGGATTACTTTAGCCTAGCTTAATTACTTGTGTAAATAATCTGATTATTTTGTTTCCGTTTGATTATTTGTAAAAATTCTTCATGGAATTTGGATTTATCTGTTAGAATTTAACCGTTTCATTGCATTTGTTAAAAAGTTTGTAAGAAGAGATAAAATGAGCATTGAGTTTCTAATGAAGAGCAAAAAATAGCTATTAAAAGGGTGTGTTAATTTAATCATTTGAGTTTATTAGTTCTAGAAGCCTTTCAGCATGAGCTAAACTTTGGATAATGTCATGCATATCATTGAATCATCCTTATTTACAGATCAAATACTGTCATTTCAGTTAGAGCCCCATGTTAAAAAATACCAATATCAACCTCACAAATGATAAATATCATCTAATTGGATATATATTGTGATGCTTGAGGTTATAGATATTAAAAATATTAACTCACTTTTATTGATGATTATTCTTATTGAAAATGAATTTATATTTTAAAATTAATATTTGTTGGCTCGAACATTAAATATATATAAATTTTTTTAAATTTTTAAAATATTTGAGTCTTATTTATCTTTTCAACATTTATTAGAATGAGAATAGTTTAAAGCAGTTATTATAATTGGCAAAATTTATTAATACATCAAATAATTTATGCAAAGAATCTTTTAAAAATAAGAGGAATAACTTGTTAAATAAAAAAATTAAGGAAAAAGAAATTGTTGAGGCCGAAGTGCTCGTGCTTTGCTGACGTAGAGCTTCTTGACATTGCTACTCTGGTGGCTGAGTAGCTTGAGCAAGCTGCGCTTGGCGTTGGGGCGAAAGCGGCAGCCAGCGCCGCCTCCGAGGCCGTCAATGAGGTGAAGGTAAGCCTCCAAATCGTGGCAGCAGGAGGGGTCGGCGTCGGGCTTGAGAAAGGGGGAGAATTTGTTGTCCACCCTTAGCTCCCTACCCACGTGCTCGTAGCCGTCGAATCCTGGGACTCTAGTCACAAAGTCATGCACATTGACAACCCTCAGCACCTTGACGCTCCCCTTATCCTCCAGCCTCTCCCTGAAGGCCTTGTTCCCCACCCGCGGGCCCCCAAAGGAGAAGACAGCCACCGGCGGCATCCCCTCCCCATCGCTGAGCTCATCTGCGATCAACACCGCCAGGGCGGCACCGAGGCTGTGCCCCGCAATCGTGATGCTCAGCTGCTCCCCCCCGTAGACCTCCACCAGCCTCCTCACCTCCCCCACCACCGCCGTCGAAAGGCTCTGCCTTTCCTCCCCGGGAGTCGTGTACAGACTGCGGAACCCGCACTCCACCTTCGGGAGCTTCTTCCCCACTGCCGCCGTCCGCATTCCCGCGTGCTCCACCAGGTTCACACGCAGGTTCTCCGCCCACTCCAGCCAGGTGGCGGTGCCGCGGAGCGCCACCACGATGTCGCGGCGACCCATCCTGCGGATCTCCGCCTCGCTGTTGCATACCGCCACGTAGCCAATCAGGCTGGTGTTCCCCGCCGGAGACAGCCAGGCCGGGACCCTGAGCGCCGCCGTCGCGTACAGGTGGCGGGACAGCCGGTACGACCTGTCGGGGAGGCGCACCCCGGAGCGCCGCCCGTTGTACGCAGCATGGACGAAGTCCCCGTAGTGCAGAAGCTCCCGCCGCAAGTCCGCATCCAGCGGCTCCAGTAGCGAGCCCCAGTCCCCGCACCCGTGCAGCTCTCGCCATCTCGCCGCGATCGATCGGCGCGGAGAAGACTGCTGCCCTGCCTCCGCCAGGCTTTTTGAATCCGATTCCGCCTTTTCCTGAGGCAATGAGCGCCGGAGGAGCCTCTTCAGTCTGCCAAGGTGAGAGCTTGCCGCGTTAGAAGAGGCGAGGCAGAGCGTGCCTCGATGGCGCAGGGATGCTGCTGTATTTCTGAGGAGGGAGGCTGCGAGGATCGGCTTTGAAACAGTGGAGGATCCAATTTGCATGAGAGGAACACAAGCAGAAAGCAGCAGTGCGCTGATTGAGGATGCATAGAGAGGAAGGGACCGACGAGCACTCAACAAAACCCACCCCCTCCTTCGCCTTATATTTCCTCTGTTCCGCCCGACGAGCTTAATCCTTGAATTTTCTACTAAACAAAATATTATTATTTTTTTGTGATTTTTGTTTCAAATTTAGCTTATTTTATGAGGGAATTTGTTATATAATTAATGCGTATGATAATAATTAAAATTCAATAGGCAAGATTATAATTATAGTTGCATTAATAATATTTAATTACATACAAAAAAAATAAACAGAGAAAAAAATGTTTAAATTAATATGAAGCTCCGAATAAATATTAATTACTTATCTTTCGGTGATGAGATCTTAAAAGTATAAAGATTTTAAGGGATTTTAATAATTGGAAGATAAACTATACATTGATCGGTTCAACATACTTTTTAGTTAACTACTCAGAAAGACATAAATGCTACTAAGAATGACCGGTATTAATTTCTTGTGTTTATAATTTCAAAAAAGTATTGTTATATTTATACACTAGTATATACTAAAATATATGAATGATGTGTAAATTTAATATGTAAGTAAATTATTGGTTGAATGCACTTTTTGATAAAATCTATATTCAAAAATTATAAAAAAAAAAAATTTCTAATTGTGTAATTATAATATTTTCCTTTCAAAAATTCATAAGATTTTTTCGCTATGTTTGACCGGTATTAGTAAAAAAGAATCATTTAATGAGAGATGGCTTAGTTTTAAAAATGAGATTTGATGTAACTCATATTTTTATTTGTCAAATTAACTTTATTTCTTTTGCTACACTTATACATTATTATACACTAAAATATATGATAATATGTCAGTTATGGGGGCTTATAAATAATAAAAAAAGAATTATATTAATTCTGAAATGTATATTCCTATATACATTTTTCTTCTTTTTATATTACAAGTGGTAAGCATCATTATCTTAATTATGCTTAAATTTATCATCTCATTAATCTCATGCAATAAAAATGTTTAAAAGGTAAAAAAGGGTTTCGATTAAGAGACATACTAAATGAAGAAGCTGTTGTTTTCTATCTATGTTTACCGGTGGAATCTTTCTTGGAGATCAAGTCATCTTCCTTTTAAATGAGGGGAGGCTGCAAAGGGGCCCTACTTTGGCAATATTGCATGCGTGGGTTTTTTCCTTAGCAAATGACATTTTTCAAAGTCCTCTGTAATATAAGAATCACAGCACAAATCACACAAATATCTAAACACATAAAATTTTATGTGAAAAACTCAATAACAGGAAAATTATGAAACACTCAACACAGATAAAAATTCACTATGAATAAGAAATTATATAGTTATAAAGAACTTTATCTTTATAAGAACAAGAATGATCTACCACTTATAAAGTCTCCAATCAATTTCTCCTACAAAAAACTCCAACTCTCACTCTAGGTTGAAGGAGATTGACAACAACCACAATGCCAAATTATGGTTGCTCACACCTTAAGGAAACATCCCCATATATTTTCTTGTATACTTAGGCTTCACATGAATCCAAAATACCCCAAAAAATACTTAGGAGTCCGCCAAAATCCGTAACTGGGCTTCGACAGGCGCCCCAGCACGCCGCGACACCTGGCCCTCGACTGCAATGACTGCAGAGCGCACCGGGGAGCGCTGGTACACCTGAATTTTCCCCGACTTGTCCCGGCACATTATGAGACCTCCCGGAAACCTACCAGAGCTTTATTGGCACATTCATGATGATCTAAATAGTCTCCACATTCCAAAAATCTGTTACTTGGTGGCCTATTGGGATCATTGCTTGTTCAATCTTGAATCTTCATTGTCTTCTTTCACACTTATCGAGAACGTGGTGTGGCTCACCCCCTCATTCTCATCACGTATCGAGGCCAACTGAAGAAGCACATATCTTCAGTTTCTCCACTATTACAATTTTTGTAAACATGTCAATGGGATTCTTCGAAGTGTGAATATTCTCCAATGATAGCCGACATTTTGCCAACAGCGTCATAATAAAATGGCATTGAAGCTGTATATGCTTCGTTTTGACATGAATTGTAGCTTTCTTTGCTATGTGAATCACGCTCATACTATCGCTCTATAGCATGGAGATCTAGCTCACTTGATCTCCACATGCTACACTTCCTAATGTGAATACATATCCAATAGTGTTCCTCTGGCTATCAACATCTTCTGCAATGTCTGAATCTATAAAGCACTGTAGAGTAGTATCTAAACCTACGAAAACAAAGTGCTTTGTTCACTATACCCTTCAAATACCTCAGAATTCATGGCCTTGATTCATTAGTTGTAACGACCCAATATTTAGATTAACATATTAATCTATTATTAAGTAACTAATTGTCTAGAATCATATCAGGGTTAGTATAATAATAATAATGCACATAACATATAAAAAGAGAGATAACTCAACATGCATCCACTATTTTCAAGGATCGCATATTCTCACAAGTCCTGATCCGATATATTTAATACGCCAGAAAAAAAAACATATAATATTTTTGTTAAACATAAATGTCTAGTACGATCTTAGAATATTACAGATTACAATTAAATAAAAAATAGCGTGCAGTAAAAAGGAGGCATAAACACAATCAGATGAAAGGGACATAATCAATAATGCATATATGAAAGGAACATCAAAGTAAAACATATCTTACTAGCTCAAAATCAAATAAAATGTCATAAATACATATAATGACTCCCATCATCAAATATAGGCACATACTCCTCATAGTATAGTCACGCAAAAGAAATATTAATCAAATATGATCAGTCAACTAAATAACTGTGTCAAATAATGAAAATACTTTTAATAACAAATAAGGCTATCTCAAATAGTGGAAATGATGCAGCACAACAAGTAAATGAGAATGAAACTCATGTCTAGAGCACTTATACTGAGCATAGCTGGAGATTGAGTGGGTGCTGCATCATATTATATTGTAGTTTGAGTCATTATTTTTATCTATGATGGTAACGTCCTATGTCTTGCCGTGTATGTTGTTATTTCCAGTGTATTAGTTGTTATATTTACGCTTTATTTAGATATAATTGGATGCCTCTGTGTGCGCTTGTATAAATAAATAAATAAATAAATATATATATATATATATATATATATATTATAAGATTGGTAATTCTCAGGACCTTTTGACTTGACTTGAAAATTTTCAAGTTAAGTTTGAGTCATACGTCTTAATTCGAACCCTATTTAAAATGACTCGAACTCGACTCAAACTCAAACAAATTCGAGCCAAGTTTGAGTCTGGGTTGACTTACCAAGAACTCAACTCGAAGCCAACTATATATATATATATATATATATATATAGTTAAACCTGCATATTTTATTTATTATAAAAAACTTGATTACAAAATAGGGTTGGGAGGTTACAAAAAATCCTAGAGTTAAAAGACCAAAAACCAACCCCAAAAGGGATGGACCCAGGGTGTATCCTAAAAGGTCCATCCGGAAGCAAAAATACATTTAAAAAAGATAAACTTGGAATGGCATACTTAGCAGGGACCACAGCCAAATTGGATCTCACAAAACGCCCGGATCGAAATACCTGCAAGAGGCGAACGCAACAAAATTCACCAGAAATAATGAAGAACATACCTTGAGACCGCGCCAAGGATAAGATAGAATCTGCACGAGAGGGACCTCTTTGCGCTGCAGAAGATATTAATAAACGCAAACCGAAGGAGAAGAAACTCCCAAAGCAGCCAATGAAGCCACCGCATGGCAAAGAAAAAAACGGAAAGCAATCCCCGAAACAGGCACAACCAAACCAAGGCAACCAAATCCAATGCAACAGCCACCCATACGAAAATAAGAAATACCGTCAATTAGACACAAGGCACCAGGCAATCGCAAGGGACGAGGGACGAGGATCATTCAGAATCCAGATAAGCCAACCCAGCTGAACCATAATATGTTCCACAACCAAAGCAAAAAGCATTAACAAGAAATTGAAACTGGTCCAGAAATAAAAACTGAAACAATGGATCACCGAAAAACTCCCAATCCTGCAAGCAGCCGAAATATAATAACCATCCTCAAGAAATCACGACATCCAACCCCACAAGATCATGGGATGCAGCTCTGGAAACCAGCAAGCCATATAATGCCGAAATAAAGCAGAATCGATATTCTTAATGAGATTCAGACTATACCAGATTTTGAAGGGAGTGAGCAGAAGAGTGTAATCGTAAAACATTTTAAAATGAAACTTATACCAGGCAAATTCCAAAGCATTCAACGAAATAAAAAGACTACAATGCCAATCATAGACCTCCCAATATCGCCAACAAACCTTCAGCTTCACATTTATGCAAGTGATATTAGACCTCAACAAAGCGGCAAAATACGGAAAGATAATAAACCACCAAGACAAGGCACTGTTAATGAAGCATATGATTAACATAATCAATGTTTATATTATCCCAGCTGAAAGAAGAGTCTTTAAAAATATTTATGGACTTAAGAACCTCTTTTTTAATTGCAATGATAATTTTAGCAACATTAAAGGGAGACAGGTTGTACTTGGCGTTGTTCCTAGCAATCCATATTTGCCAAAGAACGTGACAATCAATTAATTGGCTGATGTGGAGTTTGTTTTTTTTAGTCGGCCAACAATTAAATAGATCTTTTATTTCAGCAGTATTATGCGAACCGACAGGTATGATATTCATGGTAGACCAAACTGTTTTGCTTGACAAGTTATTTAGGAATAAGTGATTAATATTTTCAGTGTTATTATGGCAGCAGTGGCATCTTGAAGCAAGGTGATAGCCTTTGGATTGTAAGGTATCATCAACACTAATAAATTTATAGTGGAGTCTCCAAAGAAAAAGGCTGATCAAAGTTGGGATACAATTATTCTAAATCTAGCAAGGGAAATCAAGAATCTTGTGAGTTCTACAAACCTGCCAAAGAGGAGTTAATTTAATTTTGTCATTATAACAGAAGGTGGAGTTTGCTACTTTCAAATGCTCCAGATTAGGGGTTCTTTTAGTTATGTTTTCCACAATTTCAGGGGACAGCAACTTCTGAAGGAGCTCGACAATCCAATCTTTAGTGTTATGAAGACAATCAACAATAGTTAATTTTTGGTTTTTTATGAAATGGACAGATTTGGCCAAGGTTTCAGAGTTGTGCCAGCAGTCATACCAAAAAGAGGTGGTGGTATCGATAGCATCCCAAGATATGTTTTCTTCAACTAACTCTCTATAATTAAGCATTATATTCCAAGTGATAGAGTCAATAATCTTTTGGGTTGTTTGAGAAGGATGGGTACAAGCACAATACTTGGCAAGAAGAATTTCAGACCAAATCGAATTTGAGGTTCTGAATTTCCACCAAAGTTTGAGAGAAAAAGCGTTGTGCAACGAGTTTAAACACCGAATTCCAAGGCTGCCTTCATTTGTGGGGAAAGAAAGACAGTCCCAAGAACACTAGATCATCTTACTGCTTTTAGGATGAACCTAGAGAAATTTATTGAAAGTGCTTTTAAGCTTGTTAATGATAAATTTGGTTGGGGAGGAGACTTCCAACCAGTAGAGAGGAATAGTGTTTAGGATGAATTTAAGAAGAATTAGACGACCACCTTGAGATAAAGAGTTTAGCTCCCAACCTTGAAGTTTGTTGAATATAGAATCGATAAGGTTGTTGAAGTTGCTATTTTTATTATGACCAGTGGCAATGGAAATGCCCAAATACTTAAAAGGAAGCTTGCCTTGATTGATATTCAGAGAGTTAGAAAGCCTATTAATCAATCTAGTGGAGGCTTTGGAGCTAACAAAAAATTGAGATTTTTGGTTGTTAACATTAAGCCCGGAAAGGTTTTCCAAGTAGCTGATAAGATTTTTGATTTTCTCCACCATCTTGATATTTGAATTACAAAAGATAATGATATCATCGGCATAGGCAAGGTGGGTGACCAAAAAATTACCTCTAACCATAAAATGCATGGAAGGATCACTTTTGAAAATAGCATTAATGCAAAGGGACCAATAATTAAAAGCAAGGATGAAAAGCAATGGAGATATAGGGTCTCCTTGACGAAGACCTCTCTCAGATTTAAAGAAACCATTGGCCTTGCCATTAATGAGGACCGAGAAGTAGTTATATTGAATGAGGTTTTTAATTTTGATGATGAAGCTTTCGTTGAATCCATAAAACTTAAGCATTTTGATAAGGAATTGCCAATCCATTTTATCGAATGCTTTTTCAAGGTCGAATTTTAATATAAGGTTGTGATCTTTCTTATTGTTTTTTAAACTATGGAAAAGTTCTTGAGTGGCCAAAATATCCTGAATCTGTCTCTCTGGGACAAAACCAGATTGATTGGGAGCGATAAGGGAGTGAAGAAGTTTTTGAATCCTATTGGCCAGAATTTTGGAAATGATTTTGTTTAAAGTGGTGCAAAGGCTTATAGGATGAAAATGGGACCACCAAGAGGCTTTATTAGTTTTAGGAATTAAGAATATCATGGTGTGGGTGATAAATTTCGAGATACGGGCTTGGCAAAAAAATTCTTGGATGCCATTACACACGTCTGATTTGATAACATTCCAAAATTTACAAAAAAATTCATAAGGGAAACCATCAGAACCAGGACAAGTATTCCTTTTTAAATTGGACACAATCTCCCAGATTTCTTCCACAGATGGCATTACATTTAAGACAAAATTGTCCTCTTCCGTCAATTGGGAATAGAGCAAATTTGTCTCTAAAGGAGAAGAGTTGGGAATAGTTGTTTGGCAAGCTTTAATGAAGAAGGAGACAACAGAGTTTTGAATATCTTCGACATCCTTAATTGGCGGTTTGTTAGGGAGATTAATTTCATAGATGTGGTTTATGATTCTTCTTTTATTGACCCAATTATGATAGAAGGAGGTGTTTCTTTCCCCTTGAAGAGTCCAGTTGATGCTGCATTTTTGTTTCCAAAAGGTTTCAATATTGTTGTGGGCTTGAATAAGAGAGGCCTTAGCTTTAGAAACCTCAATCCTATTAGCATCAGAGGGATCCAAATCAAAGATGTTCTCTAGATTGTTAACCTTATTTTCCAAGTGGGAGGCATTATTAAAAATATTGCCAACCACATTTTTGTTCCAGCTGCAAATCTCTTTCCTAAGTTTCTTAAATTTTTCAATAAGGCGAATAAGGCCAAAAGAGCCACAATGTTCATTTCAACTAGAGTGAACCAAATGAGAAAAATCTGGTCTGTCTAGCCAAAAAAGTTGGAACCTAAAAGATTTGGGGATGTTATTAGATTGGTTCCAAGAGGGCAGAGTGATTGGTTTATGATCAGACGCAGTGGAGTTTAAAGAGGAGGCTTCATAATTAGTAAAGGAATTGCACAACAGATTGCTGATGCAGAATCTATCAAGCCTAGCAAATTTTCTACCAGAGTTCCAAGTAAAAGGAGATCCAGTGTACTTGAAATCTTCAAGTCCACAATCGAGAATGGCAGAATTGAAGTCAAAGGAAGATTTGGCATGGTCCCTCGTATAACCTTTATATTCGGAATTTTTAAGGATAGCGTTAAAATCTCCTCCCACAGCCCAAGGGAGAGAAGAGGAGCTGCAATCCTTCAAGAAATTCCAAAGAGCTATACGATCCAAACGAAGATTGTTAGCGTGCACAAAAGTTATGAGACAATTGTGATCCTTGTTATAGAAACACATATGAATAGCTTGGTGGCATTACGCAATCACCTCAGCTTTCCAAAGGTTGTTCCACAAAACCCAAATTCTATTCGAGTCAGAACTACAAACATTTTTCAGCCTGCAGAAACGATCCACATCCTGGATAGCGTTACTTTGAAGTTTGGGTTCAAAAATTGCAGCAATCGAAATTTTTTTTCAAACACTAAATGTTTCAATCTATTTTTAGAGGAGGCATTACCGATACCTCTGATGTTCCAGCATAACATTTTCATCTAGGGACGAAAGGTGATCCACTTGGGACCAACTGAGATGTATTATCAAGAGAATTTAAATTTTCGGCCTTTGAGATAGATTTTTGATTAAGTTCAGCCTCAGAGTCCGTGATTACAGCAAGCAATTTATATCTATTCGAAATAGGCATTGTATTCGAACTAAATTGAACTTTTTTGTTTTTCAACGATGTTTTAGGTTTATCAAATGGATCAAACTGTTCACAATTCTTTAATTCACCCGAATCAATTTGATTTAGCAAACCAGCAGTAGAAATAATCTTACCTTTTTTAGGGTCGGAAGTGGCCAAATGAACCACCTCAGACTGCATATCAGAAACAACAGAGGTTAAATTACAAGCAGAATTAATATTAGGAGGGTTAATTTATAATTCAGATTCAGCAGCTAAAAGATTGTTTGCATCAAGGGTCACAGCATAGTTGACTTCCTGCTCAACATCAGCTGACACATTATCGACAAATAAATTTTCAGAAATTAAACCTGAAACAACGGGTTGAATAACACCAGCAATTTTCTCAGCAGCTTGGAAAATAGGGGAGTTGCAGTTGGCCTCTTTAGAAATAACTATTTTATTAGCATAAGATGAATTAACGTTCGTACTCACTTCATCACAGCAAGCAGAAGTTTTAACAGAACGAGAGCTAGTATTTAAAGCTCTGAAAAACAGCCTTGTTAGCAAAAGCAATAGATTTGTCAACAGCAAGTTCAGAGATCACCGCAATGTCCCCGTCGACATTTTCAGAACCAACAGCAATTTCAGAGCCATCAACAGTTTCAGAACTAACAGCAAATCCAGAAATAGTATTTGGAACCTCACATTCAAAAGTAGCATTAGAAATAGTATTTGGAACCTCACATTCCAAAGTAGCATTAGAAATACCAACATCATTTTCAGAAATAGTAGCAAATTTAGAGATGATAGCATTTGCAGAACCAACAACACATTCAGAATTAGCAATAACAAGATCCACATCAAATTCAGAACCAGCAACTAAGTTAGAACCAGCATCAACAGTAGTATGGTTAACAAAATTTTCTATACCGACATTTTGGCCACTACCAACATCCTTTTCAAGAACATTACCATCCGCAATTTCAGTCTCCGGGCTAGGCCGGACAATGTTTGTATCGTTAAAAAGCGGAGTTGGAACATTAATAGGCTCAGAGTGAGTTAACAATCTTAATGTTTGGGGGGGGGGGGGGGGAATTTTGATTTCTATGAGAGCAAGAACCCGTATTGTGGCCTAAAGTGTAACACCAGTTGCAATATGATGGCATATTCTAGTAATAAATTTCCTGAGAGTATCCTTTATCTATGGAACCCAGCCAAATCTTTGTAGGAGGGGGAGAGGAAGTATTTGTTTCAATTAGAATGCGTGGCGCTGCAATATTTCTATTTAATGTCGTATTGCGATCGAGTTGCAAAGGCGTGCCTATGACATTCCCTATGTTAAAGAGCGTATCTTTAGAGGTGTATTGCAAACGAAGACCTAGGAAGTTTACCCAAATTGGGACAATTGGAACATCGTGGGTCACATCGGAGAAGGGATCCCACCTGCAAAGTTTCATCGTGTTACCTTTTAAATCGTATGATCCTTTAGAGAAAACACGAGCATAATCTAAATCAGATTGAAATGTAAAAAAGGCTCGGTGAGCATCAAAAGATCTAATGTTAACCGGGGCTAGCAGTTTGAGACTTTCAATGAACCCAAGGATTAGCCCAAAACTAGGTTTAATGCGGGCGAATTTTCCCACAAGGGTGAGGGAATGCGGGAGACGAGCAGCGTAACTTCCTCATCTGTGAAAAAAAGGGTCGGGCCGCCATTGAACGAGCTAACAGGTTTGGTAATGGAATTAGGGTTTTGAGCGACAATATCACGAAAAGAACAACCAGAGGGATCCATTAGAGCATAACGAAAAACAGACCAAAAACAGAAGCATAAAAAAGCAACACAGAACTAGCAACGCAGACCGGGACAAACTATAGGTTGTTGGGGAAATCAAAGAGATCTCCAGCCAGAGCAACCTTAGTTGATACCGGAAAGAAGCTAGTGAAAGGTATTAGGGAAACAAAGTAAAGCGGAAAGAAATCACCCCAGAGAAGCAAGCCACGCCACACGACCGACAGCCGAGCGCCGGGATTGAGACTCAAAGACTCCCCCTTTCAGATGCAGCCAAACGCCCAAGCCCACGAGGCACGACGGGGAAGCCCTGAGGCCTCCGATCGAGCGCCGGAAGGAAACCATAGACGTCTCAAAATCGCTTCGAAATCGCCTCAAAGACCAGAGCAAAAATTCTTATTGTATATATATACATATATATTATATGGTATGTTTATCATTTGGAATAATGGTGAAATGAAGGTCTTTTCTTCTTTTATGAGAAACATACTCTTGCAAGTGTATTCCTGAAGTGGTGTGGATAATCATTTCAGTTTTGTGCTCGTGCATAGTGGCAATGCTACTGGATGCGTAGAATCCCGATTACCTATCTTGGTTAGTGTGGATAGTCATTATTCTCTTTTGGTGTGTATAATAAAAGGTCTTGAGTGTGTGTATAAAGAATCCAATGTGTGGATCATCTTGGAGTTATCTTTGATTTCTTGACTTCAAAATACTTTTATTTTTATTTTATTTTGCTAAAATCCGCTTCTTCTATTTTGACAATCAAACATCCCTCCAAAGAAACTTATCCAAAATTCGATACCTTGTCACCTCTTTGTGTGGATAGTCATTATTCGTTCGGAGTTCTCTCCTTCGTTCGCAGAAGAGCTGAAGTTTGTTCGACGTTGTCGTCTTTGACATGCTCTCGCCTTCATTCATTTGTTGACTGTACATCCGTTGAGAACCTTACTATTTATCGGACGCCTGGGAGATCTCATGGCACTTTAGCTATGCAAGAGCATCTCTAAAATCCAGGATTGCTCCGGCCATGATAAAATAGAACTTTTGATTTGTTTTTCTTAAGAAAAACAAGCAGGCCGAGCATCTTCGTCTATATTAATGACTGAAAATAGCAGGGTTCTTGTGAAAAGTGGCAAAGGCTACTTCAGTAAATTCATGGTCGACGCTAGCATGGGGCTCAACCATCCCACCTCTGTCCTTCTGTCAATATATATGCATTCAATAGTTCAAATTGCAATACAAATATCTTTATATGAAAATTTGTGTTTGTTAAGACATTACAATATCTTTGCTATGGTATGCATGTGTTTTGGCTTTGTGATATCGTTAGATGCCTGGCATGAGAGGCTATGCTCAAAATGAATGGCCCGTTGATATGCTCACATGTTCTTATATGAACAGATAAAGTATTGCAATGAACTCATAGAACACACATTGAAATTGATATTGTGATCATTTATGTGTTTAATGTTGTTGTTGTTGTTATGCTATGAATGCTTAAAATCATATTGAAAAAACTTTGGATTGATGATTAGCCTCATTCCTTCACGTTATTGGAATGAAAATGCTATACTTATACAAGAATACATACTAAAAAATATTCATGATCAATATAAATTTTTTTTTTAAATTTTTACATATAAATCTCACAAAAAAATGTATTCAACTTACACATTAAATTGATATATTATTTATATATTTTATTGTATATTAGTGTTTAAGTGTAGCAATATTCTATTGGAATTTTCTTATTAAATTAACTAATACAAGTATTAAATGTAAGGTTGGAGATCTTTCAAGCTTTCAACATTAGAACAAGTATTAAGTACGAGAAACTATGGATGTCTGAATTTTACTATACCTGTGTTTATATATTTTCATATAAATAGAGATCTCATCTAAAAATTTAATATAAGAAAATAATATTTTAAGAGTACATTAACAATTATCTAAAAATTTAATTTATTTATGATCAAAATTTTTTAGTCTCTCAATAGCTCACATA
Organism: Gastrodia elata; assembly: GCA_016760335.1. Lineage (NCBI taxonomy): Eukaryota > Viridiplantae > Streptophyta > Magnoliopsida > Asparagales > Orchidaceae > Gastrodia > Gastrodia elata. The sequence continues at coordinate 1,087,251 of CM028672.1, read as the reverse complement.
ACACAATGCTCATATAATCCTTTTTTTTCAAAAATTTTAACAAACGGGAAAAAAATAGATTCTGGGATAATTCCATCCCATAATTATTAGGATATGTACAAACACTAAATAGAAGTAAAATAATCAAATTATACTATAATATAGTTGAATCCTAGAAATACATGTTCTTGTAATATAGAAGCAAAAGAGGCCATGCAAGATAGTTAAGGATTATATATATATATATATATATATATATATATATATATATATATATATATATATATATATTTACGAGAAATCTGCAAGTTTTATTGATATGAAAATAAAATTACAAGAATGGGTTGGGTAGTTACAATCACATCCTATAATTAAAAATTCAAAAGTCAACCCGAAAAAGGAATTACCTAGGGTATATCCTAAAAGATCCAACCAAAAGCAAAAATACAGTAAACAATAATTAAAAGTAGTGTCTAGAACATAAAAAGCCACAACTATCTTCAACTCATCGATCCAAGCATCCAAAGGGCCTACAAGATGTGCCCATAGAAAATATTAAACGTAGGAATTGAACACATACCTTTAGGCTACACATAGGCTACACAGGGGTCTCACAAACTTAATCTGGGACTGAGAGCCAAGCCTGCAGAAGAAACCAGCCCACACCTGTAACAAAAACATAAATATCCTACTCGAATTTTTAGAGGAAATTACAATCGCAATCCAAAGATATAATCACTTGCAAGTGAGCACATTTAGAATTTCATCCTTGTTGCATTCAAACCACAGCAATAAGAACAGATTTAGCATTTTGCATCTTATCTAAAATTAATCAAACCTAAAGTTTATATAGCATATAAACTCTGATAATTAAATCTTAACTATGAAGTCAGAGCCATAGAATGGCTACAGATGAACTTGTGATTTTATTTTACTTTTTATTGGAATTCACTCATAAAAATTGAACCACAGATAAGTTAATGAAGTTTACGAATTTATCTGTATAATAAAAAGGCAATGATATTTGAATCTTAGAGTCCACAGAAATCCGCTATGAAGATGTTAATAAATTCCAATAGAAACTGCTATGTACCTTGGAATATTAAGGACATGTGAAGGAGTCGAATGGAGCTGGTTAGGCGGCCGGAACACCATTAGGAGGTTGCAATTACTACTTTGTACCTTGGAATATTAAGGATAAGCGAAGGAGTTGTTAAAAAAAGAGGAACTGCTTGGAGGCAGGCGCTACGACGCACCGCAACGGATTTGGTGCTGCAGCGCGCCGCAATGGCAATCGGCGCTACGACGAGCCGCAGCGGAAATCAGCGCCACAACGCACCGCAGCGGCAGGAAAGCCGAGAGGCAGGCGCTACAGCGCGTCGCAGCGGCAGAAAACGAGAGAGGTGGGCGCTATAGCTCGCCGCTACGGCATGCAACCCGAGACTAGGGCACTACAGCGCGTCATAGCACCTGATGGATTTCCGCTCTGATTCAGGTTACGCCCTAAGTAATTTGGAGGGAATTTTGAATATTTTAGGGTCCGAAAATGAGTTGGGTACTTGAGAAAACGTGCTGGAGAAGTTTTCAAGGCTTCCATTCTCAATTTTGTGAAGTTTTTGGCTGTTGAGGGTTTTTGGGGTGTAGAGGCTGCTCCATTGCAAAGAAGATAAAGCTCATTGAAGTTGTGTTTTGTAAAAATTTGTAAACTCTAATACTCATTGTAATCCTTTCTTTATAGTTAAAACTTTTCCTCTCCTCCCCGTGGACGTAAGTGTTAGCACCATGTAAATCCTTTATTGTGCTATGTTTGTGTTTGCATGGGATTATTTATTATTTTATTTGGTTTTTCTCAACAGCTCAAATATTGTTCCGTATTGATTCGTAACCCTAAGAGATCCAACTAGTGGTATTAGAGAGAGGTTGCCTTGTTTGTTCTTGAGGGTTAGGGTTTTGCTTGAGTTGCTTATTATTTTGTATTTTAGTTTTTTTAAGCAAGAAGACAGGGCAGAAAGAGGAGAAGAGATTGTTGGAACTTCATCGGCGTCGGTGGTGGAAAGGTCTCTCAACCAAGTTGTGACACATCCGACAAAATTAGATGTTGTCAAATTTGATGGGAATAATAACTCTGGTATGTGGCGGTGTGAGGTGACAGATGTACTATGCACCCTAAATCTGGAGGATGTTCTTGACGGCGAGAAAAAACCAGAAGAAGTTTCAGAGAGGGGTTGGATCAAGATGAACCTCAGTGCATGCGACTTGATCTGAAAATGCTTGACTCGAGAGATCAAATATGCAGTTATGATGGAGATGTCGACGTGGAAGTTGTGGAATTTTTTAGATGCTAAGTATCTGACAAAGTGCATGAAGAATCGTCTCCACATGAAAAGATGGCTCTATAGATTTTTGATGATAAGGTTCTATGGATGAGCACCTAAACGAGTTCATGAAATTATTGACAGATTTTCTAAATCTGAATGAGACAGTGGAGGATGAAGATAAGGCCATATTATTGTTTTACTCATTGTCAAATGAGAATGAGCACGTCATCATGACTTTAATCCATTTGAAGGAGGTTTTGAAGTATGAGGAGGTGACGATAGCCCTAGTGAATCATGAGTTCAAAAGAAGGGATAAAGAGTCCACCAAATTAGATATGACTGAGGCTTTTACACTCCAAAGAGGAATACTTGAGAGAAAGAAGCAATGGCTAAGAAGAATGCAAGCTTTCAGAAAATAGGGAAATATAAAGACTGAAGCATTGGGCGCAAACAGTGTGCATTCTGTTTGAAATAGGACATTGAAAGAAGGACTTCCCAAAGTTGAAAAACAAGCAGCAGACGAGTGGATCTTCTGAGGCTAAGGCTAATGTGATCTAGAATGTGGTGGAGGGTTCAGACTCAGATGTATTTCTTGTTATTATTTATATGGGCCAAGTAGCTCACAGCTCAAATTGAATTATGGATAATGGCGCGATATATCACATATGCTCCCAGAATGACAGGTTTTGTTCATATAAAGAAACAGATAGTGGTGCCATCATAATGGGGAACAATGTCACACGACAAATTGTAGGAGTTGGAAGTGTGCTGATTAGAACACATACATGAATTGTGGGGCCCCACACTCTACAACAATTATAATACTGATAGTAACATAATTACGAGGAGTACGGTGCTCCAACTATGGCAAATCCCCAACCTAAGTAGTGTTAAGTATAACCCAACCAGTCTTAAGCAGAAGACTTGCCACCTGAAACTGAGAACAATATCAACAGATTAGAGTAGCAAAAATAGAAAATAATATAACATAACATCTACAGCACAACATAGTATAGAAAGATATATTCAATAGTAACTTAGCTCAAAGTGCAAAAAGTAAATACATCCGGATTTAGAATTAATATAACTGAATATTTAAATGAAAAAAAAAAGAACTCTCATCCTCATGGTAGAAAATGAAATCTAAGCAACAGGAAGATCCTCCCCATGTCCAAGCTCCTCTCCAGCAGAACCACCAACAAACAGCTCTAAGTCTGACATTTGTCAATATCACAAATGCCAGAGCCCTAGTCAACAAAAGAAAAAAGTTATAGTTAGATAAATTATATAAGTATATTTTAGGCTGATTAAGTGAATTGAATATTTAAAGATATCACATTATTACTTTAAACATGCAAGTAATTTAAGGTGTAACAAGCTACAAGGAACATGATAACTTTAAATAATACATGTATAACTAAATAATAAGGTATGCAAAATACATACTAAATATGAAGCTAAATAAGGTAAGGTTAAAAATGTATAAATAACTGTAAGGTACTGAAGTGAAACTCATCCTAATATGCTTAAGATCATATAAATACATACTGATGTTATAAAAGAAAGTTGTACTGAAATATGCTAAAGTAAAACTACAAAACTAGCATCCTAAACATGTCAATATTAAATAAATACTGAACAGAAATAAATATACAAGTATGCATGTGGCAAAGCAAGCTAAAGCACTGAAATGAACTGAAAGTAGAGCTACTAAAGCATGTGGCAAGGCAAACCAAAGAACTAAAATTGAACTGAAGTAAAAGCATGCCTAAACATAGTACTGTCATAACAGAAATAGGCTATACTGGACCTCTAAACAAAAATTTCAACATGTATCCATCCTAGATATCATCAGAGCTAGGACCAAGTTGAACTTATAGAATAAGACATGTATCCATCCTAGCCAAGCATAGAGCTAGGTCCGAGTATATTCTAGAACAAAACTGGAACTAAAAAGGCAGACTAAGCTAGGACACACCCTACTGAATTGAATGCACTGAATGAACTGAATGAATATTTATGCTATTCAAATACTAACTTAGGATACATTATCAATATCATGAGTTCACATATTATGTCTAAGGAAAAAGGCACAATATACAAGGTGTGCAGAGCAATAATAGTCAAAATAAGCAAGAGACTCAACTAGACTTATGTGATATCTGTTATTGTCTAATTTAATTTAGTACAATTATTCTAATAAAAATACATGTTTAGAATCTCCAATATCCAGCTATCGAGTATAATCCATGATTCACGACCTTAATGTTAATATTAGAACTTAACAATTTCTAATTCAAAATTTTTAGTGATTTTACAGTCGTTCTCAGAGCTCATATCATCTAGATTTTGTCTTAAGAAGATGTATTTGAGACCCTTCTCAAGAGCTCATTAGCTTGATTCACTATTGTGACAACCCAAATCTTTAGTAAGGTAATTAAGATAAAAAATTGATTTAATTAAGACAAAATCTAGATAGTGGAGCTCACTGTTGGGACTGCTAACAAGGCTAGGACATATGTTTAACCTAATCGCAATCAAGCGTAGATGTTCTAGATTGCAATAAAAACCAATTGAGCTTAAGTCAATGAGCAGCGAGCTAGATTAGCTATGGTGCCCCGTACCCTCTGTGGTAATGCTAACACTGATATTAACATGATTACGATGAATACGATCACCATGTGGAAACCCTCCCAACTATCGCTCGCTGCAGTGAACACAAGACAGAGAGCTCGGCATTATTGTGCGCCAAAGTAGATCAAGCCAGAGAGCTCGGTGCAATCACACGCCGCAGTGGAGACAAGACAGAAAGCTCAGCACTGTCACGCACCAAAGCGGATCAAGACAGAGAGCTCAGTGCTATCGCGCGCCAAAATGAAATTCACTTAGCAAAAATTTAAAAGCAACCCACTGCCACGCGCCATAGTGGTCTAAAGACAGAGAATCTGGTGCTCCTGCGTACTGTGGTGCTGCAGAATTTAAGCTAACACGCTACAGCGCAATGTAGCGGTCTCCAAATAGAGACACGGGCTTTACAGTGCACCTTAGTGCCCGTCAAAATTTCTGCCAAGAAAGAGCATTAAAAGCAGTATATGGAAGGCCAAAAATCTCTAATTCCTTATCTTCCCATAGTAGCCATTAAACTAAAATGCATTTAATTCTCCTCCTTCTCAAGAGAACAAAAGAATATGTAATTAAAATCATTTAATTCTTGAGGAGATGAAAGGGTGGCTGCACTAATGCTAAAGGAATTATTCAGGATTTATAAAAGTTGAGAGAAAAGACTAAGTAAGGGTTTCTGTGTAGCGCCCCGCCCCGTCACTGCATGCAAATGGTATAACATATCGGTGGTGGAGCGATGCGCTACTCGGGGAGAACTAACAACGATATCTTCCCGAATAGGCTAACTAAAACTAGCCACACTGAAGGTTGCTGGCTCGAACCTAAGAGTAGGATCGAGAGTTAATACTTAAGGTAAGAGTAGAGTACTTATCTTAAGTATTAGACTAACATATACATTAGATTATCAAAAATAAATAAGGAATCCAATATATGTTCTAAAATATCAATATTTCTAGTATGTTGATCACATCACATTACCAAGTATAGTAGTAGTATAAAAGAGTGTGGAAGCTAAAGCAAAAACATCCAGAATACATTCATCACAGAACAGTAGTGGCATGCATCCCAAAAAAGAAAAGAAAAGTATATCCAGAATTATTACAAACTGATTTAAATGATGCAAAAGTAAAGCCTATCTAAAGTACTAGAAGCAAAAATAATAAAGAAAAAGGTGGAAGACGGATCCACTAAGACTCCACGTACTCCTCCTAGATCTCTTGCAAGTCCTGCTGCACTGTTTGAACAAGCTGCTCGAGATCTAGCAAATTATCGAATCCCAAAAGTACCCCGTGTTAGACTTCTTCCCGTGTTAGACAAGAAGTCTAACACATCGCAACTAAACTAAGCAGTATTAAAGTAAATGCAAGCGAGCAGTAAAGTAAAGAAAGCTGTAGAAAAGCTAAAAAAGGCACAAAGTAAGTGAAACTGTAAGAACTGTACAATGTGAAACTGAACTGAAATCCGAATAAGTGAAAATGTCAAATTATCATAAACCAATGTAACAATGTCCAATGCTGTACTATATGTCATAGGAATCATGCATAAAAATATGCCATGACATGGTATGCCACAGATATATAACAGAACTATCACTGAAAGGCTATGAGTTGTATGATCCAATGTACATACATCCAATTTGGAATACAGTTTACCGTGATGCCGATGCATCCTGAAATTTCCCAGTCAATGTATGTAATATTTCATAACCCATAAGTTATCATTAATACTCATATATCACTGTAGAAATCATTCATCATACTCATGCTCATACTCATGCCCATGCTTCTATTCTATATAAATAAAATCCAAAAATCCATAAATGCTTTGAAATATTGATATTAAATTCAAAGTCTCCACTGTGCAGAATCCTGCTAAAAGGATTCTAACTCCTAGCTTCTAAAATGATGATTGGTTAAAGTTGAGAATTTACTTATAAATAACTAGATTGGGAGATTGCATACACATATATATAGCATACTTCCAAGAATGGTAGTTTCTAACTCTTGGTTTGATTAAGCCACCTTAACGAAGCGATCTTCGATAGGAGGCATCACCCGATGATGATTTGTATCTCAAGCTAAGCTATTAAAATACTCAGTTCACAAGCATACTTAGTGTTCTAAAGAGGGTGTCTAGAATCGTATAGTTTGCTTGAAGCACACCTATGGAAGTGATCTTTGATATGAGGCATCACCCGATTGTGATTTTTATTCAAGCAAACTAATGATCTAAATCTCCTAATCGTAACACTCTTAGGATTGAATGATTTAGTCTAAGTGAGACTATGTCTAACTAAACTCGTAGGATAGAACACAGACATAATCTATACTAAGATGAATCAACCAATTTTGATAAATAATGAAATAACCTAGTACTATGTATATACCCTACAATACCACCCAACAATCAAAGTTTAACAATTCTATTTATTTCACAAGGATTTATCAACACTATCAATCCCTATGCTAAATGGGTGAGTCCTACACAAGGCTCCAAGAAATATGATCAATAATCACTCAATGTAGATTCTACCATAAGGAAAGGTGTCGCTCTAAGTATCTTAAGTGATTCATACCATGAGGGGTTAAGATCAACTTCTAAGGTCAAAGGATCATCTAAGATTTTACCTCAATAAATTTGCAAGGGATCTTCCTACCTCAATATATCATCAATTAAGGTCATTTAAAATATTTTAAATATGAGTTTAATAGTGAGATACTTAAGATCTCACACCCTTAATTCTAATGCTAACCTTCTAGGTGTTTTACTTATTATTTAAGTTCAGAGTGATTAGATTACATGATTAGGTCATCAAATCACATTCTATTCTAAGATTATGGGATTTAAATTAAGGATATTATTATAGTTAGATTAGTTTATTAAGTCAATACAATTTTATTAATCGTCTTATGCTGATAGTCTTAATTAGGTGAAAATCAAGGATCCCAAGCTCAGATTCAGATTATTAATTCACTTGGCTTATTTATTATCCTTATCATTTCTAGTTCAATAGTTTAAGATCAATACCAAATCAGGTGTATTATTGGAATAATGTCAAATTACATTTTCTTATAATCAAATCAATTTAATTAATGTTTAAGAGTTTGGATTTTAATCAAATAGATTATGGTTTAATCCCTACTATTATCTAATTATGATCAAGTGTTTATTTATAGATCAAATATTAAATCAGTGAATTAAGGATCTATTATTAGTGACAATCTTAGACCTAGATCAAGTCTTAATAGCTTGATTAAAGTCTTAAGACTTCTTAAGCTTAATTAGGATATTTAAGTTCTCAATTTAGGTTTATTCAATTTACACATCATAAATTGGCATACATAGTTTAAATACATCTATCTTACTGTTATGGAGCATAATAGCAAAAACATTCAAAAAAATAGAAAGTAATTAGTGCTAATCAAACCCTAAACCAATACAAAAGGATTAACACCTAATTACAAATCTAACCATCAAAATTTCATACAACTTGGCACATAAGTTCTATATAATTATATAATTAATCAGAGACTAAGTTTGCTAAGATCCAAAGATTAGAAATCCTAATTTTCACTAATAATAGCTCAACAAGATTAGGGCATACGTTAAAATACTGAGATCAGAAAATTAAACTACTTAGTACATGCATTCTACTGATCAAAAGAAAACTAATGACATCTTAATCAAGCAATTTGGTTAAGTACACATGTTAGCCAACCCTAATTAAGATCTAACATAATAAGGCAAAAATGAAAAAATCTAACCATTAGATGTTCAATATTATTTTATATTCTTATTCTTGAGGATTTTTTGATCAATTTGATGTGTAATATCATAAGGTTTGGACCAGTGGATCAAAAGTTATTTCATTAATATATTATGCATTTTTATTTAAATAATTTCCTATGATTGGATTAATTGGATTATTTTCCTTAAGGAAAATAAGTCCAATTAATCAGATATTAATTAAACAGGTTCGGACCATTCACCAAAACACACGGGTTGACCAGGGCCCGAGGACCCGGAACTGTTACACCGTGGGGTCACGGGTTGTAAAATGCCAAAAATTTCATTTCAAATTGTTTATTAATATTTAATTAATTTTGACCTCAGATTGAAAATCTGACTTCACAATTACGTTCACCAGCCCCAAATTAGCTAAGGATGAAGTTTTGAACGCATTTGGAAGTCGTCAATTTTTAGACGAATATTTTAATATTATTTAAATACCTAAAAATTTGAGTAATTAAATACTCGTCGAATCAAAAATCCGAGTGCGCCATTACGTTTAGAAGACCTTAATTAGCTAGGATTAATATTTTTAAAATTTTTGGAATATATTTATTAAGATTAAGTTTAAATTAATTAAATTAATTCAAATAAATTAAATAATAATATTAAATTCGAATTTTCAAAAATGCGTTCGCTTTTTTTGACCGGTTCAGCCTGAATCGGTATTGCCCGGTTCGAAGAAACCACGGAATTGAACCGCTGTTTAAACAGTAAATCCAATCCGGGCCGTAGATCATTCGATCAGATCTAACGGCCCGGGATCCTTCTCTATCGCGTTAGGGCACGCAAGCTACACGCGGCGAAAAAAAAGGCAGGACACGCGGCACCTTCCGCCATGCTACTCGCCATCTGTCCCTCCTCGTCGCTCAAGAACCCCATTAAGAATCTTATAAGCCTCTAAGCTTCGATTGAAGCATCTACCTTTAGCTGTCATCCTTTGATTTGAGTCCTGGCCAAAACCCTAAAACTATCTACGAAGGTATGTATTCTCCGTTCATGCGTCCTTACATTTTCATTTAAACCTAATATCGTGATACGATCGATCGATCGTATCACCGAAAAGAAAACCCTAACCCTAAGAATCGCGAATTTTTGAGAAGACGAAGCATCTCTGATCGATCCGCCGTTGGATTCAATGTGTGAATCCAACCGACGGATCAGGTCAAGATCAATCTCGACCGTCGATTAAACGGTCTATTCCAAACCAGACCGGTTCATTGAATGAACCCACCGGTCCACGAGAACCACGGCTATCTGACGTCGGTGGGCCCCGCTCCAGTTTTTCGACGCGTGCCTGTTCGACACGTGGCATCGGGCCCGCCATTGACCAACGCGTCTGCTGCGTGGGTCCCACCTGCAGAAATAAAAATATAATTATAAAAATATATATAATAACAAATATATATAATCTGATATATATAATGAATAATTTATATATATATATATAAGTATATTATAAAGTATACTTATATATGTATATATATATATATATATATATATATATATAAAGATGTCTAATTAAATAAAATAGAAAATCTTTAAAAATCTAAATATACATAAATATATATGTTTATATATATAAAAGTTATATATACATATATATATATATATATAATCTATACTTTAAAGAAATAACAGAAAATTTTAATAAACAATATAAAGTAAAATACAATAATAATAATAACAGAAAATTTAAATAAAATACGATAAAATAATATTTAATAAATATATTTAATAATTAAAATAAATAATAAAAACAGATACAGTAATATATATATATATATTCATAAATAAAAATAAATAATTTAATAAATAACAAATTATATAAAAATAATACAAAATTTATTTATTTATCAGAAATTTTTATAAATAAATAAAATAAAATAATAACATTAAATATAAATTTGTAAACATAAAATATAATATTAGATTTGTAAATAAATAAAATTAGAAAAATAAATATTTTATTTAAAAACTAATGAATTAAACAGAATAATTAAATTTATTATTAATAATACATTTAATTAAATAAAATCCTAAAAACTTTAAAAAAATCCATAACACCTAAAATACTTAACTAAATTATACAATTTAATATACCAAATTAACCAAAAAAATCTAAGGAATATTTTAGAAATATTAATTTTGCTGTTTGGATTAAAATTAAATTAATCACAATTAGAACCTAACCCTAATTAACCTAATTTAACCTAGAACTTCAAATAGTCATAACAGAACAATCCATATGGCTATCGAACGATCTTCTTGAGTCCTTTCGATGTATGTCAAAATCGGTGAGAAAGAATCACTCAAACTTTAAAAATACTGATGCCCTAGATCAAGAAGTCGCTTACTTTAACGCAGGCACATATCAATGAAATGGTTATATTTGAATTCATTTATCATGGTTTTGATTATTCAATTTTTAAAACGACAATCCAGAGTGTTTACTTAACATGCAAATTATACTAATCTAAATGGATAATTGAAATTTCGATTCATCACAGACAATTTTGAATGCAACATTGAATTAAGCTAATGCATTAAGTGCAAAGATAAATGAGTATAAACTTGGGAAAGATTCGTACCTTAAGTGAACGGGTTGAGACTTAGGGTTTCGTCAATGTTTGATTTCAAAACTTCTTGTCAGATTGTGTCAAAATTTTGGGCTGAAGCAGGTCGAGCAGGGATTTAAGGATGCCAAGAAGCTGTGGATAAGTCGTGGTTGATCGCTCCTCTGGCCACGCGTCCGAGCGACAGCCGCGTGCAGGAGCTTGCTCCACGCGCAGGATCGAGCGGGGAAGAAGTACTTCCGCCGTTCGATTAATTATCAAACGGCTTAAATGAGCCGTTAGGATTAACCGGCACTCTTTAAAAGGAGAAGACAGTGTTAATTTTAAGTCAACGGCACCGTTAACTATATTAAATAATATTATCATTATTTATTTAATTTAACGTATTTCATTAATTAATTTAGCTAATTAAATGCATTCATAAAATTTCCAATAAATTATTCCTAGCTAATTGAAGGGTTCTGAACTCAACGGTGCAATTGGATTTTCGATCCGACGAGTATTTATTTATTTGATTATTTGGGGTATTTAAATATTATTAAAATATTCGACGAAAATCCAACGACTTCCAAATGCCTCCAAAATTTCACCCATAGCTAATTTGGGTGTTCTGAACGCAATGGCGAAGTCAGATTTTTAATTTGAGGTCTAGATAAAAAGTCAAATTCTAGGGTTTTGAAATTTTCCAAAATTCCAGATTTGACTTTGTTGACTACTGGGATTTAGTTCCAAATTAAGTGATCCAAATATCTATTTAGATCAGAAAAACCTAAATTTCAGTAAACTGCAAAAATATTTAGAATCTAACAATTAGATCTCCTAATCAACCCTAATTACTCTAAAAACTTGATTAGTGAATATTAGCAAATATAATAATCCAAATTAAGTAATTTTAATTTTAAATGACTCATAAAGTAAATTAGAACCTAATTATATAATTAATGTAATAGAATTGTGACAAAAATTACTAATCACTCTCTAATTATAATAAACCTTAAATATTAATCATAGAAATTAGAATAGCTATAACTTAACCAATTCATATCAGAATTTGATAATTTTAGACTCTATAGAAACCTTAGGACATAATCTTTAATAAACTAACATAAATTTTGTATTATTTTAAGGGTAAAATTACTAAAATGCCCTTATAAGGTCAAATTCCCAATTTGACCTTATAAGGCATAAATAATTATATAAACTTAATAAAAATAAATTCAAATAAATCAAAATAGTTATAATACTACAAATCATAATAAAAATATTAAATTAATAAATTTCATTATTTTGGCAGATCAAATAAATTAAATTTGGTTGATTTTATCAAAATATTCAGGTACGCAAATTTACTTATAAGTCTTATTTCAGTATTCTTATTTGAGCCATTTTCCATTTGAGTATTATTTGCACTGCTTACCGCATTTTAATCTGCAAAAAGAATTATATCAAAAAGCATGTAACAAAAAGAATTTATATATATTTTGTGGTGCTTGTCTTTGGAGGGTGGAATGCAAAACTGGAATCTGTACAGATTGGGCTAGCTAGCAAGCCCCTGGGAGTTATATGGAGGGATTTAGCCTCTTGTAGGAAGTAGGCAAATCCAGAGGAAAGACACACCATCAGTTCCTAATTTGAATAAGCTACCGACGGGTGGCGAGAAAGCTTCCTACAGATTTATGCCTATGGGTTTACCCATTTGGGCTTAGGGGTCTCCGGACTCGACTTATTGTTACATATGCTTTTGATAAAATTTATTTCATATATGTTAATTTTCACAGCTATTTTATAGGGCAGAAATTGAATTTAGCAATTGCTTTATTTACATGCAGATTTTCAATCATTTTCATATGTGATTCATACCTATTATAGGATGCTAGATTTATTCTTATAAGAACAATTTGCGTACTCCTACCTGACTGGTAAATTGAATTTTTCAGGTTTTGATAATTAAAAAGCTTAAAAGATCTGCCAAATTAAAAGAGGAAGAATTTAAAGAAGCAGAAGAATGTAGATATTTTATTTCATATTTTGTAAAATTTAAACTATTGTAACTTTTCATATATGTTTTGGCTCTATGTATAAAAGGACTGTGAATTTTATTATTTTATTTTTATGTCCTTTTTGAATTATAAAAATGTATATATTTTCAATTGAGATGAATTGTTCTTTAAAGACTCTTGAACTTTGATCCCCGGTCGCCACAGAAATTGGTATCAGAACGAAGTTTGAGACTATTTAAAGAATAATTCAATTAAGAGCCAACTATATGAATTCAGTTACTACATTAATTAATAGTTAGATCTTAAGTTGGAGAGTCAACTAAGTATAGTTTATTATTTTCCAGATTATGGATAGTCAAAACAACAACAACAACAACAACAACACTCAATCACAGGAGGAAAATGTTCCTCAAAACACTCCTAGTCACAACGAGACTGTTTCACCTAATGTTGAAGCAGTCTATCCCTTTGATCATAGTGGAGCAAATCAAATGCTCCAGTTCATGAATATGATGAGTCAATTCATGAACAGTCAACAAATCCAGAACCCTCATCCTATTCAAAGAAAAACAGTAAACGAAGACATGCACGCATTTCTTAAACTTCAGCTTCCCAGATTCAATGGCAAAGCAACTCCTTATCAAGCTGAGGAGTGGATCCAAAGGATAGAGAAGGAGTTTAGATGTGCTAAGAGTTCAGAAGACCAGAAGGTATCTCTAGCTACTTACCTTCTGACAGAAGCTGCTGAGAAGTGGTGGAAGACGACCAAGAACACCACATTCCAAAATAGAACAGAAGAAGAAATCCAATGGGAGGAATTCGTGAAAACATTCTTAGGAAAATATGTGCCTCAGTCTGCCAGACGGACACTGAGAAAAGACCTACTAAACTTGAAACAAGGAAGTCACATAGTAACAGAATATGAGGAAGAGTTCACTCGTCTAGCCAGCTTTGCCCCTGAAATGGTCACTACTGAAGAAGTCAGATGCCATCTATTCCTTAATGGATTAAGGAATAACTTTCAACATATCCTAACACCTCTTCAAATTTTAAACTTTGCTCAACTAGTAGAAAGGCCAAGCTTATGGAAGCTCAAGAAGAACAGTACTCTTCCAGAATGAAAAGGCCAGCATTCTCCCCTCATTTTTAATCCAAGAGGCAGCAATTCTCCAGACCTCAAGGAAAAGTGTATAATATTCAAGATAACTCAAGTAGACTTGCTCCGAGAACACCAAACACTTGCAGGTTTTGTGGAAGAATTCATAGTACAGATAAATGCTTTACTATTGAAGGACAATGCCACCGGTGTGGAAGGACAAATCATCCCATAAAATTCTGCCGAGCCACTTATACAGTCAATGGATATCAAATCCCAAATCAAGGAAAAGAAGTTATGAAGAATCAAGGAAGACCACCAGTAAATCAATAAAACAATATTGCATCTTCCAGTAATCCAAGAAACAATCAAGCCCAAGCCAAAATATTCAACCTATCTCAAGAAGAAGCAAAAGAAGAACTTGACATGGTCACAGGTACCATTTTATTATTTCAGTACCCATGTTCAGTCCTTTTTGATTCTGGAGCTACGCATTCTTTTATCGCGTCAACAATAGTTCAACAATATTCATTATCAGTAGAACAACTTTCATCAACCCTTAAAGTTAATCTACCATCAGGAGAGTTCTTAGAAACAAACATCTTCTGTAATTGCAAGTTAGATATAAATGGAAATTCTTAGGAAGCTAAACTCACTGTCATCCCTATAACTAGTTTTGATATTATCCTTGGGATGGATTGGATGAGTCAGAATAAGGCATTGATTGATTGTGCAAAGAAAAGGGTATATATTTATAATGAAGATAAGAGAGTAACCTTTATTGGTCAAAGAAGTGCAATTATTAATCTTATCTCAGCAAACAAAATTGAGAAATTCATTAGAAAGAAGTATCCTTTATTCCTAACCCTACTCTCAAGTTCTGAAGTTAAAACTTCAACCTTAGAAGAGACTCCTATAGTAAAAGAATATGCAGATGTATTTCCAGGTGAACTTCCAGGTTTGCCACCTCAAAGAGAAGTAGAGTTTAGTATTGATTTAAGTCAAGGAACGAATCCTTTATATAAAGCTCCATACAGAATGGCACCCAAAGAGTTAGAAGAACTTAAGAATCAACTTCAAGAGTTGACTGAAAAAGGATTTATAAGACCAAGTAATTCTCCTTGGGGAGCCCCAGTTTTGTTTGTTAAAAAGAAAGATGGGAATATGCGATTATGTATCGATTACCGGGAATTGAATAAGGTTACTATTAAGAACAAATACCCATTACCAAGAATAGATGATTTATTTGATCAATTAGTTGGTGCTTCCATATTTTTTAAGATTGATCTGAGATCTGGTTATCACCAACTTCGTATCAAAGATGAAGATATTCCTAAATCTGCATTCAGAACGAGATATGGGCATTATGAGTTCTTGGTGATGCCGTTTGGGTTAACAAATGCCCCATCTTACTTTATGGATCTAATGCAGCGAATAATGAAACCCTATCTGGATTTTTTTATTATTGTCTTTATTGATGATATATTAATCTATTCTAAGAATGCTAAGGAACATGAAGAGCATCTTAGAATCACCTTGAACTTGTTAAGACAACATCAACTGTATGCCAAGTTCTCAAAATGTGAATTTTGGCTTCACTCAGTCGCCTTCTTAGGCCATATAATTAGTAAGGAGGGAATATCAGTTGATCATAGCAAGATAAGTGCAATTCAAGATTGGCCCCAACCTACTTCAGTGACAGAAATAAGAAGTTTCTTAGGATTAGCTGGGTACTATCGTAAGTTTGTTAAGAAATTTTCTCAGATTGCAGTCCCTCTTACTCATCTCACTCAAAAAGATGTACCTTATGTTTGGGACTTATCTTGTGAATCAGCATTCAAGAAATTAAAAGAATGTCTAACCTCAGCTCCTATTTTAGTTCTACCAGTTGAAGGAAAAGAATATCAAATTTATTGTGATGCTTCTAGAATTGGATTAGGTTGTGTTCTCATGCAAGAAGGAAAAGTAATAGCTTTTGCATCTAGATAACTTAAAGTCCATGAAAAGAACTATCCAATTCATGACGTGGAGTTAGCTGCAATAGTCTTTACATTAAAGATCTGGAGACA
The DNA here is from genome assembly GCA_016760335.1 of Gastrodia elata. Taxonomy (NCBI): domain Eukaryota; kingdom Viridiplantae; phylum Streptophyta; class Magnoliopsida; order Asparagales; family Orchidaceae; genus Gastrodia; species Gastrodia elata. The sequence goes on along the minus strand of CM028672.1, from coordinate 1,070,802 downwards.
TTATTTGTATGGAGTAAAATGTGAAGCCTTCACGGATCACCAAAGTCTGAAGTACATTTTTACTCAAAAAGAGATCAATTTAAGACAACGAAGATGGTTAGAATTAATCAAAGACTATGATTTATCAATCCAATATCATCCTGGCAAGGCAAATGTAGTAGCAGACGCACTAAGTCGAAAGGCAGTTTCACATTTGCATATTTTGACTTCTAATCCTGTATTACTCAAAGAAATAGAAGATCTTCAATTAGAAGTCATATTGCCAGCAAATGCTAAGCTATTTCAGATGACTGTTGAATGTTCATTAATGAATGAGATTAAAGAAGCTCAACATCTTGATGAAGAATATAGCTCCTTATCTACATCCATTCAATCAGGAAAACACTTAGAACTGAATTTAGATTCAAATAAGAATATTTGGTGTGGATCTAGAATATGGGTACCAAATAAAGATGAGCTAAGAACTAAAGTATTGAAAGAAGCTCACTAGTCTAGATACTCAATTTATTTTGGAAATAATAAGATGTATCAAGACTTGAAATCACACTTTTGGTGGCCAGGAATGAAAAGAAGTATAGCTGAGTTCATATCAAAATGTGAAGCCTGTAACCTAGTAAAAGCAGAACATCAGAAACTAGGTGGATTACTTCAACCTCTAGCTATACCTCAATGGAAATGGGAAGATATTTTTATGGATTTTATAACTGGATTTCCTCATTCAAAATCCAATAATGATTCTATTTGGGTAATTGTTGATAGGCTTACAAAATCATCACACTTTTTACCCATTAAGCAAACAGATTCAGTGGACAAATTGGCAAGGATCTATCTAAAAGAGATAGTAAGGTTACATGGTATTCCAAAAACCATTGTTTCTGATAGAGATAGTAGATTCACTTCAAAATTCTAGAAAGCAGTTCATCAAGATCTTGGTTCACAGCTCTGTATGAGTACAGCTTTTCATCCACAGACTGATGGACAAACTGAAAGAGTGAATCAAACTCTAGAAGATCTTCTTCACCTTTGTGTCTTAGATTTTGGAAGAAGTTGGGATGATCACCTTCCATTAATAGAGTTCTCTTATAATAATAGTTTTCAAGCAAGCATTGGAATGGCTCCTTATGAAGCCCTTTATGGAAGGAAATGTATCACTCCTTTATCCTGGGACAGTGTTGGAGAAAACAGGATATTAAAATCAGATTTGATTCTTCAGGCAACGGAAAAGATAAAAATAATTCAGCATCGAATGAAAGCAGCTCAAGACAGACAGAAGCAGTATTTTGATGCTCATCATTGTCATATTGAATTTTTTGTTGGAGATTTTGTATATTTGAAAGTAAACCCATTCAAAGGAGTTTCTAGATTTGGAGTTTTTGGGAAATTAAGTCCAAGATTTATTGGACCTTTTGAAATTTTAAAAAGAGTGGGCCAAGTGGCATATTAAATCAAGCTTTCAGCACATCTGAGTCTGATGCACGATGTGTTTCATATCTCTTCACTAAGAAAATATTTATCTGAACCTTCAATGAGAGTAGAAGTAGAAGATATAACTTTGCAACCAAATCTAAGCTAAGTGATTGAACCAGAAGAAATTCTAGATCGAGATGAAAAGAAGTTAAGAAGTAAATCCAATCCCATGATAAAGATCAAATGGAAGAATTGTTGCAAAGGAGAAGTTACATGGGAAGAAGAATCAAGTATGAGGAAAGCATATCCTCACTTATTTCACTAGTAACTGACTCTAATCTTGTAATTATCATTAAATTTTAGATTGATGTCGGGACGACATCTCTTTTAAGTTGGAGAGAATGTAAAATGCCAAAAATTTTTGAGAAGACGAAGCGTCTCTGATCGATCCACCGTTGGATTCAATGTGTGAATCCAACCGACGGATCAGGTCAAGATCAATCTCGACCGTCGATTAAACGGTCTATTCCAAACCAGACCGGTTCGTTGAATGAACCCACCAGTCCATGAGAACCACGGCTATCTGACGTCGGTGGGCCCCGCTCCAGTTTTTCGACGCGTGCCTGTTCGACACGTGGCATTGGGCCCGCCGCTGACTGACGCGTCTGCTGCGTGGGTCCCACCTGCAGAAATAAAAATATAATTATAAAAATATATATAATAACAGATCTATATAATCTGATATATATAATGAATAATTTATATATATATATATATATAAGTATATTATAAAGTATACTTATATATGTATATATATATATATAAAGATGTCTAATTAAATAAAATAGAAAATCTTTAAAAATCTAAATATACATAAATATATACGTTTATATATATAAAAGTTATATATACATACATATATATATATATATAATCTATACTTTAAAGAAATAACAGAAAATTTTAATAAACAATATAAAGTAAAATACAATAATAATAATAACAGAAAATTTAAATAAAATACGATAAAATAATATTTAATAAATATATTTAATAATTAAAATAAATAATAAAAACAGATACAGTAATATATATATATATATATTCATAAATAAAAATAAATAATTTAATAAATAACAAATTATATAAAAATAATACAAAATTTATTTATTTATCAGAAATTTTCATAAATAAATAAAATAAAATAATAACATTAAATATAAATTTGTAAACATAAAATATAATATTAGATTTGTAAATAAATAAAATTAGAAAAATAAATATTTTATTTAAAAACTAATGAATTAAACAGAATAATTAAATTTATTATTAATAATACATTTAATTAAATAAAATCCTAAAAACTTTAAAAAAATCCATAACACCTAAAATACTTAACTAAATTATACAATTTAATATACCAAATTAACCAAAAAAATCTAAGGAATATTTTAGAAATATTAATTTTGTTGTTTGGATTAAAATTAAATTAATCACAATTAGAACCTAACCCTAATTAACCTAATTTAACCTAGAACTTCAAATAGTCATAAGTTAGTCAATTTAGTTCCAAATTAAGTGATCCAAATATCTATTTAGATCAGAAAAATCTAAATTTCAGTAAACTGCAAAAATATTTAGAATCTAACAATTAGATCTCCTAATCAACCCTAATTACTCTAAAAACTTGATTAGTGAATATTAGCAAATATAATAATCCAAATTAAGTAATTTCAATTTTAAATGACTCATAAAGTAAATTAGAACCTAATTATATAATTAATTTAATAGAATTGTGACAAAAATTACTAATCACTCTTTAATTATAATAAACCTTAAATATTAACCATAGAAATTAGAATAGCTATAACTTAACCAATTCATATCAGAATTTGATAATTTTGGACTCTATAGAAACCTTAGGACATAATCTTTAATAAACAAACATAAATTTTGTATTATTTTAAGAGTAAAATTACTAAAATGCCCTTATAAGGTCAAATTCTTAATTTGACCTTATAAGGTATAAATAATTATATAAACTTAATAAAAATAAATTCAAATAAATAAAAATAGTTATAATATTACAAATCATAATAAAAATATTAAATTAATAAATTTCATTATTTTGGCAGATTAAAGAAATTAAATTTGGTTGATTTTATCAAAATAGTCAGGTACGCAAATTTACTTATAAGTCTTATTTCAGTATTCTTATTTGAGTCATTTTCCATTTGAGTATTATTTGCACTGCTTACCGCATTTTAATCTGCAAAAAGAATTATATCAAAAAGCATGTAATAAAAAGAATTTATATATATTTTGTGGTGCTTGTCTTTGGAGGGTGGAATACAAAACTGGAATCTGTACAGATTGGGCTAGCTAGCAAGGAGTTATATGGAGGGATTTAGCCTATTGTAAGAAGTGGGCAAATTCAGAGGAAAGACACACCATCAGTTCCTAATTTGAATAAGCTACCGACGGGTGGCGAGAAAGCTTCTTACAGATTTATGCCTATGGGTTTACCCATTTGGGCTTAGGGGTCTTCGGACTCGACTTATTGTTACATATGCTTTTGATAAAATTTATTTCATATATGTTGATTTTCATAGCTATTTTGCAGGGCAGAAATTGAATTTAGCAATTGCTTTATTTACATGCAGATTTTCAGTCATTTTCATATGTGATTCATACCTATTATAGGATGCTAAATTTATTCTTATAAGAATAATTTGCGTACTCCTACCTGACTGGTAAACTGAATTTTTTAGGTTTTGATAATTAAAAAGCTTAGAAGATCTGCCAAATTAAAAGAGGAAGAATTTAAAGAAGTAGAAGAATGTATATATTTTATTTCATATTTTGTAAAATTTAAACTGTTGTAACTTTTCATATATGTTTTGGCTCTATGTATAAAAGGACTGTGAATTTTATTATTTTATTTTTATGTCCTTTTTGAATTATAAAAATGTATATATTTTCAATTGAGATGAATTGTTCTTTAAAGGCTCTTGAACTTTGATCCCCGGTCGCCACACGGGTCGGCCCGACCCGCACAGGAGCTTCGTCCCTGATCCTGTAATAGCCCAAACCTTTATTACTACTTAAGTGGGTCTTCACAATCTCCCCAACTTAAGTACCTGATGTCCTCATCAGTATCCACACACAGATCCAAGAACCATCCATTGGGTAGATAGGACTAGAGGTAACCCCTACAGGCACAAGAGGTCCCCACAACTATGTAGCACCTTAACTATCATGGGTTCAAGAGACTACTAACATGAAGTAGTACTTTGCCCTGTATGACACTTAACTCCTATTTGACACCCTATGATTTGCTCTAATACCATTTGTAATAGCCCAAACTCTTAATACTACTTAAGTGGGTCTTCACAGATCCCCCGTCCCAACGGAAGGACTTGATTAGGGGAACCATAATCGGATAATTCTGGTGCATCTCGATCATGGCATGACCAACCGATGGTCGCTACATGTTCACTGTGGTCAGGCAGATCGAAGGGGACCTGAAGCCCTCTATGAGGTGGTCTGGGTCGACCAGACCTTACTCATCCGAGAGCTCCCTCAATGGGGCTACTGTGGGGAGACAATTCTCCCAACAGAGGCCATGCCATACCTAGGTCTCAATCCCTACACCATCAGGGAGGTGAGACGGATCGAAGCCCCCTGGTCTAAGGGTCTGTGGTGGGCTGGAACGCCAGAATCTTACTCAGTCCCGAGGCTCCTTTACGAACTTAGCCCGATCAATCGATTCAATCGATCGGGGCTAGCTCACTGCTTTATTACGATAGCATTAGGTTTGATTCGACAATATGTAGCAATACGACTCAAATGGAGATGAGCCCGAGCCACATTGGCTCAAGACTTGCAACCGGGGTACCTGGTGCATCGAGATGGCTCGGGGTGATCGACTGAGGGTTTGGTTAGCCTTAGCTGAGCTTACAGATGCTATAAAGGATCCTGAACTCCAGGAGAGCCTACTATCAACTATTCGAGAGCTCTTGGAATCGCCTACGCAAGCTTGAATAAATGGTAATGGTGGAATAAAGGCAGAGAGGAATTGAATTCGATTAAGTAGCAAAGGGACAGAGGGAAGATTGCTGAGGCTATTTATAGCCTCAGACAAGTTCAAGGAAGCTTACAAAGAGTTGGCTCGGGCTGGGGAGGCCCAAGAGATCGGGCCATGGCCGAGCTCTCAATTTCCCTAATTGAGCTCGGCCGGGTCGCGAGGCCTGATTAGGACCAATATGCCATTGAGGGAAGATTCCCAACGGCATGCTGAAGTGAAACGAGTAGTGGGGGACAGGCCAGGCTATTCAGGATCTGTGGGATTTCTTCGGTCGGATGCAGGCGAGGCGAAGCCGAAGATCCACAGTGCGGGTGTACTGTGGACCATCTGATGGATCGATCAGGACTGTGGAACGATTCTGATGGACTGGATCCTAATGGCCATATCCGATCCGATCCAGACCAAAGTATCAACGGGGTGGATCTGACGACGGATCCGCGAGCCCGCAAGATCAAATCCTGTCCATTGGATAGGAAGGCGCAATGTGAGATCTGCGGGACTTCGCTGTCGCATGACCCGGGCTCTGCAGCGGATTGCCCACGGTCCGCATAGAGGATCCCGACCGTTTATATGGGTAAAGCGTAACATTACAATTTTAAATTGTTGGGAACCCTAATGTGCAATTAGACCAATTTAATTAAATTTGAATTATAGTCTAAATGATCTCCAAATTGCACCAAACTTTCACCTCTAGCTAATTTGGGGGTGAGAAATTTAAAAATGCAATCAGAATTTAATTATGAGATCAAAATATTTTAGGTCTATTCTAGGGCATCTAGACTGATCAAAATGTCATCTTGGACTTTGAGGAATCCAATTGAATTCAAATTTTTAGGATAGGCTTAATTTGATATTCTAAAAGCAATGGTATCGAAATTAAGGATTAATTAGGCTATAGATTAGCAGGGTAATAACCTAGGGTTGTTACATACTCCCCCACTTAAGAATGATGTCATTTTTCACATCATCTTAAGAGAGAACTGTGGCGCCCCGCACCCTTAATCCAACAAGGATTAGGTTAAAGGTGGAGTGTCACTTTGGCTAACCCCTCACTTACCATTGGATAAGGATAGACTCCATAATCCACCTGATTAGGGAAGGATTAACACAGAATCAATCTAACAGTCACTATAAAGTACAGAGTGCAGAAGCAATAAATAACATTCAGGCATCACAATATAATATAAGTGCAAAATATAACTCAGAATATAAGTGTATAAGTCCAAATACACAGTCAAGAGTACCTATTTTATTACAACATTTAAAGTTCAAATAAAAGGAAATGTAAAGGCACTCATCCTCACAATAAGTCTAAGGACTAGATATGCTCTGATCCGAGCTGCTCCTCCTCCTCTATAAATAGCTCCTCCTCAGGTACTGGATCTTCTATCTGTTCTATGCCTGCCATTGTCGATTTTACAATGTAGGGCCCTAGCCAAAAAAGAGAAAATCTGGTTAGACAATTTGTTTAAGTACATTTTAGGCAGATACATTTTTATATGTTTTATAATATCACCACTTTACACAATTTTTCCTAAGCAACTATATATAAGGGAGCGACTGGCAATACAATAAGGAAGAAGAAAAGCTATAAATAATATTTATAACTTAAGCAAGAAAGAGGCTAAGACATGCCTCACAAGCGAAGTAAACAAAACATGGCATATAATATAAGTAACTAAACATATGCTGAAAGAAAATTCTACATCCTAATACATGCTGGTGATCAAATGAAATATGCAAATTAGAATAATAAATCTCAGCAGTGATACATATAAATAGCAACAAAATCTAAAATCTTACTGTATAATAGCTGTACAAAGAAATATCTGACTAAATAAATAATGCCAAAACATAGCCAAATACTAAAACTGCACATCAAACTTTGTATACTGACTGCCATATCAGAAAACTTGGCCAAACTGGCCCATATATAAACATCTCAATCTGCAACCATACTAAACATACTGCATGACTAAAGAGGCAGACAATACATATGCAACATATTTTAGTTATTTTACTTTTGTTTCTATGGACAACTGTTAGAAATAATTGAGGAGTCAAGCATGTCTGCAAGACTATATGGGTCCCAAGCCTAACACACTCTCCTCAATGAGAATGTTAGGCCTCCTGATCTCACCTTACCCCTTTCCATCAGTGCAAATGTGCACCATAATCACCATAAACCAGACCCAAAGGCAACTGTTATTCTAATATTCTAAGTTTTCATTTTTATGCACAAAAGATCTTATATGAATGGTCCAAGGAAGTAAGCTCAAATATACAAGGAATGTGTAACACAAAGTATTAAAATAAGCAAGGGACTCTACTAATATGGTGATACCATCTGTTTTATATTATTCGTTCTAATTATTCCAAATTACACAAGTTCAGGATCACCATTTTCCTATATATCAAGTGTAACTTAGAAATTCATCCTTACAAATTACAAAATATTAGGACTAGCTAGGTCCTAATATACTAAATCAAAGTCAACTATAGAAGTTAAATAATAAATCATTACGACCTAATTGATAATTTTAGACGTTCTAACTAAAACTAATAAACTATAGATTATGGATTAAACACCATGAGATTGGGCTTAATCACATAATCCAAAAAGGATAAGACCTAAGATCTATGTTTCATTCTAATAGTGATCTAATAGTCAAGGCCAATCCTATTAAGTAATCAAACTTAATAGGATGAATCTCCTATCTTAAATCTAGGGTCACAAGACAAAATAATCAAAAATAAGTTGAAAATTCTAGAAACTACTAAAACCAAAGATTCATTCATTGAAAAACCCTATTTTTTAATGATTGAAATCAATATTATGATCTAGTCCTAGTCTTAGGAAGGGTCCTTAAGGTGTAGTGTTAAAGACTTAGGAAAAATTCTAAGATCTAACCTAATTGTTGATTTCGCTTACTTAAATGTCACTAATATGGTTATAAAGTAAATTTTGGTATTTTAAAGGACTAATTAAAGGCTAAGAATGTTTATTCTAAATTTTTGGCAAAATGACTATTTTGCCCTTACTTAAGGGTCCAAAAAGTCAACTTTTGATTCAAGTGCCCAAATTGGAGTTTCTTTTTTTCATATGATTTCTTACTGTCTAACTTGAGGATAGACAGTAAGTTTGTCCAATTTGGACGAGAAATGGGTCCTACAGGTTCAATCTAATATTTTTGACTTAAGGGAATTTAAGTGACTTTCACTCTACTAAAAATTAAGTTTTTATGCAGTTTATTGTAGGTTACTGTTCAAGGATTTTATAGAGTCCGAGAACACTGCATTCTGAGGTCAATTGACTAAGTTATGGATGTTTTAAGTTTGAAGGGCAATTCGGTAATTTCGAGTCGGTCAACGGGTGACAAAAATCAAACTTTTCCGTTTGAAATTCCAATTTTAGCAAACTCAGTTTCTATAGTTTCCCTATAATGTACTGAGTATGTTGGTAGGGAGTAGACCCAATTTGGACCTCAAATGGTCAAGTTATGACCTAACTAAGGTTGGGGGTATTTTGGTCATTTTCTAAATTTTTAGGGTTCAAATCATAAATATTATTTTATTATATTAATGACATTGAAATTCTAGGATGGTTAGTATCTTGAATTTTCCAATTTGGAGTTGATTTGACTAAGTTATGGCTGTTTGAAGTCTAGGGGTATTTGATCATTTCTCACTAAAGTCAACTCTAAATTCTAGGGTTGACTTTTTATCCTGATGTCCAAATAAGAAAACTAATACTACTGCGGTGATGGGGCCGCTCTCCTGAGCATTTTAAGACCCATATTGACTATGTTCTGATAACTGGGTCAAAAGTTATGGGATCCTAAAGAGGTCCTAAAATATTACTTCATTATACGTACCCTGAAATTAAATTCTGCATTATGCCATTTGATTCTATTCATTTTTCTGAGTATTTTAAGACCTATATTGGCTATATTTGGATCATCCTACAAAAAGTTATTCAACTTTTAAGTTTTACTATTTAAAAATACAATTTGTATTATTTTACTATTCATTTATTCCAATTATATTAATTTACTGTTCATATCTAAAGTCATGTATTTTCTGTAATTATTAATTCCTTAATTATTCTGAAATTAATTAATTACTCTAGAATTAATTAATTATTAATTATTAGTTATTAATTACTTACTAATTATTAATTAATTATTAATTATTAGTTAATCTCCTATTTAATTATAATGAAAGTCAGGTTAATTATTATTTAAGTACTAATTATTTATTCATGATTATTAATCTTAAGATTAGGGTTAATTAATAAGTTAATTACTGTTTAATAATTATCTTAATTATTTGCTTATATTTAATTAGGAATAATTAACTATAGCTTTACTATTTAATAATAATCAACTAACTAATTAACAGTAATTAAATATATTAACCTAACTATTAATCCTAATTTAACACTAATCAATTAAATTAACCTAATATATATATATATATATATACATATATTAACTATAGTTCATTTAATTAGGTAACATAATATGTATTAGTATATACATATAATATATATTTATAAATGTTTATGCAATTTTAAAGTTTCTGTTTTGTATAAAATAAATATATACATTTACTGTTTAGCATTTAATTAGTCCTAACCTAATTAATTAAGTCCTAATTATACCTAATTACTCTATTACAGTTACTGTTTATTAATTATGAATATATATATATATATATATATATATATAACTGATATTATTATTAATATTATAAATATATATATTTATATTTATTTTTTGCAGGATCATCATGACGACGGGACCTCCTCGGCCACGTGGTGGCTCGCGATTGGCCGAGGCAGAGAGCGTGGGGCCCGCCAGGACACGTGGCAGGGAGCGAGAGGGCGCGGCTCAGCGGGCGGGGCCCGCGCCTGGCGGAGCCGCTGCGCGTGGGACGCGTGGCTGGCCCGCTCGGCCTTGTGCGGGTCGGGCCCGACCCGGTTCGACCCGGCGACTCTTCGCCTTCCCCCCCGAGGCGACTGAGCTAGGGCTCAAATTTGGGCGGCCTCCCGGCGGTACCGGCGTTCGGCCCGCACGGCAATGGAAAGAGGACGACGGTGGCTTCCCGTCGGTGGTTGACGGCGGCGAAAAACCTAGCCCTAGACAGCAACCTACGGGATGAACGCCCTAATCGGTAGACACCGAGCTCAACACCTCTATTTCGATCGATCGAACCGTCGATCGATCGATCAACTACTACAACGATGCAATCAAGACTATGAAGTAGGCTTACATATCAATCAATCATTAATTGAATGAAGGAAATACGGGAGGGGCGTACCTGAAGATGGACGGCTGTTTGCGATTAGGGTTGGCTTCAGTCCTTAGCGTGCGCGTGAGGGAGGGTCGCGACTGGAGGTGATAAGGAGGGTCGGCGGAGTTTCCTAAGGGGGTCCTCGAGCGGGGACTGGCTAGCCGCGGCGGCGCCCACTCGCGTCAAGCCACGCGGCCTGCGCGCGTTGGCGGGGACGAAGGCGATGGAGGCGAAGAGGGTGTACCGTCTGATTTTGGATCAGACGGTCCCGATCCGCCGTCTGATCTGGATGGTGGATCGAAACGGCGCTCGCGGTTTGGCTGGACGGCGTGAGTAGGCTAACGGCGCACGAAATTTTAAAAATTTTAATAAAAATAATTTATTTTAATTCATAAAATCCCTAATTAATTTTATTTAATTGATTAATTCCTAAAAATTCCCAAAAATTCTCAAACACTCACTCCGAGCTAATTGAGGGGTGAGGAACGCAACTGCGAGGTCAGAATTTCAATCAGACGAGTATTTTGATACCTCGATTTTCGGGGTATTTAATATTATTAAAATATTCGTCGAATTTTTGACGACTTCCAATTGACACGAAAACTTCACCCCTAGCTAATTTGGGGTCAATGAGTGTAATGGCGAAGTCCGTTTTTCAATCTGAGGTCTTTTGAATATGTCAACTTTTAGGGTTTCTGAATTTTTCAAAAATCAGGATTCGATTTATTTGACTCCTGATTTAGACTAGGTCAAAAAGGTTGACTCCAATTGACCTCATTAGCACTTATGATTAGCCTTAAGACTAAAATTAGTCATAATTGACTAAGGTAACAACCTGAGTTATTACAAGAACAAACATGCAAAAATTTGAAGAATAGAAATATGATTCAGAAAGTTAATGGATACCTTAATTTTCAAAGAGATTGGGATACTTTCTTCTAATATCAGTCTCTTTCTCCCAAGTAGATTCTTCTAAAGAGCAATTCCTTCACTAAATCTTTACCATTGGAATTGTGCAATTTCTTAGCTGCTTTTGATCATGAGCTAAGATCTTAATTGGCTCTTTCACATACGAAAGATCCAGCTGGAGAGATATCGCTGGAATTTGAATTAGATGAGATGTATTACAAAGATATCTTCGTAGAGAGGAGATGTTGAACACATTATGGACTGCAGAAAAAAATTCAGGAATCTTCAATCGATAAGCTACAAAACCAATTTTCTCTAGGATTTCAAAAGGTCCGACGTAGCGAGGACTTAGCTTCCCAGCTACACCAAAATAATACACGCCTTTCATCGGACTGACTTTAAGATATGCAAAATTTCTAACATCAAATTCCAGAGTACGGTGACGAGCATCATGTTACTTACTCTGGCGATCTTGAGTTGCTTTGATTCTTTGCTAAATCAGTTGACTCTTACAATTAGTTTCTTCTACTAATTCTGAGCCATATAACTGAACACTGCCTGTTTCGGACCATGCTAAAGGAGTACTGCATTTCCTGCCATACTGAGCTTCATACGGTGCCATGCCGATACTCGCTAGAAAACTATTGTTGTATGCGAATTCTACAAGAGGAATATGATCTTCCCAGAAGCCTCTGAAATCCAGAATGCAGAGACGGAGAAGATCCTCCAAGACTTTATTGACTCTTTTCGTTTGACCATCTGTTTGAGGGGGAAAAATAGTGCTCATGGCTAGAGTAGTCCCCAAGACATGATGCACTGCTTGTTAAAATTTTGAAGTGAAATGGCTATCTCGATCAGATATGATAGATCTTGGGATTCCATGGAGCCTGATTATTTCTTTGATATAAAGCTTTTCCGATTCTCCACAGTAACGATTTGACGTATAGGGATAAGATGTGCTGACTTGGTCAGTCGATCGATAATGACCCAGATTGAATCAGCACCAGATCTTGATTTAGGTAAACCCATAACAAAATCCATATAAATATCGAACTATTTCTATTCAGGAATTGCCAAAGGATGGAGAAGTCCTCCAGGCTTTTGGTCTTCGGCTTTAACTAAGTTATAAGCATGACATTTTGTTACAAATTTAGCTATACTTTTCTTCATCCAGGCCACCAGAATGATTTCTTCAGGTCCTGATACATCTTGATACTGCCAGGATGTACTTGGTAACTAGAATTGTGACCTTTGACTAGAATCTCTTGATGCATGGATTTGGGAATCCATAGATGATCTCCTTGATATATTACATTATCTTGAAGCTGAAGATCAAAGCAATGACCGCTTTCGATCTCTACTTTAAACTTCAGATATTCTTCATCCTTAGTCTGCGAGATGGAGACATCGTGATAAAATGTTAGTTTAACTGAACTCATGGATATCAGTGTGCTTAGCATAGCACCACACACTAGTCTGATTTCGAGCTTTTGAAATTCTTCATCTAGTGAACTTGATAATATCATGGAAGATAGAGTAGCATGACGATGAGTGCATCTGCTACAACGTTCACTTTTCTTGGATGATACTGGATGCTTAAATCATAATCGCTTATTAACTTGAGCCATCTTCGCTGTCGGCAATTTAGTTCACACTCGGTGAAGATGTAATTTAAGCTCTGATGATCGGTGAATATGGACACTGGACACCATAAAGATAATGACGCCAGATTTTTAGAGCAAATACTACAACTGATAATTCGAGGTTAAGGACAGGATAGTTCTTTTCATGCGGTTTTAGCTGACGAGATGCATATGCTATAACTCTTCCTTCCTGCATCAGCACACATCCAAACCTATGCCAGATGCATCGGTATAGACTGGGTAGTTGAGACTTTCTTTAGATAAGGCTAAAATTAGTGCAGAGGTAAGAGTAATGGATTAGGATGAGTACCTAATCTAATTATATGTAAGGATCTTGTCATTTGGTGATCACCTCACCTAATCATGTTAACTTAAGAGTTAACAAGACCACATCAGGGTAGGGCCACCACATTTGGTCATTAAATGAACTAATTATTCATTAATCAAGATTAGAGAAGGATTAGGCTATATTTGAAAATCTAAGCATTAAATCTAATATTTTATTGTAGATTAATAATCTTTAGATTTTTCTGATCAAAATGGTATATTGAATCATACAATTTGAACTTAAATTGAGTGAATTATTTCATTACTTTTTTTTAAATGCTTTGCTTAAATTAAATCATAGGTTCTATTTTATGTAATTAATTTCCATAAGGGAATTAATTAAATAAGATCGACTGAATTAGTTCAGCCCAAAATACAAAACACACGTGTCTGGAGAAGCCCGACAAGTCACTGTTCGTCTTCCGCACCTTAGGAATATCCCAATATATGGGGCCTAAGGTTAGCTTCCATCATCGAATTCTCCACCACCGAGCCACGCTACGCCATGATTTTGACTGCTATACCTTTAGTAGTGCCAGATGCATCGATTACAATGTAGAGCCTTTTATGGGATGCGTTAGATCAATGAGTTCTTATTTAGCCTGATTGGCCTCTTAGGTGCCCGAAGAAGTGAATTATTCTCACAGAGGCAATGTCGCGGCCTAGGCTTTAGTCCTACAGGGCCAGGAGATAAAATCTGAGGGATTGGATGAGTTGACAAGCATGGAGATTGGCTGGATTGACGGAATGCCACTTCCGACAAGGCACTGATGTGAGCCAAGTCTGAGTTGATCAGTTCGAGTTGAATCGATTGAGCATATCAAATATGATGATTGCTATGTATTAACAATCACCCACTGAGGGATTTGAGCATTAATTTAGAACTTAATTTTCTGTGGATTCGTCTCTACTCACAGCATCTCTACAATCAGTTAGCAGTGCACACTCAAACAGTGACGTCACTATATGGAACACTACTAGTCCCTTCTAACACCTTGGATACTGTAACAACCATAGGTTGTTACTTAACCTAATTTTAGCTTAATCAAAATTTAATTATCATTCCATTAGGATCATCTGGTCATTAGTACCAAACCTCAAAGATTTGGAGCAATTCGGAGCTCAATCGAATATTTAGATTATTTTAATAATATTTAATTATTTAAAAAATTGAGATATATAATTTGACCTCAAAATCGAAATCCGATTCGCCATTGTGCTTGTCACCCCCAAATTAATTAGGTGTGATATTTTGGGAGTATTTGGAAGTCATCTAATTTTCTCAAATATTTTAATGTATTTAAATACCCTAAAAATTAGGATAATTAAATTGATCTCAAAATCAAAATCTAACTTGTAGTTAAGTTCTTCACACTCAAATTAGCTAGGATTTAATTTTTAGGATATCTTCAGAGCTCGTTTATCGGTTCATTTTTAATTTCGAAAATCTGTTAATTAAAATTAGAAAATTGTTAATTAAAATTTCCTTATTTTTTCATTTTTAATTTCCTGCACCTGGGACCCACTCTCCTCTCCCATTCGGCACCTCCTCTCCTCAAGATTGCATACACAATATTCTCCCCTCTTTCTCCATGCTACTGATGGGAGAGGACTTGCTCTCTCTCCCAGCCCATGCCTCTCTTCTCTTTTATCTAGTCCCCCTCAGCTCTCCTCCCTCTCTATTTGCTCAGCTATTAAAGATAGAAAGCTTTAAGGCTCTTGAAGAATCCCCAACCCTCTTCCCACCTATTGTTAGCGCTGGAGAAGGAGAAGCTCCTTCCTCCCCAGCTCTTGAAGAACTCTAGTTAGAGATCTTCTTCCATTTGCAAGCTTAGGTACCTCACCTTGTACACTTCTTGTATCCTTCCTTATACCATTCATTTCCCCCATTAGATTGCTTTAATGGCTACTTCTTGCTATTCATACACTTATTTCGCATTCTTAAGAACCTGCATTTGAATGATCGAGCTCAATAGAGCTGGATCAAAATCCTTTTTAAAGAGAAAATGATTAGTGTTAAACAGAAAAAAATTGCATAGGCAGCTAGGGCATCATTGTTTGCAATATTAAAATAATCTTTTTGTATCGATTTTGATATCAATGAAAAGGTCTTGAAAGACCTTTCCATTCGATATATGGCACCGCACTTGAAGTGTCCTGAATCGAGAGTATTTGGGTGAAAAAGGGGATACATCCCATTTTTGTCCAAGCAAAATGACCGCCAAGCGCTACAGCACGCCATAGCTCCTAGTTCTCAGCCAGGCAAGAGCAACAGCGCACCGCAACGCCTGCGTCTCAGGAAATCTAGTACGTTAATTTACCTTATTTAGACTCAAAGGAAAGTTAATCTAATTTGAACTTCTTGATTTGGCATTTAATAATCTGTATGAATTCATTGAACTTCTTGATTCTGGACTAGTAAACCATAAGCTCTTAAATCTTATAATAATTCATGAGATTTATAATCTTAACTTAATCTTAAGATTTTGAATTTTCTCATAATCAAGATAACTAGCATGAACTAACTTTAATAAGATATATTTGATTTGTAGATGATCAATTCTTAATAAATGATGTGATTTTACCCCTCTAACCAATATGCTTAATTAAGTTATGATTTAGGAGAATTTCATACTTGATATTGGCATCTAAACCATGGATGAAACTAGAACCTTACATGAATTATCATTATCTTAAATATTAGTTTATCACTTAAGTAAAATGATTGTTGCTTTAAATCTTTAAAATATAAAGATAGCCTTGAATCAAGTAAATGCTAGACCCTTAAGTAGGCTAACTCTTGAGGTAGGAAAGGCTTAATTATCTTATTTTGAGGTAGGAGCTTAGATGTACCTTAATAATCTTAGATGATGATCCTAAAACCTTATAGTAGAATAACCCAAAGATTTTAGATTGAGATTACCCCTTATGGTATTATCCTGAGTTGAGTGGCATTCATGTCACATCCTTGTAGCCTTTTTGTAGGACTCACCACAATGGAGGAAGGATTCATTAGTTTGTTACTCCTTAATTCTTAAATAGTATTATTAGAATGAACACCAATAGTACTGTCATATGAGGATGATAGTTCATATCCATAGAGCTGAATTATTCAACATAAAATGGAATTGATTATCTTACTCTAGATATAACTATATAGTCTCAGTCTTATTCTATGTAACTGGATAAATACAGTTTAATTTAAGATAAATATCTCAAGTTCAAAGTGTGCTATAAGTAGAGGATGGAACAACTTAGTTTGAGAGAATAAATTATAAAAGGATTTTGTTCCTTATCTTTATGCACATCAATAAGTACAGTTAAAAAATCTAAGTATTTTAATATACCTTTTTTAGGAAATTTTAAGTTATGTATATAAGCTGGGGATTTAACAAATTTGTTTGAGAGAATAAACTGTAAATAGATTATGTCCCTTATCTTTGTGCGCATTAATAAGTGCAGTTAAAACAAATTAAGTGCTAAATAAACCCTTCCTTGAATATGCTAAATTATGTATATGCAACCTCTTCATGTGATGATTTAAGGTATAATTATAGTGAGAATCATGAATTCAGTAAGATTAAGATAGAAGTAAGAATTCATTTAGATGATTTCTCAATAGAGAAGACAAATGAATTTATTACCTTGTTTTGTATTTTTTGAATTTTAACGATTTAAAGTATATTATAATTAAAACGTTGACATATCATGAAATGTATAAGTCATATCAGTATTAGTGGAGCAATATGCTCACCTATGATATATTAGCAGAGCGATGTGCTCACCTAGAATTTATTAGCAGAGCAATGTGCTCACTAGAATTATTAGCAGATCATTTGCTCATATAGGATTCTTTGGGATGTCATGTGACATAGAGTCCGACATACTTGTGACATACAGTTCTATGACATATTCAGATGCATATACATAAATTTAGTGGCATAAAGCACAATTTTATCTCAATATTTATTCAACTTTAATTTTCTTACTACTTCTTATTTATGGTACTCAGCTTTGAGCCCCTACTTTACTTTACTTTCGGTTTTGTGTTATTTTCTTAGACTTTTTAGTTGTTTAGTATCTTTTTCTAAAGTTTTTCTTAATTTCTTAAATGTTAAATCTTAGATAACTATAACTGCTTAGAGTAGCTTTTAATGTGTTAAACTCATTGTCTAACATGTGGTACTTTTGGGATCAGACAATTTGCCAAATCAAGAGCAGCTTATGGGGCGAGATCAGGAGGCTTCACAAAAGGTCCAAGTAAAATTTATGGAGCACTAGTGGACTCAGCATCAGTATTTATATTTTTGCTTTAGTTTTACTTCAGTTCAAGTGAGAAAGTTTTTTACTGTTATTTTAATTAAGCAAATTGTTTATAATAACCTTAATTCTGGATGTATTTTCTTTTCTTTTAAAGATGAATGCTTTACTTAGCTTCTATGATGAATGATCCAGATGAATGCTTTTAGCTTCTGCACTCTGTATTTACTACTACTTATGGTTAGTATTATGATGTGATCAGCATAAATGAAATATTAACACTCATGTATATTGGACTCTTATTTCAACCCACTCATAATCCAATATATATAAGTATTTTATCTAATACTTAAGATAAGGCTTTTACACTTATCTTAAGGATTAGTTCTTAGCTCTCTTTTGGGGTTGAGATTCAGCAGTTCAGTCAGCAGATATTTGGGAAGGTTCAGCAGTTCTTCCATAGTAACGCACTGTTCCGCCGCCAATTGTTCTTAAATTATCTCAGTTGTGCATGGCAACGGGACGGGGCGTTACACTACCTATAAAGGAATTAAGGTGAGGTCCTAGCACATCATCTAAGGTGGCTCGAGCAGTAAGGAAAAGCCAATGAGTTGAATTAGCTCATTGGGAAGAGGAGAGTACCTGGGATTGCAGGGAAGGGAATAGTCCACTTAGCAGTGACCTGGAGTCGCTCTGAGCTACACGCACGCCTGGGGGTTTGAACCTCAAACCACGCCCACTGCCTTATGATTCAGGACTAGAATGCCAATGAGAAGCTCTACAGCTAATTTTTGGGAAAGCAACAATAACTGAGGAGACAGCGAGGAACTCAGGTCCAATTGAGAAGCACAGTGAGCAAAGGGCTCACTGTGAGAATCATTGAGGCTATTTATATCCAAAAAAATTCCTCGGGTCATTGGGCTGGCCACCATTAGGCAACCCAACAGGAGGACAATGGGCTCATCCGCTCAGGGGCAGGCTCGGGAGATTGGCGCAATTAGTCCGTTAGGATGTCACGAAGGAGGGAGACCAAGGAAATCACTCATACTGCCAACGTGGGATCTGGCGCGAGCTATTGGGAGGGGACCACTCGGCTAACAACCAAATGTTGCCTGTCAATTTAACCTAAATTTGATCAAATTAAGTTGAAATTTTGATCCTGATTTAAGTTAAATAAAAATTAAATAAAAATATTCTCAAGTAAAACATATTGAGGGAATCTTTCTACTAAAATTTGAGCTCAATTGGGATTCCGGATCGTCTTAAATAAATTTGGGAAGTTTAAACTTCCAGAATTAATAATTGATAAAATATAAGTCGGAATTTAAAATTTTTTGTATATTTAAGTAAAGCATCACATAAGGATGCTATGTTTTGAGTTTCGCAAATTTTTAAGTTTCGGATTATTCGTAGCAAATTTTTTTAGTTTTTCTTTTAAAAATTAATATAAAATAAAATACTTATCCAAATTCAAAAATTTTTGGATGCTTGCATTCATCTCGTCGAGACGCTCATTTCGGTACTAAATTTGTAATTTTTAAATTTTGTTTGGCCGTCGATTTAGGCTCAAACATTTTTAGCCACCCTATTTAAATCCAATGACTAATTTTGATTAGAGTTGCCTTAAATAGATCCCTAAATACCAAAACCTAAACCTACTCCTTTTCCTCCCAGCCAAAATCTGCTCCTATTCATCTCTCCATCTCTCCATCTCTCCATCTCTCCACCTTTCCACCTCTCCACCGCCTAGGCCGAACCCCCATCCAGCCGAGAGCAGCCATCTCCTCTCATTTCGACTTGGCCGAAGCTCCTTCTAGCGCCATCAAGCCGGCTCTCTCGGTCAAGGCGGGCCGCTCTCCTTCTTCTCACCCCGGCCGAACCTCCCTTCAAGCGTCTTCTTCCACGAATGTCGCCGGCGAGGTACTTCACTTTCCACCTTCTTGTTTCAACATAATCTAATATCTCTAGCATGCTTGTGCCTCCCCAACCTTTAGATCTTGTTCACAAGCGCTATATTATTTAACTTTGCGATTATTGGCACCCTCGTGATCGATCCCTGGCGTAGCCTCCGTGAGAAAAATTAGGGTTTGCTCGTGCGCCAACCCTCGGGAAGACGAGGAGTCTTCCAACTCGTCGCATACCGCCCGACCCGCTCCCTCGTCTTCGGGTCGGCGGTATATATATATATATATATATTGATATAATTATGTTTAATTGATGCGACTTGTCAAATCAACCATTTAATAATTATTAAATTAATTAATCAAATAACTTAATAATTAAATATAATAAATAGTAGAATTTAATTAATCATTATTTGTCATTAGCTTAAAGTTTAGGATTTTTTTTTTATGAATTCAATATTTAATGAATCATAATGAGATAATTAGTCTTGAGTGAGTGCTGAATTAAGTTGATTTAATTTAACTAATTATTAACAAGTAAATTATATATATATACTAATTATTTATAAATAGTAAATAATTATGTATATATAAATAGAAATATTAAATAAAATATTAAGTTAATGAGGAATAAATAATGAATATCATTAGTCAATTTAATTAATATATTAATTAATTCAATCATTAAAAACTATTTAACTAATTGATTAATAAGTTAATTAGCATAATTAACAAAAATAGCAAATAAATATTAGCTTAAATAATTATTTAGTTAATTAAAATAGTAATGATTAGTTAATTGATTAATAATTAATTAGTATAAATAAGTAATGTATGAACACTAGTTAATTAAGATTAATTAATATTAATCTTAAGTCTAATAAATATCCTTATAATTCAATTGATTATAACTTGGTCAATTTAACTCCAAATTTGAAAATTTAAGATGCTAACTAGTTTAGAATTTTAATGTCATCAATAAACTAAAATAATATTTATGATATGTACCTTAAAAACTTAAAAAATGACCAAAATACCCATGGCCTCATTTTGGTCATAACTTGACCGTTTGAAGTCCAAATTGGACGTACTTACTGTCTATTTTCAAGTTAGACATTAAGGAATCATTTGGAACTAAGAAAATTTAATTCTAACCCTTAAGTCAAAAGTTAACTTTTAGACTCTTGAGTAGGGCAAAATAGTCATTTTGCCCAAAATTTAGGTTAAGTACCCATAACCTCTAATTAGCCTTTTAAATCACTATAACCAATATTAGAGCTATTTTAGTAACATTTAAGTGAGTGAAATCAACTACTAGGTCAATTTAGCAAAATTCCCTAGTAATCTTTCTAAGTTATTTTCTTTAGGATTTTACACCTCACATAAGGACTATTCTTAAGACTAGGACTAGATCATAGGTTAGATTTCATACATTGGATAAATGGGTTACTCAATGGATGAATCCTTAGTTTTATTAGTTTATAGACTTTTTTTTCTTTTACAACTCATTTTGATTATTTTGTCTTTTAATTTTAGTTTTAGAATAGGAGATTCATCCTATAAAGATTGATTATTTAATAGGATTTACCTTAATTAGTAGATCACTATTCAAATGAAACTTAGATCTTTGGTCTTGTTCTTTGGATTATGTGATTAAGCCCAATCTCGTGGTGTTTAATCCACAATCTATAGTTTAGAAGACCTTGATCAGATCTTAGATAGAACATCTAAATTCACCAAAACTAGGACATATTATTTATTGATTTAACTTATAGTCATCAATCTGATTGAACTATATTAGAACATGATCAGTTCTAATCCTTTTAACTTATAAGGACGAGTTTCTAAGTTACACTTGATAATAAGAAAATAGTGATTCTGAACTTGTGTAACTTAGAATAATTAGAATTGATAAATTAGAAAACAAACGATATCATCATATTAGTAAAATCCCTTGCTTACTTTTGATTTTTTGTTACTGTGCCTTCCTTGTGTATTTGTGCCATAATTCCTTGAACACACCAAATAAGATTTTTGATGCATAAATAAAATGTTAGGAAAATATGGAGACTCCTTAAATTCTTTGTAAAAATATTAATTAAAGATAATAATTGTATGTATTAGAGCTGCCTCTCAGTTATATCTTCTTTGCCTAGTCTCCTTGTTGACACTAGGAGAAGACTCTGCTTATATCTTCTTTACTTAGTCTCCTTGTTGACACTAAGAAAAGATTTATTGTATTTTCTTGCCTAGTCTTCTTGATAACACTAGGAGAAAACCCTATATATCTTGCCTAGTCTCCTTGATGATACTAGGGTTACATAGTTTTACGCCTAGTCTCCTTGTTGACACTAGGATTCTTTTGACATTCAGTGGGCTAGATTAGCTCTTTTCTGTATAGCAATTAGTACACATATGTTTATATATATGCAGTTTGATGTTTTAATTACTTTTCAGCATTTTTATTCAGTCAGCTATTCCTTTGTCCTGCTTATATATATATATATATATATATATATATATATATATATATATATATATATATATATATATATATATATATATATATATATATATATTAGAATGTCATAACTTTGCTGCTATTATATGTATCATTACTAAGTTATGTTATTTAATTTGCATATTTCCTTTGATCACCAGAATGTTTAGGATATAATATTATCTTTCAGCACTTGTTTAGTTATTTATATATGTCTTGCCTTATTTAGTTTGTATGTGAGGCATGTCTTAGCCTCCATTTTTGCTTTAGTTATAAATAATTATTTATAGCTTTTCCCTTTTTTATTGTATTGCTAGTTACTCCTTATTTTTGATACAGTTGTTGCTTAGAGAATATAAAATGGTGATATTATGAAATACATAAAATGTATCAGCTTAAAATGTACATAGACAATTATCTAACACAAGATTTTCTTTTTTTGGCTGGGGCCCTACATTGTGAAACTGACAATGACAGACCCTCTTCACTTAGATGATTAGGAGTTAGGAGTGGAGCCTTATTCGGAGGAGTAGCCTTTGGAAGAAGCAGCTGTCTAGTTCCTTATTTATAAGTGAGGATGAGCATATTTTACTTTTATTTAATGTAATAATACAGGTACTTTTGACTGTGTGTTTGGATTACTATACTTTTATTCTGAGTTATTTTTTGCTATTTATACTATGATGCTTGGATATTTCTCATTTGTAAATCGCTTCTGCACTCTGTATATTTTTAGTAGATAGTGATTAATTATATTGATTATGTGCTTACTCCTTCCCTTATTAGGTGGGTTGTGGATTTCATCATAATCCAATGATAAGTGAAGGGTTAGCCAGAGTGACACACCACCCCTTAGCTTAATCTTGTGGATTAAGGGGTGGGGTGCCACAGATTATTTATAGCCAAAGGATCGGAATGGAGCTCAGTAAAAGAGTTGGGCTAAGCCTCGGGCATGAGCTAGATGATGATTAGTTGCCAAAGAAAGAGGTATTGGGTCTTAAGAACTTGATGGGAGGGTTAAGCCACAACAGGCAAGTCATTAGGGATCGATGGGAGTAGCATGGAACAACTTTGACAGTAGGCGTACGAAGTATCCCTATTGTTGGCGATGGGCGAGTTGGAGGACAATGCTAAATAAGAACAGGCGTTACGCAAATTGTCTGATGTATCGAGTTGAACATCAGAATGACTCAGATGAGATGAATCCTAACGGTCGAACGCGGGTGTGGATCAGCCTTAGGATCGTGTATGCGATTTGACAGTTGATGAGGAATTTGATCGAGTGAATGGCACGACCGTAAAATATAGGGCACTGAGATGGGACCGACAGTCAGGATGGCCTACAGAGTTTTGAGGCAACCGACAATTAGATTAAAATTAAATAGATAATTAAATTATTTAAAAATTTAATTTAATTTAGGACCAAATGATTTTCTAAAAATTCTTAAAAATTTACTCTTAGCTAATTTGGGGATGATAAATTAAAAAATACAATCATATTTTAATTTGGAGATTTAGCTAATTTTTAGGATACTAAAATTGGCAAAATAGCTAATTAACTCAATTGAGCTCTTATTGATCTCAAATTTTTAGGATTAACTCTTAATGACTAGACAAAGCTAATGAAATGAGAATTAAGGTTTGGTTCAGACTTGATGAGTTAAGGTACCAATCTATGGTTATTACTGGCTCCCCCACTTAAGAACAGTGTTGTTCTTGACATCATCTAAGCAGGAAAAATAAGGAACATGAAATAAAAAATATTGACATGAAATTTAAGATGAGATTAGGAAATTTACCATAATTCTTTAAGAGAATGATTCTTCTACTGAACTTTCACCATAGGGATAGAATTATTCCTTGGCTGCTTTTGATCATGAGCTAAGAATTTAATTGGTTCTTATGCATAGAAAAGATCAAGTTGAATATCTACTACTGTAAGTTGGACTAAATGAGAAGGATTTCTGAGACATCTTCTCAATGATGAGATATGAAATACATTATGGACTGGAGGAGAAATCATCTAGGAGATTAAGCTTGTAGGCTATAGATTATTCTTTTGTTGATATTTCGAAAGGTCCAACATAACGGGGACTGAGCTTCCTTGCTATGTCAAATTTTAAAATACCTTTCATTGGGCTGACTTTTAAATATGCAAAATCACCAACATTAAATTCCTATGGATGATAATGAGCATCATGATACTTGCTCTACCGATCTTGAGCTGAACCTTCATATTGGTTTCTTTAACTAATTTGGATTTAATGAGCTGAACACTTCTAGTTTTTGACCACGCAAGAGGAGTATTGTACTTTCTTCCATACAATGCATCATATGGAGCCATTTTAATACTGGCCTGAAAGCTGTTATTATACGCAAACTCCACAAGCGGGATATGATATTCCAAGAAACCAACAAAGCCTAAAATACAGAATATGAGTAAATCTATAAGAACTTGAATTACTCTTTCAGTCTGGCCATCGGTTTGAGGATGAAAGGTCGTGCTCATAGATAGGGTGGTTCCTAGATCCTGATGCACTGCTTGCCAAAACTTGGAAGTGAATCTGTTATCTATATCCGATACGATTGATTTGGGTATACCGTGCAGCTTAATAATTTCCTTAATACAAATCTTTGCAAGCTTTTCTTAGCTGTTTTTTTGTCTTTACTTTAGCTCATGCTATTGGAATTATTTGAATTAGATCCAACAACGGATAGCCTCTCCACGACATCATTTAAATCGTGGATGTCTGATTCGATCTTAGATCCGCAATTGAGTGGATCCTGCCATATAATAAATTAAATCAGCAGATTATTTATTTAAATTAAAAATGCGCATGATTTTAATTAATAGATGTGTTGCAATGCCTAATAGGGCTCCCAAAGTTGTGCTCACACAAAAGAAAAAAAATGTAGCAATGTGCGTGCCATGGGGAAAAAATTATTTTTCACTATATTTTGTGTAATAGAGCCTTTCTTTTAAATTAATTTCAAATATATTTTGAGTATATTTAACTCATTTTAACTCCAAAAATTATAAATCTTCAGTATTTTCATAATTTGGTATGATGAATCCAAATATACAATTATTTTTGGATTTTGATCAACAAATTATTTCTCATTATTTTATCCTTATTATTTCCTTCCAAATTTTTTTTCAAATATTTAGGGTATTTTCTTCTCATTATTCATATATTATTTGACTCACTCTTTCATTCTTAAGATCTTAATTAGTTCAAGCTTAATTAAATCATATTATGATTGTTCTAGTCATATAACAATTTATGATCATTACAATAAAAATCTAGACATCTTGACCACTGATATATTTAGTGGATAAGATGCTAGTGTGATAATAATTTGATCCTAGTATCTTACCCCCAAAATTGGTCATAGATTGAATTTGGTTTAACCGCAACTAGATCCACAGGTTGATCAGATTCAATGGACAATCTAATCACACTTGAGTTTGGGGAGACCTTATTCGATACCTAACGATTTCCAGACTTGTTTATTCTTACCATTGGATCGATCTCTTAAATATTCAGTAAAACAGCCTCTCATTCTAGATAACGCATGCAACTTAACAAAGCTGGTATTGTTGAAGGGGGCTGTTAAAGTGTTTGACGGGGATCAGAAACGAGTCTCCGGATTAAAGAAGAAAGTTAGATGGCTATGATGCATTTTTTTGCACGCGAATGAGATAAATCCAATGGTCGTAACATGTCATCTCAACGGATCTGCGCATTGGGATGGGTAATTTTCCCCATAGTTGAATACTTATAATAGTATTATCTCATCGGATTCTAGTTTTGATTTTAAAGATATATTAATACTTGGAGACTCAAATTCAAGATCTTATAACAAGTTCCACTCACTCGTTTGACTCTTAATCAGTCCACAATATATCTATATATAAATTAATGGTTACTTAAATGCATTTAAGGGCTATTTGGCTGCCTGCAATTTACTATTGATATTATATATCTTATAATAATATTAAGATAACAGGCAATCAAATAAATATTATTTAGTAATATTTATAACGGGCCAACGCATGTCAACCCACACTCGCTTACTTTAACGATGCTGGAAACGCCGCCTGTCCTTTTCCTTTTCATTAAGAAATATAGATTTGCATTTTCTATGGGCCTAATGCTGTTCTGTATAATTAAATAAGAAAATATGTGAGAAAACAAAAGACAAACGGGATTAAGTTCTCGACGGTGATAACAGTAAATGCTTGAATATAACAATAAATATCACGTCATTTTTCTCGATGTAATTAACTCATTTTAGTTGATATATAAATCTCAATTATTATGAGTTAAATGCTAAGATTAGATGTTTTAATAATGTTGGGATGTTATTAAGCGCACCAACAGAATTAATTTGTATTGATGAACATTGCACCCTTAAATCTGACCAAGCCTTTCTAATGGACGGTAAAATGATCGAGAAATTGCCGATTTTGATGAATCCATGAATTAGCTCGATGATTAGTTTGATGCTAAGTTATACATCAAACCACCTCAAGAAAAGGAAGATACAATAAGCAATATTTAACCTCCAACCAAAGGAGCGAGGACTCAAGTGAGCTAGAGCCAGGGGATCCAGAATCAAGAGAGCTAGAGCTAGGGAATTCAGAATCAAGAGTGCTAGAGCCAAGGAATCCAGGATCGGTTAAGATTGAGTGTGATGGCTGCATGATCATATTAAAGAGACATTTTAGCAAGATACAAAACTCTTAATTTAATATAACTCTCCATTATCGATATTGCTAATATCATCTTTATTATTACAACAAGTGAAAAATGCTAATGAAATAAAATGAAGTTAATCTCTAGTGCATTAAACGCAATTTGCGCAAAATTTATGAAGAAAAAAAATGCACAATGCCCTCTCTCATGGTAGGGGTGCAAATCTCCTTATCACTCCAAAGGTTGGACAATGCATAGTACTAGAATAATGAAATCCATAGGTTTTAAGATAATTATATGTTTTATGTTCAAAGGTGACATGCTAACATGTGACCAATAAAGAACATGTAAAAAATATGTGCTTGAAATAAAGGTTAACATGTAAATTTTAATGAACATGGAATAGAGCATACATTAGAATAAAGTTTGATATCAATACCAACTTAATAAAAGTTAAAACATTCTTAGTGCCTAAGAATATCAAAAAATAGTTCAAGGAATATGGTGAGCTTCTAAGCTCATTCAAATCCTAAAGTTATTTTCACCACAACAAAGATAGCTAGGAGCTTCCATGTCCATACCAAGCTTTACTTAGCCCTAAATTAGCTTCAGCAAGAACCTTTGGGTTAGCTCATGGTTGGTCCAATAGCACAAGGTTTGAACTAAATAATAGTGAATTCTCTATTAGATGTGTTAGGGAGAGATAAAACTGATACAACATTGAAACAGTAGCTTTACAGTATACATTTAGGTTTGTTGTAGCTCATGAGATTGAGAGAAAGGGTTAGGCAGTGACAAACATGGTCATAACATCAAGAAAGCTTAAAGAGTTTGAATTCTCCAAAGAAAGTGAACAGCCCAAACTCTTAAACACCAAGGTATTATCCGCTTTGGCCTGAAAGGCCTCATGATTTTTCCCACAAAAGATAACTTCCCATCAGGTCACCCATCCTGGGAGTGCTCCCACATGAGCACGCTTAACTTTGGAGTTCTTATCAGGAACTCCACAATTATCTAAAAAGGCGCCTCGATGTTTAAGAGTTTCACTTATTACTACTTAAGTGGGTCTTTACAATCTCCCTAACTTAAGTAACTGACGTTCTCGTCAGTATCCACACATGGATCTAAGAACCATCCATTGGGTAGATAGGACTAGAGGCGACCCCTATAGGCACAAGAGATACACACAACTATGTAGTACCTTAACCATCATGGGTTCAAGAATATGCTCACATAAAGTGGTACTTTGCCCTATCTGACACCCTATGGCCTGCTCTGATACCATTTTGTAACAGCCCAAATTCTTAAGCAATAAGGTATTATCCGCTTTGGCCTGAAAGGCCTCACAGTTTTTCCCACATAAGATAACTTCCCATCAGGTCACCCATCCTGGGAGTGCTCCCACATGAGAACTCTTAACTTTGGAGTTCTTATCAGGAACTCCACCATTATCTAAAAAAACGCCTCAATATTTAAGAGTTTCACTTATTACTACTTAAGTGAGTCTTTATAATCTCCCCAAGTTAAGTAACTGACGTCCTCGTCAGTATTCACACACGGATCCAAGAACCATCTATTTGGTAGATAGGACTAGAGGTGACCCCTATAGGCACAAGAGATATCCACAACTATGTAGCACCTTAACCATCATGGGTTCAAAAGGCTGCTCACATAAAGTGTTAATTTGCCCTATCTGGCACTTAGCTCCTATCTGACACCCTATGGCCTGCTCTGATATCATTTTGTAATAGCCCAAACTCTTAAGCACCAAGGTATTATCCGCTTTGGCCTGAAAGGCCTCACAATTTTTCCCACAGAAGATAACTTTTCATCAGGTCACCCATCCTGGGAGTGCTCCCACATGAGCATGCTTAACTTTGAAGTTTTTATTAGGAACTCCACCATTATCTGAAAAGGCGCCTCAATATTTAAGAGTTTCACTTATTACTACTTAAGTGGATCTTTACAGAAAGATTCAATAACATAATAAAGCATCAAATCATTTCTGGAGTTTAAATAGGTGATTGGTGAAGAAAAGCATATCATTGATAACGTTTAAGAGGCCCAGTCAACAAAATCAAGAAAGAAAGATTGGAAGTTTCTGACTTAATGAAAAAAATTTACACTTCATGGCCAACTAAAGGTAAATTCATGCTAATAAAGTTGTAACTAACATGTAGGCATCAATAATTTGGTGGCTAACATTCTACATTAACCAAATTTCTAAGCTTTTGTTCATTCATGTTTGATGATAACTATGTTGAGTTATGCCTAATTAAGGCCTATGTATGGTGCTGGGAAAGTTACCAAGGGCTAGAAAAATGAATGTGATTGATCTAGTGGTGAATGTACATGTTTTGGAAAAAACTCCTCTTTGTTTTGAATAAAGGTACAATGTTTGTATTGTGTCTCGCTAACATATATAGGTCCGTTCAAGGTTTAGGCTCAAATTGGATAAATGGTTTACAACTCAAGCTTCCACATCCTTTGAATGTAATACACATATTTTATGTATATCTTCTCTCTGCAATTATCTTTCTGAGACTATCATGTGAGTGGACATCGAGGATATTGTTGTTAAACCAAATGTCACCTTAGAGATTGAGAAACCAAAAAAATAAAAAGCAAGTTCATATCAATGGTCAAGTTACAATAGAAGAACAAACAAATTGAAGAAGCTACTTTGGAAAAGGAGCTTAACATGAGAAGATTATATATGTATCTCTTTAATTAATGAGTATATAATTATATCATAGTTTATACTTATCCTCTGCACATGAAAATAACTAAAGTCAATTTTTTTTTAAATAGAAAGTTTATCCTAGCAAAATATTAAGTTAATATTAAGAAGAACATCCTTATTAGATTGGGGAGACTATAATATCCCTCAACTTAAGTAAATGAATTTATATTTAGGAAAATACTATGCTTTTTAAGTTGTCAAGATTGAAAAGTTCATCAATTTTTTATAAAATAGTCACATCCACGATCCAATGGCTTTGTTTTAATAACAGTCGTATTCTGATTATCATATTTGATTATGTTGCAACCACTAACATAGAGTCGATGACTATGATTCAACTTGTTATTTTTTATTGATTTTTTACTTGTTTATTGGCTGAAAATGGACAAATGTCTTGCACATATCTAACTCCTTAAAATCTACCCATAGTTTATAAATAAAGTTTTTGCGTTTAAATAATTATAAAATGCATAAAAATATATATGCATTTTTAATCAAATGGAGTAAAAAATAATGAAAACTTACTAAAATTTAGAAAAAATGAGAAATCAAAAGCTTTAAATGAATTTTCATTTTGATAATTAATCTATTTTTTTATTTTTTATAAATAAAAAAAATAATAATTTATTAAAATGATGTAATTATAAAATACTTAAAATTGCAAGGACAAAATTTTAAAATATTTCAATTTATAGAAATTTTATTTTTTTTAAATTTAAATTTTTGAGAAACATTTCATATATAAGTATATATATATATATATTTATTTATTTATTTATTTATTTATTTATTTATTTATATTTCTCATAAATATTAATATATTATTATTCAAATTTTATATTTTATTTATTTTATTAATCTAGGGTAATTACAAACTCTCTCACTTAAAAGTAAGCTCGTGCTTAATGACATAATGTAATTACACATCTGCACTTGCACACAAATGTACGAGGCCTGAAGTAATAATTTGGAAGGTAAGTTTCGAGATTTATCGTCCTTAGGGAACGGTGTATTTTGTTACTAAGATATATCTATATTCAATAATGTTTAAATGGTATGATTTCAATTTTTTATTTGGTTCGGTTAATCAAAGCAAAATTTTGAGTTAAGAAACTATTTGATTTAGAGATGAGAGTTGGGTTTCCTTTATGTGAATCGATAGGGACACATATTGAATTACTTCTCAAGCACTTTTTATTCTTTCATAGTCATGCCAAATAATCAAGTGTACATTGTATTTCTTAGAGTTGTCATCTAATTCATACAAGTTCAAATCTTGTGCATGAGATGAACGCACCAGTATTTTATTTCAGCACAATGATTCTCATGAGATCGCAATTAGAGCATCTTAATTTTCTTACGTCTAGGTTGTCAAGATAGTAGCTTTAATTAGGCGATCTTACGAGCATTGATTCCACTAACGAGCATCTCGCGCATCATGCGCAGTTCATATAATGAAGTGATTTCATTGGGCTCCATGGACTATGTCACATCATCCATGAGCTCTCAATGAATCTTCTTCCTCCTTTCATGTATGCTGAGCAACGGAGCTCCTTTAATGGGTCTTAGCTCACACACTTTGACCTCTTGATTGAGCTTAAAGCATGGTGTAGTTAGGCTCAAGAACTTCTCATATATTTCTAAGCACTAACGCACATATGTCCAGCTCTAAACCAAGTTGTGAGCTATAGAGCACAAGATATTTATTTAAATGTTCATCTTTATATTTATATTTTTTAACAGATTTTTCATTTAGTCCACAACATAATTTCTAAGTAATTTTATTAAGTCATTTGAATACAGGATTTTTTATTCACTACTTGAGTAAGTTCTCCAATATTCATTATGTTCCTTATATTTCACATTGGATTCAGCCCAACCCTCCCGAAGGGGGGTCTAGCCTTCTATTACAACTGAGATACAAAGAAAAATATACAAGGATGAAGACCTTTTCATAATCCATCAAAAAAATCAAAAGAAAGATTATGAGTGTACTAGGAATAACCCTTATTAAGGTTCTCTGTATCTTCCCTCTTCTTCCTCTCTTCTTTTCCTTTAGCTCCTTAGTGCAACTTTTACTTCTTTCTCCTCTAGCAATGGCCTCTTCAACCTCCCTTGGAGAGGTCTCATTCTTCTATGTATCCTCTAAAAATTTGAGATTTTGGAATGAAAATGGAAACCTTCTCTTGTCAAGAGAAGCTGCATTTATATATGAGATTTTCTCTTTTTTTTTCATTCAAATTTTGCCATTTTTCCCTCCATCATTTTTGTTATAATGAGTGCCTATCCCACTTAATGCATGAAATAGTTTCTCCTTTTGTATTTTTAAATCTTGTAATCATTTCAAAAACCTTTCATTTCTCTAAAAAATATTCTATTGGCAGAGGATATGTCAGCTGGGAGACAGGTAGCTAGCTGGGGGTCTTGTCCCAGCTGCAATTAATGCCCTAAAAAGACAGAAAATATGACGCTCGATGCAGCACACTGTGGCGCGCTATAGAGGGTTGAGTTTCAAAAACTCATCCGCGGTAGCGCGCTGTAGTGCCTTTAAGTTTCTAACTTGATCTGCGGTAGCGCGCTGTGGTGCACTATAGCAGCTAAGTTTCAAAGTTTGAGTCCGCTGAGCCTTAAGGTCTCTTCCACTGTGGCACGCTGGAGCGCGCTGTGGCGCGCTGTAGCGAGTTAAGTTTTGAAATCTTACCCGCTGTGGTGCGCTGCCGCGGCTCAGTTTCAAAGTATCATCCGTTGTCGTGCGCTGTAGCGATGTAAGTTCGAATCTTCATCCACGGTAGCGCACTATGGCGCGCTGCGGCGCACTGTAGCGAACATAAGTTTTGAACCTTCATCTGTTGCATCGCGCTGCGGCGCGCTGTGGCGGTTGGAGTTTCGAATTTGTGCTCGCTATAGCGGAATTGCTCCATGCTTCAAAAATCCCCTTAGGTTTGTGCTATCTTCTTCCCAGTAGCTGGAGCACGCTGTGGCGCGCTCCAGCGCGCTGCAACAGTTTTCTCCCATAATTTGCAGAAATGCTCCAGATTCTTCCAAAATTTGTTGTGTTCTTCTTTTTTTCCTGAAAATAAATAGAATTTGATCAAAGTAGGATGTTTCTAATATGAATTTATATGATATTTTCTTTTATTTATGCTATAAATTATAGATTCATCACTTAATATCATAAACTCCAAAAACTACTGTTCATAATTAATGAAAATTCTAAGCATATTAATAATTTTGTGATATTTTGTGCTATTATTACTTGGTGATTATTGTACCTTTATAAGAGAAGTTATTTTTCTACTTATATATTATAGTTTGAATGGATAAAATGTATTTTTATTTATGTTTATGCTCCCCCTCATTTCTCTTGACATTAATCTCAGTCGCCACATTCTCTCTCTACTTAATAAAATGATTAAATATAATTAGAGCATGTGATGGAAGCATAAACCACACTATTGATGCTTTAACCTTTGATAAATTTCCTTATTTCTTAAAAAGGCCTTATGATTAAGGTTTATTATTTATTATGGTCCTTAAGCGACAGATTTTGTGTAACGACCCAAGGTCATTACTAGGTTAAACCAAATATATTATTAAATAGAGTATATTTTTATGATCATAATATCCGTGTTTGAGAGCAATCTGAATAATATATGCTCTTGAATTAATTTTCAAATATTTAAGATTCAAAAAATTTTAGAAAATTAAATAAATATCCGAATTCAATAATTTTAGTACAGTTAAATTGAGAATATTAATAAAAGACTTTACAAAAATTTTCATCAAATTTGGAACTTCAAATTCATAGTAATTAATTTTTGAAGTTTTATTTTTTGGAAATTAATATAAAATAAAATATAACTTCAAATTAAGAAAATTTAATGTGTGTGTATACGTTCGTCGTCAAGATACACCTTCTAGTCAAGTTTCATTAAGTTACGTTACATTTTAGTAAGTTACTTCTTCGCTAAGCTATCTTTTATTCAGTAGCTTCATTAATTAATGTAACTCAATGTTATTAGATTAAGCATTCTAACCCAATAACAAGTATTATGTTAGTACTTAATACTAAATTAGTGTATTCTAATCCACTATTATATACTACCATTGATTATAGATCTATGGGTAGAAAGAAAATCAATATCCAATGTATAAATATCAATCATCCAAAATATAAAGTCATACATAATATGAAAGAAAGAACATAATTATCACAAAAATAAAAGAGATATCCATAGTTAAGTTCATTTATACAACTAAGTAAATAATCTCTCATCCTCACATAAAAGTAAAAGAGCAGCAACTATAGTCCTCTGAGAAGCTCTTACTATGTAGGTTCCACCTTAGGCTTAAGCTTCAATCAAAGCTCCTAATCTACCATATTTGATTTATAATATGATAGGGTATATCTAACAAAAGAAAATAAGTGATTAGACTTTTAAAAAGTCTAAGAACATTTTAAGATCTAATAATGTTACTTTAATTTAGTGGATACATAACAGCTGTTTTTACAATTATTATAAAAGCGAAGCACAATGCAATGAAAATGAACAGGTAGTATAAACTAATTCAAATATTGAAAAGTATGTAAATAATATAATACTAATAAAAGGCAGTTCAAACTCGCGTCAAATATGAGATACAATAATTAGAGACTGCATATAAACACTAAAGTGCATATAAATAAATAAAGGAAGCACGCATATATTTGAAAGAAATAGATACTAAGTAATAGCAAAGGTAAAAATAGTGTAATTTGTAGATAATAATTATGAAAATCTACACTGCACAGACTTTAAATAATTGTTGAACTAAAAAAATAAGTAAAACAAATTCAACCTCATGGATTGAATAATCTGAAATATATAGTCATAAGACTATAGTAAATATTTACAATTAATAATACTATAAGAAATACAATTTTATGTTATTTATTTTATTTAATTATATTATGTGGGCACATTACAGAACAAAGCGAGGTGTTAGTGTAGCGCCCCGCCCTGTCGCCATGCGCAAAAGGTATAACAAATCGGCAGCTGAACGGTGCACTACTCGGGATATACAAAGAGCAACAGCATCTTCCCGAATAGGCTAACTGAAATTAGCCACACTGAAGGGCTGCTGACTCGAACCAAAGAGTAGGATCGAAAGTCAATACTTAAGATAAGTGTAGGATACTTGCCTTAAGTATTAGATAAATACGTATATTAGATTTAAAGAGGTAAATATGAATTTAATATACATTATCAATATATCAGTATTTCCAGTATACTGATCACATCATAATACTAAGTATAATAGTAGAATAACTGAGTGCGGAAGCTAAAGCAAAACATTCAGAATACATTCATCACAGAGCAGTAGTAAACATTCGTCTCGGAAAATAAAAATAAAATACACCCAAAATTATTACAAACTGATTTAAATGACACAAAAGTAAAGTCTATCTGAAGTACTAAAGCAAAAACAGTAAAATAAAAAGATAGAAGACTGATCCACTAAGGCTCCACGTACTGCTCTTGGATCTCCTACAAGTCCTCCTGCCCTGCCTCAACAAGCTGCTCGGGATCTAGCAAATTGCCAGATCCCAAAAGTAACTCATGTTAGACAAGAAGTCTAACACATCACAACAAAACTAAGCAGTACTAAAGTAAATACAAATAGACAGTAAAGTAAACAAAATTGTAGAAAAGCAATAAAACACTGAACCACTACAAAATGTAAAGACTAAACAAGGTAAAAATGAACTGAAAGTTGAATGCTGAAAGTTAGTGAAATCATCAAATGCTCAGAAACCAAAGTAAGAAAATGTCCAATATTGTACTATATATCATCGAAATAATACATCTAAATATGCTACCATACGATATGCCACAGATATATAACAGAACTATCACTGAAATGGTATGAGTCGTACGATCCAATATATATATACATCCAGTTGGGAAGTTAGTACGGTGATGCTACTGCATCCTAAAATTCTCCAATCAATGTATGCAACATTCTGTAACCCATAATTCATCACTGATACTCATACGTCACCACTGAATCATTCGTCATGCTCATGCTCATGTTTATGCCCATGCTTCTATTATATATGAGAAAAATTCAGAAATCCAAAAAGCTTTAAATACAGATGATGAATTCAAGGTCTTCATTATGCAGAATTCTGCTAAAATGATTTTGACTCCTAGCTTCTAGAATGAAAATTAGTTAAAGTTAAAGATTTACTTAAAAATTATCAGATGGGATGATTGTATACACATATTTAGCATATTACAAGAAAGGTGGTTCTTAACACTTAGTTTGATTAAGCCACCCTAACAAAGCAGTCTTCGATAGGAGGCATCGCCCGTTGGCAATTTGTATCTCAAACTAAGTTATTAAGATGCCTAACTCACAATCACACTCAGTGTCTTAAAAAAGGTGATTCTAATTACTTAGTTTGTTTGAGCCCCACCTATTGAAGTGGTCTTCGCTAGGAGGCATCGCCCGTTGGTGATTTGTATTTCAATCAAACTAAGGAATGAGTCCCTACTAATATACTCTTAGTCTTGGGAGATTTACTCTAATGGGACTATATTCGTCTAATCCCTCGGAATAGCACCTGCTCATTAGAGTGAATCAACCAATCCTGAATACTACTAAAGAAAACCAATACTATGGGTATACCATACTACACCAACCAATAATTTATGTTCATACAACTCTATTTAATCAATAAGTATTTATCAAGACTATAAATTCTTGTGCTAAATAGGTAAGTCCTATATAAGACTCTAAGAAAATGTTATCAAGGATCACTCAATGCAACTTCTACCACAAGGAAATATATTATTTAAATATCTTAAGTGATTTCTACCACGAGGAGTTAAGATTAACTTCTAAGATTAAGAAATCATCTAAGCTTCTACCTTAATAAGTTATACAAAATTCTCCTACCTCACTGTATATTTAAATTTTAGGTCTTTAAAATATTTCAGAGACGATCTTATGGTGAGATACTTAATATCTCACATTCTTACTTCTAATGCTAACATTCTAGGTTTTACTTATCATTTAGGTTTAGAGTGATCAGATCAGATGATTAAATCATTTGATCATAACTTATGCTAAGATTATGGAATTTAAATCAAGGATGTCATTAGAGTTAGATTACTTGTTCAATCAATATAATTCTATTACTCTTCTTATTGCTAATAGTCTTATTTAGGATAAAAATAAGGATCTAAGGTTTAGATTCAGATTAAGCAATTACATAGATTTATTATTAACCTTAACATGTCTAATCTAAAGGCTTAAGATCAATATCAAATCAAATGTATTATTGGAATAATGTCAATTACATTATCTTATAATCATATCCATTTAGTTAAGGTTTAAGAGTTTGGATCTTAATTAAGCAGGTTAGGGTTTGACCCCTATTCATGTCCAATTAAGATCAAGAGTTCATCTATAGATCAAATGTCAAATCAGTAAATTAAGTATGTATTATTTATGGCATTTTTAGACCTAGATCAAGTCTTAATGGCTTGATCAAAGTCTTAAGACTTCTTAACATTAATTAAGGTATTTAAGTTTTTCAAATTTAAGTTTATTTAATTTATACATTATAAATTTGCATACATAACTTTAATACATCCAACTTTCTGTCATGAAGCATAATAATGGAAAAATTCATGAAAACAGAAGGTAATTAGTGCTAATCAACCCCTAAACTAATCCAAAAGGATTAGCACATAATTACAAATCTAACTATCAAAATTTTATGCAATTTGGCTCAAAAGTTCTATCTTTTCATATAATTAATCAGATGCTAAGTTTGCTAAGATCCAATGGTTAAAAACTATAATTTTCACTAATTATAGTTTAACAAGATTATGGCATAAATTGAAATACAGAGATCAGAAAAATAATTCACTTAGTACATTCATTCTACTCTTCATAAAAAAACTAATGGCACCATAAACATGTAATTTGGTTAAGTATACATGCTAATCAACCCTAATCAAGATCTGTAATAAGTAGGTAAAAATGGAAAATTTAACTATTAGATATTCAATATTATTTTATATTTAGATCCTTGAAGATTTTATGATTAATTTGATATAAAATTATTTCCTATGATTAGATTAATTAGATTATTTTCCTTAAGAAAAATAAATCCAATTAATCGAATTTATATTAAACGGGCTCGGCCCATTAGCCAAACCGCACAGGTCGACCGAGACCCGAGGCCAGAACTGTCGCACCACGCGGGTCATGGGTCAGCCCGACCTGCACAGCGCTTCATCCCCAAGCATTCGTCCTGACAGAAGGACACGATTACGGGAACCCTAATTGGCCAATTTCGGCACATCCTGACCACGGCATGACCAACGGACGTTCGCTACACGTTCACCGTGGTCAGGCACACCGAACGGGACCCAAAGCCCTCTGCGAGGTGATCCGGATTGGCCGAACCCTACTCACCCGAGGGATTCTTCAATGGAGCTACTGTGAGGAGACAATTCTCCCCACAGAGGCCACACCAGACCCAGGGCTTGATCCCTACACCTTCAGGGAGGTGAGACGGATCGAAGCCCCCTAGTCTAAGGGCCTGATGTGGTCTTGAATGCCGGGATCTTACTCACCTGAGGCGTTCCTTAAGAACTTAGCCCGATCGATCAATTTGATTGATTGGGACTAGCTCACAGCTCAATTACGATAGCATTAAGTTCGATTCAACAATACAGAGCTATACGCATCAAAAGAAGGAAGGTCCGAGCCACATTTGCTCGAAATCGGCAAATGGGGGTACCTGGTTTCTCGATTGATCTTGGCACAGTTGGCAGAGGGTTCGGCTGACCTTAGCTGAGCTTCCAAGCACTGCAAAGGATCATGAACTTCAGGAGAGCCTACTATCATAGGTTCAAGAGCTCCTGGGATCGCCTACGCAAGCTCGAGTGATCGGCAATGGTGGAAGTTGCAGAGAGCTCAATTGATCAGCAAGAATCAAATGGAGCAATGATAGGGCTATTTATAGCCTCAGCATAGGATTGGGAAGCTTCTGGAGGGTTGGCTCATGCTGGGAAAGACCCGAGGGGTCGGGCCATGGCCGAGCTCTCAATTTTTCTAATTGAGCTCGGCCGGGTCACGAGGCCCAATCAGGACTGATATGCCATTGAGGGAAGATCCCCAATGGCATACTGAGGTGGAACGGGTATTGGGGGATAGGTCAGGCTATCCATGATCCACAGGATTTCTTCGATCGGACGCGGGCGTTGCGAAGATGAAGATCCACAGTGCGGGTGCATTGTGGGCCGTCTGATGGATCGATCAGGACTGCAAAACGGTCCTGATCCTTCGGATCCTAATGGTCGAATCTGATTTGACCCACACCGTAGGATTCACGGGGTGCATCTGACAGCTAATCCTTAGTTCCATGGGATCTATTCCTAGCCGTCGATTATTTAAGCGCGACGGTTAGATTTACAGGACTCTGCTGTCACATGACCTGGGCTCTGCAACTGATCACCCGCTGTCTGCACAGTGGATCCTGACTGTTAATTTAGTTTTAGGGATATATTTGTAATTTGGAAAGATTAGGAACTTTTTTATGCAATTAGACCATTTTAATTAAATATGAATTATGGCCTAAGTTATTTCCAATTTGCACCAAACTTTCACCCCTAGCTAATTTGAGGGTGAGGAATTCAAAAATACAATCAGATTTTAGTTCTGAGGTCAAAATATTTTAGGTCTAATCTAGGACATTTAAACTGATCAAAATATCATCTTTGACTTAGAGAAGTTCAATGGACTTCAAATCTTCAGGATATGCTCAATTTAATGTTCTATAAGCAATGGTATTAAAGTTAAGAAGTAATTAAGCTATATTTTAATAGGGTAATAATTTAGGGTTGTTACAGTTAGGCACATTTGTACAGTAATAACTAATGGGGTTTTTTATAAAACACACATATTCCCCCTCTAGGACATGTGTGGTCTTTTGATCTCTCCA
Organism: Gastrodia elata; assembly: GCA_016760335.1. Taxonomy (NCBI): domain Eukaryota; kingdom Viridiplantae; phylum Streptophyta; class Magnoliopsida; order Asparagales; family Orchidaceae; genus Gastrodia; species Gastrodia elata. Next base: position 1,031,024 of record CM028672.1, on the reverse strand, counting down.
TAACTTACCTTAGCTCTGTAATGTTTGTACAAATTAATCCTCCTAGAGTAAAACCCTTAAAGTAAGGTTTTAATCATTTGAAGTCTTTTTATTTATGCTCAAAATCTGAATAAATGTTCAAGGTTATAATCTCAAGCGTAGCGGCAATCAATGTATTTTTTTATAAACTATGTGATATCCATTATTGTCTAATTTGGTTATCTATCTTAATAATTGGGGCTAATCAACCCCCAATTAACTTAGATATTATAAATCCATAAGTTAATTGAAGTATAATATTATCTATAATAATATGGTTTAGTAGTTTAATTAATATATGTGCATATAGTGATTCAAATCATATCTTACTTCTTTGTCCTCAAACTACTACTTCTTTTATTTCCTAGCCTGTTAAATTTAGACTAGTGATAGGATTTTCAACTAAAAAGGTAGCTTAAAGATATGTTATGCCTTAGGTTATTAGAGTATCTAAGGTCAGAAATATTTAACTCTTTAGCTACACCAATTTATTAACTACTCACCTAAAATCTACAATGAAGGTTTTTAAAGTGATGGTTTTACTAATATTAGCCTCTATGTCATAGTCATACCAACTGAGAATCTTAAGGTTAACTATGTGATTTGAACCTTAATGATCTTTTATAATTACTAACTAAAACATTCAATAGTACTATAATGATTTGGGTCACTCATATATGTAAGGAATGGAAATGTTAAGCTAAGCTTAATTCATCTTCTCAAATTTTCTATAATTGAGACTAATGGGCTTTAGTAATATGATACGTGTCATTCTATTCCTATTTAATATGTTAGATTAATTAATTAAATCAATAATAAACCAAGTATTTCTCAACCAACGGTATGCTCTATGGTTCAATCAAGTTACATCCAAGGTTAAAGCTTGTTGTCCTAAGGTTTAGAAAGTTAATATAGCTAATTTCTTAAACATATGAATTTATTATTGATTAAATGAAGTGCATAAAATATGTAAACTTTAATTGATATCCAAATGAGTTAAATTCAATAAATATGGATTCCTTACAGAATAAGGATCAAAATGACAGTAAGTAGAGTCAATTTAGACTTCATTTGGCTTAATTAAGGTTTAATTATCCTTAATAAAAATTAAGAGATGATTGGTGAAATTAACAGTCAAAACTAAAATTAAAATTTACATTAATATTTTATATTTTTTTCATCATTTTGGTATAATTTCAATATATGTACTTATAATTAATAAGATAGTAATCATTTTTTAAATTAAATATACTCTGGATATCGGGCACTATGGCATGCTGTAACGCCCGAGCCTCTGGTATTCTGGCACTATGGCATGTTGCAGCGCCTGAGCCTTTGGATTTTTAGTGCTATGGCACACTGTAGTGTCTTAGTCTCGGAACGTCAGGCGCTATAGCGCCTAAGCCTCTGGAATTCTAGCACTATGGCACGTTATAGCGCCTTGCTCTCGAGAATAAGGGCGCTATGATGCGCCATAGTGTGCTACAATTCCATTTTCATTCAAATTTTCTCTTTATTTCAATTTGATCTCTTATAACTTGAAATGCCATTCAAACATACTAAATGTACAAATAATCCTAATAAAAATATAAACTCTAACACAATATTCTTTATGTTGATTGGGTTCATCACACTCCCACACTTAACTTCTTACTCATCCTTGAGTAAGCAACCAATGACATTTTAGAATAGTAATTTTTTTAATAATCTCTCTATTTTGAAGTAGATTTGAAACTCTCCTTGTAACATAAAGTAGTTTTAACATTATTATGATCTATTGAGGGTAACCATAATTTGCCTTGTTCAATATTTAATAGCCCATCCCACTATTCTTGACTCATCTCTTTATATCCCTTAATATTTATATGAAATTCAATTTAGGGAATTTTCAGAATTTTCAAGCTCCGTATTAAGTATATTTGAATGATGTATTTAGAAATTATTTTATGCCACATGTGTTTTTTCTTATGAAATGTAATACATACTCACTTTTCAAGAGAGATATTTTTTGTATCTGTGCATTTTTTTTTTAATATTTCATGGGAGAGACATTTTTCTTCATCACAACTATTTTTTTTTAATTTTTTTTGTTTTATGAGAGAGATATCTTTCTTTATCCCATTTTAATGGATTATATTCATGAAGTCCTACAGAAGTATAGCATATTTCTGATTTTGGTCATTCATTCATTTATCTAATATGAGCCTTATTTTCTCCTACACTTAATTTCCAACATCATTTGATTTGATAAAAAAGTCAAGGTAATGGTTAAACAATTTTAACTAAATTCATAATGCAATATGGTTACTTACTCGCACAATCACTCAAATGTCAAACTAATAAATTCATGAAAATTTTCGAACTTGCAAGTCAATTTCTAAAGCTTAGTTATAAAAAAGATGTAACTTTCAATAAGAGATTATATTACTTTAATTAAGTATGAGCAAAAAGTTACATAGGTTATGGATGCTCGAAAAAAAGAAAAAAGAAAAACAATCCAAACAAAATAAAAATTACAACCAGATTAATTAATCCTCATCATCTTTTTCTTCTTTGTCTTCTTCTTCTTCCTCAACAAATTTAGGCCAAGATGTAACTAGCGTTGGTGGTGGTGGAAAAACTATTTCGCCTTAACCACAATGCAAATGCCAATTTGCAAATATTCCCCCCAAGAGCTGTGTTAAAATCTTGGGTATATTTTTAGTGTTGGTACACGCCAATCTCACAATAGTTAAGCCTTGCATCCATACATTTACCCTGTTTGCCTTTGGTACTTCTCCAACATGTCCATCTGCCTTTGGAGGTTTGTCAACTTTAAATTTTGTCTTGCTAAGGTTGAAGTTCTTTCCCTTGCTCCTAGCATTATTTTCTTGCTTCTTTCCACCCCAGAGTAGTGAGTGTGCAAGTTCTTGAAAGTGAGAGGTGCTCGAGGTGGACACAGAGGTTCATCACTACTTATTTTCACTTCACCCTTGATTGAGGCAGATCCCAGTAATAAGAGACCCAAAAGCAGGAGTTACGCATGGCCCGCCAAAGGCTTGCCAAAGGTGTTCAAGGAAGATTACGGAAATATTGATAGCTTCTAGAAATTGAATAGCATAGATTAGTACATCTCTTGACCAAGTCAATCCACTTAAATGCCTAGATGGCATTATTCTACTGGAGATGAGAATGTAATAAGCGTTGCTTGCGATAGTTAACAAAACTCTTGGAATGTATGAGACATTCCCACTCTAGTTGGCATTGTTGCCTGTGAGTGTTTCCATAACCTCCTTGGTATCAAAATTAAAATTCATATAGTGATTGTAAGCATAGTTGCATACAAATTTTATCCCATAAAAGTTTTCAATTTGTAAGAGTTCAAATTCAATGGCTTTTCCTCAGACAAAAATGCTCCGTTATCGAGCATTTATTGTGTTGGCAAACACTTCTTGAATGAGAATTGGATGGGTTACATCCGGTTGCCCCACTAGGTTTACCCATGTAACAGTCTAAGCTCTTAAGCACCATAGTATTATTCACTTTAGCCTGCAATGCCTCACAATTTTGCCCCAAAAGATATCTTCCCAATAGGTCACCCATCCTAGGAGTGCTCCAATTGAGCTCAAGTGAGCTTAATTGTAACTCTATATGATTTTATTGTATAGTACTCCATAGTAACATTAATCGAGTATGGTTATCAGGAATGGGGCCACCCCCTTCAGATTTTAGGTTCCTTAGGTTGGTCTCAATCCAAGGACCATTTAGAGAACTTCTTTGAACCAAATGGGTCATTATTGTAGGGGTATTCATCCTCCACTATAAATAACAAATGATTGAAATGTTAAAATAAGGATGTAGAGATATGGGCATTTATTCAAAGGGTTTTAGGTTTATTTGATAGCCCTCGAGCATAGGATTATTTTGATATTTTTTTTTGCTATATTCTATAAGCCTATAATATTGCAATAATTGGATTTAAATTAACTGAATTATATCAAAAATGCATTCTATAATAATTTTCTAAAGTTCTTATTTAATTATTCAATTGACACCACTACTAAAATGAGAATATTTTGAGAATATTTTCATTTAGGTCTAGGTTTAATCACGCAGGATGATGGAACCCGACAAAATAGAGAATGTTATCGACATATTTTGCCTAATGGAACAATGCTGATCATAGGTCGGCCCGACTAGTGATTGTGCTTCAACCCACAAATTGTTCGAATTGGGGTGGACTTCCACTCCCAATTTCTAGCCATTACATCAATCTTAGAGGATGAACCATATAGAAAAACATTCAAGGCAATGAGGCATGTCATTTGGCACTGGTAGCCTCATGAATGGTAGCATCCATCACAATATAAGGTAGTACTTAACGTTGGGTTAGAATTCTCTAACTCAATATTAAGTACTACCGTAACACAATTGTTAGATTAATATATCAAATCTAATAGCTGGACATTACAACCCATCTTTGATTGATGATGTTGGAAGGGTCCACCAAATATGATTCTGAAAATTCCCTTTCATAAATCAACATCTTCTTGGAGGTAATTTGATGGAATCGTTATTCAGCTTCTAAAGAGAAAAACCTCTTATCATCAAAACTTCCCTCCAAAGAAGAAGCAGATGCTGACTTTGTAACAACCCTAGTATTTTTACCCTTTTATTTAGAAGCTTAATTAACTCTATTTCACATATAGTACTCTTATAATAGTATTAGGAGCCTTCACCTCAAATTTGGTGCAATTTGAAGATCATTTATGATTTACAAGCATTCCTGATTTTCATGATAATTATGAGAATGCCTATTTTATTTTAACCTCAGAATCAAATTCGGAGTTCTCCATTGGATTTATCACCCCTAAATTAGCTAAAGGTGGTAATGTAAGAATGTTTGGAAGTCATCGAATTTTCTCTGAACATTTTAATAATATTTAAATACTCAAAAAATTATGATAATTAAATTGACTTTCAATCGAAAATCCGATTACATTTTTGAGTTTCTCACCCCTCAATTATGTAAGAGTGAATTTCTTAGATTTTTCAGAGTCTGTTTGATTATTTAAATTTGAGTGATTAAATGAGCTAAAGTAAATAATTAATTAATATATTTTAAATTAAATTAATATATAAAAATTTATTTAATCCAATAGCCAAACTTTTTGGAATATGCAAATTCGTTGCTTTGTGCTAAACACAGAATAGCCTTTCTAGTTAATTCCCGCTGCTCGTTCTATCGTGGGCCGATCGAACAGCCCGCATAATCTTCACTGTATGTCCTTACCGCACACGATCATGCGCAGCAGCAAGGACAATCTCCATACTCCCCAGCCCGGCTCTGCACCTTTAGGCTTTTCCCTTGGCTCAAGCTCCTCATTTCTCTCCTTCCAGTACTGCCAAGGAACAGCTAAGCTCTTGCAACGACGGTTGATTGAAGTTTCCTTCGGAACCCTATCATCTCTATTTTTGGTGCAGGGAAAAGGTATGATTTCTTCCTTCCACTTGTCAATTTCTTCACTCTTGATTTCACTTTCCCATTTGGGAACTATAGGTTGCTAGTCGAAACTCAACCGAGCTCTGACGAGCTCGAATTGAACCCACTGGATGGTCGGCTGAGCTTGCGTTCAAAGGATGCCCTAGTCCGTTGTTTCTAAGTTAGGGCATCATTGCGCGTAAGTTGTAGATGCCTTCAGGTGTAGTGCTTGTGCTCAGTGCGTCAGCCATGGCAAGGACTCCACGCTGACGTGCGGGCTGGATCTTCAAGGGCCCATTCTCGCCCAGATTTTGGAAACCTAGCCACTGCCCTCGCCTTCCCCAGCAGAATCATTGCCTCGAGATTTGGCTGGGTTGGGTCAGGCATAACCCAAGCGGCTTCATTTTTGGGCCACTTATGCGCAAGTGTAAAGTGGTGGGCCGCATTTGTGGGCTAATCCTCAAGTCTAGTGTGCAGCCCGCGTCTGCAATCGTGTCACTAACACGATCTGACAAGGTAGTGCCTCTCCCTCAGTGCCAGCTGACGGCTCCATCCATTTTTGTGCTTTCCTTAGATTCAGTGCCGATTGATTGAATGCAAAGCTATGACTAATTAAATGATTAGTAATTAATTAATTAACTATTAAATTATGTAAATTTTCATTTATCCATATCTTGCAATTTACATAGTCAAATTGTATGATCTCATATATCATTTTGATCAGAAAAATGAGTCAAACACATTAGCATAATTCAATTTATAATTTGAACTCTAATTTTGATAATCACTTCTTAGCCCTAATTTAGAGTCACGTAAATCTTAATTTTCCAACGTTGTTCAATTTTGACCTACTTAGTGTCATTCACCTCCTTATGATATGAGGATTTCATATTTGCAATTATGTTTGTTTTTTGACACCATTTGGACAACTTGGGTTTTTGGCTCCTTAATTTCTTCATAAATGTGATTTTTCATTAATGATTAGCTTGCTTATTTAGGTGTTTAATCCTTAGGATGGCAAGCATGTTATTTAATTAATCACTCATATTATCTTAATTTGCAAGAATTGGTTTAGATTAGAGTAGTTAGATGTTTTGCTTAGATTAGTATACTTGTATTTTCAAGTCTCAACATTAGGAGAAGTATATAGGAGTGAATTATAAACCTCAATTTGATTGTAATTCTACTATTTGTTAAACATTCCATTAAGTTCATTTAACCTTTAGTTTATGTCTTTTTATAGGATGTGAACAGTAGTTTTCAACACCTAGAATTGAACTTAGTAATCATTCCCTTTAGCTCCTAATTCTTACTTTAGGACTCTAGCATTTAATTTATGTGTTACTTAGCTCCCTAATGTGATTTAAATATCCTACAAGCTTCAATAATCTACAATCCTTAGTGAACTAGAATTAGTAGCTTGTAATTCTTCCTCTTCCATTTACTTATACCTCTCTTAAGAATATTCCTAAATAGTCTAGTGATTAATTAGGCTAAATCCTTTCAATTGTAAGTTACTTTAGGTAGGATTTAGCAGTGAACCTTTAACTTTCATTTTCTTAAGTATAGTAAGTTCTTAACCCTTGCCTTCCTCCATTAGCTCCTTAAGCCTTGAATCCAGTAACAAATATTGATTATGTGGTTTAGGATTAGCGTAGGATTTACCTCATTTTGTATCAATATACTTATAAATTATTTTGTCATTTCAGAAACTTAAATCAAATTACTATTTTCTAAACTACAAATCACTTATAGTACTACTTACAATTGACTTAAAGATCAATATCTTTAAGTCAGCTGGGAGCATAATTAGCTTGAATCATTAAGTTAGATAACCTAAACATTATACAACTTTGGATATTATATAGTTTACAATTACTTGAATTCCTTGAATACATAAATATAAGATATTGTGCATAACCTTGAACATTCATATAAGATATTGTGCATAAATAAAAATATTCCTAATTAAAACTTAGGGATTTCCTAGAGGTTTAAGCTAGGGCAAGCTATGGAGGTTATAAGGAGATCTCGCATATCATAGAGGGGGAATGTGAGTGTCTATATTTCTTTTATTAGAGATCTCGCTTCTTTACTTAGTTAGACAAATGTTTCTAACACCTCCTTGTTCTGTAATTTATGCTCGCAGAACAAAAAAAACTTAAATAACTTAAATAATTTAATTATTGGGTTATCACAATCTTATTGATTATGAGAACCAGTGATCTTTTATTTCGAGTTCCAAATGTGAAGATGCAATCCAAGCATTAAGAGATGCACTCTATTCTGCCCTTATGCTTGTCTTACCCAAGGAAGGTCTGGACTACCAAGTTTACACAAATGCATCTGGTATAGGTTTGGGATGCATGCAGATACAAGAAGGAAAAGTAATTGCATATGCTTCTCGTCAGCTAAAGCCACACAAAAATAATTATCCAGTGCATGATCTCGAACTTGCCACCGTTGTGCTCACTCTAAAAATCTGGTGTCACTATCTTCATTGATCATCAGAGCTTGAAATATATCTTCACTTAGCACAAACTTAATTGCTGGCAATGAAGATGGCTAGAACTGACTAATGATTATGATTTGAATATCTAGTATCATCCTGACAAAGCTAACGTCATTGCCAATGCCTTAACCGCTATGCTACTCTCAGTGCCATGATCATTGAGAGTTCGATTGAAGAAGAGTTTTATAAGCAAGATATTGTTCCTATGTATGGTGATATGCTAAGGATGATATTAAGTCAGAGCACCATGGAATCTACCTTTTATAGAGATGTCTCCATCTCACAGACTAAAGATAAATATTATTAAAAATTCAAATCAATATTGAAGGTGGACACCAACATGATCTATAGCTGCATGGAATCATAATCTATCAGGGATATCGCTTATGGATCCTAAGTCCATGCATCAGGAGATTCTTATCCAAGGCCATAGCTCTGGATATCAAGTTTATTCGGGAGGTACAAGAATGTACCAGGATTTGAAGCAATCATTCTGGTGGCCTGGTATGAAGAAAAGCGTGGCAGAATATATGGCAGAATTCGTGGAAAAATGTCATACTTACTATAACAACCCAAGGCTGTTACTCAGCTTAATTTTAGTTTAATTGCATCTTAATTATCATTCCATTAAATTCTTCTAGCCATTAGAACCAAACCTTGAATATTTGGTGCAATTTTGAGCTAAATCAAATAATTTGATTATTTTAATATATTAAATTAATTAGAAATTTGAGGTATTTAATTTGACCTCGAAATCAAAATCTGACTTCGTCATTGCGATCATCACCCCCAAATTAGTTATGGGTGATATTTTGGACATGTTTGGAAGTCATCAGATTTTTATAAATATTTTTAATATAATTAAATACCCCAAAATTAGCATAATTAATTAATCATTCGAATCAAAATCCAACTTCATTGTTGAATTCCTTACCCTCAAATTAGTTATGGGTGAATTTTTGAAATTTTTCAGAACATGTTTATTTAATTTGAATTTTTAATGAATTAAATATTCAAAATGAATAATTAAATATTCATTTTAATGCATTTTTCATTTTAAACTTTCTCCCTCCTGCGCATGGACCCCACCTTCTCTCCCTGTTCGATGCCCCATTCTTATGCACGCAAGCTGAGGGCCATCTCCCCTCACTTCCTTATTTTTTCTTCTCTTAGGCCATGCCTACTCCACCTCCTATCCTTCTCCTTTAAGAAAGAGCTCAGTCTCCTTCTTTCTCTCCATTTGTAAAAGCTAAAGCTCTTCCTCCCTCCTTCCTTGCTGTGTTTGCTGAATAAGAAGCTCCTCTCCAAGTTCCTGAAGAAAAATGAAATTTTCTTCTTCCCTTCTTAAGGTTAAGGTACCCTTTTGCTTACTCTTCCTTGTGCTCTCTTCATTTGATTTATCAAGTGCTGTGATTGGAATATTCATTAGCTATTATATGGGATTTATGTGTGATCGTCGAGCTTCAATCGGACTCAAATGAGTCCGGTCAAAGCTTGCTATCCATTAGGAAAAAAAACTGTCAAAAGCTGTGTAAATTTTGTATAACTGTAGCTAGAACATCAATTTTTGCTCGATAGGATAACTCATTCATGCTGATTTTGGTATCAATGAAAATGTCTCGGAAAGACCTTTCCATTGGTATATGGCACTACTCGTTAGGTGCCCAAAATTGGGAGTATTTGGGTGCGAAAGGAGACCCGTCACAATTTTCAGTAGAGTGAAAATTACTGATATGCCATTAAACCAAAAACCTTAATTTGGACCTGTATGATCCCGTCTCTCATCCAAATTGGACGTACTTACTGTCTACCTTCAAGTTAGACTGTAAGGAATCATTTGGAACTAAGAAAATTTAATTCTGACCCTTAAGTCAAAAGTTGACTATTCGGACCTTTAAGTAAGGGCAAAATAGTTATTTTGCCCTAAGGCTGGACTAAGTATCCTTAACCTTTAATTGGCCTCTTAAACTACTATAACCAATATTAGAGTTATTTTATTGACATTTAAGTGAGTGAAATCAACCATTTGTCAGATCCCAAGATTTCTCTAAGTCTTTTTGTAACGGCCCCAATAATTGAATAGAAGATTAATCCAGATATTGGGGTGTAACCTTAGCACCCGACACTTGATTAGAAGAAAACAAATCAAATGCCGATGCTAAGTGGCCAAGTCTCTTTATGAGCATTTGTTAAGTTAATGAAAAAGGAAGATATAAATAAATGCAGTAATACAAGCATTTTCAAAATAAGCAATCCACTCATTCATCCCAAGCAGTTTATATACATAAAATATACAACACAGATTAATAACTGAAATATAAGTAACTTAAGTAATATAATTATTACAAGGCTTTTTAATATACATGGCAAATACAAGGGAATTATATATATATATATATATGACTAAGCGGAAGCAGATTTCCATAAATGTTCTTCAAGTACTAGGACCTACATCACCTGAATAAAAGGCTCTTGCTCTATCATATTTTGGTATTTAAATATGATAGGGCAAAGCTAAGAAAAAGAAAAGGGTAGTTAAACTAAACAGTCTAAGTACAATTTAAAGTTGGCTATATTTTTAGATTAACAAGATATCACAATTTATGATTTACAATTTAAGTATGCAGTGGTGCAGTAAAAGCTATATAGTATGGGAAAGTAATAAGCATATTTGTAAGAAAGGTAGTATGAAAATTATTGGGTAAAAATACTCACTTTTTATATAATATTCTAGCCTTCTACTGAAAATTTATAAAGGAGAGCATTTTAAAGGCTAGAAATTAATATGCACAAGAAATGTAAGCAATTATATGATCAAATGGAAAGTATGTTAAGTAAGCAATTGACATACAGTGAAGCATAAATTGAAGTTAAACAACATACACTGTATTCAAATTAACTGAAGCAAGCGATACACAAATTGAAAATAGAGAGTGTAAAGCTAAAGGAAATGAGAAAATATCTTAGATTCTCAATCTAAGATAATCACAGTCTAAGACTATGATACGAAAGCATAACTAAACAGTTATGAAGAGATTTTTCAATTTATAAGAAAATCTCTTATATTTTAAGTTAAAGTTATATTTACAAATACCTCATTCTGTAGGAGTACACAACAGAATGGGCGAGGAGTTAAGCACGTCTGCTTAACCAGATACAGTGGGGAAGTTGAACATTCACATTTACCCTCTCTAAAATGTGAAGTTCTAATGTAAACACTTTCATTTGTACTCTAAATTGTCTTAAGGCATTTCCCCTTTAAAGCTTTAAGAAAATCTTTATTTATGCACAAAAGTTTTGAATATATGTTCAAGGATATGAGGCTCAAAGCTATGCAAGCATTCAATGGATTACAAAAACTATAAAATATGTGATATCTTTTTGTTATCTAAATTTTTAATAATCTACTTTATAATTGGAGTTAATTAGACTCCAAATTGACTTATAGATATTTAATCTTAAGTCAATTTCAAATAAAAGTAGAAGGAATTGTAAATAAAAATAGAAAGATAATACATTTAATAAAATAAAAGAAGAACTTATCCAAAGCCTAAAAAGAAAGAAGCTATTAATTTTAATTAAAATTAAAAATGAACCATTGAATTGAATGTTTTGAATTGAATGTTAAAGTTTTCTGAAATATTTCTAAGTCCTAAAATTCTTAAAAATTTTGGCAGAGTCTCTTTTGTTTTTGTTCAAATTTTCAATTTTTACAATCAATCTCCAGTTCTAAATTAGAGTTCAATCCCTTTTACAGGATTGCTCATTTTCACTTCTACAATAGAGTTTAATTCCAGTTCTAAAATAGAGTTCAACTCTTTTTATAAGATTACTCATTTCTAATTCTAATATAATTTTAAATATACAAAACTAAATTAAACAGTTTATACATCCTATAAAATATCTAATAAAAAGGAAATGCAAGAATAAAATTTTAGCATTTATATGAGCAGCTTTATGTGGTTTTCACACATAGCATTTATTTTAGTAATCCTGTATTTACAACTTATCCTGTAAAGAATCGTCATCATAGTTAGTATTTATGAAGATATTAACATGTGAATCAGCAATTATAAATACAATATAATGGATTCAGAAATTCATAGATACCAAAAGTGAAATTTGAGCAACTAGAGAAAAACAACATGTGACAACAAAGAATATAAAAGTATTTGAATTCATCTAAACTGTATAGCAGCATTTGAGCATTTGATTACTTCTAACCTGTCCTTAGAATAAAATGCACGTATGAAAGGAATGGCAGCATATAACTTGAATAAAAGAATGACAGTATGTAATCTCATAACATTTAGATCCTATAAATAATTGACAATATAAGATCACTTAAAGTCTTTTAAAACTAAGGATAGCAGGGTTCGTTTATTTGATTCTCATATGAGTTTAAAAGGCAGCATATGGCTTTGTTTATAAATGTGGCAGCAACAATAAAAATATTTGGATTCTTTTGAGGTAATTTTATAAGCAGCATATGTGATTCATACTTTCAATTTTTTTCTTTAAATGCATATATGAAAGGAATGGCAGCAATCTGATTTATAATGAAATAGATGATAGCATTCAATCATAATTGAACTTAACTAGAAGTATTTGCTCTCATAAGATAGCGGCATATTTTTTCATGACATTTATTGAAATAACAGGCAACACATATTCCCTTTTTCATTTGATAGCAGCATTGAATTACTTAAGCTCTCATTTTTACTCTTATCCATACAATTGGCCACATGTAATCGCATTTGATAAAAGTAAGAAATTTCAGCATATGGTAATAATAACAATACTCATCCTCCTATCCCATTTTTCACATGATCATTTGTTGGCCAAAAATATGATTCTAATATAGCAGCATTTGGTGTCTTTAAATCAATTATAAATTTTATAAGACTATAGATGATAGCGGGTATTTGTGTGACATAATTGGCAGCACCTTGTAGGATAGTATTTAATTCTATAATTCATATTTCATAAATAATAGCTTTTGTAAGCAAAATTGACATCAATAGATCCATATGAGATGGATAAATATAAAGATGTGAGTTCAACACATATCATGTAGTTTAATTAAAATACATTTGATGGCACTATTACAACTATTGATAACATTAAATCACTTAAAAAGAATGACGGCATGTGATTCCAATGGTAGCATTTTTATAAAGTAATTGACAGTACTTATAAAACATGAATGACAGTAATTATATGAATGATAGCATTCAATTCTCTATTGCATGGTAGTATTATATTGTACTAATTTTAATAGCATTTATTTCTCCTAATTCATGTAATACTTTGTTATATAAGAGATGGAAGTAATCTCATTACTTTAGGATGAATGAAAGTCTTTAAATTTCAAAGAAACACATAACAATATTTAATCTTAAAATTAACTTTTGCTAATGCAAAATAACACACCTTATTGACAATACAGCAGATGTGGAATCATTACAGCAAACATAGTATTTTGGAATGGATGACAGCTAGTGTCCTTATTTCACTTAAGATGGCAGCAATTGAATCTCATAGCATTTGATTCATATTATAAAGGATTGCAACATTAACTCAACATTTCAAAACATATTAATATTCAATCTGCTTTTATATGCACACATCAATTATATAGCTAATTATAATACATGGAATAATCTATGAATTATTATTAGATTATGAATCTGCGATATCTTCATATCGTAATGCAAGATCTGCACATAAGATTTCCCCAACCTTTCAAGAAGATGTTAGGACTTGTTTAACTGATACATCTGTTAATCTTTCTAGAGAAGTTTGGAATCTTAAAAATAATAATTTCAACTTATAAAAAAAAAAAATCTGCAACTTAAATTCTAGTAATAATTGCTACCAAACACTCAAACATCCAAGTATTACCTAAATTGAATAATTTTCAAAAATAGCATCTAACTTTGCATCATGGGTGGAATTTCATATACCAACAATAATTTATAAAACTAATTTAATTGCAATGAAAAAGCTTGGGTAGAGTACAATTAAAACTTAGGTGTAATAAGTAAATGTAAAAAAAAAATTTAGTGCGAGACATGAATAGCAGTGCTTTTGAATGGTTAAAATTCACACAAAATTCTAGAATAAAATGATCAATGCATGCTATGTTAAATGTTTACTCTAATCAAATAATGTTTCAGGAGAACACATTATTTCTACAAATGCTGCTTTTCAATTTTCATTGTAAGATACAGTGAATGCAAATTCTGCTTTAAATGTAAAATGCTTAATACTATTAAATCTAGATTTAGAGACAATAACACAATTGACAAAATTCAAACTTCATTATAAGAAAGCCAATGTAAATCTACAAATTTTGCAACAACTTAATCATACAGGCATTTATTTTGCTGAGACTTCAGTGTCCCGTGAATAATTATGCATAAAAGTAAAAGAGAGTGGGAGAGAAAGAGAGCATTAGGGCCTGCATAGATACTTAGTACAAGTGATATAACAGCACATATCCTCCTCCCTGATGCCTCTAACACCCCATATAACTCGACAAATGCTCTGTTAAATGTGTAGTTAGATCAAATGATATTTAATGAGACACATTGTTTCAACAAATACTGCTGTAAAGTTTTTCATCAATATATATATTAATTGCAAGTGTCCAAACTTTATGATAAGAAAGCTAATGTAGTGGGCCTACAAACTTTACAACTAGAACAACTACTCATACATTATTTAAATAGATAATCAAACATACTCTAAAGCATTATAGCTAATTAGCAACTCAACAAGATTAGGTTTTAATACCCTTAACTATACATAGTATATAATGTTTTTGAGATCATATGAAAAAAAAATTTTAATCACATCCGATAGAATTAGGAACACTTCTAATTAATGTAATAAAAATTCAAACTTGAATCTCTCAACCATGAACGACCATATTTGCTAGCTCTATATGACTTAAATAAAATATAATAGCAGATTTTACTCAATCTTGATGGGTTCCTCAACATAAAATCCTAAGTTAACATTGATCTTATGTAAACAACACTTGATAGGAGAATCATATGAAGTACAAAATTTTTTTGAATAGAAGCGCATATTTATAGCAATATTATATAGCCACATTTAAGTATAGAATAAACCTATCCTCATTTGATAGCTTCAAATCACAATAATCTTATGCGAACGATACTTAAGAGGAGAAATCGAAAGAAGTACCTTTTTAAGATGTCGAGAAATAGACGTAAGATTTTGATCTTAACGATCTTCTTAAAAAAAAATATGTACCTTTATGAACTCCCACCCTTCCTTTTTAAGATGCGAGAGGCATGGGTAACGCCTGGTAAAACCTGCGATAAGCTGGCTGTCACTCAGCTCCTCCATTGGTACAAACAAGCGGTGATGGACACATGTTGATGGCCGCTAGTCCCGATCGAGCGGCTTCATCAATGCTAGCCGATCGAAAGAAGATGGGGATAAGGATGAGGGTTTTCTCGGGACAGAAGAGGGGATCGCGTGCGGTCGGCCGAAGGATTTTTTAGGGTTTGCCGAAAAAATTTTAGGATTAGAAGAATATATTTGGATGTATATATATATATATATATATATATATATATAAATAAATAAATATATATATATATATATATTACTTTATTTAGAAGTTTTATTTGATTAAATTTTCATGATAAGTTTTATTTGAAAATTTGCTTCTTAGCTAAAATGAGTGTTACGGACTCAAAAATGAAGTCGAAATATAATTTGGAAGCTATCTTAATTATTTTAATTACCGAATTATGAAAATGTAATAAAATAATCAAGAAATTTTGACTTTCTTCAAAACTCACCAAAATTTCACCCCAAGCTAATTTGGGCGTGAGGAATGTAATGGTGAAGTCTGTTTTTTATTTTGAAGTCAATTTAAATTAGGTATTTTCAGAATTATCTGAAAACCAGGAAATGCTGGAAATCGACAAACGATCTCCAATTCGTATGAAATTTGAGGTGAAGACTTCTAACTCTATTATAAGAGTAATTAAAGAGATTTAGAGTCAATTAGATCCACTAATTGACATGTAACAACTTTTGGGTTGTTACACTTTTTCTTTAGGATTGTACACCTCACATAAGGATCATTCCTAAGACTAGGACTAGATCATAGGTTAGAGTTCATTCATTGGGTAAATGGGTTACTCAATGGGTGAAATATTAGTTTTATTAGTTTCTAGACTTTTCTTTTATTTTACAACTTGTTTTGATTATTTTGTCTTTTAACTTTAGTTTTAGGATAGGAGATTCATCCTATTAAGTCTGATTACTTAATAAGATTTGCCTTAATAAGTAGATCACTTTTAGAATGAAAGCTAAAACTTAGGTCTTATCCTTTTTGGATTATGTGATTAAACCTAAATCTCGTAGTGTTTAATCCATAATCTATAGGTTTAGAATATCTTGATCAGATCTTAGATAGAATGTCTAAATTCACCAAATTTAGGACGTATGATTTATTGATTTAACTCATAGTCATCTATCTGATTGAACTAAATTAAAATCTGATCAATTTTAATCCTTTTTAACTTATAAGGATGAGTTTCTAAGTTACATTTGATAGTAGGAAAATAGTGATCCTGAACTTGTGTAACTTGGAATAGTTATAATGGTTTAATTAGAAAATAAATGATATCACCATATTTAGTAGAGTCTCTTACTTCTATTTGATGGTTGTTGCTATGCATTTCTTGTATTTTTGTACCTTAACTCCTTGAGCATATCATATAAGATCTTTGATGTATAAATAAAATGTTAGAAAAATATGGAGACTCCTTAGATTCCTTGTGAAAATATTAAAGTGATTGATTAAATGTAATAATTGTATATGTTAGAGCTACCACTCCGTTATATCTTCTGATTGCCTAGTTTCCTTATTGACACTAGGAGAATACTTTATTTATATCTTCTGTTTGCTTAATTATGTGCTGATTGCCTAGTCTTCTTGTTGATACTAGGGGTACACAGTTTTGTGCCTTAGTATTTCCACGATGGCTGGAAGGGATTCGGTTGTCGGGGGGACCAGTGCACATGGGGGATCGGGAGGAAGACGAAGGTGAATAGGACCCGGGTTGTCTCTGTCGTCTGATCTGTGAAGCCATTGATGATGGATGGCCTAATGCATCCTTTGGTTTAACTGAACTGCGGGAGACTCCTCGGTCGTTGGATTAATTATCAAATCTAATGGATGCTAGAAGATCGAGGCACTAATGATCAGCGTCGTTGGATCCTATGCCAAGATTAACGCAACGGCATCGATAGGCTGACTTTGCTACGCCGCTATCGAGATCCCACAGCGAACCTGTCGCAGTCCCGACAACAAATTCCGCAATTTAATTTATTAAAATTTTAATTTAATTAAAATCCTTTAATTAATTCATTAATTCAAATAATTTTCTAAATTCAATTTAGGACTAAATGAGCTCTAAAAATTCTCAAAAATTCACCCTTAATTAATTAGGGCATGAGGAATTGAAAAATGAACTCAAATTTAAATTTGAAGATCAAATTAATTTATGTATTTTTCAGGACTCAAAAATAAGCAAAAATACCACAATTCTTAATTTAGCTCCGATTGATCCCAGACTTCTATAGTTATATTTAAATGAGCCATTAAATCTAATAAAATTAAAATTAAAACTTAGTTTAGCTTAATTAATCTGAATTTAGCTAGGGTAACAACTAGAGTTGTTACAGCCTTCCATTCTCAAACTGATGGGCAGATAGAATGAGTTAATCAGGTTCTTAAGGACCTCTTGCGATTGTGTATTCAAGATTTTGATAGTTTTTGGGAAGACCACATTCCACTCATTGAGTTTACTTATAATAACAGCTATCAAGCAAGCATTCGCATGGCATCATATGAAGCATTATATGGCAGGCAAAGCAGCACTCCATTTTCATGGTCTGAAACCGACAGCGTTCAACTGTATGAATATGATATTATAAATGTAACAAATTTTAAAGTGCAATTAATTCAGTAAAAAATTGGAGCCGCACAAGATCACCAAAGTCAGCCCAATGAAGGGTATTTTTCATTTCGGTGTGGCTAGGAAACTTAGTCCCCGTTACGTATGTGTAAAGACCAATTAAGCAGTAATAAGTGAAACTCTTAAATATCGAGACATTTTTTCAAATAACGGTGGAGTTCTTGATAAGAACTTCAAAGTTAAGCTTGCTTAGGTGGGAGCACTCCCAAGATGGGTAACCTGCTGGGAAGTTATCTTTCAAGGGCAAATTCGTGAGGCCTTTCAAGCCAAAGTAGATAATACTTTGGTGCTTAAGAGTTTGGGCTGTTACAATCGGATCTTTCGAAGTGACAGCATAGATAGGCTCTGATACATACAAGTTAAAGCTTCCTGATGATATTTTTGCAGTACACAACATCTTCCATATTTCGTCATTGTGGAGATGTCTTCGTGATCCATCGCATTTAGTACAACTATCAACGGTATCCCTTCAAAAGTGCCTAGCAGGATCTTAGCTTATGATCAAAAGCGATTGAGAAATCGCTTTATTCCCATGGTGAAAGTTCAATGGAGGAATTGCTCTCTTGAAAAATCTACTTTAGAGCAAGAGGTCGATATGCAACGAAAGTATCCAAATCTCTTTTAAAATTCATGTACTTTTATCTTTTAATTTCAGTTCTTAAATTTTTGCATTTTCTTTTCCCTTCTTAGTATGATATCGAGGACGACATGTCTTCGTGATCCATCGTATTTAGTACAACTATCAGCGGTATCCCTTCAAAAGTGCCTAATAGTATCTTAGCTCATGATCAAAAGCAACTGAGAAATCATTATATCCCCATGGTGAAAGTTCAATAGAGGAATTGCTAGTTATTAAAAGATAACTCTGAAGATTTGGAATCAATTGGACCTCATTAGGTCAGATTGACAATTTTGCAAAATTACGAATGTTGATTTCGCTAGTTTAAGCTTGCAATCAAGAGTTCTTAGAATTTTATTTCATCCTTCAACTATTTCTTAGTTTCGATATTTTATCTCTGATTAATGGGACGTATACTATTGCTTAATACCCTTTACAAATAATGCACCCAATCTTATATTAAATTAATATTAATTGAAGTTCATTAATTAAAATCATAATTATAAATCTATTAAAAATATTTAATTACCTTTTAAAAAAAATCCAAAACTAAACTTTTGTATGAAATAGTCAATGAGAGAGACCACCGACGTTTTGACTCTTCGCTTAAAGCTGATTTGAGGTGTCATATTATTTAAAGATAATAAATACTCATAATAACTAATTATGTTTTTTATAAATTTATAATATTCTATTTTATTATGTATATGTGTCACATTCAGACAAAAGACACGTATAAGATATGTTTTTAAGCAAAAAAAAAATTGAATGAACGGCCACGATGCATTTGCGCTTATTTTGTGCCTTTTTTTAGTCTTAAAATCTTATTTACATAATTACATGGGAAAATTTGAATACCGTGCTAGTTTGGTATATTCATAATAATTTGTATTTCAAATTTTTATTATATAATATATATATATATATATAATATTGCTGTTTTTATTATTGATTTTTAGTATTTTTATCTCAAAAAAATTATGAAAAAGTATGAAATGTGGATGCTAAGCATAATTCTTAATAAAAATATTATTTGACTTAAGAATAATTTTTAAAAGAATGAATGATTATGATTTACATTTAAAATATATATCATCTTAATAATATATATTTCAGTAATTTAACAAAATAATATTCTTAATAATCATATATAATTAATCATGTTCTTATAACAACATTGGTAGACAGCACTGAATTAGAATATATCATGAGTAAGGCTACCAAATTTACTCGAAATTCGATGTTCGCACTAGTTTTGAGTTGACTCGAAATTTTTGAATCGGGTTCATTGAACAACAACGACTTGACTCGAACCCAATTTGAGTTGGGCTCGATCGGAATCGAATTGGGTTCGAGTCACTCGAAATAAGATAGTATTGCATAAACATATAATGAGTTGGATATTAATTTTTAAATTATAATACTTGGTATGTTAGAACCATAGATAAGAAAGTCTTTGGATTTTGAACTATATGCTATAATCCAAGTTTGAGCTAGCTTGATCGGACTCGATTATAAAGTTCTTGGGCGAAGCAAAATTCGAATTCGATACGAACTAAGTTCGGCCAAGCCAGCTTGATCGGAAATAATTCAAATTGAGCCAAATATATTTGATATTTTCCCATAATGAAAGAAAGAAAGGGTTGGCTAACTGTTTTGAGTGGATTGTGGTGATTGAAATATATTTGAAACAGTGATTAAAAATATTCTGACTTAGATTTTTTTTCAATATTCATGTGATGCATATCATAAAGTAGTGTATGAGAAAATCTAAGGAATATGTTAATAAATGAGATATGTAATGGAAAAAATCTTATGGAGCCTCAATTTTCAACAATTTGCAGTATAATGAGAATATAAAGCCTTCTGCTGACTTTGTGACTTATTATCCTCGTTTCTACACTGAGAAGTTTTAGAGAGAGAGAGAGAGAAAGAGAGAATAGTATATTATTTATTAAAATTGATTTAAGCACTGGATGCTCACTGACCGGAAATATATTTTCTGCACTTACACGCAAGTGTTTGTGGTCCGAAATAATATGAGATGGTAAGATCTCGAGATTTATTGTTCTCTGCGAACATTGTTTAGTTTCATTACTATAGTATACTTAAAATTCAATAATGTTTAAGTTATCAATTTGGTTTTGGATTTGAATTGAAATTACAATTTCAAAGTTTCTTTGATTTGAAATTGTTTTTAAAAAATTAGCAAGAGTTGGGATTAAACATGTAATACAACATGAGTTCAGGCAAGTATTATTCTTTTCAATTTCAAATCAAGTCAATTGGATTAATTTCTTATTTCATAATCAAGAGATTTAGTTCTCTCTAATAATCTTACTAAATATACTAAATCTTATCTAGTGCTCTGAAATGAACACTATAATGTTCAATTTCTGCACATAATCATTCATGTGATCATTACCTTTTGAGTTCATGTGGTGCCCCGCCCCAGGTCCATAATCATTAGGCTAAGGGCGGTGTACCACTCTGGCAAATCACTCACTTATCATTGGATTATTTATAATCTTCAATCCACTAATAAAAGAAGAATGTGCTCATAATTTAAGCAACAGAAATCAATCACTAAGTAAATAATATTTTAGAGTGCGAAAGCAAAAAAGATAAAATAATGCATCCAGTCCTATTATAATACAGATATGACATACAACTCAGAATAAAATAGTGCAATAAAAAAAATATAATATCTGAATTATTACATCAACTTTAAATAAACTTAAATGAAATAAAATATTGCTCATCCTTACTAAAGAAAAAGACAAACTAAAATTCTTTAACTCAGGACTAAAACTCTTCTTGAAGTGGCTCTACCACAAGTACTGGATCCTCCAAATGAACAGATTCTGATATTATTAGTTTCACAATGTCAGGGCCCCAGCTAATAAAAAAAAAATCTTATTAGACAAAATGTCTAAGTACATTTTAGACTGAAAATTTATTATGCATTTATTAATATCATCATTTACATTTAAACAAAACAAAAGTGACTACTAAGCATAGGAGCAGTAAGCATACAAGGAAACATGATATGTTATAAATATAATATTTATAACTAAGCAGAAATTGAGGCAAAAGCACATCTCAAGCAACTAAACAAGAAATGGCATACATATGTAATACAGTAAGTAAAAGTACTAAAAAAAAGTCTAAACCTAAATATGTTGATGATCATATAACATATGTTGATTTAAAAAAAAATCTAAAAATAGTACATATAATAAGCAATAAAATCTAGTATCATATATATATATATATATATATATATATATATATATATATATATATATATATATATATATACAAGTAAGTAGGTAAAATAGGAAAATACAACTGACTGAAATAACATGCATCAACAATATAGTAAATAGTAAGCTGAAACTGAAACAAGAACGTATAACTACCATATCAGAAAGAAATGGCCAATCCGGCCCAGTATAATATTCCCATAGCCTTTCTAGGCTATGACAGACAGAACTTCCTAAAGCTTTTCTGGGCTAGGGCAGGCAGAACATAACAGTAAAGCTGAAGAGGCAGTAAATATAATGCAAATATTTTTTAGTTATTTTACTTTTGATTTTGTAGACACATCCAAAAATAGCTGAGGAGTCAAGCATGTCTGCAAGACTAAATAAGTTCCAAGCTTAACACACACTCCTCAATAAGTAATGTTAAACATCCTTATTTCTCTTTACCCTTGTCCATTGGGGTAAATGTGCATCATAATCGATCATAAACTGAACTCAAATGCAAATATTTTTCCTAATATTCTAAATTTTTATTTTTCATGCAATAATATTTCTTTATATGACATGTTCAAGGAAAGCAAGCAAAAAATTCAAAGAATGCATAGCACAAAATCAAGTAGTAAGCAAGGGATTTTATTAAATATGGTGATATCATTTATTATCTAGTTTAAACTATTCTAACTATTTCAAATTACACAAGTTCGAGATCTCCAATTCCTACTATCGAGTGTAACATAGAAGCACGACCTTATAAGTTAAAAGGATTATAACTGATCAGGTTCTAATCTAATTTAATCAAGAATGACTACATGTTTAAGAAATAAATCATAACATCCTAATTGATAGATTTAGATATTCTATACTAAGATCTGATTAAGATCTACCAAAATTAGGGATTATGATTTTAACACGACAAGCTGGAGTTAAGCACATAATCCAAAGGCATAGTCTAAAGATCTAAGGCTTACCATCCAATCTCATAGATTAAAGGTTAAAGCAAATCCTATTAAGTAAGCTCGCACTTAATAGAATGGATCTCTAATCTTAAGCTAAGGTTAAAATATCAAATAATCATGAATAAACTTTAAATATCTATAAACTAGTAAAAATAAGATTTTACCTATTGAGTAACCCAATTTACTCAATAAATAAAAACTAACTTAAGTCCTATTCCTAATTCATAAGGAAATAGATCTTAAGTCACTAAGATGAACACTCAAGTCTGAATCCTATCTAATCTTGATTGGAAGCTTAATTGAATGATTAAAAGATTTAAGGAATACATGATGTGAGATGAAAGAAAACAATTTATGTGATCAAAATGGTTCAATTCAAAGTCAAGCATCATAGAATTCACATAATTGGTTGGAAGCATATTATCAACTGAGTGAAATATTTATTCTAAAGTAAAACTAGATAATTGCAAAGATACACCAAACTACCATATTGGAATAATAAATACATCTAACCATCAATTTTTTACTTGTGTTAAAATTAAATAAGAATATGCGTAATTTTAGTAGCACAAACTAAGACGATGCTATCATCGTTAAGCTTAATTGTGTTTTGTTGCTTATTTTTGTGCGTTAATTTTAATGTTGAATTATGTTTCCTCTACAGGGTGGTAGTTATTGCATTTGAAGTTGTTACATTTATACATATGTTCACAGATATTTAGTTTGTAGTTATATACCTATAAACTTAAAGGCTTAATCTAATTCCTATATATATTCAATAAAGAGTAAATAAATAAATAAATAATTACATTATTTCCAAATTCTAACAAGCTGCATAACTAAGTATGGATGTCTGTTTACTTTATTTTTAATTCTAGCACTACCCAACCATGCAGTATCACTAATTTCTTCTCTCCAAATATTAAAAATAAATGAGCAAATAAGATCCTTAGACTTTGCCTTTGGATTATGTGCTTAACTTCAACTCGTGGTGTTAAAATCATAATCCCTAGTTTTGGTAGATCTTGATAAGATCTTAGTATAGAACATCTAAATCCATTAATTAGAACATTGTGATTTATTTCTTAAACATGTGGTTGTTCTTGATTGAATTAGATTAGAACATGATTAGTTTTAATCCTTTTAACTTATAAGGCCGTACTTCTAAATTACACTCAATAGTAGGAATTAGAGATCCTGAACTTGTGTAACTTGGAATAGTTAGAATAGTTTAAACTAGATAACAAATTATATCACTATGTTTAGTAGAGTCTCTTACTTATTGTTTGATTTTGTGCTATGCATTCTTTAAGTTTTGTGCTTACTTTCTTTGAACATATCATATAAGAAAATATTATTGCATGAAAAATAAAAACTTAGAATATTAGAAAAAACATTTGCATTTGGGTTCAGTTTATGATCGATTATGGTGCATATTTACCCTAATAGACTTAGGTAAGGAGAAATAAGGATGCTTAATATTACTCATTAAGGAGTGTGTGTTAAGCTTAGAACTCATTTAGTCTTACGGACGTGCTTGACTCCTCAGCTATTTATGGATGTGTCAACAGAAACAAAAGTAAAATAACTAAAAGATATTTGTATTGTATTTTCTGCTTCTTCAGCTTTACTGTTCTGTTTTGTTTGCCCTAACCCAAAAAGACTATGGGAAGTTCTATCTGCCTTAGCCCAGAAAAGCTATAGGAATATTATACTGGGCAGGATTGGTCAATTCATTCTGATATGATAGTTATACATTCTTGTTTCAGCTTCAACTTACTGTTTACTATATTGTTGATGTATGTTATTTTAATCAGCTGTATTTTCCTATTTTACCTGCTTACTTATATATATATATATATATATATATATATATATGATGTTAGACTTTACTGCTTATTATATATACCATTTTTAGATTTCTATTTTAAATTAATATATGTCATATGATCATCAGCATATTCAGGTTTAGACTTTTCTTTCAGTATTTTTACTTACTGTATTACATGTGTATGTCATTTCTTATTTAGTTGCTTGAGGTATGTTTTTGTCTCAATTCATACTTAGTTATAAATATTATATTTATAACTTATCATGTTTCCTTATATGCCTACTGCTCTTATGCTTAGTAGTCACTTTTATTTTGCTTAAGTGTAAATAGTGATATTAATAAATGCATAATAAATTTGCAGCCTAAAATGTACTTAGATATTTTGTCTAATAAGATTTTTCTTTAATTGGCTAGGGCCCTAGCATTGTGAAACCGACAATATCAGAATTGTTTAGTTGGAGGATCCAGTACCTGCGGTAGAGCCACTTTAAGAAGAGTTTTAGTCCAGAGTTAAAGAATTTTAGTTTGTCTTTTTCTTTAGCAAGGATGAGCGATATTTTATTTCATTTAAGTTTATTTAAAGTTGATGTAATAATTCAGATATTGTATTTTCACTTACTGCACTATTTTATTCTGAGTTCTATGTCATATATGTATTATAATGGGATTGGATGTATTATTTTACCTTTCTTGCTTCCGTACTCTGAGATTTTATTTACTTAGTGATTGATTTCCTTTGCTTATATCCTTAGCACATTCTTCCCTTATTAGTGGATTAGGGATTATACATAATCCAATAATAAATGAGTGATTTGCCAGAGTGGTACACTGCCCTTAGCCTGATGATTGTGATCCTGGGGGCGAGGCACCACAGTTGGTATCAGAGAATACAATAAGGTGTTAGATTGGAATTTGCAGTCCACTCTACCTAATGGATTGTTCTTCTGCCATTCAGTCACTAAATAGATGCTCGAGTTACATCCATAGTACTATAATCATATGCTTAGAATAAAAGGCATGAAATAGAAAATACTATCATAATAATAGAACTTAAGTAAGAATAAACTTAGGGTGAATGAGTAATTAGTTAACCCAAATAAAATATCCATAAGACTTATAAGATCAAGGAATTGAAATGTTAGGCATTGACTCCCATACTAAGAAAATTAAAGTATTACATGAGTTCAATCTTCAAACAAGTTCTCCACCCACTCTTAAGTAGTTTCCTTCCACTCTATAGATTGTGTCTTCCTTGGTATGATAATAGTGCAACCTACTTATGTGAATCATTAAAGCTAATGGTATTCCCCCTCAAAGTTTAAAATGTACATTATTTCCAAATCTAGTGGAAGTAAATCTCAAACGTTCATCTCTCACCTCCTTGCATCCCATAGTTCTTCTGGAGAGATCGATGCTTTGGTCGAACTATTAGAGACTTAGTAGATATTTATCTAATGTAAGAAGATTAGATTGAAAGACCATCATCCATTGCTTAAAACCACCAAGGCTCTTCACTAGTCTGTATAACTTCTATATCCTAGTATCTCCCTCAAAACTAATTATCAATTCACTATTACGTGCTGCATAGCCTTATCCACTTAGGAACCCTGATTTAGAACTCCAACTCTTCTTCTTGAATCAGGTTGCGGCTTGTTCAAAAACTAGGTTCAAGGACCTTTAAAAAGAACCTATACATTGGCATATCATAAAATGCATAAGTCATGTCAATATTAGCGAAGCCAATGGGCTCGCTTAAGGACTCATTTGGCGGAGCATTCGCTCACATATGATCTGTTGAGTATCATATGATACCAAGTCAGCATATTAGTGGCATGCAGATCTATGGAATATTCAGATGCATAATTATGAATTCAATGGCATACTGTACAATTTTAAATTATTATTTACTTAGTTTCAGATTACTTACTACTTTCTCTACATTTTAGCATTCAGTTTGCAGTTTTAATTTTACTTTACTTTTAGATTTGTACTATTTTGAGCTTTCAACTATTTTACTATCTTTTCTATAATTTTACTTAAACTATTTAAATGATAAATAGTAGATAATTATAACTATTATAGTAGCTTTCAATATGTTAGACTTATTATCTAACACGTGGTACTTTTGGGATCCATCAATTTGTTAGATATAGAGTAGCTTGTGGAGCCAGACCAGGAGCCTTCACAGTAGATCCAAGAGGAGTTTGTAGCAGCATTAGAGGACTCTTCATCAACCATTACCTTTTTGTATTAGTTTACTTTTAGTTCAGTCACTAGAATATTTTTTGTATTTTCATTCAAGTAAATTATTTGTAATAACACTGGATATATTTTCTTTTCTTTTCTAAGATTATGCTTTACTTAGCTTCTATGATGAATATTTCTGGATGTATATTTTAGCTTCCGCACTCTGTATTTACTACTACTTATACTTAGTATTGTGATGTAATCAACATACTGGAAATATTGTTATACTTATATATATATATATTAGATTCATCATATTCCAATCATAATCCAATGTGTATACTATATTGTCTAATACTTAAGATAAAGATTTATGCTTATCTTAAAGATTAGTTCAGCACCTCATTATTCGACAATTATTCATGGAGGTTCAACAGTCCTTCTCGAGTTAGCGCACTGTTCCGCCGCCAAATGTTAACTCCTTTGTGCGTCGTGACGAGACGGGGCACTATACTCATGGAATTGGGATGTTTATCTTGAACTGAACTGTGCTTATCTAATTACCAAATATATGACAGAAACTCTATAGTTCTATTTGAAGTAAATCAACCAACTCTGTTTGCTACTGAAGTAATTCAGTTCTATGGATATACACTATCACCTCTAATTGATAGTTCTACCGATTCTAACAATTTTATTTAATAATCAAGGAATGTTAAACTAATGAATCCATACTCCATGGTGGTGAATCCTAAACAAAGGTTTCAAAGATATGATTTAAAAGTCACTCAATTCAGGATACTACCACAATAAAATAATCTCAACCTAAATCATTAGGTTAAAATGAGGATCTAGGATCAAGTATCTAAGGCTAAGAATGTGCGTCTAAGCTCCTACCTCAAGATTAGACAATGACTTCTTCCTAACTTAATAACTCATCTATTGATAGGGCTTACCAATTATTGAATTATTATCATTAGATCACAACATTAAAGATCTAGCATTGAAATGTACAAATTATAATATAAGATCTAATATTTATATTAAGTTTATAATTCCTATTTCATTAGACTAAACTATATGAATCAAATGGGTAAACCCATCTAATCACAACCTATACTACAATTATGGGGTAAAATCATATAATTTATTAAGAATTGATCATTTTTTAAATCATTATCATGTTATGATTTATCTCATACTAAGGGTCTTACTTAAGAGAAAATCAAATATTTAAAGGTATAGGTTCAGATGATCAATCACTTGAATACCTTATAGATCTTAATACTTCTAGTTTAATAGTTTAATATTAATGTCAAATCAGTATGTATTATTGAAATCATGCAAGCTCTTAAATTATTCAAATCAATCATTCTATTTAGGATGATTAAGGTTTTAAACATAAATCTAGACAAGTTAAGATTTAGCTCATAACTTGACCAAACCAAGACTCATTGTTTAGCTTATTGATTCATGATAAAATCAGTGAATTATTAGTGCATTATTAATGTCCATTTTTAGTTTAAGATTATATAGATTAACGTAATCATTCCTTAAGATTTTTAGTGTTTGAAGTTGATTAATATCAAATTAATCATTTAAAGTGTCCAAATTAGGGTTTAAGTTTTCTAACATGTATACTATTATTATGGAAGCATATAAACATTTAATTAAGCAAAACAAAAATTAATTAAGGCTAATTAAATATGAAATCAAGCCAAAATGGATTAGTATTTAATTACAAACCTAACCATTCAAATTTTATGAAACTTGGCAATTAGGTTTTACTTATCCATATGAACAATCGGAGACTTAATTTGCTAAATTTGATTGAGTATAAACCATAACTTTCATTAATCATGTATTTTTAAGATTAGAGTATATTTAACAGAATAATAATTAGAAAATTATTTCACCTAGCATATGCATTTTATAAGGCATAAGAAGCATAATGAAACTTGAATCAAGGAATTTGGCTAAGTATACATGCTAATCTACCCTAATTAAGTTTTTGAGTAATTAAACGATATTAATAAATTTAACCACAGAAATCTAAATATTCTTATGTATTATTATTCCTTATGATTTTTTGAACAAAATGGTATATAATTTTATATAATTTGAATAAGTGGATCAAAACTTATGTAAATAATTTATTCTGAATAAATTTAATTAAGGATTTTATTTCTATTTTATTTTCCTTAAGGAAAATAATTATAGAAATCAATTTTTATTATTTAAAATGGTGGCCCAAAATCCAAACTGTGTGAGTTGGGGTTCGACCCAACACGTACTGTGCTTCTTCTCCCAGTGCCCTGCCCCGACCTCAGCAATTAGGGTTTAACCCTAATTGCGCAAAGTTATGAGGCTCAAGGACACGCCATGTAGCACCCCGCCCTGTCGCCGCGCGCAGTAAATAAGTAAAATCAGATCGGCGGTGGAGCAGCACGCCACTCGGGGAGGAATATCTCGTCTCCCTGAAATAGCTGAAAATAAAGCCCGTCTGAAGGGCTGCTGACTCAACCTCAAGGAGGGTTGAGAGCTAATACTTAAGATAAGAGTAGTATCCTTATCCTAAGTATTAGACCAATACATACATTGGATATAAAACACATGAGGAATCCAATATATGTATAAGATATCAGCATTTCTAGTATACTGATCACATCATAATATTAAGTATAAGTAGTGTATAAGCAGAGTGTGGAAGCTAAAGAAAATATCCATAAATATTTATCACAGAAGCTGAATAAAATATTCGTCTCAAAAAAGAAAAGAAAACACATTCAAAATTATTATAGCCAGTTTACTGAAATACAGAATAAAGGCTAAGTACTGAACTGAAATAAAATTAAGTAGAAAATAAGGTTGAAGAAGAGTCCACTAGTGCTCCACTGGCTCCTCTTGAATCTCCTGAGTGTTCTCCTGACCTGGCTCCATATACTGCTTAAAATCTAGCAAATTGTCGGATCCCAAAAGTACCCTGTGCTAGATAATAAGTTTAACACATCGAAACTAATCTAAATAATTTTAGTTATTCATTTAACATTTACAAAATATAAGTAAATCTGCAGAAAAATTATAAAGGTAACTAAAAGTATAAAACTAAATAAACTGTAAGAAATTGAAGTAAAGTAAAGTAAAACTGAATTGTAAACTGAATGCTGAAAGTAAATCAAAAATAGTAATGGATATAAAACTAAGTAATAGCATATAAACTATGCTGTATACCACTGAAACTGTGTATTTGAATATGCCATAATACTGTATGCTACTGATATACAACCAAAATATCATTGAACTGCTATGAGTCGTATGGTCCAATATATACATACCTCCAGTTGGGAACTATGATGCCGATGCATCTTGAAATTCCCCAGTTATATGTATGCAATATTCTATAACCCATAAATCATCATTGATACTCATACATCATTGTTGATACTCAACATCATGCTTATGCTCATGCTCGTGGTTCTAAGCTACATTAGATAAAATCCAGAAAATACTTTGAAATCTGATAATGAATTCAAAATCTTCATTGTGCAGAATCCTGCCAAAAGGATTATAACTCCTAAATTATAACCTCGATAACTGGTTAAAGTTGAGAGTTTACTTAAAAATCATTAGATTGGATGATTGTATACACATATTTAGCATATTTTCAAGAGAGGTGGTTCTTAACACTTAGTTTGATTAAGCCACCCTAATGAAGCAATCTTCGATAGGACGTATCACTCATTGGTGATTTGAATCTCAAGCTAAGCCATTAAGATACCAAACTCACAATCACACTCAGTGTCATAAAAAAGGTAACTCGAATTACTTAATTTATTTAAGCCACACCTATTGAAACGATCTTCGCTAGGAGGCATCACCCGATGACAATTTGTATTTTAGTCAAACTAAAGAATGAGTCCATATTTATAACACTCTTAGTCTTGAAAGATTTACTCTAACGATCACTCAATGTAGGTTGCTACCACAAAGAATAAGTTTCATTCTAAGTACTTTAGGTGATTCCTAGCTTAAGGTATCAAGTTCAACTTCTAAAATTATAAAGGATCATCTAAATTTCTACCTCAATAAGTTATAAAAGTTCTTCCTACCTCAATATATCAATAATTAAGGTCTTTAAACATTTTAATAACGATCTCATAGCAAGACCATTAAGATCTCACTTTTCTACTTCTTAAGTTAATATTCAAGGTTTACTTATTAGACTGGATTAAAGTGATCAGATCAAATGATTAAAATTCATCTGATCCTTTTTTATTCTATAATTATGAGATGAAATCAATGATCTTATTAGAGTTAGATTATTTTATAAATCATTATAATTTTATTATCCATCTTATGCTAATAGTCTTATATAAGAGAAAATCAAAAATCTAAAATTTAAGTTCAGATGATTCAATCACACAGATTCAGTATTAACCTTAGCACTTTTAATTCAATAATTTAAGATCAATAATAAATTAGATGTATTATTAGAATAATAAAAGTTGAATTATCTTACAATCAAGTTAATTGATTAAGTAATTAAAGTTTAGATCTTAATTAAGATAAGTTAGAGTTTAACCTTAGCTTTTCTACCATTAAGATCAAAGGTTAATTTAAAGGTCAATGATAAATCAATATATTATTAGTGTATTATTGATAATAAATTTCAAATTTATATTAAGTATCATTTACTTAATCAAGTCCTCAAAATTCTCATATTATATTATAGTTTAATATCCACTAAGCACATTTTGGTATTCAATTAAATATTAAAGTTCTCTAACATACATCCTATAATCATAAAAGTATAGAAATATAAAGTTGACATAAAATAGAAGGTAATTAAGGCTAACTAAATTATAAATCAAACTAGAGGAGTTAGCACTTGATTATAAATTTTAAAAGACTTAAGTTTCATGACATTTGGCTATTAAGATATACCTATTCAATACAAGCATTCAAAAGATCATGTTATTTAGCATTTGGCATAATATACTTAAGGCATATAGGGGGTCTTTATACATATCATAAAATGGCAAAATTTAAAAGTTGATTAATATATAGAATTTTATACAATACTCAATTTTAACTAAACTATGTTCAAATTTGATATAATTCAGTCCCACTAGGGTCCTAGGGACCTTAAAATGCAAAAACGGTGAAGTTTTGACCATTTTAGCAATTTCTAGGCAATTCCAAAATTTTCTGGTCGCTACGGCGCACTGTAGCGCCTTCTTTTCAAAAGTCAGGTGCTACGACACACTGTGGCGCGCTGCAGCGCTTTTGGGCGTTGTAGCGCGTTGCGGCGCACTATGGTGCGCGACAGCCAATCAAGTTCAAAAGTTGGTCACTGTGGCGCGCTGCAGCGGAGCAAGTTCAAAATGTTGGGCGTTGTGGCACACTGCAGTGGTCCAAGTTCGAAACTTGGGCGCTGTGGCGCGCTCCAGTAGGTTTTGGGCTGTGGCGTGCTGCAGCGCTCTCAGGCGCTACGGCAGATTTACATCAGATTATTTCTTTGCACATCACAAGATTATTTAAGACACTGTGGCGCGCCGTAGCGCACTACAGTGCTCTATGGCGAATGAGTTTCTGCAACTCAAGCGCTGCAGCGCCAGATGGTATTTCATCAGTGCGAAACCCTATATGGCCTACTTTCAAACCCAAATACTCTCAATTTTGGGCACCTCATGAGTAATGCTATATAGCGATGGAAAGGTCTTTCTGAGACCTTTCCATTGATACTAAAATCAACAAAAATAAATCATCCTAACTATACGAATAATGGCATTAAATGATGGGGTATGTAGAATAGAAGAAAAATAGAGCATAAGATACATTACTTTGAAGAACTATAATAACTTCCATACTTAACCATGGATTTCTAAGGATACAAATGAGCATATAACAAAATGAAAAGATTAAGGAAGAAGAGCAAATTGGTACATTAGCCTTGT
Organism: Gastrodia elata; assembly: GCA_016760335.1. NCBI lineage: Eukaryota > Viridiplantae > Streptophyta > Magnoliopsida > Asparagales > Orchidaceae > Gastrodia > Gastrodia elata. The sequence goes on along the minus strand of CM028672.1, from coordinate 998,186 downwards.
AAGGAGTGGAGGAAGAAGGAACCTTTGCTTTCTTCAAGACTTGGAGAGGAGCTTCTTTTTCAAGGTGCAACAATGGAGCAGCAATGGGATAAGGAAGAAGTTCTCAGCTTTGTAACAAAGGAAAAAGAGGGGCTAAGGCTTCTTCTTTAAAGAAGAAGGAGAGGGAGATGTGAGGGGGATAGGCCATCATGAGCCTAAGGAGAGAGAAGGCATGGGAGAAGGAGAGGTCATCATGCTTGCCTAAGGGGCATGGAGGCGCCAAAAATGGAGGGGGATATCAGCTGAATAGGAAATTAGCAAAATAGGGAAAATTACAATCTAGGGACTGAATAATTACTTATTTATTTTCCTTAATTATTTAAAAATTCAAAATTTTGAAACGCACTCTGAAAATTCCCAAAAATTCACCCCTAGCTAATTTGGGGGTGAGGAATTCAACGGCAAAGTCGTATTTCGATTCCGATGATTATTTAATTATTTTATTTTTCGGTGTATTTAATTTTATTAAAATATTCACGAAAATCCGACGACTTCCAAATACGTCCAAAACATCACCCCTATCTAATTTGGGGGTGACGATAGCAACAGTAAAATCAGATTTTAATTTTGAGGTCAAATTAAATACCTCAATTTTCTAATTAATTAAATATTAAAATATTCCAAAGTATTGATCGAGCTCTAAATTGCTCCAAATCTTCAAGGTTTGGTCTAATGGATAGATGAACGTAATTAAGATATGGTTAAGCTAAAATTAAGCTGGGTAACAACCTTGAGTTGTTACATGCCAAAGCCTCAATTAAATCCATGCACCATCAAAATTCATTGGCGCACCAGAGGGACCCTCAATTGAGGTTTGGGATGGACATGACTGCTGGGAGACTACTCTCCCTAATTCGACTAAGTCCCGAATTGGGGATTTCACTGTGAGAAAAAGTTCTCCTCACAAGGATCATGTTAGAGCCATAACTCAATGGCTACACCATCGGGATAGCCGGACGCATTGAATCCCCAAGCTATGAAAGTTTGAGTGTGGCTAGATCTTTAAGAATTTCAGAATTGGCCTGAGCCAGAGACAACTGCTGGGTCCAACTCTAGCTGACCAGACCCTATCAATCCATTGAGGATCGATGAATGATTGCGAAATAAAGCGAAGGAAGACTGTGAGTAGATCGTTAGCTTCCTCCCGAATTAATTAAGCACCTCTTGTCGGGACTCATGGTTCGGCTAGCTTCAATTGGAAATATGAGGGCTGAGCTTCGGCCCAAGCTCTCGAGTTAAGCCATACCCCTTGGCTGCACTCCAAGCTCCTTCATGAGGCTATAAATAGCCTCAGTTTCCCTCACAATAAGCTCTTTTTCTCGCTGTGCTCTCAAATTGAATCCCCATCCACCCTGGCCTGCTCCCGATTGTAACCCAACATCTCCAACTTTGGTTTGTAACATTCTATGGGTGAGACTCGGTGTTCGAGTCCCCAACAGCCAGCCTAAAGCTCAAGGAATCCATCAGCCTTAGCTTTAATCCATGAAAATCCTCTGTTCAATCGCAGCCAGTCCATCGTCCCTCCCGATCAGGTACACCCCAACCCAATGTATTGAGCATGCTATATGGTCTCAATCCATTTCGTTTATTGATTGCTTATGTGTTAGGTTAATTGCTACTGACAATAAGGTTGGATTGAACCTGATCGAGCTGCAATCAATGATCAAGTTGGGTCATGGCAAGGCCGGAGTACTTAGAATTTTCTTGGTTTACCCGAACCTTAATGTGTCTGAGCATCAGGGGATCGCGGGTGAGGATGCTGAACAAAGTCGGGTCATGCTAGCCCATTTTTCGTGTTGTTCGATAGTAGTAGGCCGTCGGGCCTTGTTTGACCCACATTGTCTCACTGAGGAGTGACCCGTCGAGTCCCGGTCGATCCAACCAGCCCAGAGCTATCTCATAAAGTCCAAACTATATAAAAATTTAATGAAACTAGGATTTGATTTATTTTGCTCAATTCTTATCCAAATGCTAAATATTATATATTATTTTAGTCAGAAAAATATGTAAATTAATAAACTGTAAAAATATTTTAATTTATGTGGATGATTTTGCTAATTATGCCCTAATTATATTTAACCTTTATTTGTGGATATTATAGTGTGCAAAGGTCCAAATCACATGTTTATGATTTTTGATTGTTCTAGATATGGTTAAGTATTGAATTAGTATTGAATTAGTAACCTTTAATGTGATCTTTTCATCTTCATTAGTATTGAATTAGTAACCTTGTTCTATATATGGTTAAGTATTGAATTGGTAACCTTTAATGTGATCTTTGACGTAGTTAAGATATGGTTAAGTATTGAATTAGTAACCTTTAATTTATCATTTGATCGTACAATTTTATAGGTTAGATTATTAAGTTTTAGAATGATTAATGTGATCTTTTCATCTTTATTATAAGCTTAACTCTTTTGATTTTCTCTTAATGTGATCTTTTCATCTTAATTCTAGGGCTTATCAGCGTCATCTGGTCTTCTCGCTAAAATTCGCGCTAATACATCTAGACGTGGGAGTTGCTGCTCGGCTGTCGGGACCACACAACAAATCTGTCGTGGTCTCGACAGCTAATCCCACAAAATTAAAATTTAATTAATATTTTAATTTAATTAATGTTAATAATCCTTTAATTAATAAAGTTAATTCTTAATAATTCTAAATCCAATGAACTAGATGATCTCCAAAAATTCTCAAAATTTTATTCTTAGTTAATTATGGTATGAGGAATTCAAAAATAAAATCAAATTTTAATTTGAAAATTAATTTAATTTAGCTAATTTTTCATGATCTTAAAATAGGAAAAAAAATCCCAATTAAGCTCCGATTGATCTCAAACTCCCAGAGTTAGGTTTAAATGGCCATTTGAGTTTAATGGAATAAGGATTAGCACTTGATTTAGCTTAGATTAGTCAGAGTAACAATCTTGAGTTGCTACATATCTAAATATAATATTTGTTCATTAGACTAAGATCAAGTAGAAATATATCAAACTGAAAGATGTATCCCCATTATCATCATAAACCATCATAGTTTCAAAATAATACAATATTATAAAGATACAATCAATTGTTATAAAGAAAAAAATGAACACATTTAAAAAACTTAAATATCAACAACTAATAACATTAAAAAAATAATAATAATAATCAAAATCAAGAGACTTGGGCTTAAGTGCCTTTGAATGAAGCAAAGAGGAGCCCTTGATATTTTGGGGTGTCTTTCCTAACATTATCCAAATATAGTACAAGTTCTTTAGACTAATATTAAGTGAAACTATGTCCAACTGAAAGATGTGACCCATTATTATCATAAATGAGCACAGTCTCAAAATAATGAAAGATGTTATACTTACAGAAGAATATACATCAAAAAGTATCTATGATCAATATATTTAATTTTTTTAATTTTTGCATACCAACCTTATAAAAAAGTGTATTTAACCAATAATCTACTTACACATCGGATTGACACATCATCTATATATTTTGGTGTATATTAGTGTGTTAGTGTAGTAATACTCCAAAATAATTTAAAAGCATAAATATTCAATCAATCAATAATAATAAACAAAGATATGAACATATTTAAAAAAAACTTAAACATAAACAACTAATATCATTAAAAAGCAAAAAAGAGAAAAAATCAAGATAAACAAATTGTCTAAGTGTTATCACAACATGATATGAGAAATACCGATGCAATAAAGCAATACTGAAATACATTATGTTGTTGTGATTGTGTACTTAACATAAGCTAAATCATAAAATTACAATATATACAATTTACTACAATATATACACTTTTATGAGATTATGCTTATTAATAATTTGTTTTGATTTGCACTATTTTCATCAATAAACTCTTAAAAATAGTGTGTTGCTGGGGCTTTATCACCATAACAAAATATGTGATGCAGCTGAGATAGTAAAACTACGTAAATGTCACATTCAAATTTTTAAACAATTCAAATCATAATTCATTTCATAGTATTAGGTGCAATTCTCTGAAATTGTGTTCAGTAAAAATATGTTATGAGATACAAAAATATAATCTATGAAATTAATAAAAGACATTGTGTTGCTTATGATATGAGGAAGACGATACATGCTCAAACTGCCAACGATCTTAAAACAACATTCGAAGAGAAAACCCTAAAATCCTATAAAATCAAATCTTGACCTGATCTAACAAGAAAGAGTTGTGACGAAAGATCATTTGAATTACAAATACCACACCACACAAATCATAAATCTAAAGAGAAATGCATACAGATCGAATGAGAGACGCTGGAAGAAGCTCATAAATTGTAGATCAAGAAGAGGAATTTAGGCATCAAGAGGACAACGAATAGGATGCATCACATAACATGAGATTGCGGCCAATTAGAGCCTAACTCGTTTACAATGATATTATTCATACTGCTGTAAACGAGTTTTGCAGCGAAATACTTTTACCTCCGTTTTAACGCAATCCAAACGTGAGTAATTCATATTTACCCATAAAAGTGTTAATTTCATTTGCTTTTTCTTGAAACCAAATAGCACTGTAATTAGTTTAAAAATTAAATTAATTTGATAACTAAATTTTCTTTACTTCAACTTAGCCTAGTTTCTTATACTTACAGTAGTGCACTAAAAAACAAAGTTATTTCTAAGTTGGCGGCTAAACGAAGGGCTATGATTTAAGATCGCCCCTAATAGCTCCGCATCATAGCCTAAGCCAGTAACAAATGGCCTTTTCTTCGCACTGTGGACTATTTTCCCACTTCTCATCTCCTCGGCTTCTCTCCCCGGTGCCCCCATCCGAGCTTCCATCATACATCCCGTCTTCCTTCCTCTGCGGGAGGAAGATCGCCCTAATTCCCGCCAACTTCAGCCGGATTCACCGGAGCGCCTCCATGGCTTCTGCGATAACGCCGCTGGATGCAGCGACAAAAAGAGATTCGGAGATTATAGTGCTTGAGAACGAGGAGGATCTGTCCGATTCTCTTGCCAAGTACACGGGCGGTCTGTCTAACAAGTTCTGCCGCGAGAGGGGAGCTTTTACTGTCGTCTTGTCCGGCGGATCGCTCGTCAAATCACTCAGGTTCTGATAAAAAAGTATATAGAATGTTTTGTTTATCTTAATTGGGGAGGAGCTTTTGATGCTTCGTTTTCTTTTAGTTCTTCTATCTGTTAACGCTGATGGGTTTACAGGAAGTTGGTAGAGTCTCCCCACAGGGATTCCATTGACTGGGGGAAGTGGCACGTGTTCTGGGTTGATGAGAGAGTTGTTCCTAAAGATCATCCTGACAGCAATTATAAACTTGCATTTGATTGTTTTCTTTCTAAGGTGTGTTGATTTATCCCTCCTTTTCTATTACTTCGTTTTTTTATTTTTTTGAATTTTTGCTGAGTATTGAACTCTGCGAAACTCGTTTTGTTTTAGTGATCTCCTTTTTTTACATGACATGCAAACTATAGAGGGGTTGTACTCCTTTATGTTTTTTTTTTATACTACTGGAAGTATAACGTCACCCTTATTCTTCTGTTTTCTGGTTAGGTGACATCTGTTATGTAATGCTGCATTACCAGCGAATGCTAGTTGTATGAATTAGTGTTATATTTAAACAATAATATTCTAAGTGGCATTCAAGTTCTATATGGTTGTCAATTGGATGATGGCTAAATATGTTTGCATCAGGGATTTCAGGTAATCTTATAATCAAACAAAGATAAAAAATAGAAAAAGAATGTTAATAATCACCGATGATCATTGTGAATAGCATTAAACTCCTAGAGACATATTGTATTACACTAAATCTACTGATTTATTAGATAATATTGCTGTTTAAATAATAGTCTTACTTAGGCAGCATAATTGTTCATGTTACACAGCCAACAACTCTAAATACTGTTAGAGGATATGTCATTGTTCATTTGATTGAGATAGTTGATTGATAATTGAAGGTTTTTGGTGTCCATTCAGCATTTGTTAGCGGTAAAAGTAGGCTATTTTTGAATTGATAAAAAATCACTTAAATTTTGTTCTAGCCTGAAACTGATTTGATATTCTTTTGAGCTAAACTACAAACATTTTCATTTCTGAGTTGTTTTCAAAATTTATCTTATTCAATTGAATATTTTAATTTAAAATCAAATTATGAGGGAACCTCTGCACCTTGAGCTGATTGATGTAAAAATGATGTTCCTCTATGGCAAGTTAGAGGAGATTTACTTGATGCAACAACAAGGATTTAAGGCACACAACAAGGATAATATGATGTGCAAACTTAAGAAGTGTTTGTATGGACTAAAACAGTATTGAGATTGTGGTATAAGAAGTTTGACAGGTTCATGTTGAAAAATTGGTACACTCAATGTCAAGTGGATCATTTTTGCTACATCAAGCAATTCAACAATTGTTATATAATTGTCCTCTTATATGTAGACGATATGCTAATTACAATAGTTGATATGGGCTATTCAACATCTAAAGGAGCAAGTGTCGAAGGATTTCGAGATGAAAGATCTTGGATTTGCAAAGCAGATTCTCTGAATAAGTATCCATATGGGGAGAGAAGAAAGGACTTTGCAGATGTGCCATCAAGACTATGTTGTGAGACTTTTGTAAAGGTTCAACATAGATGCGGCAAAGTTAGTGAGTGCACCAGCGAGGAGAGAAGGAAGATGGAAAAAAATTGTCTATGCATCAGCATTCAAAATTTAATGTATGTTATGATCTGCACTTGCCAAACATCACTCATGCAATGAGAGTAGTGAGTAGGTTTATGAGCTATTCAGGGAAGATCCACTGGGAAGTTGTTAAATGAATCTTCAAGTACTTGAGAGGAATGATGAGCAAAAAATCTTTGGAAGATTTGAAGACATGTTACAAGGGTTTGAAGACTCAAATTTGGCAGAAGTGTTAACAATAGGAGAAGCAACACGAGATATATTATCACTGATAAAAGAAGATGGGAAGACTCACACTCAATCTCCAGGAGGGAGACGTTGTGTGGTGGAGTTTCAAGTACTTTAGTGCAAACATAGGATGATCATGGATCAGCTAGAGATGAAGCAGATACTAAACAAGATACTAAGCACCGGGTCAGTGCTTAACGGGTATGACTGAGCTCCAACCATCAGTAGTGCAGTAGAATAGAGAGCACAACGCTTGGGCGTGCCCAAGTGCTGAGAGATCTGGCTTCTCTAGCTCATATTCATGCTAAGAACAATACCACTAGCGATTGGGTGTGCCCTAGCACAGACAAAATGTGACATGCAAATTCACACCTAACATTTAATTGAATCCTGTTTTAGGATAATTGGGGGTTGAATACTGTGGGGTATAAATACGCATCATTTATTAGAGATGTCTGCGAAAATAGTGCTTTAAATGCTAATACATGCAAGAGTGGCTACTGTGAGATTGAGAGCTTTTCTTCTTAGGGTTTTTCACATATATTGTTGTCTTCTTTGTGCTCAATTTCACTGTTTGTGATGTGTGAAGTTTCCATATATTATTTGTTTCTTTGCAATGTTCTGTATTGCTTGTGATTATTGTGTCACTGTCTAATGGATTCAGATTCCTCTTGGAGTGTTGCGAATTTGAACTTTGGCGGGTTATTAATTCATAACAATTACAACAATATATGCTACAAAAATTTTTCTCTCTAAAATGTGCAAAATACTTTTAGTACTATATCTCATAAGCTTTTTGAAGATCAACAAAATTAAGTGAAGTTTTTTTTTTTTTAATTTCTTCACCTAACCTCTTAATAAATATATAGTTTATATGGTGTACTACCTGCATAAGTTCAAATTGATTTTATGTATTCAATCACCTCTCCCAAAATTTTAATATATGATCATTAACTTAATTCACCTATAATTTGCACAATATTGATTATCACATTTATTTTTATAATACTCTTTCTTCACTCATTTGACAAATTTCTAGTATCTTCAAAATAATATTTAATAAATTGGTTAAACAAGAAATTCCTTCCTCATGTATTCTTTTGTTAATAGGGATGCCATTTGATCCTATTATTTTTCTAGTCTCCATATTTGTATAGCATTTTAAATCTTAGCTTTTCTAATTCATTGAATAAAAGTGTGATTGATATTATTTTTAAAATCATTAAACTCATTCATATTAATTTCATTGATATAACATTCATTAAAAAAATTAGTGAAATACGCCATCCATTTGTATTGAATATATTTATCTACAAAAATTATTTTTGATCATCATTGTTGATATATTTCACTTGAATCAAGTATTTGATTCTTTTATATTTTAATTTGTGTAATTTATGTCTTTCTCTTAGAGTGGTTTCTAATTTATCATATAAATTTTTGAATGCTGAAATCATAGTATTACAAATTACTATTTTGAATTTAAACAATGCTAATTTACGTTTTTCCAATTTTCATTATTTTAACATTTAAATCATTCATTGTAAGTTATATTTATATTTTCAATTTTTATTTGAATATCTTATTTTCACCTCTAAACATTTACTATTAGATTCTCTTCTTTTTTGTTCATTAAGTATACTCTTAGTTTTATTGTGGATACAACTAGTAAAGGAATATCACATAAGGTTGCTTATCCCTCAAAATTCTAATATCCAAATTTTAATAATCCAATTTCTATATTTCCCTTCTTAATATTTCACTATTTAATTTTAGGATTTATTTTGTATTTAATTTCACATAAGAAGTTCTGCCCTAGGTAATTGCCAGCCATCATTAAATTTGTCAAATCTTCTCATAAAAATATTTAACGCAAGAAAATTTTCTCACTGAAAGAAATTGAGCGCGAAGGTTCTCTAAGTCCATCCAAAAAGCCTCAAAACGACATAGTAAAACATCCTACCTGGCACGAGCAGCTCTCAAATGCTAGAGGGATGATTGGTAATGCTATTGTCCACTGAGTGATTGTCTCCTCAAGGTTTCAAATCTGATTGGAAACTGTTTTAAAGCTAGCTTTCGCTGCTTCTACTTCTTAACTTCTTGATTTTCTAAACCTTTTCCGTAATAATTGGGCCTCGTCAGAGATCTTTAGAAGCTTGCGCTGTCTTTGTGAGTCCATGCTGATGAAACTTCAAAAGTCTGAGGCTAGAGTCTAAATTATCCGTAGACATTGTTAGGAGGTCTACTAGAAAACTTCACAAGGACATTTTTGACAACTATATGAGAACTATTTGAATACATATAAATCAGCCCCATATTCATATTTTGTATATATAAGCATAAACTCCAGACAATTGACCAAAGAAATTGTAATAAACTAACCAGCACACACTGATGATGATCGACAGCTGGGGCATCATGGGGCATCAACAACGTCAGTCTCTTTTGAATGACCAGAGACTAAAAGTAGGGTGCTATCGGACAAGTTGTACCCATTAATATTCAGAGCATCATCCTCATTAGCACGTACAATGATGGTGGCATCATCATTAGGAGGCAGAGAATGTCTAAGAAAACCACGAACCTTTAAAAAGGAAGGACAATGCTATGAAATATTAATAAGGTGATAAGAAAAATATATTTAATAGTAAAATAAATCATATACTCATGCTATAATGCCTTCTGTTATACAAGGAGAATATGCTGGCACCTGAGTAGGAACAAGATCATTAGAAGTTAAAATATAGTTCGGATGATCCCGATCCTCTTGCACTTGGGCAGGAGATAACTGATCAACACCGGACTTTGAAAGAGAACTTACTCTGTGTCGAGGGAGGCCTCTGGTAATAGGACGGGCAGCCAAGCGATGTCCCACCAAGTGTGAAGAAATTAGTGCTTGAATAAGGATGTTGAGATCATTAATATATAGACATTGATAGATATTATATAATAATAACAAAAATAAAGCAGTTAGCAGTGCCTACATTCATTGTGCAGAGAAGAAGACTTAGCAAAATCTTGCTTCTTATTTATGATAAGGGATCCGCTCAGAAGTGCCTCAAAAAGTGAACTACTACATGCAAGGGATACTAAACAAACCCTGATTGATCTAATCTCCCATGGTAATTCTGAGCTCCCTTCTCAAAGAAGGAAGAAATGCATGCTAATCCAGGAAAATGCGATGTCTGATCCTTGTATAATTAGTTGTTTAAGCTATACAAAAGCAAAAATCTATCCCTAAACATAAGAAGAATGCTCATATCACTAAAGAGACCCCTAAGCAGACTCAAAGATATAAAGATCCCATATTCTTAAAGTTTGTTTCTCTGGGAATCCAAGAAGTCCATCCAAACCCTCATTTTATCTCTCTAGAAAATGAAATCATGTCATCTATAACATAGTTCTTTTGGCTTGATCTTGAAAAGATATCATTTTCTTAATAAATAAATAAACTCATATTGTAATGAGGGTTTGCCTCTCTCACCCACTGCATCTATAAATATAATCCCCACATTATTTGATGGCAACTTATCAACAGGGGTTCGATGCAAGGAGCTTGATGACACAAACTGGGAGACTTGTTGGCTTGGCCTGATGCACGATTAAGCTAGGTCAAGCTCGATTGAGATCAAGAGATCTTATGGTCATTGGCGGTCAAATTATCCATTGGAAGAGTACGATGACCTAGAACCTATTTCGTGTTGAAATGGTTAAATAGATAACCATGTTGTGATTAAACTAATAAGAGCCTTCTTAGTTAACTCCTCAAACCAATATAGAATGTGTTGGCATTTGCGGTCAAACAAATACTAGCATGAGGGGGTGAATTAGTTTTGACTCAAAAAAATTAAGATTAAAAATTTTTACCTAGAAAATTTTGGTGACTTAGATTCTTATAATTTATTTGAAAGAAAATAAAAAGAAAAGAAGATAGCTCACAATCACCAAAAATTTTAAAACATAAGTGACAGAAAATTTATAATATTTCTAGTCCTTTTGATCCTATGTCAATTCTTCAAAAATTTGTCTCTTTCGGAAATCTACTAGATCCACGGGTCGTTTCTTTGTTGATCTCACAATATATAGAGAAATCTTTTCCTCATTTCTGCAAAGTTTGGTTGCCTATCGGCAAAACTTTCCCTTTTTTTTAAGTCTTTGCTGCGGCATAATTGCCTGAAATCTCGTTTGGACAACCCCATAAGAATCGGGTCAGAATGCAATGAAAAATTTTCAGAAAAATAAAACTTAAAAAGTTTTTGGAGCAAAGTCTCCGGAAGGCTTTCCTAAAATTTGAAAATTTGTTTGAGCATAGAGAACCGTTAGAATGCTGAAGCCTTTTTGAATCCTTTTTCTTAAACCTCCTTTGAGTTAATGAGAATATTTTATGGCCAACAAAGTAAAAACTTACAAATAAAATAAGTGTTACAAAGATGATGATGCTAAAGTGAATGAGTGGGTATATATTCAAATGGATGGAATAAGAAATGAGTTCATTTATAGCAAGGTTGGAGTGGCTCCAATAGAAGATAAAATTAGAGGACGTCGTCTTAGATGGTATCGGCATGTTAAGCATAGACCGTTTGATGCTCCTATTAAAAAAATTGAGCAGTTAAATTTTACCTTTGTTAAAAGGGAAGAGTAAGATCAATAAAGATATGAGAATAAATTATGTGAAGGAATATTCTTTAATTGGGACTTGGGAAGGAGCTTCTATTTGATGTGCACAATTAAAACAAAGGATTAACGTAGTAGATCTCACCGGGCATGGGTGTGATAATATATAGATGTATGTGAGTATTTTTACAACGATAAAACAATTCAAAGCAATTTAAAATTTCCACAGCTTATATTTTTGCTTGTGTAAAAGTATTCAACTAACATTACCCAAATCTTGAATTCTAAATAAAATCTAATTAAACTTGGTTCATCTAAACTATATTGAATAAGTCGGTTTCATTTTCAGTCAACCAAAATATCATTTAGATCTCTTAGAGCCAAAATGGGTCAACTAGCATCATCCCAGATCCTTTTATTTTATTAAATCACATTTGTTTAGCTACAACTATTTTTTCCCAATATTAGCTCTATTTTTTTTTTTTTTTTTATACTTGCATAATATCCAAATCCTTAAGTAATACAGATCAAGCATCCAAATTTTAACGTTCACATAAAAGTGAAACTTCTTATTTTGTTATTAAGCGTTGTGAGCCAAGTATGCATATTTAAAAATATTTCCCCTGTAGCACAAAGTAAAGTTTCACCGAGCCCCCAACTGCGTAAAATAAGTAGAAATATCTGCAAACCATCGTGGTTAAAAACCTTCATTTGCCAAAATGTTGTTTCAAAAGTAACCAATCTAATCGTTGATACTCTACACCCAATTTGCACATTTAATCCTACGTATATGTCAGCTAATCTGACTGATACACTGGAACCCAAAACATATGGTTAAGCACGAATTTAAAAAGAATGGGATAAAGCTATGGATGAAGAGCTGTCAGCTTTAGAGAAGTGTAATACCCGGGAGTTGAATGAGCTGCTAAAATAAAAGAAAACCATTGGGACTAAGTGAATCTGCAAACTCATCAGTTAACCTGAATGGAAATGTGGAAATATATAAATCTAGGCTTATTGCAAAAATGTATCATCAGATAGAAGGCAGAGGCTACACAATCTTTTTCTCCCGTTGCAGAAAGTAATCATACAAATATTTCTTGCAATAGCTGCATAAAAATCTGGGAAATACAACAACTGGCTGTTAAGAATACTTTCGTACATGGTTTCTTAAATGACGAAGTGTAATCAGACAAATTGATACACTGCAAATAAACTAGTGTAGGTTTGCAAGCTTCTAGAGAGTGAAATAAGAAATCCACTTCTCATTTGGAATTTATAGCCCTTATTGGGCTTGCATAAGCTTCTAGAGAGGGGAATAAGGAAACCACTTCTCATTTGGAATTAATGGGCTTTAAATAGTCTAAACCCAACCATTGTGTATTCATCAAATCATCCAAATATTTCTTTTTGGCTTTTCTTATTAATGCCGATGACGTCTTACTTACGATAGTATCTTAAGAAGAGATTAAATGGTTGAATCTTTCTTGTATAAAAAAAATATTATAAAAAATCTTTGCCATGCCAAGTATTTTTTAGGTCTGGAGATTGGGAGATCAGAACATGGGGTTTTTATGAATCAAGTAAAGCTCATCAAAGGCATCATCAAGAATATGAGATTTTACATTACTCTTAAGGGACTACTAGTCCTCTTCCAAAAGGGTATAAAGCTCTTAGACAACGCAAGTCCTTTACTGAAAAACATAGAAACATGCTAAAGACTTGCTGGAAGATTGTTATATCATAGCTTTACTAGGCTGGACATCTCTCATTGGGTACTAGAATAGCTGAGCAGTACATTCTATTAACACATCTTGCAACTTCAGCTGTGGATTCGCTTCTCTTCATTCCACTGTTCATTCACATATCTTGCAATATCAGCTGTGGATTCGGTTCTCTTCAATCGCCACTGTTCATTCACTCTGCTGGAGGATATAAATACCCTCCGAACACCCTACAGTGATGTATGCCGAGCCTTGTATTTTCTAATTGTTTATACTATTCAAGTATATTTTCTATGTTCACAAACACCATTACATGGTATAAGAACGGAATCGATCAAGAATAAGTCTTTCCCGATTTTAGATTACTTGGAAAATCTGAACCAAGAAGAAGATAATGCAAGATCACATACATTTCTGCTAACCGGTAATTTTCTTTCCCTCGATTTTTTATATTGTTTATTTTTGTTAACCTTGATTCGTGGTGGATCTCTCATCATCAGTATTTTCCACCAATATTCAAGTATCTCCAAACACCAATCCAGATCAAAATCAACTTATTATCAGCTTTCATCTTCTTCTTTAGGTGAAACTTAATAAAAACAAGTATTCTCTCTGGCGATCGCAGTTTTTATCTTTCTTTCACGCCAATGGTTTAATGGGATACATTGATGGTAACATTTACCTCCTATTCAATTACTCAACACTATCCTTCCGAATCCTAAATATATTGTTTGGTTCAAACAAGATTAACTAATTCTCAGCTAGATCATATCCACCTTGACTCTGCACATTCGGACAAATCCTCAGCTGTGACAATTCCGTCTCAATGTGGAAATCCTTAGAAATGAAGTATGCATCCACTTAGGTGCGTCTGTAACAACTAGTATCAATTAAGAAACATCAAAAAGATTCACAAACTATGGTAGAATTCATCCAAAATGCCAAGAATATCGCTCGCCAAATATTATTGACCTATTCTTTCATTTTTAATCAACAGTTGTCCTTCAGCATCCTGATTTGCTTGGGCTTCAATTATGCTTTACGGGGGCCGTTACGATAAAAATTCGTTTAGATCCCCTTCCACTGGATGAATTTACCAGTATCTTGCTAAATCATGAATTGCGTTCTCTGAGAAGTCTACCCAGCATTCAACAAACACACAACAAGAACACTACAATGCTTACACCTTCAGGTATCATGACAGGGCACACGGTGGTTGTGGCAGGATCCACTTCTAAAATTGAGAATCCATTCTCCTATTACCTGCCAATTGCGCAACCGACAAGGGCATACTGCTATCGAAAGACCAATGCTGCTGTTTTCTCATAGCCCAGTATCTTACCATGCGTTCTGTGTCTGAACCATGGATTTTTGACTCAGGAGCGACCCATCAGTTAACATTGCAACTTGAAAATCTTCATCTCAGTAAGTCATTCCAATGAACGGATCAAATTTAGCTTGTAAATGGGGCTGCTATCAATATTAGAAACTCAGGTGATGCTACTTTACCTCATTCATTTCACATTTTTCATCTTAATAATTTGCTTCATGTATCTCAAATAGCTTGCAATCTCATATTCGTAAGTCACAGTACTGTTGATAATGGAATTTTTATTGAATTTCATCGGCTTTCTTACATTATCAAGGATTCTCAAACAAGGAAAGAACTTCTTTGAGGCACGAACTTCTATGAGGCAGGCTCACTGATTGCCTTTATCATTTTCCACCAATATAGCCATTCTTTCAGGTAAATAGCAGCAAACTCCTTTCCAACATTTGGCATGACTGCTTGGGACATCTTACCATTGATGTGCTTTGCAAAGTTGCCAGTACTCATCACTATCACCACAACTCCTTCATCACCTCTGTGCATTTCATTTCATCATGGAAAACAACATAGATCTCAATTACTTCAGTCTGAAACCATAAACCTTTTCAACTCATCTATTCTGATATTCGGGGTCCTACCCCTCCCCATCATTAGATGGATATGGATACTATGTTGTTTTCGTTGATGCTTACTCAAATTTTGCTTGGTTATATATCATATGATGCGCAAATGCGAAGCTTTATTTATTTTTCTAGCTTTTAAATCTATGATAGAAAATGTTTTATCCTTGAATATTATTGCTTTACTATATGGTGGTAGAGAATATAAAAATTTACTAGCACTCAAGTCACTTATTGTATTCAACATTGTTTCTCTGCTCCATGCACACCAGTTCAGAATGGCAAAGCTGGACAAAACCGTCGTCACATTGTTGAAACTAGTAGTATTCTTTTACTTTATGCAAATTTGCCTTGTCATTTTATGGTACATAATTTTAAAACAGCCACATACCTCATTAATAAACTCCCTAACATATCACTACAAAGAAAATTACCTTATGAGTTCTATCCATCATTCTTCAACTACAAATTTCTAAGTATCTTTGGATGCCTCTGTTTCTTGTGGCGCAAACCATATGCATTAAATAAGCTTAAACTTAGATCTCAACTGTGTTTTCATTGGGTATGCAGAATTTTATCAAGCTTACTTGTGCTATGAATCCAATAATTCAAAATTTTTATATCTCACCACATTACATTCGATGAAGCCTGCTTCCTTTCAAAAACCATTATGCAAACCTTTCCAAGCTCATAGTTACCACCCCCAACAAAACTTGTCATACCTATGGACGTACCTACTACTCGTAATCTTGTTTTTTCACTACCTTTGCGTCCTTCCCAGCCTCCACTGCAAAACTGTAGAAACACTCATCCTGTAATAACCAGAGGTAAAATAGGGAACTTCAAACCGAAAACATTCCATGCATCCAAACTCACATGCCTCCCCGCTACACCTTCAAGCCATATTCAAGATATTTGGGAATCCAACTGGACAGACGCAATGCATCATGAGTTACATGCTATGCAAAAAATAAAACTAGGAGTCTCATTTCGCGGCCACTAAATGTCAATGTTATTGGAAGCAAATGGTTATTTTGGTTAAGTATAATCCTAATGGTTGTATTGCAAGACATAAAGGCATACTAGTTGCTCGTGGATTCACTCTAATGGAAGGCATAGACTATCATAAAACGTTCAATCCTGTTATCAAACCACTTGTGGTCTGCCTTACCCTCACCACCAGCTCTAACAAATGATTGGGTCATTCAGCATTTAGATTTCGACAATGCATTTCTGGATGGTGATTTAGAAGAAAGCATCTACATGGAACAACCCTAACTATGTTTGCAAGTTACTCAAAGCCATCTATGGCCTCGAACAATTTTCCTGGGCATGGTATCATAAACTCTCCTTAGCGTTTACTCAACTGGGTTTTGTTAATACTACAAGTGACTCATCTTTGTTCGTCTACAAATAACAAGACCATGTTATATTTTTTCTTGAATATGTTGATGATGTTTTACTTACATTCAACTTCCCGCAGAGTTTACATCATACTATTGATATTCTATTTAAACAGTTTGTCGTTAAGGACCTTGGAAATGTAAACGTGTTTCTTAACATTTGCATTTCTGGCACCAAGAAGTGTACGCTTCTGTCCCAACTACATTTTGTATAGATCGACTTCTTCAACAAATGGATATGGAACATTCAAAATTTGCTCTCAACTCCAATGGTAGGCAAACGGACAACGCTCTTTCTTGGATCCAACCCTATATCGAAGTACTGTAGGTGCTCTTCAATATTTGCAAAAACAAAATATGTCAACATATGCACAATCCAGCTAATACCAACTGGACTGAAATCAAACGAATACTATGATATTTAAAGAGCACTAGAACGTATGCGCTGAAATTAAACCTGCTTAGAGAATTCAAACTTGCAGCTTATAGTGATGCTGATTAGGCTAAATAGTTTAGATGGCAGAAAATCTATTAGTGGGTTTTCCATCTTTCTCAATTCGACTCTCATCTCATGATCTTCAAAGATAGAACAAAGTGTAGCGAGATTAAGTGTCGAAGTGGGATACCAAGCTATTGCCAATACTACAAGCGAAATTTGAGAACTTGCATGGATCAGTGGTTGTCTGTTCATCTTATTTCTGCTAAGCTTCAACTGGCCGACATCCTGATGAAAGCATTCTCGTCTATTGTATTCAGCCACATTGCCGACTAGTTAATCATTTCTCTGCCATAAGCTTGAGGGGAAGTATTAACAATCTTGCAACATCAGCCGTGGATCAGCCGTTTGTTGTCAATCACCACCTGTCATTCAAACTGCGGAAAGGATATAAATTGTTAAAAATCAAGATGAGTTATTTTGTTTCTTTTATTTTTATTTATTTTACTTTGTAACTGTTCACTCCTCGTAATCTTCCACTCCTCTTAACTGCTCATTCTTTCTAACCACTCACTCCCTCCCAGCATTCATTAAATGCCACAATCACTCTCTTTTCTAAGTCACCCAAAATCTCTCTTAATTTATGTGCAAGTTAATCTTACTTTTATACAGTTATTGTGAATTGCATTATGCAATTATTATTTTCTTCTAAATTTTATTTTAACTCTCTCCAGTTGTAAGCATACACTTGTATTTTGTAATTTGTCATTATTAGTGTTTATTGAATGAATTATTTGTGCAAAGAAGGTGAAGTATCCTTGAACAAGGGAATTTTTTACATGGTATCAGAGATGCGAAAGTTTTAGCTGGGCTAAGTTCTTTCGTTGTGCAATTATCCGAATTTCTCATCAATGGAAGGCAGTGGCAGTTTCCGTGATTTGGGGATCGATATGCTCACACATACAAATTTCAAGAAATAGAAGTCATGCATGGAGAGTTATTTATTGGGAGAAGATTTGTGGGAAGTCGTTGACGGAGATGCACCGAAAGCGGTAACGCCAAGTGGAACGAATGACCGGGAATTCAAGCATTGGAAGAAATTGAACGCGAAAGCAGAGTTCACTTTTAAAAGGACTATCTCACCGGACTTGTTCGACCACATCATAGGGTGCAAATCGGCATCAAAGATTTGGTCGCACTTGATGGTTTGTTTAACAAGAAAAATGTGGCAAGGCTTCAGTTCTTGGAAAACGAGTTGTCAAAAGCAAATCTAGGAGAGCTTTCCATCTCGGCTTTCTTCTTGAAATTGAAAAATCTATGTGCAGAGATTACTACATTGGAGCTAGACGAGCCAATCTCAGATGCAAAGTTGAAGAGGCATATTATCAGAGGATTGCGGAAGGAGTATCTATTATATGTCACAGCAGTGCAAGGATGGGCTACTCAATCGTCTCTGATGGAGTTAGAGAACCTCTTGGTGTCTCAAGAGAGTTTGGCTAGATAGATGGCAGGGATGTCTATCTCTAGTGAAAGCAGTGATGTTCTATACACTGGGAAGAAGAAATAATGGGAAAGGAAGAAGAAGAAGAATGACAGAGAAAGTTCTTTTACTTCATCTAGGGAGAGCGGTGCTTAATTCACTCTCAGGAATGATGGAGGAAAAAAATATGAAATGCTTCAGGTGCAACCAGGTTGGACATTACAAGCGTGATTGTAGGGTCAACTTCAATCCGGGTTGCAGCAGAGAGGGAAGAAGGTACAAAGGAAGACGAAGGTTGGGGGAGGTGTTTTCTTGCGAAGAAAGTCTCTATTGTGGAGGCCTTAGCCTCTGTGAACTTCTAAGACAATTGGATCATCGATTCCGGGTACGGACATCACCTTACAGGTGATGGATCCAAATTCTCATCTCTGCGAAAGTATGAAGGAAGTGAAGCAATTGTGACAACGGATAACACAGTTCATCCCGTAGAATAGGAGGGGATTGTGACAGTGGGCAGTGATTGGAATGCACACACATTAAAGAGTGTGTATCATGTACCGGGCATGAAGAAGAATCTATTTTCAGTAACAAATGCGGTTGATGCAGGGTACCATGTGCTCTTTGGGCCGAAGGAGGTGAAGTTCCTACGGAACTTAAATTCGGTGAAGGCAGAAGTGATTCACACTAGAAGATGAGTTCGTGATCTGTTTGTTCTTTCCGCAACGTCATACGTGGACAATATGAAGGGCAATGATAGTGCTGTAATTTGGCACGAAAGATTGGGGAACGTTGGCATGAAAAAGCTGAGAGTGATGGTGGCAAATAGGCTTATGAAGGACTTACCTCGCTTATTCTATTTTGGAGACGGGCATGTATGTGAGGGATGTCAATTTGGAAAGTCTCATCGTCTTCCCTTTGACACATCTTTCTCAAGGAGCAAGAGACCATTGGAGTGCATCCATAGCGATGTAATGGGGCCAACTACTACCCCGTTGTATTCAGGAAATAGATATATGCTGTTATTCGTGGATGACTTCTCACGCTATACGTGGGTGTATTTTTTAAAGGAGAAGTCAGAAGTGTTCAGCAAGTTTTTAGAATTCAAAGAGAGGGTGGAATGTGTGCTTGGATAGAAAATCAATAAGCTGAAAACCGACAATGGAGGGGAGTTTACATCCGCTGAATTCTTTTCTTTTTGCCGCAAGTATGGAATCAAGAGGGAGTTATCTTGTGCTTACACACCAGCAAAATGGGGTAGTCGAAAGGAAGATTCGACACATTACTGAGACTTGCTGGTGTTGGATGCATGCCAAGGGAATTCCCAAGTCCTTATGGGCGGAGGGAATGTCTTGTGCGGCATATGTGATCAACCGAATGCCACTAAGCCAGAACAATCAAAAGTCGCTGCACGAACTCATGTTTGGAGAAATATCAAGTGTGAAGCATATGCGAGTATTTGGAGCGACTTGCTATGTTCATGTCCTAGATACACGAAGAACAAAGCTTGAAACCAAAGCCATTAAGTGTGTTTTCATTGGCAACAATGAGCGGAAAAAGGGTTGGAAATGTATGGATCCCCAAACTCGGAGGTTCATTCTCTCATGATGTAGTGTTTGACGAGTTGACATCATACAATAGAGGCTCTAGCATCGTGTTGGAAGAGAATAGAGAAGAAGCAAGCCTTGAAGAAGAAATTGAGGGAGGATCAGTTGAGCTACCTGTGTCTCCAAGAGCCCCATACTCTTTTTGAGTTTGACGTCGATGGAGACGGAGTCAAGGAGAAGGGGGAGTAGCGCTCAAGTCATAGTGACGGGGAAGCATGTGCGGAGACAGGAGGTGGAGAGGTAGAGAGGTAGAGAGCGGTTTTACTCTTGGAAGGTCAAAGCGAACCATTGTTCAGTCGACTCGCTTTAAAGAAGGAAATTTAGTAACAGTGTGTTCATGTTATTTTGTTGGCCCACTTGTTGAGCGGGAGTCATCATGCTATGACGAAGTCGTAGGTGCAAAACAATGGGTAGATGCCATGGATGAGGAGATGAGTGCCCTCAAGAAGAACGAAACATGGGATATTATGCCCAAGGTTGATGGTGTTGTCCCAGTTACTTGAAAATAGATTTATAAAGTGAAGAAGAGGTGGACGCTAGTGTTGAATGATTCAAGGCTCGGCTTGTTGACAGACTTAAAATATGTCTGCGCTTGCACGCAAGTGTACGTGGTCTGAAGTAATAAGTGGAAAGTTTAGTTTCTGGGATTTATCGAACCTCAGGGAATTGAGTGTTTTGTTACTAAGGTATATCTATGATCACTAATGTTTAAGCTATATGTATATTGTTGAAATTGGTTTCTGAACAAGCACGACAACTCTTAGTAGAAAATAATTCTGATAAAAGGAAGGGGAGAGTTGGGTTTCTCCCACATGATATGATAGATTACTTATGTATGACGATTCCTCAAGCATTCATCTTTTCTTTACTTAGTTTTTAATCAAGTGCACATTGTCCTTCTTAGAGTTTTAACTCAAAGATTTACAAGTTCAAATCTCGTGCATGAAATGAACACACAGTCAGTTCTATTTCAGCACAAAGACTCTTATAAGATTTTAGATTTTTAGTTTTCCTCTTATCTCTTGATCATGGAGATGAGAGTTATGTAGTTAAGATTTTACAAGCATTGATTTCACTAAGAGCGTTACGCGCATCATGCATAGTTGAGATGAGGGAGTGATTTCATTGGGCTTAATGACTATGTCACATCATTCATGAGCACTTAATGAATTCATTCCCTCCCTCAAGTATGCTGAGCAACGGAGCTCAATTAGTGGGTCTTAGCATCACACGCTTCAACTCCTTAGTTGAGCATAGATCAAGGTGCACTAAGCTCAAGAACTTTCTCACATAGTTCTAAGCTCTCATGCACTCATGAATTCAGCATCAATAACTAAGGTGAGCTATGGAGCACAAGATTTTTTAGTCCTTGAATTCGTTTAGTCCTTTGTCTTTTGGTCCTCATTCAAGTCCACAATAGTCCTTCACATTTCTTTAATAAGTCATTGAGTTCACAATTTTTATTAAAGCTTGAGGAAAATTTCATACATCATAGTATCATTCAATACATGTGAGATTACCCCAACCCTCCCTAAGGGGGGTTTAACTTTCCATTACACAAGAGATGAAAAAGAACACATACATGGATAAAGACCCTTTCATGATCAACTAAGAAAAAACACAAGACAAGAGTTTAGAAAATACTAGGAACGTTTCTTTGGGAAGTTCTCCAAACTTCTCCTCTTCTTGCTTATGGTTGCTTCTCCTAGGTCCGTAGTGTTGCCTTTCTCCTTCTTCTCCTTAGCAAGAGGAGTTCTTCCACTCTTGGAGAGTTCTTCTTCTCTTCTATGCAGCCCTCTCCTTACTTAAGTTGTAGTGAGCCAAGTTGGGAACCCCCCTTTAAGTCAAGAAGGGTGGTACTTATAGAGGTGGACTGCACTCTTCATCTTCACATTCAAATTTTGCTGTCATGATGGCCAATCCAACTTGAGGGGTGAAGTGACTTCCACTTTTCCATTGTTTAATCTCCACATCACCTCAAAATATCAATTTTTCCTTTAAAAACAAATCTGCTGCCGAAGGAATAATGGCTAGAGACAAGGAGCTCGTTGGGGGTTTTGTCCCAGCCACATTTAATGCTCCGCTCAGACAAAATTTCGGCGCGCCGCTGCAGTGCACCGTTGCAGTGCGCTGTGGGGTGCTATAGCGGAAAGTTTTCGCAAAATGGCCCGCAGTGGCGCGTTGTGGCGTTCTGGTTCGTAAATTGATGATCCGCTACAGCGCGCTGTAGCGCGAGCGTTTTGCAAATTGCTCCGCTGCAGCGCGTTGTAGCGCTAGCATTTCGCAAAATAGTCCGTTGCAGCGCGCTATAGCGCTAGCGTTTTGCAAATTGCTCCGCTGCAGCGCGCTATAGTGCCAGTGTTTTGCAAATTGCTCCGCTGCAGCGCGCTGTAGCGTCAGTATTTTGCAAATTGCTCCGCGGCAGCGCGCTATAGCGTCAGCATTTCACAAAATGCTCCGCTACATCGTGCTGTAGCGCCATCGCTTTGCAACTTGCTCCGCTGCAGCGCGTTGTCGCGCCAACGCTTCGCAAAATGCTCCGCTGCGGTGCGCTGTAGCGCCAGCGCTTTGCAAGTTGGACCGCTGTAGCGCGCGGCAGCGGATTTTTTCCATAAAACTTGGAAAATTGTCCAGAAATGTTCAGAAATTGTTGGATAAGTATTTTTTCTGAAAAAATAGGTAAAATTGGATTAAGGAAACAGTTTTAATATGAAAAATAAATGAAACTTTCCTTTATTTAGGATATAAATTATGGATTTATCACTTGTCGCCTGAGATTTCTCACGGAAGCATGGAGAGGACTATGAAGAGATGTTTAGTCCGGTTGCAAAGATGACATCAGTACGTGTTGTGATTGCATTGGCAGCATGCCAAGGTTGGAGATTGTGGCAATTAGATGTAAAGAATGCATTTTTTTATGGGGAGATCGACAAAGATATCTTCATGGTGCAACCATAGGGATACATATCCGAAAAGTGTTCGGATCACATTTGTAAATTGAAGAAGGCGTTGTATGGTTTAAAACAAGCACCACGGGCATGGTATGGAAAAATAGCGGAGTACTTGCAGTTTTGTGGATATTTTGCTTCATATTCTGACTCAAGTATGTTTGTGAAGAAGTGTGATGACTTACATGTTCTAGTACTTTTGTATGTCGATGACATAATTGTAACAGGGAATGACGATGGGAGGTGGCAATGCTTAGAGCGGAGCTATCAATCTAGTTCGAAATGAAGGATTTCAGTGAACTTCACCATTTCCTTGGCTTGGAAGTTCAAAGGGTGAAAAAGGGGCTACTAGTTTTGTCAGAAGGGATATGCCAAAAAGATTGTTGAATGATTTGGCATGAAGGAAGGCAAGTTATGCTCCACACCCTTGGAGACAAACTTGAAATTGACTCGTGAGGAAGGTAGGGTTCTAGTGGATCCTAAGCCATATCGTGCACTAATAGGGAGTTTGATCTATTTGATGATTACAAGGCCGGATGTTTCATATGCAGTGGGTCTAGTGAGTCGTTATATGCAGGAGCCATGGAAGTCACATATGGATGCAGCTAAAAGAATTCTCAATTACGTCAGGTCAACCTTGGATTTTGAATCGTTGTATGAAAAAAACACATATTTTGTGTTGCACGGGTTCACAAATCTAGATTTTGCTGGAGATAATGATGATTGAAGGTTGACATCTGGATATGTATTCATGTGTGGATTAGCAGCGGTCTCATGGTGCAGAAAGAAGCAGGACTGTATATCCATCTCGACCACCGAAGCAGAGTACAAGGCGTCATCTTTGGTAGCTCAAGAATGTATCTTGCTTTGCCGACTTATGGAGGACTTATTTATGAAGATTAGAAGGGCTACTGTATTTCGCGGGGACAACGAGAGTACTTAAAGCTTGTAACAAACCCAATTTTTCATGCTCGAACAAAGCATATAGAGATTGAGTGATAAGTTCAAGAAGTATAACGAAATAAAAGAAGAAATGCAAGCAAATTCATGTTAGAATGATCTACTTTGATTTGTTTTCCCATATTTTCAGGCAAAAAGACAAGCTAGGGAAATTCTGGAAGAAAATCGTTGCAGCTCTCCAAGGCGGGTTGAACTCGAAGCCTCAACCGCCCCCGCGCTCCACAGCGACATTTATAAAATCAGACTCAGCAAATGAAGATTTAATAGAACCGTTGTCGCGTGCCTAAGCACGCCACAACGGAGTGAAAATGAAATGAAGATTTATTGATCCGCTACCGCGCGCTGCAGCGGATCTGATTTGAAGGTTCAGCCGCTACCGCGCGCTATAGCGGGTTCAGTTCGAAAGTTAAGTGCTACCGCGCGCTGCAGCGGAATAAAAGGGTTAAATACAAATAAATGAAATGAAATTTAATACAGCCGCTGCAGCGCGCCCAAGCCCGTCGTAATTTTGCCAGGTTTGAGCATTAATGACAGCATAGGGAAGGGTGCGAATTCAAACAATTTGCTTTCCCCAACTGTTTGAAACTCCAAATCATTTAATTCTTGCCTATTCTCAAGAGAATATTAGAATAATTGCAAGGCATCAAATCAAGGAAGTTGGAAAGGGTGGCTGATTTAATTACAATGGGTGGAGGGTTCTCTTAAAAGTCTGCTGCCATTCAAGTCTAAGAGAGGGTTCCCCTCTTTGACATTCAAGATCATAAATTCAGAGCTGCTGTAGAGAAAAGAAGGAAGAACCCAAACCAAGGAAGGAGAAGAATTCCATTCGAAGAAAGAAGGGAAGGAAATTCGATGAGCTAAAAGAGGAGAAGTTGGAGAGCAGGAGGAAAGCTGGAGAATGCTAAGGGCAATTCCTAGTATTCTTCTTTAACCTCTCCTTATTTTTTTTCTTACAGTAGAACCATGCAAGGGTTCACGTCTTTGTATTCCATATTCTGTATTTCTTTTGGTATGGAGAGCTAACCTCTCGGGTTGGGCTAGAGTCATGTAACAAGTAGAAGGACATATGGTGCTTGTATCGATTTTCTTTAATGAATAAAATTCCTTATCTTTTTATGTGGATGTGTTACTTGTGTAAGCATGCATGTGACAAATGTTTATTATGTTTTTCTTACAAATAGTTTATAATGAAGATAATATTGAATCAACTAGACCTTTCGAGTTAAAGAGAATGCACATAAAGGTCCTCGCCACGAATACATATTCGCTGCGCGAGGATTATCGGTGTAAAACACCTTAGCTTGAGATGAAAAGGAGGTTAGATAACTTAAATCTCTTTGAGCTCCATAGCTCACCATTGGCATAAAGTTAGGAATGTGTGCGTTAGTGCTTAAATACCAACATCATTCTCCTCTCTAAGTCGCCCAAAATTTTTCTTAATTTATGTGCAAGTTAATTTTATTTTCCTACAGTTATTGTGAATTGCATTATGCAATTGTTATTTTCTTTTAAGTTTTATTTTAACTCTCCAGTTGAAAACATGAACTTGTATTTTGTAATTTGTCATTATTAATGTTTATTGAACGGATTGTTTGTGCAAAGAAGGTGAGTATTCTTGAACTAGGGAATTTTTTACATAAACACCCTACAGTGATGTATGCCAAGCTTTGTATTTTCTCAGGTAACCTGTACTTTTCAAATGTATTTTTGATGCCAGCAAACACCTAACACATTCAACATCCTTGATAGTTATATAGGGAAGCTGTGACTAATTGGTCAAATATGTTTATAGATTGTCCAACAAAGTGATTGCATTTTTTTCATAAATTAAGTATTACAGTGAGGATACTTTGGTGGTTTGAGTGGGTATATGTTCGAAGGGATAGAAATGAGTTCATTCATAACAAGAGCGGCTCTAATAATGTTGTCTTAGAGATGAATCAAAAAAATTGAGCATATAAATTTTGCGCATATTAAAAAAGGGAGAGAAAGATAAAAAAAAAAAAGAAGAAGAAAAATCATTAAAAAGAATTTTCTATTTGGATTTTTGGGAGGCTTGATTGTCACAATAAAAACAATGGATTCATATAGATGATCTCATCATGCATTGATGCATGCTAAATATAATATATAGATGAATGCGTGTATTTTTACAATAGAAGAATTTTTTTTTCTTACAATTTGCACCACCCACATAGGGCGATGCGTTTTCGTCGCCCGATTTGTAACCGTAGCAACCCTCTTTTGCAACAATAAAGCAATTCAAAGCAATGCTGTTAAAATTTACAAACATCGAGATTCAAAGGTAACTTTGTAAATACACAAATTATATATTTTATGCATATAGTTATCCCTTTAAAGCTTTGGGTGTCATTAGGCTGGCTTCGAGTCAATCGAATAGTGTTAGCTCATATTCGAACTCAAAATTTTTGAGTTGAGTTTGATTTGAATTTGTTTGAGTTCAAATCATTTCGAGTCATTTCGAGTTGAATCAAATAGTGTTAGAGTTAAGTCGTTCGACTCGAAAATTTCAAGTTCAAAACATTTCAGGTTTGAGTTCAAATTTTGAGTTTCAAGTCAAATTACTAGCCATTGTATCTTATATATATATAGATATATACAATTTTTGGAGCACCCCCTAATTTTGATTGTCGTTAGGTTCAAATCCCGCGAACCCAGG
This sequence comes from Gastrodia elata, assembly GCA_016760335.1. NCBI lineage: Eukaryota > Viridiplantae > Streptophyta > Magnoliopsida > Asparagales > Orchidaceae > Gastrodia > Gastrodia elata. Next base: position 971,443 of record CM028672.1, on the reverse strand, counting down.
TGTACGGCATCAATGACTCGCTGCCGGCGGCGGGCGTCGCAGACGACTACGAGTCTCTTCTGAAAAGGCTGCTGAGCGAAGGAGTGCTGCGGGAATGCGCAGTCACCGGCGTTCCAAAGTTTGATCTATTGTTCCTGGGAATGGGTCCGGATGGCCACGTGGCTTCCCTATTTCCCGGACACCCTCTCCTCCTCGAGAACCAACGCTGGGTTGCTTTCACCGTCGACTCCCCAAAGCCTCCGCCGGAAAGAATAACGCTCACTCTCCCTGTTATCAACTCGTCTGCTAATGCCGCGCTCGTCGTCACGGGGGCCGGCAAAGCCGATGCCCTGTTTCAGGCGGCCTCCGCCGGTCAGAATTCTTCGGACCTGCTGCCTGTACAGATGGTTAAGCTGTGCGACGGAGCGCTAACGTGGTTCGTCGATAAAGCCGCCGCTTCGAAACTGTAGTAAAGTATGGCAGCAGCATCGGTTGGCATCCTCCTCTCCATTATTGCTAGAGCCATAAATATTAATTTTAGGATTTTATAAAATTTGTTAAAATCAAATATGAATTTTTTTTTCTTTCGTGGTCATTAGCTTTAGTTGGAAACAAGAAATAGCTTTTAAATTATTATGATATCTTATTAAAACACTTAAAATAAGTTTTATGATTAAGTATTTTTAAAAATATAAAATCTATACAATCTTTTATTGGGAAAATTGTGAATTTATTGTTATCACAATTTTATTGCAGGTATTAAAATACATGAAAAATGAAAATATTTTATTACGTTTATACTTTATTGGCATACACACGCTTGTCTATATATATATATATATATGTATATATATATATTAGTCATATTTTAGACACTTGTTTCAGATGTCACCCAAATCTCAGGCCTCCCTCACTCCCCCAATAATCAAGAATTTGTCCCTAGACTTTTTAAATTGGTCGAAGAGCCTTAAATTGATTTGCAGTGACATTTTATGTAACATTCCGAGGATAGGTCGATTCAAATTTGTACATTAAGAGAAAAATTAGAACCACTATTGAGTTATTTCATTCAAACAAGGCTGGTTTTTTTTGTCTCATGGTTCACTTTGCCAGATGTTATCATCACCTAATGGATGGTGATGGTTGAATGGCTAGTGTACAACTTCATTATGATGTGTGGGATTGGTGGATATGATTGAATGTCCGGTGTGCGGGTCTAATGGCCTTACCTTTTGCACATGACTGTTCTAAAAGACCTAATAAAAAATCCGGTGTGCTCAATGCGCATCGAGAGGCTCTAGATGCTCATCTGACCCAAGTACTGAAAGTAGGTTTCACCAAATATCAAAGTGGAAGTGAATCTTAGCTCGCATGGCATTCAATTTCTAAGCTCACGACAAAGATGTAGGGTAAATTGATTGGATCAGGGCTCAAATGATATGACGGGATCCACCGAGAATTGCTCACATAATCTAAGGTTCAAGTAAGCTTAATTAGCACGTTTTAGATCTTAATTTCAAATAAAAAATATTCATTATAGTTCATAGATTAATTTGGGAATGACGAGAACAAATTATCAGACAAGGCCACCCGCAACTTGAGCTGCGGGGCTGATCACACTGTAGCATCGGGTCGCCTGGCTGGGCCGCGGGTTTAACAGATGACGATTGGTTAAATTAAGATGGCCCGATCACACTAAATAATAGATCTTACTGCTCTCAAACACCCTATGGTAAATATTAAGCAGTATTAAATGAATATATCATCCAAATGTCTGCAACACAAATTATTCTGTAAAGCCATTGAATTGGCTGCCCATAAATACAAACAAAGAAAAGGAAACACACATTTATTGAAGACCATGATTCATTCATTCTGAAAAGCAGAAGCTGGGAAGGACCTGCCGATCCCGAGAGAGGACTTGAAGTAGATGGTGGCGCCATCATCGGAGCAAGTCATGTCAACAATAGGGACCCACAAAAGCATCTGCTTGCTCTTGACGCCGGTCATCCTCTTCATCTTCCCCTTTCCGACGTAGGCGGTGACCTCACGGGCATAGCTGACCTTGGTGTTAGTCCCCCTGAAGAAGTGCTCGTAGGGAGCCTTCTGCCTCATCCACACGAATCCCGTGGCCACGACCCGACCGCATTCCTCCAGCCCTTTCAGCGGCATCACCCCCTTCGGGAAACCCAGCTGCTCCAGCATCTCCGAGCAGTGCTCGTAGCATTCCTCCGCCCCTTGAACTATCTCCGCCCCTTCCCGCTCCTCCTCCGCCTCCCGCCCTCTCACAGCCGCCACCGCCGTGCCGCCCTCACTCGAAGCAAGCGTTCCCGCCATGCTCTTCTCTGGGACTTGCATTGCAGACTTGTGCTCTTATATGAAGAGTCCGGAAGCAGGGGAGATCACCTAATTTGCTTCATCTTACATTACCGGTCAACCACCTAACTAACAACTTTTGGATTTATGTACATATTTTGTAGATGAACTAAGTAGTTCAACAATTTTGGCTAATTTAATTTGATTAATATTTTTGATGTTTAAGACAATAAAGAAGTGAATGGGTCACGTATCCTTAGTTGGCGTCAGCGTCTTTGTTTTCTGATCATTAAAGTTGGAAGCAACTGAGAGGCCATTTTCTTAGTACACGAAACTTGAGTGTCTCTTGCTTTCTCTGTTTCCTATAAAGAAAGCTGAGTATAATACTAGCCCTCTTCTTGATGCACTTAATTCTCCACCTAACGCTTAGGCACGCCCAAACGCCGGGCTCTTGGGTTCTCAGTTGCGCCGTGCTCAAGCGCTTGGTGGTGCTGGCCGACCGGCTGGGCTCAAGCGCTCAGTTCTCGGCCCACTGTTTGGTGGTGCTGCCCGACCGGCCGGTAATTGTTATTTCAGTCTAATCATTCGTCCATAAACCACTATTGAACCACGAAAACCGGTGATTCAATTTTCAAACTGCGGAACCGACCGGTTACAGCTAATCAAAACCATAACAGTCCTATTTACTTTAACTGTCTGATGTATATATTCGAGCTCTGTCTTTCGACCGAAAAATGAAAGAAACCCTAAAAGAAATCCCTTTCATAGAAGTTGAATCGAGGAGTTTTTTTTTTCTACTTCTCGATAGTTAAAATAAAAGGCCATTTTATTTATGCTATTTTGGGTTGATGGATGATTTTAGCCATAGGTAAGTGTTGTCCTTATTGCAAGAGGGTTTGTGAGGCTGTGGCTACAAGAGTGAAACCCTAAGTCTTGTACTATTTTTCTTTCTTTTTCATAGTGAATATTTTTTGCCGCATGATTCTATGAATGTTCCCTTGCTTAAGCTTTTCCATATAAAAATCTCACATGTTTCTTCTGCGTGGGATTTGTGCATATTTGTCTTATGCAATTGTTCTTGTTCGTGTTCGAGGGAAAGAATTTTGGTACTGGCATTTATTCATTTATGATAACTGGTATCAAAGTGAGGTTGTTAAGTATCAGCGATGATAGACAAAGTAAGTACAATGTTGAGAAGTTCAATGGCACGACCATTGTATTTTTGAAGATGCATATTGAGAATCTATTGTATAAAAAGAAGATTTATTTGCATGTGGAGAATAAGCCACATGATATAAGCAATGAAGAATGGAAAGTACTAAATAGGACTATCTTCGGATCGATCCGACTTTCCTAGCCTCATTTCTCAATTTTATAAGCGAGAAGATCAAGGTGAATCTAATGAATTCCTTGAAGATGATGTTTGGGAAGACCTTGACACCCACCAAAATGTTCTTGATGAAGAAGTTATTCAACATGAAATAACATGTGAATGTTACAACACTTTCTAGTTCAGTGCACTTGTACATGATCTTATATTTTCGTTTTAGCTATTATTTTAAGTCATTATATAAATAATCCAACCTCTTAGAAAAGAAAAGTCTTATCATCTTTTTAATTTCTCTATAATAAATATTGTTTTAGATGCAATATTTATTATTGAACTATGCTTTATCATATAAAAATGTAGCAATCATTCGCACCTACATCTACCGCTTGTAGACTTAAATGATTATAATAGTATGTACATTTTATCAAGAACACTGCTAAATTACCTATGATACCCCGCCCTGCCGCTTGCGCAAACGGAGTATGAATTAGCGACGATACGAGATCATCATTCAGAGATAACCCTGGATTAGTGTTAACAAGATAAGTGTCTACTGAGAGACTACTCTCTTTGTTAACATTAGTCCTACTGAGATGTTTAAGTAACCAACTACTTAGACATACAATTGTGCTTTGAATAATCATAATTCGGAATACAAATAAATAGATGCAATAAATGAACAAAGTGCGGAAGTTGGCAGAAATGAAATATATCCATGCATCACATTCAAGAAATAAAATAGTAAACAATATGAATAATACATCCCAAATCATACGATGCTAAAATAGAAACATAAATGCAAAATTAGTTATTACAGACCATGATTTAATGAAAGTTTAGAGAATGAAAAGTTGAAATAAAATCATTCTCTCCTAAAATGAAAGAATAGCTAATGACTAAGCAACTGCAGAAGAATAATTTTCTTTTTCCTACTTCATCCTAAGCAATAAGGGTGCTACAAAGCAACAATTGAAATAAGAAAATTTATAAATAATGCATTTATAACTTAAACAAAAAATATGAGGTAAGTAAATATACCTCAAAATCAAATAGCTGCAAAAATATTAAGCATTATATATATATATATATATATATATATATATATATATATATGTATATATATATATATATATATGTATATATATATATAACTACTACAGTACAATGAAATTTCTGAACGGATATGATTAATTGTACATACTTATTTTACTACTAAAAACACAGAATATATAAAATAATATTGAAATTAGCATCCTAACATGTTTATATAGAAATCATGCATAAAATCAAAAATTTATTGAAAATACATAAATACAGAAAAAGTAACTGAAATGAACTGAAAATCATTTTCTTTTCAATTGGACGTGTGTCTAGACATCCTGCCATAATAGTAACTGGCTAAACATAATCATTGAACAGAAAATCCCACATGTATCATCTAAACCACTCATGGCTAGATTCGAACTTGACTATAGAATTAGACATGTATCATCCAAACCCCTCATGGTTGGATCCGAGTTGATTCTATCTCAGTAATAAGAATTAAAAAGGTAGACTAGCTAGAACACACTCTACTGAACTGTTATCAGATTTACTGAATTTACTGATTATTAATGCCAATGTATTATGCATTTCAAAACTAACATATAATATTCATCAAATATTACATATCTCCACTAAATATGCCAAAATACAAAGCTCAAATAACATGATAAGCAATGCATACAAATTAATGAAATAAGCAATACTAATTAAAAATTTGTAATTATTTTATTAGTATTATGTTTAATGAATGATGATGATAATAATAATACTAAGTGTTTATATATTTGTTATTATCACTAATAAGAGATGATAGTAGTGAGAGAATATTATTTATTATGATAATATTTAACAATAATAATAATTATTATTATAATAATAGTGTTGCAATTATTATTATAAGTATAATAATTTCTTATGATTTATCATTATTATTTTGATGATTATGATAAATATTATTTAATCACTATCATTATCTAATGATAATAATAATAATACATACAATAATAACAATTATGATTATAATAATAATAATATAACATAATAATATTATTATTATTATATGTGACTCTTATATTATATATATAATAATAATTTAAGAAAAATGAAAAGTAAAGAACAAAAATTGCATAAATGAAATGTTAATAGCAGTATTACAAATTAGTAGCGGAAATAAAATGTTATGAGCAAAAATAAAAATATAAAAAATAGTGATTAGTTAGCTAGCATAGTTAAATGTCAAATTAAATTTTAATTATTATTTTCTTTAATTTAAAATTTTATTTAGATAGTTTGTCCAATCAAATTTTCTCTACTTACTATTTTTTTTTTTTGAGTTTTTTGCGGACTCTTTCCGGTTCAAAGGGAGCTCTACGTGAGGAGGCGATGACTTGACCAAGAGTTAGGGAATAGTTTTTAGAAGTGTCAAACATCGTTCCGGCAGAGTTTCTGCAAGGTCCGACGGCGGTGCAAGGAGTGGTGGTTTGCCGTGAAGAGAAGAAAAAAAAAGAGAAATAGGGATTTGTCAAGAGGCGGCGGCAGCTTGGCGAGGCATCGTGGGAAGGTTTAGGAGAGTTGAGCGTGGTACCACCGAGAGGTCAGGGGGTTGAGGCAACGAGACGGGAGGCGGCCGTGGAGGAAGAGAGTAGGTGAGAGAGGAAGGGGTTAGGGCTTCGCCGTGAGAAAAATGGAAGGTTGTTTTGGAGAGGTTGGAGAGGTATAGAGGTGGAGGAGGGAGGCATCAGCAGCCTGCAAGGCGAGAATGGGGGAGCATGGAGAAGAAGAGATAAGGTTTAAGGGGATTTTATAGAGGAAGGAGAGGGAAGTGGAGGGGCGGGCAGCTCAAGCAGGCTAAGCAGGGGGAGATGTGGCCGCCCCTAAGGGAAAATGGGAGGGGTCGGTCCTCTATAGCTGGGTAGCATGCCCTAGAGACAGGAAAGGGGACCAGCAAAACGAAAAAAAAGGAGAATAAAAAAAAAATTAATTTATATATATATATATATATAAATATATATATATAACTAATATATATCTAATCTATTAGACATTTATTATGACATTCATAGATTAAATATATTATGATACATATCTTTTTATATACATATTACTACATAAATTAATATGTTATAATATATATTTAAGAATTAATATATATACATCTAACTAGGATAGTATATTATTATATTTATATGTATATAACTTCAATAATACGTAATTATTAGTTTAAAATTTGATTTAATTTAATAATATATATATATATTATTTATTTATTTATTTATTTATTTGTTTGTTTATTTATTTATTTATTTATTTTTCTTTGTGTGAATTTTAAATTTGATGAAACTTGACTCGGAGGTTCGTCTTGAAGAGATGAACGTCCTCGAACAAAAATTTCTCGATTTAATGTTATATTTTATTTTTTATTAATTTTTGAAGATAAAAACTATAAAAATTAATTACGGATACTTCGACACTCAATATTTGACGAAAAATTTTGTGTAGCCTTATTTTATTATTCTGAATCCAACGTCACCAAAATTATTGAATTTGGACTTTTATTTATTATTCATAATTTTTCTTATTTAAAAATTTTCAATAATTAATATAGGAATATTCGTTCGTCTGATCGCCTCCAAACTTTGGCATTATGATCAAAAAATATACTATTTTCAACGATATATTTTGTTTGGTTAAATTTTGTACTTACTTTGGGATCTGATTTTGTCTTGATTTGGTCAATGTTTTGAATTTCTAAATTTGAGTTGTTACACATACATACAAGATTTTGTGCATAAATAAAAGTTTTATAAAATTATAGGGTATGCCTAATGGCAAACAGGGCAAGAATAATAGCGCATACTAAAGAACTTCACATTCTAGAGAGGGTGAATGTGAATGTTTGAATCATTTTGAACCCCGCTGTGCTTATCTAATTAGGCAGACATGCTTAACTTCTCGTCCCATTCTATAGTATATGCCCGCAGAGTGAGATATTTTCATAAAATAACTTTAATTAATAATATATGAGTCTTTTACAATCTTATTGATTGTAAGATCTCATCATAGTCTTTTAGCTATGTTTTTATTGTATAGTTCTAAACTATACATTTTTAGTCTATGAGACTAAGATATATTTTTACTTATTTTGCTTAGTACTTTTATCTTAAGTACTGTGCTTTACTTATTTACAGTTCATATATAATGCAATGTATATTGTTTTAATTCCATTTAAATGCTTCATTGCTTTTCTTTTGCTTACTTAACATAATTTCATTTGAACATATACATGTTTTATTTGCTTTACTTTCAAATGCACTTTAGTAGTTTCTAGTATCTTTTAGGATATTTTTTTCGTTACCTTTTTGGTTGCATGCTATAAAGATAATACATGTAAGTACTCTTACTCATCTTACTTTCAATTATTATTATTTACAGTTATGTTTACTTTATTTCCTTACTTGAATGCTTTCAAATGTTCTGCTGCTTATTCAAATTGTAGATTAGATGTGATATCCAAATAAACTTCTAATTGAATTTGCCAATTTTAAATCGTGCTTAGACTGTTTAGTCTGACTACTTTTTTTCTTTTCTTAGCTTTGCCATATCATATTTAAATATAAAAATATGATAGATCAGGAGTATTTTAATTCAGGTGGAGCAGGATCCAGCACTTGAAGACCTTACAACTTGCTTCCGCTAAATTTTCATTACTTGCTTTTATTTCATGTGAGAGAGAATGTTTATTTTCTTACTCTTTTATTTAAATGCATGTAATAATTTAAATTATTTGTAATATTTTTAGCTTAAATCTGTGCTGAGTTTACTTATATTGAAATTGCTTGGATTGAATGAATGGATAATTACTACATTTTATAGATACATGTTGTAAATTTTCCTACATGCTCCCTAATTGCTCTTATTGCAAATTTTCTTTAACTTAACACTCATAAAGATACTTGGCCAACTTAGCATCTAGCATTTGATTAGTTTTCTCTTAATTATATATTAGATGCTAAGGTAGTACTCCAATATTGGATTCATCTCCTATTCGATATTGGGGTCGTTACAGTGAGGAACTGTGGCGACCCTCACCCTTAACCCTCAATAGGTCTAGATTAAGGGTGGAGCGTCACTCTGATTAACCCCTCACTTACCATTGGATTAGGATAAACTCCACAATCTACCTGATTAGAGAAAGGTCAACTCAGAATCAATCAAGCAGTCACTATATAAGTAAAATACAGAGTGCGGAAACGATAAGTGAGTGACATCCAAGCATCATAATATATATATATATAAGAGGAATATAACTCAGGATTAAGTAGCATAGTGAAATCTGAATACACAGTCATGGTACCTATATTATTACATTCATGAAAGTTTAAATAAATAAAGGTTCAAATACGTTCATCCTCACAGGCAGTAAATAACTAGATCTCTTCTGACCCCAGCTGCAGCGTCTCCTCCAAGAAAGGCTCCTCCTCGGGTACAGGTTCCTCAAACTGATCTATACCTGACATTGTCAATTTCACAATGTATGGCCCCAGCCAAAAAAGAGAAAATCTGGTTAGACAATTGTCTAAGTACATTTTAAGCTGAATTTTTAATAAGGTTATATAATATTACCATTTACTTCTAAGCATGATGTGTAAATATAGGAGCAGTAAGCAACACAAGTAAAAAAGGCAAACTATAGACTATGCTCTATAGTATAAATAAGGCAAAGAAAAGAGGCTGAAGCATGCCTCACATAACAAGTAATCAAGGAAAGGCATATGAGTGTAAATATAACTGAATAATACTAAAAGAAAAATTCTACATCCTAAACATACTGGTGATCAATAAAAATAATATGCCAATTAAAAATAAATAACTCAGTAGTGATATATACATATAGCATCAAGAGTCTAACATCCTAAATATATATAAAGCAGTACAAAGAAATAGCTGACTGAAAAAAAAGAATATACTAAAACAACCACAACTGCGTATAAAACTATAATACATCAACTGCCATACAGAAAAGAGCTACACTAGCTCGCCAAAAGAAACTGAAGATCTTAACACGATACGCCTAGGGCTACTCCTAGCTCGATACGACTAGGTCACCAACTATCATACCGAAATATCCTAGCACTGTACGGTTAGGGCAACTCCTAGCACGATACGGCTAGGGCAACATTCGGTATGATCAAAAGAACACTGAGAGATAGTTCAATTACATCAATCCATTATCATTTCACTTATTTACTTTAATATTTTCATAAGGAATCTAAGGAGTCTCTATAATTTCCTAATATTTTATTTATGCATCAAATGTCTTATATGATATGTTCAAAAAAAATATAAGGCACAAAAATACAATGTATGCGTAGCAACAAATAACAAGTAAGCAAGAGACTCGATTAAACATGGTGATATCATTTATTTTCTACTTAACCAGCTAACTATTCCAAGTTACACAAGTTCAGGATCACCGTTTTCCTACTATCGAGTGTAACTCAAAAATTCGTCCTTATAAGTTAAAAAGGATTGGAAGTGATCAGGTTCCAATCTAGTTCAATCAGATAGACGACTACGAATTAAACAAATAAATCATACGTCCTAATTTTGTGAATTTAGACTTTCTAACTAAGATCTGATCAAGATATTCTACACCTATAGATTATGGATTAAACACTATGAGATTTTAAGTTTAATCACATAATCCAAACTGGATAAGACCTAAGTTCTAGGTTTTATACTATAAGTGATCTACTAGTTAAGGCAAATCCTATTAAGTAATCAAACTTAATAGGATGAATCTCCTATCTTAAATCTAAAGTTAAAAGATAAACTAATCAGAATGGGTTGGAAAATAAAATAATATCTAGAAATTACTAAAACCAAGGTTTCACCCATAGGGTAACCCAATTTACCCAATGAATGAATACTAACCTATGATCTAGTCCTAGTCTCAAGAAAGGTCCTTAAGGTGGGGTGCTTAAGACTTAGGAAAAATTATTAGAATTCAATTTAATGATTTATTTTATTTGTTTATATGGTACTAATATGATTACATTATTAATCCTAGTATTCTAAGATTTTAATTAAGGGCTAAAATTGCGCATTTCCAATTTTAAGGTAAAATGACTATTTTGCCCCTACTTTAAGGGTCAAAAAGTCAACTTTTGATTTAGGAGTCCAAACTGAGTTTTTTCTTCTCCAACTAATTCCTTACTGTCTAACTTGAAGGTAGACAGTAAGTACGTCCAATTTGGACGAGAAACGACCGAGTTATGGCTAAAATAAGGCTATGGGTATTTTGGTCATTTCCCTAAATTTTAGGGTTCATATCCTAAATATTAATTCTGTGAAAATGATGACATTGAAATTCTAAACTAGGTAGCTTCTTGAATTTTTGGATTTGGAGTTAAATTGACCAAGTTATGACCATTTGAAGTCCAAGGGCATTTTGGTTATTTTTCACTAAAGTCAACTCTAAATTCTAGAGTTGACTTTTTGTCCTGATGTCCAAATAGGAAAACTAATACTACCACGGTGATGGGCCGCTCTCCTGAGCATTTTAAAACCCATATTGACTATGTTTCGATAATCGGGTAAAGCGTTATGGGGTCATAAAGAGGCCCCAAAATGCTACCTCGTTATGCGTACCCCGAAACGAAATTTTACATTACGCCATTTGATCATAAATATTTTTTTGAGTATTTTAAGACCCATATTGGCTATGTTTGGATCATCCTACAAAAAGTTATTAAACTTTTAAGTTTTACTATTCAAAAATACAATTTGAATTATTTTACTATTCATTTATTCAAATTGAATTATTTTACTGTTCATTCCTAAAGTTTAAATGTAATATTTCTGATTTTTAATTAATTATTAATTGATATTAATTAATTAATTAATTAATTTACTATAACAAAGTAATTAGTGCTAATAACTTTTTAATTAATCTTAATTATCTGTTAATATTAAATTAAATATAATTAATTAGGTTTTACTAGTTCAAAATTAATTAATTATCCTAATTACTATTTATGATTAAATTAACATTTAATTAATATTAATTAATCATCTAATTATTTTTAATTAAATAAAGTTACTATTCAAAAGTAATTAACCCTAATCCTGGGTTAATTAATACAAATTGTAATTAATTAGGGCTAACAGTAATTAATTAACACTAACAGTAATTTAATTAATTTCTAATTAACTGACTGTGAGCCCCACTGACACGTGGCACTTCCAGAGGCTGCCACGTGGCACTGTGGCCCAACAGGCTGCTGACTCAGCTCGGCTGACTGTACAGTGGGCCCACCTGACACGTGGCATTGCCAGAGGCTGCCACGTGGCACTGTGGGTCCCACGGACTGCTGACTCAGCTCGAGTGACAGGGCGGTGGGCCCACCTGACACGTTGCACTGCCATAGGCTGCCACGTGGCACTGTGGGTCCCACGGGCTGCTGACTCAGCTCGGTGACCGGGCAGTGGGTCCCACCTGACACGTGGCACTACCGGAGGCTACCACGTGGCGCAGTGGGCCCCACCTGGGCTGACTCAGCTCAGGTGACCGTACAGTGGGTCCCACTTGCCACGTGGCGGGCCCAGAGGCGGCCACGTGGCGCTGTGGGCCCACATGGGAGCCGAAGAGCCGCGCGGGCTCGGGCCGTGGGCCCCACGTGACACGTGGCGGGCCCGTAGGCGGCCAAGGGGCCTGGTGGGCCACACCCGCGGCTGACGAGGACCCGACCCGGACGGGTCGGGCTAGGGTCGACCCGGCTCGGCCCCGAAGCGCGACGCTTCGCCTTCCGGGGGTTCGGCGGACCGAACCCAACCCGCTTCGGGAACCTGGTGCGCCCGATCGGGTAGGTTTTAGCTTGATCGGAACGGTGGATGTGAAGATGACATGTTGATCTACCTGTCCTACAATTTTTGCAACAATCGAACGGTAAACGAGGGAGATCGAGGTACATGAAGGTCGAGACGACGAAGGTAATCGGCGGAAAAATAAGGCGGATTTCGGGGCTTGATTTCGGCTCGATCCGGGCTCCGATCGGTGTAAACTCGGAGCCTAGGGGTAGGCCGAGGTCTTATAGACCGGACGGCAACCTCGCCGAGGTCTGGATGCGGCCGGATTGGACAGAAAACGCGACGGGCCGCCGCGTGTCACGCGGGCGGAGAGGGCGAGGAAGACGCCTCCGGACCGTCGGATCTGTGCGATCGCGGACGGTCCGGATCGCTTCTGTAACAACCCGAGTTGTTACTTTAGTCAATTAGGACTAATCTTAATCTTAAAATTAATTTTAAGTGCTAATTAGGTCATTTGGAGTCAACTACCAAGATCCAGTCCAAACCAGAGGTCAAACGGATTAAATCTTTATTTTAAGAATTTTAGGAACCTCAGAAATTGACCTAATTAAATTGACCTCCAATCGAAAAACAGACACCGCCATTGCGTTCCTTGACCCCAAATTAGCTTGGGGTGAAGTTTTCGTGTCAATCGGAAGTCGTCAAAATTTCGACAAATATTTTAATAATAAAAATACCCCGGAAATCGAGGTATCAAAATACTCGTCGGATCAAAAATCCGACTGTGCCATTGAATTCATTGACCCCCAAATTAGCTAGGAAAAACATGTTCAAAATTTTTTTCTGAAAATGTTAAAAAATAATAATAATAATAATAATAATAATTAATTAATTAATTAATTAACGACGCCGTACGACGCCGTTAACTCCAGTTAACGGCGCCGTCCGCTCGGATGGATCCATCCGGACCGTCCGATTGCGCGCGGATCCCCCGGCTCTCGGCCGCGATCCGCGTCACGCGGTCTGGAGCGATCCGGACCGTCCGCGATCGCACAGATCCGACGGTTCGGAGGCGTCTTCCTCGCCCTCTCCGCCCGCGTGACACGCGGCGGCCCGTCGCATTTTCTGCCAATCCGGCCACATCCAGACCTCGGCGAGGTCGCCGTCCGGTCTATAAGACCTCGGCCTACCCCTAGGCTCCGAGTTTACACCGATCGGAGCCCGGATAGAGCCGGAATCAAGCCCCGAAGTTAGCCCTATTTTTTCGCCGAAACCTTCGCCGATCCGAACTTTAGGTACCCCGATCTCCCTCGTTTACCGTTCGATCATTACAAATATTGTAGGATATGTAGATTAGGATGTCATATACACATCCACCGTTCCGATCGGGCCTAAGCCAACCCGATTGGGCGCACCAGCTCCCCGAAGCGAACTGGGTTCGGTCCGCCGAACCCCCCGGAAGGCGAAGCGTTGCGCCTTCGGGACGGGCCGGGTCGACCCGAGCCCGCCCCTCCGGGTCGGGTCCGCGTCAGCGCGGGTGGGGCCCACCCGGCCACGTCGCCGCCTACGGGCCCGCCACGTGTCACGTGGGGGGCCCACATGTCCGGTCACCCGAGCTGACTCAGCCCAGGTGGGCCCACAGCGCCACGTGTCAGGTGGGACCCACTGCCCGGTCACCCGAGCTGAGTCCGCAGCCCGTGGGACCCACAGTGCCACGTGGCAGCCTCTGGCAGTGCCACGTGTCAGGTGGGCCCACTGTCTAGTTAGCCGATCTGAGTCAGCAACCTGTGGGGCCCACAGTGCTACGTGGCAGCCTCTGGAAGTGCCACGTGTCAGTGGGGCCCAGAGTCAGATAATTAGAAATTAATTAAATTACTGTTATTATTAATTAATTATTGTTAGTCCTAATTAATTACAGTTAGTGTTAATTAACCCAGGATTAGTGTTAATTATTTTTGAACAGTAACTTTATTTAATTAAAAAATCATTAGAGGATTAATTAATATTAATTAAATGTTAATTTAATCCTAAATACTAATTAGGATAATTAATTACTTTTGAATAATAAAACCTAATTAATTATATTTAATATAATTAGAGATTAATTAAGATTAATTAAAGAGTAATTAGCACTAATTACTTTGCTACAGTAAAATTAATTAATTAATTAATTAATAATTAAACAGTGATTAATTAAATAAAAACTTTATGAATGAACAGTAAATTTAAATAATTAAATATAATTAGAGGATTAATTAATATTAATTAAATATTAATTAGCACTAATTACTTTGATACAGTAAAATTAATTAATTAATTAATTAATAATTAAACAGTGATTAATTTAATAAAAACTTTATGAATGAATAGTAAAATCATTCAATTTGAATAAATGAATAGTAAATTAATCCAAATTATATTTTTGAATAGTAAATCTTAAAAGTTTAATAACTTTTTGTAGGAAGATCCAAACATAGCCAATATGGGTCTTAAAATGCTCAGAAAAATATTTAGAATCAAATGGCATAATGTAAAATTTTATTTCGGGGTACGTATAACGAGGTAGCATTTTAGAGCCTCTTTAAAACCCCATAACTTTTTACCCGATTATCGAAAAATAGTCAATATGGGTCTTAAAATACTCAGGAGAGCGGCCCCATTACCGTGGTAGTATTAGTTTTCCTATTTGGACATCAGGACAAAAAGTCAACTCTAGAACTTAGAGTTGACTTTGGTGAAAATGGCCAAAATGCCCTTGGACTTCAAACAGCCATAACTTAGTCAGATCAACTCCAAATTGGAAAATTCAAGATGTTAACTAGCTTAGAATTTCAATGTCATCATTATAATAAAATAATATTTAGGATCTAAACCCTAAAAATTTAGGTAAATGACCAAATTACCCCTAGCCTTATTTTAGCCATAACTTGACAGTTTCTCGCCCGATTTAGGCGTACTTACTGTCTATCTTCAAGTTAGACAGTAAGGAACCAATTGGAACTAAAATAATTCAATTCTAACCTGTAAATCAAAAGTTGATTTTTTGACCCTTAAGGTAGGGGCAAAATAGTCATTTTGCCCTAAGTTTGGACTATGTACTCTTAACCTCTAGTTTTACATTTCAAAACTCTTAAACCAAGGTTATAATCTTCTTAGTATCAATTAAGTGAGTGAAATCAACTCTTAAGTTAGATTCCAATAATTTCTGTTAAGTCTTAAAAGCACTACACCTTAAGGACCTTTCCTGAGACTAGGACTAGATCATAGGTTAGAGTTCATTCATTGGGTAAATTGGGTTACCCTATGGGTGAAACCTTGGTTTATTAGTTCTTAGACCTTCTTTTATTTTATAAATCATTCTGATTATTTTGTCTTTTAACCTTATGTTTAAGGTAGGAGATTCATCCTATTATGTTTGATTACTTAATAGGATTTGCCATAATTAGTTGATCACTTATAGAATAAAACCTAGAACTTAGGTCTTATCCTTTGGATTATGAGATTAAACCTAATTCTCGTAGTGTTTAATCCATAATCTATAGGTATAAAAGATTTTGATCAGATCTTAGTTAGAACGTCTAAATTTACAAAACTAAGACGTATGATTTATTGATTTAACTCGTAGTCGTCTATCTGATTGAACTAGATTGGAACCTGATCAGTTCCAATCCTTTTTTTAACTTGTAAGGGCGAATTTCTGAGTTACACTCGATAGTAGGAAAATGGTGATCCTGAACTTGTGTAACTTGGAATAGTTATAATGGTTAAGTAGAAAACAAATAATATCACCATATTTAGTAGAGTCTCTTACTTCTATTTGATACTTCGTTGCTTATGCATTTCTTGATTTTTGTGCCATATTTCCTTGAGTATATCATATAAGACATTTGATGCATGAATAAAATGTTAGGAAATATGGAGACTCCTTAGATCCTTTGTGAAAATATTAAAGTGATTTATGAAAAGATAATAATTTTATGAGCTGCCTCTCAGTTATATCCTTATTGCCTAGCCTCCTTATGTCGTTAGGGGAAGGATCTGTTTTATTGTGTGCCTAGTTCACTAGCCTCCTTATGTCGCTAGGGGTACACCGTTGGTGCCTTAGCCGTACTGGCGTTAAGGTTGCCTTGTATGCTTAGTTTACTAGCCTCCGTATGTTGCTAGGGGCATACAGTTGGGCCTTAACCATACTGGTGCTAAGACCCTTCGCTTGCTTTGTGTGCTTATATGCCTAGCCTCCTTATGTCGCTAAGGGTACACAGTTTATGACTTAGCCGTGATGGTGCTAAGCTTCTTTGGCATTCGATGGACTTGAATAGCTCTAATCTGTATGGTAGTCGATGCATGTGTGACTTTATATGCAATTGTTGTTGCTTACTTATCAGTATTCTTATTACGTCAGCTATTTCCTTGTACTGCTTGATATACATATTTAGGGTGTTAGAATCTTGCTGCTATATGTACTTACCACTGCTGAGTTATTTATTTATTTTAATTGGCATGTTTTCTATTGATCACCAGCATGTTTAGTATGTAAAATTTTTCTTACTGCACTTGTTTAGTTACGTATATTTATACGCCCTTCTTTGTTTAGTTTGTATGCGAGGTATGTCTCAGCCTCTTTCTTTTTCTTTGCTTAAGTTATAAATGATAATTTATAGCTTCCTTATTTCTTTTGTATTGCTTGCTGCTCCCTTACACATATTATTGCTTAGATGTTGTAGAATGGTGATATTACTTAACACATAAAAATTTTCAGCTTAAAATATACTTAGACAATTGTCTAACCAGATTTTTCTTTTTTGGCTGGGGCCCTACATTATGAAACCGGCAATGACAGACTCCTTTCAGTTAGACGAGCAGGAGTTAGGTGTGGAGCCTTACCCCGAGGAGGAGCCCATAGAAGAAGCTATCGTTTAGTCCTTTTATACTTCGAGTGAGAATGAGTGGTTTTCATTCTATTTTTATTTAAATATTTTAAATTATGTAATAGTATAGGTACCATTGACTGTATATTAGATTTTATGCTTATATTCTGAGTATATTATTCTTATTTACACTGTGATGCTTGGATGGTTTATATTTCCTTAAATCGCTTCCGCACTCTGTTTATTTACTTATACAATGACTGTTAGTTTGATTATATGTTAATCCTTCTCTAATCAGGTGGATTGTGGAGACTATCCTAATCCAATGATAAGTGATGGGTTAGCTAGAGTGACACCCCACCCTTAACCTAATCCTTTGGCGGATTAAGGGTGGTAGACGCCACAGCTTCAGACCGCGTGACGTGGATCGCGACCGAGGGCCGTGGGATCCGTGCGCGATCGGACGGTTCGGATGGATCCGTCCGATCTGACGGCACCGTTAACTGGAGTTAACGGCGTGGTTAATTAATTAATTAATTAATAATTATTTATTTATTTATTTATTTATTTATTTATTTTTTTTAACATTTTCAGAAAAACATTTTGAACATGTTCTTACTAGCTAATTTGGGGTCAAGGAATTCAATGGCGCAGTCTGATTTTTGATCCGACGAGTATTTTGATACATCGATTTCCGTTATATTTTTATTATTAAAATATTCGTTGAAATTTCGACGACTTCCCATTGACACGAAAACTTCACCCCAAGCTAATTTGGGGTCAAGGAATTCAATGATGCGGTCGGATTTTTGATCCAACGAGTATTTTGATACATCGATTTCCGTGGTATTTTTATTATTAAAATATTCATCGAAATTTGACAACTTCCGATTGATACGAAAACTTCACCCCAATCTAATTTGGGGTCAAGGAACGCAATGGTGGTGTCCGTTTTCCAATCAGAGGTTAATTTAAATATGTCAATTGCTAGGGTTTCCGGATTTCTAGAAATCATGATTTAATCCAAATTGACTCCTAATTAGGGCTAAGTTTAGGAGATTGACTTCATTGACCTACTTAGCACATTTTAATTGTGTTTAAGACTTAGGATTAATCCTAATTATCTAAAGTAACAACTTGGGTTGTTACAGGAACGCAGCGGTGAAGTAACATTTTTATTCGAGATCAATTTAATTATTCTATTTTTCGGGGTATTTTAAATGTATTAAAAAATTTATGAAAAATTTGACGACTTCAAACGCTTCCAAAGCATCACTCCTAGCTATTTTGGTAGTGATGATCACAATGACGAAGTTAGATTTTTGATATGAGGTCAATTTAATTATCTCATTATTCTGATTTTCCAAATTTTTCAGAATTAGGGTTTGGTCTAATTGATTTCTGATTTGACCAAAACTTTAGAGCTTGCTTCTAATGACTAATTAAAACTATTGAAATAAAAGAATATGACTTGATTTAGTTTCGATTGATCAGGGTAATAATTTTGGGTTGTTGCATGTATTATTCTATAGTCCTACTCGGATCAAGCCATGAGTGGTCTAGATAATGCTATGAAATTTTTTATTAAGTGACTACTTTAGCCAGTTACTGTTATGGCAGGTTGGTCTAGGCATACGACAAATTAATTAAAATTTTTAGTTCAGTTTACCTTCAGTTCAGCTTAGTTCAGTTTCAATTTTTAGTATTTTTCTGTGTATGCATGTCTTTTAGCAGTTTTCTGGCTTTACTTATATATAAACATATTTGGATGTTAGATTTCAGTTATATTATATATATTTCAGCATTTATTAGTAAAATTAGCATGTATAATTTGATCATATTTGTTTATGAATTTTCTTTTTGTACTATATTAGTTTTATATGCAAATGCTTAACTTTTCTACAGCTATAGAACTTGGGGATATGTTACTCTACTTATCTGATCTTGTTTAAGTTATAAATATATTATTTTTAATTTTTCTATTCTGTTGATTGCATTGTTACTCCTTTTTTGTTTAGATTATTTGTGATATCTAAAAATTCAGTGAGAATTTGTTAGCCTAAAATATACTTAGATAATTTTTTATCTAACATAAGATTTTTTTTTTGCTAGGGCCATAACATGTAAAAACAAATATATTAGATTTATAGTTATTTGAGGATTCAACACCAGGTGAGTAGCAGGTGCATGAGAATGATCATTCTGCCACTACTTAGTTTTAGTTTTCATTTCTTTTGGAAGTTTAGTTTTTCATTCTCTTGATTTTCTTTAAACTTTGGTCTGTATAATTAAATTCTGCACTTTATGTTTCTTGTTCTAGTACTGTATTATCTGAGATGAATGATTTTTATTATTCTCTGTTTATACTTATATGTGATGGATAGATGTATATTCTCTCATAGCTTCCGCACACTGTATTATATATTGCACTTATTAGCTTGTACTCCGAATTATAATTATGTATATGTCCAAGTATTTGAGCACTTACATATTCCAGTATGACTAGCGTGAGCAAAATAAGTGTCTCGCAACAGGCATTTATCTTATCGACACTAATCCAAGGGTTATCATTTCGAATGATGACTAATCCCGTCACTAATTTATATTTTGTTATGACAGACCACCACTACTTCCATCCCAAGCTTTCATTAAGCTGATTAACATTTTTGATAACTTTCACTTTAAGTTCTAAATATACTAAAGATTATGCAAGTATATTATTATGCATATAACTTTAATTATTTTGAAAAAAAATTATATTAAAAATCATATTTTTTTAATAATTACAAAGTAATTTAAATGATGAAAAATAATCAACTAATCTTACCACAAATAATAAGCATAGAGATTAAAAAAGTTTATGTATTTTTTTATTCGCATCATTCAAGATAAAGATTTTTATTATGTGGAACACTCGGTTACTAACTTTTCACTTAAATCAATATTTAAGATAGGCTCACACAAAAGTACTAGTTAAGTTTTATAGTGGTGCTCGCTAAATAGACTTTATGCATAGAATAGACTTGCAAATAATATAATAAATTTATATGAAATTAATATGAAAATACTAAACCATAAAAAAAGATTTTCAGAATAATATTCTTAACATCTAGATGCACAAATTGGATTTCAAATTTTTTTTTTTTTGCTTGATACCAAAATATGATGGTGGTGAGCAATTTTTTGGTGAGTTAAGCATCCAAAACAATGTGAATAGGTAGTGTAATATCTAAAGATGAATTATAGAGTATTTGGCGGGTTGGTTATGGGCTTAGAGTGGGCTAGCGATGGGATGTCAATATTAGCTTAGCTCGAGCCTAGTTTTAGCCGATTTGAAATATCTCTTATGTGGGTAGAATTTTGAAGGGTTAAATGACCAAAAAAAAAATTAATAAAGATAATTTAGGATGTGTACTTTGTATATGGAGTACATGGCTAGATTTTGTGAAATATTAATAGGGAATAAGACTAGGTTATGTTATTTTTAAATTTTACTATGAATATTATGGTAGAGTTTGGAGTGGGTTTAAAGGTTTGGATAATGATTTAATGATTTTAAAAGATATTTAAAATAGGGTTTGAGATTAGGAATTTAAGATATTAGTAAGAAAATAATAGAGAAAATAAGATAAAAATCTAACTCATCGAAAATAGACAACAAAATTAGACACCAAACAACAACACAGCAATTCATCATAAATGTTTTTCACTCAACTACTAAATTACATCATATTTCAGCTTATATTTATAAGAATTATAAGTTTATTTCCCAATAAACTTTGAAAGAAAAATAAGAAGAAAAAAAAATTAAGGGAAAAATGAGCAGTTGACTATTATGAGAGAGAACTTCAACTACTCAAATTAAATAATTTTCTTAGTATGTATCTGCTAAACTGTGCTTTGATTATTTAAAAAAAGCTATAAAATCAATAAAATTAGAGTGTGTATGATAAGTGAGCTCTTTACTATGCTTTAAATTGGGTTCTTGAAGCTTTAGCTTACCCCTCTCTTGCTCAAATTATCTATTATTTTGATTATTTTGAGCAAGTTATGAACAAAGCAAGATAGTCCAATCAACCAAATGTTCACAATAGAACCTTACTAAGATGAATTTTTAGCAAAAAATAAAGAGAGTAAGGACTTTTCAATCCACATAGTTTAATAAATGAGAGAAAATTAAAAGCTCTTTATTATTACTTAGTATTGTTGTGCTTACACACTAATACACATTAAAATATATAGATAATGTGTCAATTTAATGTGTAAGTAAATTATTAATTGAATATATTTTTTTGTGAGGCATATATACAAAAATAAAAAAATAAAATAAAATTTTCTATTCATCATAAATATTTTTTAATATATATTTTGTTGTAAGCATATTTTTTTTTTTATTGATGATATAATTATGATTTTATAATTATCACAATACAATTAAAAATAGCATCAATTCTTATTCTCCAACATCTCTATTTCTTATATTCTTAAGAATTAATTATAATAAAAAAAAATTCTAGGAAAAAAAAAATAAAAAATAAATAATTTTTTGATATCCTAATCATAATATATTATTTGAAAAATAAAGAACCTCCAAAAATTAATCAAGAAAAAATAATCATGACCGAAAAATCGAGCACCGGCCATTCGTTGACTACTCCTCACTCCTCTCTCTTTCACACGGAAGTAGGATTTCAATGATGCAACTTGATGGGTAAAAGGGGGCAATTACTGCTGCTGCTGCTCTCCCTCGGAGAGGAGATTCACCCGCTCTCACCCCTCCGCATGATCTAGCACCAGATACGGTCCGATCACCCGAGCGCTTGAGACGATTGATGGTGGTTTAGGGCTCATCGGCGCGCTTGAGGCGGAGCTGGGGAGCTACAAGAGATGGGGGAAGGTCTGTGCCATGTCTTTTCGGCAGCATTCATCGTGGTCTCATCGAGGACTTAAAGAAGCCCGGAAAAATTGGAATCGGAGGATTCCTCTTTTCGTCTGCTAGAGTCGGTGTCAGTGGGTAGATTCTAGATGAAAGCTCTGAGACGAACTTGCGCCTGCTCTTCCTCGGATCCTCCATCCTCATCGTCTCCCGCGTCGTCTTGGATCCATTTGCGATCTCTTCTCATTGTTGCCTCATCTCCGGTTCCAGAACGGTGAGCTTCATATTTCCCGAATTCAAACCCCAGTTTCTCTTAACTTTACATCTCGTGGAAAATAAATAATGGATGATTATTGTTCTGTTTAAATCTGAGATCAAAGCAATCTTTATTTATTACTTCTTGGGTTGAGTTTTCTTTGTCTGCTTAATTTCTTACAGAACTTTTGACTGGGTTTTTTTTGGAGGATTTTCTTCTGTCGCTCACTTCATTTTCGGCATTGAAATCATCTCACTTCACGCAGGCTAATTTTTTCTGATATGCTGACATGTGTGGCTTTATCAAACTGTCCCCAGGTTCCTGTGCTTTGCTTTTTTTTTTTCTTACTTTTGAACAGTACCAAATTGTTGTCCAACTGGTTTCGTTGCTTTTACTCCAAATCTCTTATTCAATATCTGGGCAGAACAAAGCCCATCGTTAAAGTTCATATATACATGAAACATAATCTGTGCCAATTTAATTTTATCATGTAAATGTGATTTTTATCAGGCCAGTACATTTGCATTTATGTAATTTTGCTCTTCTTTTGCTCACTTTTTTGATCTTTAACATATAATTCTTAAGATTTCAATACTATAATTGCTTCATAGTTTTTTGATAGTGTTATGTTATATTGAACTCTTTGATGACTTAATATGATTAGGTATGGGCAGAGCATCTGCTTTGCGTATTGTCTTGTGATTGATTAATGGCTTGTATGTAAGAACATTGGTGAACTTTGTTTCTTAAAATGCTATTGTTTTCCTCTCAGAGGCAGCCTTAAGTCGCCATGGTCTCGGAGGAAAAGAAAAAATGCGCTTTCTCATCGGTATTGGAACCATCTCTTCACACCAGATGGCAAACTTCGCGATGGTGGTTATAAGCTGCTGAAGAAAGCCAGAAGTGGGGTGAGTAGTTGAAGTTCTGTGAATATGTATGTTTGGTGTTATTTCTCCTTTTTTTTAGTTTGAGTAATTTGTTATATTTGTTTTGTTTATTCTGAGTTGAGCAGAATGTTGAGCACATAATATACATTTTTTTTTTGTTCAGGGAATTGATCCAAGCATCAGATCTAAAGTTTGGCCATTCCTCCTTGGAGTGTAAGAATTTGAAGCGTTTAATTTTGCAGAATGTTAATGTGATTTTTTCAGGATTAATCTTTCCTAATCACACTTTAATATATACCCTTTTGTTTGAGATTCAATCCTTAAATTATTGACGCCTCTTAATAAGTGACATGTCATTTTATTTAATCAAAGTTTAAAGGGATTTTACCATGCACCCCTCAAATATTTAGATCTTACTTATATAACACTAAATCTTAAATATTATCTTCATAACACTTCAATCTATCAAATTCCTCAAAAGTGCTACCCTATTAACATAGTTTATGTACCCCCCCATCCGGTTGTTTCACTTGGATCTTGCTGGCATCATTGCATTGCTGGAAAATGTCGGGGCGGTATGATTGATTTGCCTTGCCAGGTGAGATTTTTCAGAAAAGTTCTCTAAAGGGGTAGAAGTACTTATAAAGCTACAGAAATGCTACTGGAGATTTGAATCTCTTGAAATATCCCATCTCAAATGAAATAGAGAGAATTAGAAAACATTTCACTCATGTGTATGTTGATATACTCTTAATGAATTATTAAGATTTCAAATAATTTAAAAAACAATGATTAACGTTTATGATATTGTGTTGAAGTTTGAAACAAATGTAACTTTTTAAAATATATAATATTATAAGAATTATCTTTAATCACTATCTACTCCAACTAGTTAAGTATATTGATTAATATTTATATTAATTGACTCAAATAACATTAATTTGTGCTTTAATAATTGTTAAGTTAAATTTATTAATTTTCTTAAAATAAGGTGAACCTTATTAAGAGGTGAAAATGTGGTCTTTGGCTTTTGAACTCATGTCATAAACACAAATTCAAGAGCTTTAATTACTAAAAGCTATATTGTTATTTGTGAAATTTATTAATTAGTATTGTTAATAACTTTTAGAAGTAATATAAATTATGTATATAAAAATTTAATTAACTAACTATTTACTTATAAAATCTATGTATATTTATATATATATACATAATTTGTGTACATTTAAATTAATTATAATAATAAATAATAAAAATAAAAATTTAAAGTAATTGTTACAAAAATTGTTTTTCAGGTGAATGATCTTGTAAGCACATTGTACGACTTTTTTGAACATCAAAATCTCTTGCTATGCGAGATTTTTCAGAAAAATGTGTACGAGAAAGCTTAAGAAACATCTAAAATTTTTCAGAAAATATGCTAGATGCTTGAATCTCACGTGGTATGGTGAAGCAATCAAGCACCTTGACATGTTCTGGCAATTCTTAGCATGATTTAAGCTAAACAGTTGAATGTCCGGATGTTAAATGCATTAGTACGGTGGTAAGTGGTAAGCTTGGTGAATTTGATAGAGTTTTGTGTTAGATAGATTATATTTGAGATTTAGGTGCTGTTTGAGTTGTTATATATATTTGAGTGATATGTGGATAAACTTTACTTTTGTAAAATGTGACAACTAAGTTTAGTTTTGGTTAATTCAAGTTTTAAGTGCTTTTCTTGCTATATTTAAGCTAATGCGTTTGATAAACTAGCTTGACGGTCATATTTAAACCTTCAAGTTGAATATAATTACTGCGAATTATTCTACAATTTTTATTTTGAATTCAGAATCATTATACTTCATTATGTTTACCAGAGTAGTTTGCGGCTTTGTGACAAGATAGATTCATTTTATGATGGTTTGAATATTTGTAAATTTTATTGAGCTTTGTTTTATTCTTCTTAGCATGATGAAAACCTGATTTATTTTTTCTAGCATGCCAATTGAATCCAAGAATTAGTTCCCAATATTTATTAGCTTTATTTCATCGAGTGGTCTATTCTTCAATATGCATAAATCGTTCAGAGACTATTTTATTACGTCTCTATTATATCTATCAAAATGCATGCTTCCAAGTACTTAAAAAACAACTCCAAATGTTTGAACTTTCAACTCCTTATCCTGATAGATCTTGCATATGTGTGCGTAATTTACTGTAATTGTTAATAATCACCAGCAGCAATCTTTGAAAATATATAATGTCTTAGTATCATATTTTATCCTTTTCAGTGTAGTATTTATGAAAAAATTATAGGACATTTACATTAAAAATGAGTTCAATCCTAGTAGAACTAGACTCAAACATGAAATTTTGACTTTAGCCTGACTCAAATATATCTCAAACTTGAAGTCGATTTGAGTTGATTGATTCAAAATGAATTGATTTTGAGCCAACTCGCAATCTATTTGAGCCAATGATTTCTTTAAAATTTTAACATAATGGATAGATTCTATGCTCAGATCGATTGAGCCTGCTCAATTGATTTGAGCTAGCTCAAAGAGTGCGGAGTTCGTGACTCTCACTGCAGCTCATAGTGCTCATCAATTCTAAGCTTTGTCTCCGATTTGCGTTTCCAATTCGTAGCAGTGCTTCGCAGCTAATCAGTCTCCGATTTGAAGAAGATTTGTTGCACCTCCGCTTGTCGTCGGTCTGTCTTCCCAAATTTTTAGTATGTTTATATTTTTAATTAAAACTCATTAATTTTAATTAAACCCTGAATTTTAAAACAACCTCCCAATCCTTCAAGAAATTCTCTCAGGAAATTGAGGAAATTGAGAAAAACACGGTGGTAAATCTAGTTGGGTTGGTTTGAACTTGGCCGACCTCTGTGATCTTATTTTCTGAATAAAGCAGCATGCATCTTTGGCAAATGTTGATCGTCTTTTTTGGTCTCATTTCATTTGTTGTTGTTGACTAAAGGAAGTTCCATATGGATGCGCGCCGCAGTGTGTCACAACGTGCTTGCAAGGCCAGGGCACGCCACAGCGCCTGACGCCTGTTTGGCGTTCGACAGGAACGCGCCACAACATGCCGTAATGCCTAGGCGTTCGACAGGAACGCGCTACAGCATTTCGCATCTCTTGGGCATTCGAAAGGAGGGAGCCACGGCGCGCCATGGCGCTCGCAGTTCAGCCGGCCTTATTTTGGAACGCATATAAGTGATTTTAAAGCCATTTTTAGGGTTAGAACAGCAGTGTGAGGTCTCCAGGGTTTCTTGGGGTGTGTGGTGGTTGTTCCATAGAGGAGACTAAAGTTCTTAAGGTTTGGGTAAGGGTTTCTAAAAATATTGTAATCTTATTTCCAATAGTGAAATATTTTATGCTTTCCTCCCGTGGACGTAGGTATTAGCACCAAACGATGTAAATTTCTGGTCTTGTGGTGTGCTTGTGCTTGCATATGATTTCTCTTTGTTCTATTTTGATTTTGCTCAACATATACACGATTTGTTTCGCATCGATTGAACCCTGTAGATCCCAACAAATGGTATCAGAGTGAGGTTTATTTGGTTGTGTTTGAGTGTTAGGGTTTTGTTACAAGCTGTGTATCTTTGTGGTTGAGTTTTGTAAGGCAAAGGAAAATATGGGAGATAGAGTAGAAGAAGTGGTTGGTTCTTTGTCATCATTGGTGGTGGAGAGATCTCTCTACCAAGTTGTGACACATCCAACAAAATTTGATGTGGTCAAGTTTGATGAAAAGAGCAACTTCGGTATGTGGCTATGTGAGGTGACATACACACTATATGCACTAAATTTGGAAGATGTTTTTGTTAGTGAAGAAAAATCGAAAGAAATTTCAGAGAGGGATTGGATCAAAATGAACAGCAGTGCATGCAGTTTGATTCGAAATTGTTTAACCCAGTAGATCAAGTATGCAGTGATGATGGAGACTTCAGCGTGGAAGCTATGGAAATTTCTAGAGAGCAAGGGACGAAGAGTGTGTAGAATAAACTTCACATGAAAATGCGGCTCTATCAATTCCAGATGATAAGGGGAATTTTCATAGATGAGCACCTTAACGAGTTCACGAAGTTCTTGGCAAATTTGCTAAATCTAGATGAAACTGTGGAGGATGAAAACTATTTTTATTGAACTCATTGCCAGATGAGTTTGAGGACTTCACCATGACATTGATTCATGGGAAGGATGCCTTCAGGTATGAGGAGGTGACTGCGACCCTTGTGAACTACAAGTTCAGAAGAAAGGATAAAGAGTCCATCAAATCAGATGTGGCAGAGGCTCTTACACTCCAAAGAAGTAGATCAAAAAAGAAAAAGCAATAGACAAAGAAGAGTGCTGATTTCTAGAAGAAAGGAATTTCCAGTGGCCAGAGCATTGGGTGCAATCAGTGCTCGTTCTATTTGGAGACATGGCACTGGAAGAAAGATTGTCCAAAGTTAAAAGAAAATCTACAGACAGATGGATCTTTCAAGGCAAAGGCTAATGTGATTTAGAATGTGGCGGAGGTTCAGACTCAGAGGTATCTCTTGTTACTGTTTTTATAGGGTCAATAACTGACAGCTCTAGTTGGATTATGGATATGGGTACAACGTATCACATATGTTCCCGAAATGATTAGTTTTGTTCGTATAAAGAAATGAACAATGGTGCAGTCACAGTGAAGAATGATATTACGTGTCAGATTGCAGGAGTTGGAAGTGTGTTGATTAGGACACATGCTGTAACAATTCAAGAATTGAAAAAAGTCATACATGTACTAGATATAAAGATAATTTTTTTGTCTATTGGGGCCTTAGAAGCCAAGGGTTTTAAGGTAGTGGTTGAGGCAGGGGTTCTAAAGATCAGCAAGGGTGTAGTGACTTATTTGAGAGGAGTTAGATAACATAACCTCTACTATTTTCAGGGAAGTACAATTACAGGTTTAGTAGCTGTGGTAGAATATTCAAATGATGCCATGATATTGTGACATATGAGGCTGGCACATGCAGGAGAGTCTTCATTGAGAGCATTGGAAAAAGACGTACTCATAAAAGGTATAACTTCTTGCAAATCATAATTTTGTGAACATTGTATATTTGATAAGAAAACGCATAAATTATTTGATGTTGGCCTTCTCAACACTAAAGATATACTTGAGTATATACACATAGATGTTTGGGGACCAACAAAAACAACATCATTCGGTGGCCGTAGATTTTTTATTTCTTTTATAAATGATTACTCTAGATTTGTTTGGGTGTACACAATGAAAAGCAAAGCAAATGTGCTGGAGATTTTCATAAATGGGAAGAAGTTGGTGGAAAATCAAATTGGCAAAAGAATCAAGGGGATTCGGACAGAGAATATACTTATGATTCTTTTGTAAAAGAATGTTAGAATTTAGGGACAGAACACCACTTCACAGCGAGAGAAATACCGCAGTAGAATGGTGTAGCAGAACGAATGAATCGTACCTTGGTGGAGAAGATGCGATGTATGTTGTCCAATGTTGTGTTGGAGAGAATCTATTGGGCAGAGGCCTTAGACTAAGCATGCTACTTGGTGAACCGTCTGCCATCTGCAGCACTTAACAAAAAAATTCTTATAGAGCTGTGGTATGGATATCCTGCTACAGATTATGATCAACTGAACGTTATTGGGAGCCTAGTTTTCTATCATGTTAGTAAAGATAAGTTAGAACCCGTGGACTAGGAAGATAATTTTTGTGGGCTTTTGATGCGGAGTGAAGGGCTTCAAGTTGTTTGATCCAGTTGACAAGAAGATCGTGGTGAGCAGAGATGTCACATTTGATGAAGAGTTTTTCTTGAAACTCAGGAGTTCGTATTAGGTGGAGGATAATACAGACTCCAGTAAGCAGGCAGAGAGTGGGGTTTGATGCTGTCTCCTTTGTTCCACAGAGGTTTTCACATTACATTGATGATACTCTTATATATGAAGGCCATATTGGTGATGTGGAAGAACAAACTGACATTGTTAGTGAAACTCCAGTTCAGGAGTCGATTGCGAGAGATAGAACTAGAAGGAATGCAAAATAATAGCCAGCCTGGCTCAGTGATTATGTCATATTTGCATTGTCTGTATTGGAGGATGATGCAGAGTTTTAAATATTTGGGCTGACCCAATGTTGATTTGGAGCAGATTTCCAAGGCAGATTGATGCGCGCTATAGCGTCTCGCTTGCAGTTCTTCTGGCCCTATGGCGCGCTGTACCCGAGTCTTTGGAATTCTGGCATTACGGCGCGCTATAGCGCCCCTGTCTCAGGAATTTGGGTGTTGTGGCGTGTCGTAGCGCCTGAGTCTTGGGGAGCCAGGCGCTGTGGCGTGTTATGGTACCTCAATCTGGGGAAATTGGGCTCTGTGGCGCGTTGTAGCGCTTTGGTCTCGGGGAGGAGCCAGGCGCTGTGGCGAGCTATGGTGCCTCAGTCTCTGGAAATTGGGCGTTGTGATGCATTGTAGCGCATTAGTCTCGAGGAGCCAGGCGCTGTGGCGCGCTATGGCGCCTTAGTCTTGGGAAATTGGCGCTACGACGCACTATAGCACTTTCCTCTCGAGAATTCTGGTGCTACGGCGCGCTGTGGTGCCTTCATTTCGGGAATTCTGTTGCTACGGCGCGCTGTAGCATGCTTTTCATCTAATTTTCCTTTATTTCCATTTGGAACTTTTCTTTACTTGAAATGACATGAAAACACACTAAAAGTACAACTAATCCTATTAAAAATATAAAATTTAGCACAAAATTCACTATGTTTATTGAGTTCATCAAACTCACACTTAATTTTTTGCTCGTCTTCGAGTAAACAACATAACTTCTTGGATTAGTTTATTTTTTGAAACTATCCTTGTAACATAATGTAGTTCTAACAATGATATAGTTGGTTGAGAGTAACCTTAATATGCCTTGGTTCAATATTAACTTCTTTTCCTACTATTATTGACTCTTTTCTTTATATTAATTGATGTTTATATGAAATACATGTTGGGGAATTTTCGGGCTCCTTGTTAATTATATTTGAATGATAGCATCTTTAGAAATTTTTATGCCATGTGTGTTTTTTCTTATGGAATGTAATGCATACATATACTTTGGAGAGTTTTTTTTTTCATCTCTTCATTTCTTTTCAATATTTTATGGGAGAGAATTTTTCTTTATCCCAATTTCTTACTTCTGATTTTTCTTGTTTTATGATAGAAGTATTTTTCTTCATCTCATTTTCATACATTACATTCATGAAGTCTTATAGAAACTTAGCATACTCTTGATTTTAGCCAATCATTCATTTATCTCATATGAGTAATTTTTCCCCCACACTTAATTTCTTCGTATCATTTGGTTTGATAAAAGAGTTAAGGTAGTTAAGCAGTTTTTTTATTGAATCATTGACGTATTGTTGTTACTCACTTAACACATATTTGTCAAACTAATTAATTCATGAAGATTTTTTAATGTTACAAATCAATCTCTAGAGCTTAATTGTAAAAACATGTTAACTTCCAAACAATGATTACATTTATTTCATCAAATGTGAGCAATGAGTTGTATTGGTGATGGATGACTCAAAAACATAAATAACTAAAAAAAATAGGCAAATAAAAGAAAAACTACAACTTGATTGTTCAATCATCATCTTCTTCTTCCTCTGCAAATTCAGGCCAAGGGATGGTTGGAGGAGGTACTAGTGTTGGTGGTGGTGGAAAAGCTATTTCGCCTAGCCCGCCTTGCAAATGCCAATTTGCAAACATACCCCCAACAACCGCGTTAACATCTTGGGTGTATTTGCAGTGTTGGTACAAGGTGGTCTCACAATAGTTAAGCCTTGCATCCACACATTTACCAGTTAGCCTTTGGTACTCCTCCAACCTATCCATCCGCCTTTGGAGATTTGTTTGTTGTGTTATGGAGACCATTTAGTCCATCATGTTGATGCTAATGGTGCTCCGGGGAGATTCTGGGAGGTTCCGAGGCAATTTGGAGCAAGAAGTGAAGTGCAGAAACAACACAGGCGCTGCGGCCCGTTGTGGGGCGCCGCACACTTTGGCGATCCCAACCCGAGATGCTTGAGCTATCGCGCGCCGCAGCGGGTGCCAAACTGAGACGCGGGCGCTACTGCGCGCCGCAGCGGGTGCCAACCCGAGACGCGGGCGCTACAGCGCGCCGCAGCGGGTGCCAACCCGAGACGCGGGCGCTACAGCGCGCCGCAGCGGGTGCCAACCCGAGACGCGGGCGCTACTGCGCGCCGCAGCGGGTGCCAATTCGAGACGCGGGCGCTACAGCGTGCCGCAACGGGTCCCAATTCGAGAGTTGGGCGCTACGGCGCGCCTGTCAGAAATCTGCTTTGCTCTAGGTTTTGTCCTAAGCAAATTGGAGGGCATTTTGGACCTTTCAAGGTTCGAATTTCAGCTGGGTACTTGAGCAAAGAAGTTGGGAGGAGATTACAATGTTGGCATTTTAGTTTGGAAGCTGAGTCTTGTTGTGAGGAAGAGATTCCAAGGAGAAGCAATTAGGAAGCTGCTGTGTAAGATACCCCTTGCATGTTGGAGGAGAGACTCCTAGTGGTGGCTGCTTTCTCTCCTCTTCATATTAGAGTAAGAGCTAGTGTATTTCAGCTAAGGAGATAAGATCTTTGAAACTCTGTAACCTTCAAGTCTTTATAGTGGAATTTTTTGTGATGTGGCTTCGTGATTTTTCCCGTTCTTGGGTTTTCACGTAATCTTTAATGTTTGTATGTTTTGTGTGCTGTGATCTTTTGCATGCATGTGTTGTAATTTTATTTTTGTAGTTTTGTGATTTCAAGTTGCTTGGTAACCGTCAACGGAACCCCGATCCTCAAATATGAGTGCGCACTCTTAATCAATCCGCTTCCGCTGCAGGAAAGTGTGTGCTTGGTGGTGCCCAGCTTATTATTCAACAAGTGGTATTAGAGAGAGGTTCTAGAAGGGTTTGTTGTTTGAGTGGGAGCAATGGCCGAAGAGATGAGACACAAGATTGAGAAATTCTGCGGAACAAACTTTGCGTTCTGGAAAATGTAGATGGAGGACCTGTTTTGCCAGAAGAAGTTGTATCTTCCATTGAAAGGAGCCGACATAAAACCTGCAGCTATGATTGATGAAAAATGGGAAGTTCTTGATAGAACTGCACTAGATTTGATTTGTCTATCATTATCTTCTACTGTTGCTTTTAACATTGTTAATGAGAAAACTACTATAGATCTCATGATTGCTCTGACTAGAATGTATGAGAAATCCTCAACTTCGAATAAAGTTTTATTAATGAAAAGATTGTTTAACATGAAGATGATGGATGGCTATTCAGTGACTGAACACATCAATGGGTTCAACACGGTGAAGAGCCAGTTAAGTTCGGTGGGCATCAGTTTTGATGACGATGTCCGAGCTTTCTTGTTCCTCTCTTCACCGGACATCAGCAATTCATCAGGAAATGCGTCATTGAGGTTCGACGACATAGTTGGCTTGTGTTGAATGAGGATGTGCGGAAGAAATCTCATGGAGAGGCATATACCTCAACACCGAATGCTGAGAGCAGGGGAAGACACTGAAAGGAGACATAATAGAAATAGGTCAATGTCTCGACGAAGAAAATCAAGACCCGAAAAGGCAAATCTGGATTGCTGGAACTGTGGGAAGGCATGTCACTTCAAGAAGGACTGCCTTACTTTGAAGAAATCAAGTGGTGGTGATAAGATTATGAGCCCCACTGTGAATGTTTTAACTGTGAAGGATCAAGATGTTTTGATCCTCTCACTTGTCAACACGGAGTCCTGGGTGGTGGACTCGGGCACATCCTTTCATGCGGCTCCGTCTAAGAGTGCCTTCAAGAGTTACACCAAGGGTGACTTGGGGAAAGTGTATCTTGGAGATGATAAGGCGTGCGGTATCATTGGCAGAGGTAATGTGGATGTTAAGTACCAAGCGACACAGTTTGGAAGCTTAAGAATGTTAGACATGTGCCATATCTAAGGAGAAATATGGTTTTGGTGAGCCAGCTAGCCAGAGAAGGCTACAACACTTGTTTCACTGGAGACTCATGGAAAGTTACCAAAGGTGCATTTGTTATTGCACGAGGTAATATGGAAGGTACACTTTATCTGATCAATAAAGTGTCTGATACTATTGCAGCTGCAGAAGAGATAGATGCGGATCTATGGCACCGGAGGCTTGGCCATATGAGCGAGAGGGGATTAAAATCCCTATAGTCATAGGGGACGCTCCAAGGACTGAAGTTAGTAGATTTGAATTTTTGTGAAGACTGCGTGTTGGGCAAACTGAAGAAGGTTTCATTTTCTAAAGTTGGAAGAGAGTTGAAAGACAAGAAACTTGAGTTGGTGTATACAGATGTATGGGGGCCAGCTCCTACTTCTTCCATAAATGGAGCTACATATTTCGTCACCTTTATTGATGACCATACGAGGAAGGTATGAGTTTACTTTATAAAACATAAATCTGATGTATTTGATGTGTTTGGAAAGTGGTTAGCTTTGGTGGAAAACGAGACAGGTTTAAGGCTCAAGTGCTTAAGATCTGATAATGATGACGAGTATTGTGATAGGGAGTTTAAGGAGTTCTGTGCCTTGAGAGGCATCAAGAGGGAGTTCACAGTCCCAAGGACACTACAACAAAATGGTGTTGCAGAATGGATGAACAGGACAATCACAGAAAGAGCCAGAAGCACGAGATTGTATGCGGGTGTCCCAAAGCAGTTTTGGGTTGAAGCGGTTAACATGGTTATGTATCTAATCAATCGGGGACCTTCCGTACCCTTAAATGAAGGGATTCCCGAGGAAGCTTGGAGCGGAAAGGAGGTGAAATTGAACCACCTCAAGGTATTTGGCTGCTCATCCTATGTGCACATTGATGCAGGATCCAGGAGTAAGCTTGATGCTAAGGCGATCAAGTGCACATTTATTGGATATGGTTCGGGCGAGTTTGGTTATAGATTATGGGACAATCAAAATTAGAAGATCATCAGAAGTAGGGATGTCACTTTCAATGAAAGTGAAATAAAAAAGGATTGTATTGGAGTCAAGATTGACTCCAAGGATGCTTCAGATGGTGAGCCCCGGTACATAGAGATTGATGACAATATTGAGCCAGCCGTTGGAGTATAAGAAGAAGCTCAGGAGAGTGTCAATGTTGAAACACAAACACTCATGCTAAGAAGATCCACACGAGTCATAAGATCACAGATGTACTCTCCTTGTTCTATTTGCTACTAATGGATGGAGGTGAATGATAAATCCAAGATTTATAGTAAAATAAGAGTAAATACAAACATCTTTATGTTAGAATTGTCTAATTTGAGTGGTTTTTCACCAATTTCAGGGAAAAAAGAGGAGCTGAGCTATATCTGGGAAAAACAGAAAATCTGGAAGAAAATCGTTGTAGTGAGCCTAAGCGTGCACAACCTAAGAGCTCGACGCTACCGCACACCGCAGCGGACACAAACCGAGAGCTCGACGCTACCGCGCGCCATAGCGGGACTCACTGGACTCAGACAACAAAAAAATTAATCTGTTACCAGGACAAAGCACATTCAACTCTGTTACCATTTCATCTAGACACTGTTGGAAGAAGGACAACTTGGATTGGAGAAGATCCACACTTCTAAGAATCTAGCCGATATGCTTACAAAAGCTGTAACAGTGGAGAATCTGAAGCTATGTGCAGCTTCAGTTGGCCTCGAAACGTGAAGAGAAAGCGAGGGTGAGCCACACCACGTTCTTGGTAAGAATGGAAGAAGACAATAAAGGATCAAAGTCGAAAGTGGAGGTGATTTCCTAAAGGTCTCCAAGTGGGAGATTATTGTGTTATGGAGATCATTTAGTCCATCATGTTGATTTTAATAGTGCTCCAGTGAGATTCCGGGAGGTTCCGAGGCGATTCGGAGCAAGAAGTGAAGTTTAAAAACAACACAGGCGCTGTGGTGTGCCGCAACGCGCTTCGGCGATCCCAACCCGAGACGCTTGTGCTATCGCGCGCCGCAACGGGTGCCAACCTGAGATGCGGGTGTTATCGCGCGCCGTAGCGGGTGCCAACCCGAGACGCGGGCGCTACTGCGCGCCGCAGCGGGTGCCAACCCGAGAAGCGGGAGCTACCGTGCGCCGCAGTGGGTGCCAATCCGATATGCGGGTGCTGCCGCGCGCCGAAGCTGGTCCCAACCCGAGAGTCGGGTGCTACGGCGCGCCGTAGCGCCTGACAGAAATTTGTTTTGGTCCAGGCTTCGTCCTAAGAAAATTGGAGGGCATTTTGGACATTTTAGGGTCCGAATTTCAGCTAGGTACTTGAGCAAAGAAGTTGGGAGGAGATTACAATGTTGGCATTTCAGTTTGGAGGCCGAGTCTTGCTGTGAGGAGGAGATTCCAAGGAGAAGCAATTAGAAAGCTGCTGTGCATGATACCCCATGCATGTTGGAGGAGAGACTTCTGGTGGTGGCTGCTTCCTCTCATCTCCATATTATAGTAAGAGCTAGTGTAGTTTAGCTAAGGAGATAAGCTCTTTGAAACTCTGTAACTTTCAAGTCTTTATAGTGGAATTTTCTGTAGTGTGGTTTCGTGATTTTTTCTATTCTTGGATTTTCCACGTAATCTTTGGTGTTTGGATGTTTTGTGTGCTGTGATCTCTTGCATGCATATGCTGTAATTTTATTCTTGTAGTTTTGTGATTTCAAGTTGCTTGGTAACCGTCAACGCAATCCCGATTCTCAAATTTGAGTACGCATTCTTAATCAATCCGCTTCCGCTACGGGAAAGTATGTGCTTGGTGGTGCTCAGCTTATTCTCCAACATTGTTAACTTGGAATTTAGGCTCGCTGAAGTTGAAGTCTCTTCCCTTGTTCCTTGCCTTCTTTTCTTGCTTCTTTTCGCCTCCGAATTGTGAGCATTAATGTTTTTGAAGGTCAGAGGTGATCGGGGCGAAAGCAGGGATTCGTTATTACTGATCTTCACCCCTTGCTCGATAAGTGACACAAACGCAAAAGCTGGACAAGGCCCGTTTAGTGCTTGCCAAAGTTGTTCAAGAATAATTCCAGAAGCATTGATTGCTCCCAGACGTTGGATTGCATAAATCAAGACAACTCTTGATCTGGTTACTTCACTCAAGTGCCCAGATGACATTATTTTACTGGAGATGAGAATATGCCAAGCGTTGCTATCTACTGTGAGCAAGGCTCTTGGAATCTTGGCAAAGTTCGTACTCCAGTTGGCATCACTGCCCACGAGTGCTTGCATAACTTGAGTCGGGTCAAAATCAAAATTCATATATTGTTCATAGGCACAGTTGCTTAAACATTGTAGCCCATAGAATTTCTCAATTGGGAGGAGCCCAAAATCTTTAGCTTTACCCCGGACAAAAATGCTCCGTCTCTGAACATTTATTGCATTCGCGAACACTTCCTGAACGAGGATTAGATGGACTACATCCGGGTTCGCCACTAGGGTCTCCCATCCTCGGTTTATGACGATGGAAGCGTTCACCGGATATGGTTCTGCAAATCCCCGTTCCGGAATCACTTCTTCTTGGAGGTAATTTGATGGAATGGTTGTTTAGCTTCGAAAGAGGAAAGCCCCTTATTGTTGAAACTTCCCCTCGAAGAAGTTGTTGCTGCCTTGCTCACCGTTGTTTTTTTCCGGAAAGTCATCTCTAAGAATTATCTCTAGCTCTAGGATTTCAAGGAGGGGAGATTTTTAGAATGTATAAGTGTGTTGTTCTCCTCCCATTGTTATTTAAAGGCCACGATAGAGCTGAAATATGCTCCCAATTCCACATGTCTTCCTCCTAATGGATGATCAAAAAGTTGCTATTAAGTGCCATAAGTGTGATTTGACCATTCAACCATTAGGAAGACCAAAGAACTTGCTTTTATCACCTTTTTGACCCATTTTTCTTGATTACAATTCGCAACAGCGGATAGGAACAGTTCTTATGAATATTGCAATTAAATGTATGGCTGCTTGCAGCGCGCTATGGCGTGCTGTAGCGCCTGATTTAAGAATTACAACCTGTACTGCTTGTAGCGCGTTGTGACGTCCTGTTCTCAGAGAATTTTAATTTCTCTCTCTTCATTATTTTTTTTTAGGTTGCAATTTTTTTGTTTTGACTTATTAACAAATTAATTCACTAATAGAATAAACAAATCTAATCAAAATTTTAGGTTGCCTCCCAATAATCGCTAGGTTTAAGCACAAGCAGATTTTACTCCTGCTGTACTCGGTTCAAATCTAGCCAATTCATTAGTCAAGGTATCATTAATTTCATCCCCGGGTTTGATTTAACGTTATTCTTTCTTTTCTCCCTTTGGGTTTTCTTTTTCGCCCTAGTTTCGTGTAATTCTACACCTCCAGATGAGGTGTCTGTGAGTCTCTTAGATTCAAACTCACAAGAATATTCTTCTTTCATTCTAGCCTCAATAGGTATTGCTTAGCTCTCTCTCTCTCTCTACATTTTAAATATACATTTTTCTCTCTATGAAGGGTAGGCATTAAATCCACATCCTCCTCCTTTTCGTTTATTCTAATCTTCATGATTCCACTTTCCACATCAATGCTTGCCCAAATTGTGGTGGCAAGGGAAGGTCTCCCAAAAATAATGGTGGAATTTTCATTCCATCTATCCCATTTGCAGATGATAAAATTTGCGGGAATCATGAAAGTTCCTAGGCTTACCAATACATTTTTCAGGATTCCTATTGGTGTCATCAAATCTAAATTGGAAAATTCTAAAATCACAGGGGTGTCTTCCATCCCTCCCTATCCCTAACTGTGTATAAGTATAATAAGGCATTACATTGACCGAGGCCCCTAGATCACAGAAGGGGTCTAAAAAAACTTGTTCGTCAATTACACAAGGGATGTTGAGTCTCCCCGGATCCTTCCTTTTGACTGCCACTAAATTCTCTTCTAGCACATTTTGTTTTTTGACACTCATCTCCAAAGTTTCTCTTGAGAGTGTTTCTTCTTGTTTCAGCAATTGGAGGTTCAGTTTTTTCAGTTTTATCTGATAGTACTAACTCTTCCTCCACATCTTCCGATGTGATGGCGCTCACTGTTTCCCTCGGATTTATTTCCTTGGTACTCGGGAGCGCTCCATGCTGTTTATTAATTAGTTGGCAGAGATTTGTCCCAACTGAACTTCAATGTTACGAAGGGTTACTTCAATACTCATAATGGAGGATTCATGCCTTTTTATGGTTTGTTCGGTTCTTTGCATGAATGTTAAAGTTTCAGCCTTGAAGGAGTTGAAGGCTCCTTCTAACCCTATGTCCAGTTGTTTGTGTTGCTGAGGAGGCGGGTTGTTAAAAGGGTGTCATTGTCTAATCGGGTTCTGGTTTTTATTCGAGTACTGATTGGAGTAATTTCCATTACTCCACTAAAAAATTGGGGTGATTTCTCCATACTTAGTTATATGTGTTGGAGTAAGGATTATTATTGACCTGATTGTTGTTGTTATTGTCCTGAAAAAAATTCACTTGTTCGGGAACTGAGAGTGCAAAAGGGTTGTTTGAGTTACAGTTTTCATTAGTATGCTGCCCCCGCAGAATTCACATACAACCTCTTGTATCACGCTCACAATCATGTGACATAATTTATGATTCAAGACAGCTATTACATGTTGAAGGGTGGCGATTTGGTGTGACTCAGTTGTATTGTTCAATTCCTTCATATTAGAATTTAGCCTTTCAGTAGGCCATTGGTATGCATTATTTGCCATTTCTTTTTATAGGTCGTATGCTTCTTCTTGGGTTTTACTGTTTAAGGAACCCCCAGCAGCTGCATCTATCAAGGTCCGGGTGGGTGCGTTAAGTTCGTTGTAAATCGTCTAAACTTGAATATACTGTGGGAATTCATGCTGAGGGCAGCGCCTTAGGCACTCCTTAAAGCGTTCCCAACTATCATAAAGGGTTTCCCCATCTTACTGAGAGTAGTTTGTGATCTCAATTCTCAGCCTAACATTTTTAGATGGGGGAAATATTTAGCTAGGAATTTCCTAGCTAAGAATTGAGCCAGCTTTTAGCTCTATCTCTCAACGAGAAAGGGAATAATCTCAATCTAATCGCGTCATCAGTGACGTCGTTATACCTAAATGTATCGTATATCTCTAGAAAGTTTGAGGATATGCGAATTTGGGTACTCATTTCCAACTGAACTGACTATTTTGGATCATCCGTAGAGTTGACGACTTTATTTCAAAGTTGTTAGTCTCTTCATTTGGTCAGACTATGGCGTGTGGGATTCCCCTAATAGTGGTAGGGCATAGTCTCTCAAGGCTCTACCCCTATTCTGCTCGTGTACTTCTCCTAGATGATATTCTAGATTATCCATTGGTGGTGATATTGAGTTTGTTCTAAGCTGTTGTCTTCTTAATCTTAACAATGTTCGCTCAATTTCAGGGTGGAACAAATAATTGTTAATATTACGCTACACATGCACAACTTAAAATCAAGCAGGAATTAAGTATAATTCAAAACAAAGAATGTAAAATGGTAACTACAAAAATTAAGAGAACAATAAATTACAGAAATTAAAAAAAATAGATATGCACAAAAATCTTAAATCATTATTTACTCTT
Organism: Gastrodia elata; assembly: GCA_016760335.1. Classification (NCBI taxonomy): domain Eukaryota; kingdom Viridiplantae; phylum Streptophyta; class Magnoliopsida; order Asparagales; family Orchidaceae; genus Gastrodia; species Gastrodia elata. The sequence continues at coordinate 931,502 of CM028672.1, read as the reverse complement.
AGATTATCTCTAATACGAATCAAATTAATCGTTCCCTAGCAACGACTCCAAAAATTTGACAGACCTAAATTACGTATGTTTGCGTTTGCACGCAAGTGTACGCGGTTCGAAATAATATGGGATGGTCAGATCCTGAAATTTATCGTCTTCTGGGAACGGTGTTTAGATTTGTTACTAGAGTATATATAATTTCAATAATGTTTAAGAAATCAATTTGGTTGTTTTGAGTTCCTAAATTATGATTCCTAAATTAATTTGGTTTTGGAACAATTTTGGAAAAGTGGGGAGAGTTAGGGTTAAACATGCAGTACATCATGAGTTCAGGCAAGTACTCTTCTTCTCAAATTTATGTCAAGTCAATTGGATTAATTTTTATTTTATTATCAAGAGATTTATTATTCTCTAAATGATAAATTTAATGTACTAAATCTTATCTTGTGCTCTGAGATGAATACTATAAGGTTCAATTTTGGCATATAGATAATCATGTGATTCTTGAGTTAATAAAATCATCTCTTACGTCTAAGTGATATAATCTACATTTTTAGTTGAGTATCACATGAACTTGATTCCACCTATGGCTCACACAGATCTACTCTTAGCTTAGCTTAGGAAATGAGCTGCGAAATTAAATGAGTTTATATCACTTCACTCATAGCTTAACGCACTCGAAATCTTCGAATAATCAAGAATGAGCTGTGGAGTTCTATAGGTGGTTCTCGGCTCACATGCATCAAGTTCACACCAAGAGTGGTATGAACTGAGCTATGGAGCTCAGAGAATATTAGGTTATATTTTCCCATGGCTCAAATGATCAAGCTTTTGCCCTAAATTGTGCATGGGTTGTTTTCGCATAGCGAATGTTGTCACGGTTATTTGTGCGCAACTTTTTGACAAAGCAATCATCAAGCTCTATGAGACTTCCATTTAAACATATACAACAAAAGATTATATATATATATATATATATATATATAGATTCATCATTTTTCAACTCATTCATACAATAAAACATTTAAATATTTTGAGAACTGATGACATTTTATTGATTAGAAGCGTTATAAATATTACATCATGACTTCTACATGCTCTTACCCAATCCTCCCCAAGAAGAATTTAGGCTGCCATTACAAATAATAAACAAATAAAGTTACAAGAGATGTTGAGCATATTCATTACTCTTACAATGAAATATCAAGAAAACAAGTTGTTAATACAATACTCAGGAACAGCTTTGACATTCTCTTAGCTTTTTTCTCTCCTCAGTTTCCTTCCTTCTCTTTGCTCTCCGTTCCTTTCTTTCTTCTCAAACAGCAGCCTCCTCCTGCTTAGGGTTGGGAGGTCCTCCTGAAAATCTTATTTTCCAAACCAAAATTCAGAATTATTGTCAAGTCTTTCATTTTCCCTTTTATAATTCCATCTTCAACCTTCCCTTCTCCTAAGCTATCAAAATCTTCTCTTGAAACTTGCAATTGCAATTAAGTTTATTTTTTTATTCTTTTGGAAATGAGGGAATTTAATGTTTTGCATTTATTCTTGCTGTGGGATAATGCATATTTTTAGATATTTGGGTTGTCCCAATGCTGACTTGAAGCAGGTTTCCTAGACAACTTGACGGCGCGCTATGGCGCCTCGCTTGCGGTTCGTTTGGCGCTACGACACGTTGTAGCTCCCGAGTCTCTAGAATTCTGGCGCTACGGCGCGCAGTAGCGCCTTGGTCTTGGGAATTTGGGTGCTATGGCACGCTGTAACGCATGAGTCTCGAAGAGTTAGACACTGTGGCGTGCTGTAGCACCTTTGTCTCGGGGAGCCATGCGCTGTGGTGCGCTATCGTGCCTATGTTTCGGGAAATTGGGCGTTGTTGCGCGCTGTAGTGCCTTGGTCTCGGGGATCTAGGCGCAGTAGTGCCTTGGTCTCGGGGAGATAGGCGCTGTGGTGCCTCAGCCTAGGGAAATTGGGCGTTGTAGCGTGCTGTAGCGCCTTGGTCTCGGGGAGCCAGGCGCAGTAGCACGCTACGACGCCTCAGTCTTAGGAAATTGGCTCTACGACGCTCTATGGCGCCTTCCTCTCGGGAATTCTGTCGCTACGGCGCACTGCAGCGCCCTGCTCTCAGGAATTATGGGGCTATGGCGCGCCATTGCGCGCTTTTCATCCAATTTGCTTTTCTTTTCCATTTGGATCTCTTATTTACCTGAAATTGCATAAAAATACACTACAAGTACAATTAATCTTAATAAAAATATAAATTTTAGCATAAAATTAATTATATTTATTGAGTTCATCATTTGTGTACGTCTCTGCATTTGTTTCCATATCATGGTATCAGAGCCCGTCAGCCTTTAACGTTTTGGCAACATAATGATCGCGAACAGACTAAAATTACAATTATTCCTAATAAAAATATAAATTTTAGCATAATATTAACTATATTTATTGAGTTCATCACTTGTGTACATCTCTGCATTTGTTTCCTTAACATGGTATCAGAGCCTGTTCGCTTCCCTCACAGCCTTAAACGTTTTGGCAACATAATGATCCACTTGTTCTCTTGCCATTTTCATTGTACTGCCAATCAAATTCGAAGAAGGCTGTGAGAACGAAGCATAGCTAAAATTAAAAATAAAGAAGATAGAGGAGGAAGAAAGACAGCATATCTGACTTTCCAGTCTAGCCGCCAATTCTCTACAAACCAACCACTCTCTTATCCACTGGTGGGTTGAGCCGTGAGCTCTTAAAGGAGAGAAGATTAACGGTTCTTAGAAATAGAAAACTTTGAATTTGCAGGCAGATTCAGCTGGTCGAACTTTTATTATCCACTGCTCACTTTTTTTTTTATTTCTCGTCAACATGGCTAATTCACCTACCCTCTCCTCCACCTTACTACAAAATTCCACAAATCAAACCCCTGATCCATATCACCTTATCAAAAACATCAATCTGCTATTACATGTCAAATTAGACAAGGACAACTACACCATATGGAGATCTCCATTCCTACCAATATTTTGAGCACACAATCTGATGGTATACAATGACGGCAGTATCCCGCCTCCACCTACCTTACTACCTAACTCCTCCACTCCCAACCCAACATATTTATCTTGAATTAAGCAAGACCAACTAATTTTAAGTTGGATTATCTCCACTTTAACTAAAAACACCTTTGCGCAAGTCTTTGGCAATGACATCAGTGCTGCAATGTTGAAATCTTTGGCAACCATGTTGCCTCCACATCTCTAGTTCATCTCCAACAACTTGAATATCAATTGGGCAACATGAAGAGGGATCCCAATGCATGTCCAACTGCATCCGAATGGCAAACACATCGCCCACTAACTAGCTATTGCCGGGGAGCCTATAACCGAACAACAAATCATATTCAACATTCATACTGTCTTGGGTTCAAAATATTCCCCCCTCGCGGCCGCAATCATCATTCGCTTGGATCCAATACCAATTGATGAGTTCACTAGTATATTGCTCAACCACGGTCTAATGTTTCTTAGATTTGGCAAATCAACAAGTCATGCATGTTTAATTCAACAACGACTCCACACTCCATTCCAAGCAACCTTTCTATATAGTAAATACTTCATACCGTGGACGGGGCAGACCATTCTGAGGAAAAGGAAGAGGCTCTAGACGAGGCCGACCACCTGTTACATGTCAGCTTTGCAACTGCCCTGACCAATTCGCGATCAATTGCTATCATCGTGAAAACTTTGAATAATACCCGGGCCTACAAAGCATAAACTCAACACTCTTCCCAACCATCCTCATACAAATCTACATACCTACAAGTACCAAGGATACTTGACTTCGGAGCCACATACCATAACCTCTCAACTCGACATCCAACATTTGGCACCACAATTTATTTGTTCTTCCAACATTTGGCACGGTTGCTTGAGACATCCATCCACCGACATCATCCACAAAATTTCTCGCTCCCACCACATTTTATCGTCATCTTCACTTCCCATATATACCGGCTGCCAACAAGCTAAGCAACACCGGCATTCTCTCTCAAGTTCAACAGCCATGTATACAAAACCCACCACAATCTGTTTGTTCCGAGATATGGGGACCTGCCCCTATTATGTCATTGCTATATCCTTTTGGTTGATGTTTTTTAAACTTAACTTGGATGTACCTCATGCTGCAAAATCTGAAGCTCTATCAATATTTCTATGCTTTAAAGCAATGCTTGGTCTCAAAATTATCTCCTTCCAATCCGATGGAAGGGGAGAATACAAAGCTCTCACTGCAGCTCTCAAAAATTTGGAATCCAACATTGACTTTTCTCACCATATTCACCGACATAAAACCGTACACCTGAACCAAAGCACTGCCAATTTGTTGAAACCGGCCGTACTCTCCTCCTGCTTGCCAACTTACTCCAAATTTCTGAATTCATGCATTCCAAACCTCCATCTATCTCATAAATCGCATCTTAACAAATTCACAATCCAAATCTCCATATGAAACCCACCCTATTCCAACAAATTCCAAACTGCTAATTCCAACAAACTCTTGGATGTTTATGTTTTCTTTGGCTTAAGTCATGCTCCGCAACTAAATTAGCCCCTTGTTCATTCCCATGTATATCCATCGGTTACTGTGCATATTATTTTGCCTACATATGCTATGAATTATCCACCTCCAAAATTAACATCTTTCGCCATGCCACATTTGACAAAACCGCCTTCCCCTTCAAAAGCTACTACAACCACCTAAACCACCACATACCAATATACAACCCATCAAATTCATCATACCCGCTGTCATCCCAGCACCAACAAACCATTCTACATTTCTGGCCATCACCCCTGCGAACCCTACAGCCACTTCCACTGAAGCTCCTCAATTTGAACCATCCACTTTCCTCCGAGAGAACGACCTACAGCACCCCACTACCAATAGCCAAACCTAACCACCCATCCTATTCTTACTCAAAGCCCAAAGCCAAAAACCTTCCACAACACCCCCTACTGACTGCCAAACAACCCCGTTATTCCATCACATTACACTATCGCCACTTGTGACCACAATTGGGCTGTTGCCATGCAACAAGAACTTTTTGCCTTACACAACAATGCCACATGGAGCTTAGTCCCTTGCCCTCCCAATACAAATGTAATTTGTTGCAAATGAATCTTCTGCTTAAAATTTAATGCCGAGGCACCATCGCGAACCACAAAGAAAGACTTGTCGCATGAGGTTACACCCAACAAGAAGGTCTTGCTTCCATGAAACATTTAGTCCCATCATTAAACCAGTCAGCATACGCTTGGCCCTTACCGTAGCCATCACCCACAAATGGCATATACGACAATTGAACTTCGACGACGCCTTCTTAAATGGCGACTTGTAAGAAATGATTTATATAGAAGAACCCGGTTTTGTATCCACGACACCCAAATTATGTTTGCAAACTCAATAAGGCTCTTTATGGCCTAAAATAGTCCCTCGTGCATGGTACATCAAGCTATCTCTTGCACTTACCAAACTTAGCTTCTTCAATGCAACAACCAACTCCTCCCTTTTTATCGTAAGAACTAACACTGAAATTATATTTTCTTGCTATATATTGATAATATTCTTCTTACCAGCAACAATGAGGTACTCTGCTGCAATGAACTATACATCAGCTAGCCGAATAAGTTGCTCTCAAGAACTTTGGCGACATACGCATGCTCCTGAACATTTGGATCACACATACCATGGACTCTATCTTTCTCTCGCAACAACATTACTTTGAAGACATACTTAAGCAAACAAACATGTTACACTCCAAACTGGCAACCACACCTATGGCTTTCTCCTCCAAAAAAATGTCCCACAACACTGCACCATTTCAAGATCCTACTCTCTATTGCAGCACTGTTGGGGAGCTTCAATATCTATACTTCACCAAACTAGATATCATATTCAGTGTCAACCGTGTGTCAATCCATGCATGCACCTACCACCTCAAATTGGCAATCCGTGAAATGTATTATCTGATATCACAAACTAGCTCGTTTGGGCTAAAGCTCTCACATGAACCCCAAGTTACAGCTTATTCGGACATCGATCGGCCGGAAGCACTGCTATCGAAAGTCAACAAGTGGCTACTACATATTCCTTAGCACAAATTTCGTGTCATGGTCATCCAAATGCAACCAACCGTGGTGCTTTCAAGCATTGAAGCGGAGTACAAGTTCATTGCCAACGGCAAGTGAACTTGTATGGATCACCAATCTTTTGAGCGGCTCACATTTCTGGCTGCTTCCAATCCCACCATTTTATGCCACAACCTATGCTCCACCTACCTCACCAGTAAACCTATTCTGCATGCAAGAATGACGCATATAAAAGTGAATTATTATTCATTCGAGAACTTGTCTGCAACATCACACTCCCCATTCAGCACATACGCCAAACTTCAGCTTGCCCATTCTTACGAAGGTGCTACCTCCCGCTGCATTCACCAAATTTACTTGGAAGCTCATTGCTCCTGTGCCATAAGCTTGAGAGGGAGTAATAACAACCTACCTACAGCATTTTCTTGGAGAAATTACCGATTCTATCCTTTAGAATAAAATCTGTTGCCATTTGATTCCCTCACACACTCACGTAATCAACCACTGGCTAAATAAGAATGTATTCCTGTTTTTCTAAATGTAAGAAATCCTTTCTGTTTTTTCCTTGCTGCTGCTTTCGTTTCCTTACCAATCTGGGTTCGACAGTGGTTTCCAGCTGATCCCTACAAGCCTTAGCTGACCCAGTTAAGGCCATAGCAATTTAGCCTGTGTTGGTTGAGTAATTTGAGAGTGTAAATGCTAGTGGAAGTAACTGAAGACGTATATAGAACGTTCTAAGTACTATATGCATGTGAATTAGCAGCAAATTTAGCAGTCTTTTTACTGATTAATCTTGTCTATTTATAGCTTACATACAGAGATATAAAATTATACGACAACAACAACACAGCCTCAATAACATTAGGTGGGTCCAGCTAAAAAGTGACATCTATTGTTACCTCCCTTCGGCAAACTTTTGCACAATTTATCCACATGCTGTTGTCTGGTTGATGCTCCAGTGTTCAAGTTCTCGGTTACGACTGGGCCGTAGAGAAGGCTTGGTTAACCCTGTAATGTTTCGACTGCGCTTTGTCTTCTCCCAAGTAATGTGTGAAACAGGTAGCCGGTTGAATCATTCGGAAAAAGGACTCCTGACAAGTTGCCGAGATAGTGGGCCGAGCATTTTTTGCTCGACTAAGCGCCAATTCTTCACTTCACTATTGTTAGCTGAATCAGGATGGTTCGTCTAAGTGCGAGATAGTTTGTGTTTCGTTCGCCTTTGACTCGGATTGAGAAGATTCAACTGCCAGAGCTTTTTGTTCCCGAATGATCCCTTGATCAAAAGATGCCTCAGTTATTTTCTTGAGTTCGCATAATCGTGATTCCTAGAGGTTTGCCTGGCAGGAGGCTCATATAAGATAGGTTGTTCTCTCAAATGCTCAGATTTAGATGAGTCTGGGCTGTATATGATGAAGCTTAGGTGGTCATGTCATTTTATCAAGAATAATGGAATTGAAACAAATGTGCGTATTCATATTCCAGCATTAGAAGCCCAAGTAGCTATTTTATTGTAATTTTATTAGCAGCACAAATTAAACATTTTCACCTCGCCATCATGCTTAATTTTGTTTCTTTTGCTATATTATGCAGTTATGATCTGGACAGTTCAGAGCAGGAAAGAAATACGGTTAAAGTCCAGAAAAGGTACTCTAACTATGTCCTTGTTATTCCCAAACATAATGTTGCCAAGGAATGAAATTTATTAATCAATATTCAGACAGATTTTATTTAATACAGTGTTTTTTTGCAATATATTGTTCTAATAATGTGCTTGCATTTGAACATTTTCTTTCTGAATGCAACAACTTTTTTCGCTCACCGGGCAGGAAAGAGTACGAGAATCTGAGGCTGCAATGCTGCACGCTAGCAAATCATTCTTATGTGGGGAATTTTTTGCTGACAATGAATGAAGTATTTGATGAAGCAATCTCCGAGGATCCTGAGTTTCCCTGTGGCTACGAAGATGCTGATCCAAGTCTCACACTATTTACAAAGGAGAGTCAAGGGGATGGACCGGTGTATGATAAGTCCCCCGACTCGGCCTCGTGCATTTTGGAGGAAGGAGAAGAATATGAAGAATGTGGGGTCTTTCACGAAAATGCTTTCCAAGTAGAAATGGATTCCTCGGATTCCGAATCCTCGGCAGAAGAGGTGCAGGGTGTTGTAGACCCTGATCACAAAATCACTGACAGCGGGTCCATTTCCCGAGACGCTTCCATCCGAACTGTCGAAGACTTCGCAACCTGGCGGCGCATCATCCGGCTGGACGCCATTCGGGCAAATGCTGAATGGGTCATCCATTCTTCTGCGCCTGGCCTGGCCGCCATCTCGGAAGAGGCGGCCAGCCAGTCTGCAGAAGCTGTCCATCTGAAGGATTACAATCACTTGGAGCCCCGCATCGTCTACCACGCCGCTCGCTTGGTTGCGGTGCTGGAGGCGTATGCGCTCTACGACCCAGAGATCGGCTACTGCCAGGGCATGAGCGATCTCCTGTCGCCGATACTGACCGTGATGGACGAGGACCACGAGGCCTTCTGGTGCTTTGTGGGCTTCATGAGGAAGGCTCGGCACAACTTCCGGCTGGATGAGGCCGGCATAAGGAGGCAGCTCGGGATCGTGTCGCGGATAATCCGGTCGAAGGACGCACAGTTTTACGGGCACCTGGAGAAGCTGCGGGCGGAGGATTGCTTTTTTCGTGTACAGGATGGTTGTGGTGATGTTCAGGAGGGAGCTTACGTTTGATCAGACAGTGTGCCTGTGGGAGGTGATGTGGGCGGATCAGGCGGCTGTGCGGGCCGGCATCGGGAGGTCTGCATGGGGGAGGATACGGCCTAGGGCACCGCCCACCGATGACCTCCTGCTCTACGCCATTGCTGCGTGTGTGCTGCAGAGGAGGAAGCTGATCATAGAGCGGTACAGCAGCATGGATGAGATCATGAGGGAGTGCAACAACATGGCAGGGAAGCTTGATGTTTGGAGACTCTTGGATGATGCCCATGATCTGGTGGTAACCCTTCATCACAAGATTTAAAAAATCCCTGCCTCTGGAGGACAACAATTCCCCCCAAACTGACCCAAGTAAAAGGTCTTTATTGGAACCCTTAACTGGCCTCATTCCACATGTCGCCCATCAAGCGGTTCCGAAAATTTTAGGGCTTCGAGCCGGCACGACAGCATAGTGCTATTATTTCCCGGCGGAGGCCCTCCGAAAAGATGGAGGCTCTGATAATTCTGGTATGGCTCTGCTGTTAAAATAGGGAGCACTGCTATACTTTCGCAATTCCCCCTAAACTCTCAAAACAAAAGTAATTAGTGAGTGTAAAAAAAGGGGATTTACATTTCTCTGCCCTTTCTGAAGACTGTCATTCTGTATGGGAGAAATGGGAGCATTTAGGGTTTGTAGAGTTGCTGTTTAAAATTGTTGCGTCTAAATTTACCGCTCTGTCGCTACAGGGTTTAGACGTCAATTCTTGTCGTAATTCAGAAAAATGTAAATATAATTTTCTGTTTATGGTTGCACGTCAAAATTGTCTCTGCCTATTGTTTGACATATGTTCGTTCGATAGAGCGCTGACCCAATCATATAATTAATTAATTGATTGATTAATTAGTATATTTGCCAAATGGCTCCACAAACTCTGTTCTTCCATAGTGTAAATTATTGCATTAGCCGTAGACCTTTCGAAGCAATTCCCTTCTCAAAATTACAACTTTGTTGTTAAATCATGCTTCCATGCAGGAAAAAAAATAAATTTATATTTTGTTTTAGTTTTGGGCGATCAGTTGGATCATGTTGTCCATCACGATGTCGAAAGCATCGCGAAATTTTGTGAACTCGGCCTTGGCGTCGCCGTAGACGAGGCCGGGCATGAGGTGGTATATGATGTACCTCCTCATCTCCGCCCTCTGGCTCGGCGTCACCGCCCTCAGCCGCTCCACCACGTTCACCCTCCCCTCCCGCACATCCTCCTGGCCCACGTAGATAGAGTACCTCCGGTGATCTTCTGGCAGGTGCCACGGGTACTGGAAATACGCCGTGAACGGGTCGAAGAGGACCGGTATGCACCCAGCCACCATCCCATCGAACACCGACTTCCTCGTCGGGCTGTCCCCCGGCGGCTGCAAGCAGAACTCCGACGACATGAACGTCGCCACCACGTCCTCGGGTGCCTGGCACCTGCCTGCCCCGCTGCAGTCCACAAACCGACACTCTCCGCCGCTCGATGTGCACTGGCGTATCAGTGCTTCCCTTACGCTCTCCGCCGACTCCAGCCTAGCGGCCCCCACGAAGCTCACCAACGTACCCCTCGCCGAGGCCGACACCGTCGCCTGCCAGGCAGCGATGTCGTCATCCGAGCGGGGGTGGAAGTGGGTCGGGTGCGGCACCCCGATTTCCTTCAACTCCCACGGGTTCCGCTCGATCAGGAACTTGTAAGGGGTCCGCATTTGGGGGGTGGACAGAAAGTTGTTGCCCCACGGCCCGTGTCCGGCCCGACGGAAGTCCCACGAGATCTTCCCAAGGACGAGCATGTGGTCCCTTTCCGCCGCGCAAGGCCCACTCGGGCTGGGCTTCGAGCCACCGCAGGAGCTCCCTGCCGAGCGCATCCTTGTCCTCGGCGGACGCGTTGGCAGCGAAGTGCCAGCGGAGGACGTCTAGGCCGGCGTAGAAGGGGACATAGAAGAGCTGGGCCAGGGACGGGTCGGAAACCCGGCAGGGGTGATTTAAGGTGCGGGAGTGGAAGATGGGCTCGAGGGAGTACTGGTGGGTGCGGCTCCAGCCCGGCCCAAGCCCGTCGATGGGCAGCCCGAAACCGTCCTCCGCCAGAAAGTCGCAGAGGTTGGCCCACGGTAGGAGCCCTGAGCACTGGGCCATCAACCCCTTGTTGAATTTCGGTGGGAGCTCGTAGACGAAAATACCCCTGCCGCCACACCGCCGGCCGCCCGCGGTCGCATTGGTTGCTCTCGCCCATGACCGAATCGTGCGGATGTTCTCTTCTGCTGATTTGACGCCGTCCGCCATGGCGGCATGCTCTGCCGTCCTAACGGCTATATTTTTCAAAAAGGAGACGCTGAGCTTGCGACCAGGGGAGCTAGTGTTGGAAAGGAAGAATAACAAGAAGATGACGAGGAGGAGGAAAGAGAAGCAAGCGAACTGCTTTGGAAGGCGGTGGAATTTTTGCTGCGATTTCCGGCGCTCGAGGGAGAAGGCCATGGCGGGAGACCCCATTGGCGCAAGTATTGCTCCTCCATATATATGGTGGTTTTATTTTGACTTTGTCCATAAGTTCTTTAGACCTATTTATTTAATATTTACCGAATCTTAGCCCCTTATATTTACATACTTAGAGAAAGAGGGGTTATCAGGAAAGAGGCAGCCACGTTCGGCTAACTGGAAGAGAATGGGAGCACGTTTAGTTTATATAAATATATAATTATAATCTTAGCTTTTGCTAATTATGTGTCAAATATTAGCTGATTAAATACAAGATGAAAATATGAGAGATATTTAGTGCTAGGAAAAGAGTGATCTGCTAGAACTTGGTTGAGCTCACCAAGTGTCCCCGGCTTGTTGGTTCATGACCTATTGATCGCATTAAGTTTGCTAAATATTTTTTTTTTAATTGATGAAATTAAGAAATTTTAAATTTGATATATAAAAGCAAATAGTTACACTATATATATATATATATACATATATAATTTGTGAATTATATCATATATATTGGTGGAACATATCAACATAATCTTACCTTTCTATATATGATTGTCATTCAATTTCATTGAAAATTATAATATTCATCTGTTCATATTAATTTAATATTTATAGAATAAAGTTAATATTTGTTCCATATATAAGATATTTTTTTTAAAACTTGCAGTTGAGTGAATTAAATTAAAATATTTTTTTTAAAATATTTATAGAATTAAATTCATCTGTTCATTTTTCGTTCTAAACTTAGAAAAAGATTATAAGAAAATAATATAAATTAGTAAGAATTATATAATACTAATTTACTTAATACTTTAATTTACATATTAATGGTTATTTATTTATATTTTATTAAGATAATAATTTTATCAAATTTTAGTATTTATAAAGTTTGAGATGTAATTTATTAATCAAAATAATTAAGATAATAAAAATAATTTTTTCATTTTCTCTCTAAATATTTTATTTTTTATTTTTATTTTTTTCTCTCTTTTTCTTTTCTATATCTCCTCTTTTTTATCTTTTATATATATATATATATATATATATATATCTATCCATCTCTCTCCTTGTCTCTATTTCTCTCTCTTTTCGCTCCTTTTTCTTTTATGATCATTCTTAATATATTTACAAATTATGATATATTAATAAGAATCATAATAAAAATAATAATAAAAAAATGATATTAATAATAATAATATAATTAACAATAAAAAGAAAAATGATTAAAATAAATAATAATAATAATAATGGCCTTTGGAATCGCCCCAAAGCCACACTACGGAGTGCCAATGAACGTTTTCTCTCTCTGGCTTTGGCGAGCTATACTCGTCGAGTGCTTGAGCTGAGCGCGTGAGCGTTCTTGAGTTAATCCAACTAGTAAGATGCAAATAAAATTTATAATTGACATTCCATCACAACTTAAGTCATTTCTCACTATCCTCAATTTGTTGATTCAATAAAATATAAGAAAGCATAATCACAAATAAGTTTACACATTGTAAATTATCATTCACCAACTTCATTACCTAAGGGAGCAATTGTAAAAATGGGTTTTTGTTTTGTGCCATAAAAGAAAATTACAAAAAAAAATTGAAATAAAATTAATAAAATTAAACAAATACAACTTAGTAGTTATGAAGAAGAAGATGATGATTCCTCATCTTCATTCATAGTTTCTTGATCATTGTCATAAAAATAAGGCCATGAATTAGTTGGAGTATCCTGCACAAGTGTGAAGGGTGGAAGAATAGCCTCCTGCGGATTATCGTGAGTCTGCCAAATTTTCATCTTTGTTCTTACTTGCACATATACATCTCCATCTTTTTAGGAAAGCGCGTATATCTCTCAACTCCGACATTCCTTTATTCGTCCTCACCTTATGTCTAAGTATGAGATCGTTTGAAGAACTGAACATGGAAGACTAGAAATGAAAGTGCCCACAATTCCTTGATCTGAGCTTTTGCTCTGATCTATGATTTGATGCTACTTATATATCTAGTGCACTTGAATCCTTGAATAAGACTTTTGCTCCATTCTAAGTTTTAGTGCACTCTTGTGTCAAGTGCTCATTATTCTTGATCTAGATTTTTTCTATGATCTAAAATTTAGTGCATCTTGACTTTCATGCTTCACATGCACATACATTTTGATCATAATTTTTGGTTCAATCCAAAGTATAGTGTTTGTGAATGCACTTCATTGATTATAATGACAAAGTTATAATAGTGCAATAAACTAAATAATGAAAACATCACAAACATTCATTCACAAATTTACATAATTTGAACTCAGCATTAGCAAGAAAGGTCTAGAACATAGATATAACATAACCCTTCCTGAAAGAGGAGGTTTTTGCTACCATTACAAATAAATCATAACAAAAATAAAAAAGATTATCAAAAGCATCATGATTTTTACACAAGATAGTACAAAAGAAATGAACAAGGAAGTGAAACAAATGTTACTGAAAGAATATTCTTAGAGTTCTCACTCACTAGTCTAAGGAGAGGGAGATCCTAATCTAGGTCCTCTTCAAATTCTTGAAAATTTCTATACTAAAGAGATTTGTATGTTCCATATTAAAAAACTAAACTCCTACATGTTGGTCTACTCTAATCATAAATTAAGTTATATTACAAATCAACATCTCCTTTCTCTCTCTCTCTCTCTCCTGATCTGTACTTAATCAAGCTAGAAATGGCAGGTGCTAAGTTAATCTAAATGTTTTTCCTACTTATAACATACCTTAATAATCATTCAAGGGCAAGACTTGAGTCAATCTAACTTTCCTAGGGTTTGAAGAGGTTAAATGGGTAAAATCCCAAATTCAAGGTTAAAATAATAATATATTTGAGTCCTAAAAGTCAAATTCTCCAATTGATGTCCAAATAGAATGAAATCAATAAATTCTAAGTCATCATAGTCTAGGATCATAATGACTATAAATTTCTTGAATTTGGAGCTTTCTATAATCAATTGTGAGCTAATCACCCGTAATGGTGATTAGAAGGTTATTAGTAAATCTAATTGTTAAAAGTTAAAATTTATGTCATATTATTGTCCTGCTCATTTTTCTGATTATTTTAATATATAATTTTGATATTTTTTTATCTATATTTGTCAAGTTATTGAATTAGTTTAAATAACATTATTCCATAAGTTCTAACCTATAGCTTAAATAAAATATATTCCATTTGAGTTCCTCAGGCTCTGTTGGGTTGACCGAGGCCCGACTGGTTCACGCTTCTGAATTGCGTTGGTCGCGGTCAGCCCGACCTGCACTGTTCCCTTCTTCATCTCGACACGTCGGGCCGGAGAGACATGACATTATTACTTTAAACCCTAAATTCCCTCAACACCGATTGAGCCAGAAAGCATAAGACATAAAAATGATCATATTGAAGAGATCTACACGTACGATCGAAAATCCTTAACCGAGATGCAGTGGATCGGTCGGACCAAATTCGATTGATTCAAATTCTCGGGTTTACTGTGGAGGGGAAATGCCCCCTCCACAGTGCATCAATTGACTTGATGACGGTTCTATTGTGTTCCTTAGGTCAAGGCCGACCCAAGGAACACTCAAACAGTGGTAGATGTAGGCTAGGACACCGGGGAACATTCGACTACACTCGGGCACTGTACATTACTGTATACGACCGAGTGTATCGAGCCCCAATTGGGCTCACTCGAGCCAATTGGGGTTCGATAATCAATGGAGAGTTGAACAAAATTGCAAAATGAAATGACAGTAAGGGAATTTATACAGAATCGAATGCAAGGAAGGCATACCTAATGTTCATCGCTCGCCTAGTTCTCCAGGCCAATTCTCTGCATAGAGGGGTCGAGGGCGCTTCCTTAGGCTTCCACACGCTCAGGTTCGTGGAGAGGGTGGAAATGGGAGTCGAGAGCGGCGCTTTAATGGGCTAGAATGGAGCGAGGATGGAGGCCGTGGAACGGCCTTCGAGCCACGATTGCGATCGTGGGTGCTTTGAGGAACATGACAGAGCACAATGTTATGTCGTGTCCTAGCCATTGGATCAGCGTCTTGATCCAATGGCTAGGCCGCAAATCGGGCTCTCAGCTCCCGATTGAGATGGGGCTTTGAATCGAAAGGCGCGGATCGCCAGCCGTTTGATTCAAACGGCTAATTAACCGTTTAATTAATTAAATGAATAGTAATTAATATGATTTAAAATATCAAAATTTATCAACCAAATTTGAGGATGATGAACTAAAAAATGCAATCAGATTTTTGATAAAAGGTCAGTTAAATTTTTTTATTTTTCTAATTATTTAAATTGATTAAAATATTCATAAAAATTAACCGACTTCCAAATTGGCTCAAATTTCAGGAGTTTGCTCCAAATGATATTTGTTATTCATTAAAATTTCATATTACAAAAATCTCCAACGTACACATCGTACAATGTTCATCTTTTTAGAACAAAAGTGAAACTAAAATAAAATAAAAGACAACTAAAATAGCATCGTAGATCTATCAGCAGATTTGAAAATTTAAGAGTTAAGGTTATTATGCGAATTCTCCCAGAAGTATCTGACCTGATATTGTAAAGAAAATAATACCGAGATTGAAAATTCTCAGTAATTAGAGAATACTAAGAGCTGTAGTAAATAATACAATATTACATTTTATAATAGTAGAGATACGATTAGCGAAAATAATAATGTAATAAAAATGCAGGAAAAGTAAGACAATAGCACAAACTAGATAATTAATTTTTTTCAAAAAGTATTATCACCAAGATGTAAGTTGCTGATATCATTTTTCTAATAACCTACCACGAATACTACTGATGTTATTTTTCAGTAACTAACAACGAATGTTACTGATGTCATTTTTCCAATAATCAACTACGAATGTTAGTGATGTCATTTTTCCAGTAACCAACCACGAATATTACTGATGTTATTTTTTTAATAACTAACCATGTTATAAAAGGATGTTGATTTCAAACAATCAACCAAGCATCAATATAAATTTAGCTTAAAGTAAAGCTAAGTAATTGTAAAGTGCAAAAGTAATACATGTTCATATATTAAGTATTTTTTTCCTTAAGTTCAAAAGTGCTACTGTTGATTGAATCTATATAAGTTTTTGATATTTTAAAATTAGCCTTTTAGCCAATTTTTTTAGGAATAATTCTTATCTTCTTTTCAATTATATATTTCTTTCGCTCTCTTTTTAAAGGAAGACAAAATTTTAAGTTACCGAAGGTAGCAATAATAATTATAATATAATTATTATTATCATTATTCAATAATAATAATAATATATGAAAGAAAAATACATGATAAAAATGACTGAAATTAAATTGACAAAATGAAAAATAACAGTTGTATTGTTATAACTATTGATTAATGATAACAATGCTAATACGATGACATAATAAATATAGTATAATTATTATTATTATGAAAATAAAAAATACAAAATAATTCATCATTTTCTTTCTATTTTTTCTTCCTCATCTCAATAATGTTAGGGTTGTCAAAAATTAGAGGGAGGTCGGACGTGGCTGAAGGGGGCCGGAAGGGGTGGCCAGAGGGAGTGGCTGGCTGGAGGCTGGCAGGAGGCTGAGGAGGAGTCGGCAGCTTGGGGATGGAGGAGGGTTTGAGGGGGTCTAAATAGAAGGAAGAAAGGAGGGTTGGCTGGCCAGCTGGCGGCCGATCGGTTGCCAACCAAGCGACGACCAGGGCGGCATGCCTGAGGCCCGTTTGTGTCACGTATGGCAACCCTTGGCAGGCTCTGTCGAGCGACAGAGCCTATGCCCTAACACATGGCGTCAGGGGGGAGGGGGGGATCTGGAAATAGAGAAGGAGAAAAAATAAAACAGAGAAAATTAAAAAATTTAATTTCAATTAAAATTTTTGTATTTTTCCATTGTTCGATATCCAAAAATAACAAAACTTGATACAGAGGTGTATTATGATATAACGAACACCCTCGCTCCAAAAATTTTTGGTTCAGAGTAATATTTTATTTTAAAATAATTTCAGGATTCCAAAACTTCAAAAATTAATCATGATCGAACCAAAGCTCCGAATTTTTTGAAACTTTTATCATAGTCTTTAAATAATATACTTATTACAAAGACATGAAAATTAATGAATTTGGATTTGTATTGAATTTTTTCAATTTATTGAATTAAAAAAATTCAAAAATTAAAACAGGAGTTTCCGTTATCCAGATTTCTCTTAAAATAGAGCATTTTGGCCTAAAAATTATTTCTATCTAATGCTATTTAACCCCTCTGTAACAACTCAAGGTTGTTACCTAGCTTGATTTTAGCTTAACTGTATCTTAATTTAGTTCATCTAGACATTAGAATAAATTCATAAAGATTTGGTGCGATTCATAGCTAAATTAAATCTTTTGAATTATTTTAATATTTAATTAATTAAAAAATTGAGGTATTTAATTTGACATCAAAATCAAAATCCGACTTCGCCGTTGCGATTGTCACCCCCAAATTAGCTAGGGGTGATGTTTTGGACACATTTAGAAGTCGTCAAATTTTCACGAATATTTTAATATAATTAAATACCCCGAAAAAATAGGATAATTAAATAATCATCGGAATCGAAATCCGACTTTGCCGTTGAATTCCTCACCCCCAAATTAGCTTGAGATGAATTTTTGGGATTTTTCGGAGCGCATTTCTAAAATCTGAAATTTTAAATAATTAAAGAAATAAATATTTATTTATTTCTAATTTTCTATTTTCTATTTCTTTCTTCCCTCTCTCCTAGCTGGCTATTATTTCAGCTTGCCATCCCCTTCATTCGATGCCCCCATTCTCTTGCACGCAAGCTGAGGGCCATCTCCCCTCATTTCTCCACTTCCCTCCCCTCTTAGGACATGCTACCCCTCTCTTCTTTCTCTCCTTTAAGAAGGGGCTCAAACTCCTTCATCTTCATTTGGCAAAAGCTGAAGGTCCTTCTCCCTCCCAAGCTCACCCTCCTTCCTCCATTGCTGCACCTAGAAGAATAAGTTTAGCTCCTCTCCAAGTTCTTGAAGAAGACATAATTTCTTCTTCCTCTTCTAAAGACTAAAAGTACCAATTTGCTCATTTTCCTTGTCTACTTCACTTTGCTATTATGCTATGTTTTATTTTTAGAAGATCCATGATTGTATTTGGAAGCCATTGAGGTTCATTAAGGCTTCATATGATTTTGAAAATCTCATGCTCTATTTTTCATCCATTATGTATACCCACACCTTTAACTGCATGTTTCGTATAGTTAGGATAATCCATTTATGCCGATTTTGGTATCAATGGATAGGTATTGAAAAGACCTTTCCATTGATATATGACATCGCTCATATAATGCTCTGGATTGAGAGTATTTGAGCTCTAAATGAGACCCTTCACGATTTTTGCACAGGCAAAATCACCGTCGGGCGCTACAGCGCGCCGTAGCGCCCGAAACTCAAATAGTTTCCACTGCAGCGCGCCGCAGCAGGTTGCAACATCATTTCAGGGAAAATTATATGAAATTTATAAATAAATTAATTGAACAATAACACGAAAGTTAGACCGCTACAGCACGCCACAGCGAGCTGCAGCGGGCTGCAGCATTATTTCAGGAAAAATTATTGGAAATCAAGAGAAAAATTAATTGAACAGTCACACAAAAGTTAGGCCACTGCAGCACGCCATAGTGCGCCACAACGGGCTGCAGCGTCATTTATGGAAAACTATATGAAACCAGAAAATAAATTAATTGAACTGTGTTTCTGCAAGTTAATCCGCCACAGAGCGCCGTAACATCCAGCTCTCGGATCAGGCGCCGTAGCGCCCAGAATTTTCTAAAAATGCGCAGAATTGGCTGAAATAGCCAAAACTTCACACTTTTCACATTTTAAGGTCTCTAGGACCCTAGTTTAGGTAAAATTGAGCATTGCATAAAATTTCATGTGAAAATTAAATTTGAAACTTTATCATTTTTAATAAGTACTTAAAACCTATTATGTATCTTAAATGTCTTGTGCCAAATATTAAAGAATAGGAGCCTTGATTGCTTATATTAAATAAGTATATCTTAATAACCAAATTGCATAAAACCTAAGTCTTTTAGAGTTATAATCAAGTGCTAACCCCTTTGGTTTGATTTAGAATTTAGTTAGCCTTAATAACCTTCTATTTTATATCATTTTTATATTCCTATATTTTTATAATATTAGGATGTATGTTAGAGAATTTTAATATTTATTTGGACATCTAAATGTGCTTAAATTGATATTGAACTATATTTGAACATAAGAATCTTAAGAACTTGATTAAGTAAATGATACTTAATCTAAATCTGAAAGTTGACATCAATAATACACCAATAATACATTAACTTATCATTGATCTTTAAATCAATCATTGATCTTAATTTTAGTAAGACTAAGGGTTAAACCCTAACTTGTCTTGATTAAGATCTAAATCTTAATCACTTAATCAGTTAACTTGATTGTAAGCTAATTCAATTGACATTATTCAAATAATGCATCTGATTTAATATTGATCTTGAATTATTGAATTAGAAATGATAATGTTAATATTAAATCTGTGTGATTGAATCATCTGAATCTAAACTTTAGATTTTTGATTTTCTTTTATATAAGACTATTAGCATAAGATAAATAATAAAATTAGAATGATTTATAAAATGATATAACTCTAATAATATCTTTGATTTTATCCCATGCTTGTAGAATAGAGTATGATTAGATGAATTTTATTCATCTGATCTGATCACTTTAATCCAAATCTATTAAGTAAATCTTGAATGCTAACTTAAAAGATAGAAGAGTGAGATCTCAAGGGTCCTGCTTTAGGATCATTCTTGAAATGCTTAAAAGCATTAAATATTGATTCGTTGAGGTATGAAGAACTTTTGTAACTTATTGAGGTAGAAACTTAGATGATCCTTCATAATTTTAGAAGTTGAACTTGACGCCTTGTGGTAGGGATCACCTAAAGCACTTAGAATAGAACATCTCCATTGCGATAGAAATCAATATTGAGTGATCTTTTCATCACATCCTTGGAGCCTTGTGTAGGACTCACCTATTTAGAGTAAGGATTGATAACTTTGATAAATCTTTGTTGATTAAATAGAGTCGCCTGAACCCGGATTATTGGTTGGGTATAGTAGGGTATACCCATAATGCTGCATTATTTCAGTAGTGTTCAGGATTGGTTGATTTACTATAATGTGGACTTATGACCAGGTGCTATCATGAGGGATTAGATGAATATAGTCCCGTTATAGTAAATATTCCAAGACTAAGAGTGTTATGATAGAGACTTAGATCATTAGTTTGTTTGGATAAAAGTCACCATCGGGTGATACCTCCTATCGAAGATCACTTCCATAGGTGTGCTTTAAGTAAACTATGTGATTCAAGTCACCCTCTTTAGAACACTAACTGTGTTTGTGATTTGGGAATTTTAATGGCTTAGCTTGAGATACAAATCACCATCGGGTGATGCCTCATATTGAAGATCGCTTGGTTAGGCGTGGCCTAATCAAACTAAGTGTTAAAAACTACCCTACTTGGAAACATGCTAAATATGTGTATACAACCTTCCCATCTAATAATTATTAAGTAAACTCTCAACTTTAACCAAATATCGAACTAGATTTTAGGAGTCAGAATCCTTTTAGCAGGATTCTGTACAATGGAGATCTTGAATTCAATATCAGATTTCAAAGCATTTCTGGATTTCTGAATTTATCTCATGTAACTTAGAAGTATGAGCATGAGCATAAGCATGATGTTCGAGTATTAGTAATGATGTATGAGTATCAGTGTTGATTTATGAGTTACGGAATATTGCATACATTGATTGGAGAATTTCAAGATGCATCGACATCGCAGTTCCCAACTGGATGTATGTATACATTGGACCGTACGACTCATAGCAGTTCATTGATATTTTGGTTGCATATTCAGATACACAGTTTTAGTGTCATGCAGCATAATTTTACATGATATCACTCAATTTCAGATCCATTACTATTTTGTTTACTTTCAGTATTCAATTTCCAGTACAGCTTTACTTTACTTCAGTTTTGTATAGTTTTATATGATTTTATACTTTCAGTTATCTTTATAGTATTTTTATACATTTATCTACATTATGTAAATGTTAAATGAATAATTAGAACTGTTTAGATTAGTTTTGATGTGTTAGACTTATTGTCTAACATGTGGTACTTTTGGGATTCGGCAATTTCCTAGATCTTGAGCAGTAAATTGAGTCAGGTAAGGAGGACACCCAGGAGATTAAGGAGGAGCTCGTGGAGCACTAGTGGACTCTTCCCCAGTATTTCTATTTTGCTTAGTTTATTTCAGTTCAGCACTTAACTTTTATATTTGTATTTTAGTAAATTGTTTGTAATAATTCTGGATATATTTTCTTTTTTTTTTTCTGAGATGAATGTTTCATATAGCTTCTGTGATGAATATTTCTGGATGTTTGCTTTAGCTTTTGCACTCTATTTATATACTACTTATACTTAGTATTGTGATGTGATCAGTATACTGAAAATACTGATATCTTATATATATATATATATATATATATATATATATATATATATTGGATTCCTTTTGTGTTTTACATCCAATGTATGTATTGGTCTAATACTTAGGATAAGGATACTACTCTTATCTTAAGTTTTAGCTCTCAACCCTCTTTGAGATTGAGTCAGCAGCCATTCAGATGGGTATTGTTTCAGCTATTTCGGGGAGATGGGATATTCCTCCCCGAGTGGCACGCCGCTCCGCCACCGAATCTATTACGATTACCCATTTTTGCGCACGGCGACGAGGCGAGGTGCTACAATATAATGGTATTTTTGTTTGCCCTAAACTGAAATTCCCCGAGGTCCTAATTTTTGAGTCGGGATTTGAACTAATTTTTGTGAAGTAACGATATTGGGCCGTTACAAACTCCCTTACTTAAAAATGATGTCTTCCTCAACATCATAAGAACAAAATAAACTCTTAAAGGAGTTTTAGGGTATCTTGATTCTGAAATAATTCTAGATACTTTCTTCGTAAAACATTTCCTTTTTCCCATGTGGCTTCCTTTGTAGTATGATTATGCCATTGAACTTTGATCATTGAGATCATTCTGCTTCTTAATTTTCGATGATCTTTCTTAATGATTTTAAGAGGTTTTTCAACATAAATCAGATCAGGCTGAATTTAGATTGTCGAATTTAAGATTTGCTGAGTGGATTTATGGAGGCATTTGTGGAGTGCTGATACGTTGAATACGTTGTGGACGACTGAAAATCTTTCATGAAGTTTAAGTTTATAAGCCGAGCTTCTAATTTTTGTAGTTACTTCTAAAGGTCCAACATATCTGAGGCTCAGCTTGCTAGTTACCCCCAATGTGATGAATTACTTTTATAGGGCCAACTTTAAGATAAGCATGATCACCAATGTGAAATTCTAGCCTCCAACGTTTTGCGTCATGATATTTCTTTTGTCGGTAATGGGCTATCGCAATTCGGCTCTTGATTAGCCTTATATTTTCATTTGTTTCTTCAATTAACTCTGATTCATAAATTTGTACATCTCCGACTTGTGTCCTGGCTAAAGGAGTACAACACTTTCTCCCATATAAGGCGTCATAAGTGGCCATCCCAATGCTCGAGTGGTGGCTATTATTATACACAAATTCAATTAAAGATATGTGCTCCTCAGCTACCAGCAAAATCTAAAATACTCAAACTCATCAGATCTTCAAGTATTTGATTAACTCTTTCAGTCTGTCCATCAGTTTGTGGATGGAAGGCAGTGCTTAGAGCTAGTACGGTTCCTGAATTGTGATGTACCGTTTGCCAAAATTGGGATGTAAATCTGCTATATCGATCTGAGATTATGATATCTGGAATTCTGTGGAGTCTGATTATTTCTTTGATATAAATTTTGGCTAACTTTTCAACCATGTTAGTTTGCTTCATAAGAATAAAATGTACTGATTTGGTCAAATGATTAACTATTACCCACATTGCATCAGCTCCTGAATGACTCCTAGGTAATCCCATGATAAAATCCATAGAAATATTAGACCATTTTCCCTCTGTGATTTCTAAAGGATGCAAGAGTCCACCTGGCCTTTGATGTTCAGCTTTTACTAAACAACAAATATGACACTTGGCAATAAATTCAGCCACGCTTCTTTTGAGTCATGGCCACCAGAATACTTCTTTTAGATCTTGATACATTTTGTTATTTCCGGGGGGAACTGTATACCATGAGTTGTGAGCTTCGCTTAGAATCTGGTTTTGAATGGGTGCATTATTAAGGACTCATACTCTTTTTTCGTGATAGATATAAATCCCTTGTTGAAGTTGTAAATCTGATCGACGTCCATTTTCTATGCCATTCTTTAGCTTTGGATACTCTGGGTCTTGTCCTTGAGCGACAGTTATCTATTGCAGGAGCGTAGGTTCGGCGATACTTATCTTGAGTAGACTGCTTAACTGCTTGCTGGAATTGGGTCCTACCCCTAACTTCTGAAACTTTCCACCAAGGGGCTTTCCATGATCAATTTATCCAAAGACACTTTTCTGCATAGTGCGTCAGTTGTAACGTTGGCCTTATCAGGGTGATACGTGATACTAAGATCGTAGTCGCAGATTAATTTAAGCCATCATCTTTGCCTACAGTTTAGTTGCTTCCGGGTAAAAATATATTTTAGGCTTTGGTGGTCTGTAAAGATCTTGCATCGTACCCCATATAAGTAGTGCATCTAGATCTTTAAGGCAAAAATAACTAATGCTAACTCCAGATCATGAACTAGGTAGTTCTTCTCATGCTTCTTTAATTGCCTTGAGGCGTAGGTAATTTTCTTTCCTTCCTGCATTAGGACACATCCTAATCCAATGTTGGATGCATCAGTAAATACTTGATAATTAATTCCCTCTAGTGGTAAGATCAGAATTGGTACGACGATCAATACTTCCTTTAACTTCTGGAGTGCTTCTTCACAGTCTTGGCTCCAAACGAAAGGTACCGCTTTTTGAGTTAACCTTGAAAGAGGTAAGGCTAATAGCAAAAATCCCTTAACAAACTTTCGGTAATAGCCAGCAAGTTCCAAAAAGCTATGAATTTCGATTACAGTGGAGGGTTGTGGGCATTCCTGAATGACGCTTATCTTATTGTGATCAACCTTTTTTCCTTCAGCACTAATAACATGACCAAGAAAGGCAATATATTTCAGCCATGATTCATACTTTACATTTTCAGTATACTGATTACATCACAATACTAAGTATAAGTAGTAGTAAATACAGAGTGTGGAAGCTAAAGCATACATCCAGAAACATTCATCACAAAAACTAAGTAAAGCATAGTCTCAAAAAATTAAAAAAAAATACATCCATAATTATTACAAACAAGTTACTTGAATGAAAATACAGCAAATAGTCTAGTGACTGAACTGAAAGTAAACTAATGCAAAAAGGTAAATACTGATGTAGAGTCATCTAGTGATCCACGAACTCCTGAATCTCCTGATCTGGCTCTACAAACTGCTCCGGATCTGAAAAATTGCAGGATCCCAAAAGTACCATATGTCAGACAATGAGTCTTACACATTTTAAAATTATTCTTACAGTTATAAGATTCTAAGGTTTATCATTTAAGTAAATGAAACAAAACTGTAGAAAAGTATTAAAATAGCTGAAAAAATAATACAAAACTATAATTGAAATAACTGAAAATAAAATTGTGCAGAACTGAAAGTAAAGCAAAATAGAGCTGAAAATTGAGTTTTGAAAATAAGGAAAATAATAAAGGAAACTAAAACTGAGTAAATGATGCATTTAAACTGTGTTGTATGCCACTGAATTTATAACTATGCATCTGAATATGTTACAGAACTGTATACCACTGATATGTTGATTTGGTGTCACATGAAACCCCACAGATCCTAGGTGAACGAACGCTCCACTAACTGAGTCCTTAGGTGAGCCAAGCGCTCCGCTAATACTGACATGACTTATGCATTTATGATATGCCAAGGCTTTAATGACGGTATGCTTTAAATCATCGAAATTCAGAAATTAATTCAAAATCAAGTAATGATTCCATTCGTCTCTATCGTACAAAATTCATCTAAATTAATTACGACTCATAAATCTAATCCACTGAATGGTATTAGTTAAGATTATACTTAAACTTATCAAATGAAGAGGTTGTATACACATAGTTAGTATGTTTCTAAGAAATGTGGGTTTAACACTTAATTTATTTAACTACACTTATCGAAACACATGACAATAAGGGGCAGAACCCGATCACAGTTTATTCTTTCAAATTAAGTTGTTAAATACCCTAATTAAAAGCATACTTATAACGTTCTAAGAAAGGTAACTTGAACACTTAGTTTATTTAACTGCACTTTTCGAAACACATGACGATAAGGGACAGAACCCTGTCAATCCCCTACATATAACACTCTTGTATTTGGGATGTTTATCCTAAATTGAACTGTATTTATCTAATTACCTATGATAAGACCGAGGCTCTACAGTTCTATTCAAGTAAATCAACCAACTTTGTTTTTTATTGAAATAAATCAGTCTAATGGATATACGCTATCACCTCCAACTGATAGTTCTACCCATTTCTAACAAATCTATTTAATAATCAAAGAATAACAGGCTAATAAATCCACACTCCATTGTGGTGAATCATACACAAGGTTTCCAAGGATGTGATTTAAAAGTCACTCAATTTATGATACTGCCACAAGAGAATAATTTCAGTCTAAATCTTTAGGTTACTCTACCACAAGGATCTATGATCAGATATTTAAGATTAAAAAGGTGCATCTAAGTTCCTATCTCAAAGTTTGACAATAAGCTCTTCCTACCTCGAGAGTTTATCTATTAATAAGACTTAGCACTTATTGATTTAAAACACTATATTTCAACCTTAAGATCTAAGCACGAAAATGTACAATAATTCAAGCTAAAAAGATTATATTAAACATACAATCATTAATACACTGAGTTTAATTATACAAATCAGATGGGTAAAACCCATCTGGTCTCAACCTATACTACAATTATGAGATATAATCATATGATTTATTAGGAATTGATTATTTACAAATTATCATCATTTTACAATTTAGTTTATGTTAATAGTCTTTCTTAAGAGAAATCAAAAATCTAAATATTAGATTCAAATGATCAATCATATGAGTTTGTTATAAATCTAAGTTCTTCTAATTTGATAGTTTAAGACTAATTTGATAGTTTAAGATCAAATGGCAAATCAATAATCATTGTTGGAGTTTATGCAAATTCTTAGTGTACAAATCAAGTATCTTAATCAAGTTTATTAAGAGTTGGGTCTTAGTCTAACCAAGTGAGGATTTAACTCTCAACTTGACCAAACTAGGAACGCTTACTTAGTTATTGGTCAATAATATAATCAGTGAGTTTATTGTTCATTATTGATATCCAATTCAAAATAAATTCAATTGTTGATTTAGTTAAGCTCTTCTTTAAGATTCTTTAAGGTTGAATTGTCGATAAATGTCAAATCAATTAATTAAGTGTCCAAAATAACGTATAAGGTTTCTAACAACATCATATTGTTATTGAAACATAAAAACATCACATTGATTAAAACAGTAAGTAATTAAAGCCAAACATTACACTAATTACCATTTGATATAAAACATTCAAGCAAAACTTTAGGAGATTTAGAACATGCTATTAGGATAAGAGATAAATTTCATATTAAAAATCACCTTTATATTCACACAATGCTTGATTCCATTATAATCAGTTTTAATTTTGATATATTTTTACATTATTAGGGTTCTAGAGTCATTAAAATGTGAAAAATATGCAATTTGGGCATAACTGGGCAGCTCTACGCACTGCGAAAACCGTGATCGTCTTCGTCAATCGTCTTCTTGGTAATACATAAGCGAAAGCCGTGATCGGAGCGCCCGCAGGTAAAACAACTATTCTGCCCGTGGTAGCACCTCTCAATCGGGTGAGATCAATTACAAGCTAAGCCTACATTGGTTATGGGAGTTTCCTCAAACATATGGTATGCCTTGGCTGGTGGAGGGTAACGGGGACGCTTTTTTCATCGTTCGACCTCCAAAAATAACAAAATTTGACACCGTGTTGTGTTATGATGTAACTAACACCCTCATGCAATTTTTTTTTATTTCAGACCAATTTTTTATTTTAAAATAATTTCAGGAGTTTAAAACTTCAAAAACTAGTCACGATCGAACCGGAGCTCCATTATTCAAAATAGTGTCTCCATCGATTGTCTTATTGGCAATACATAAGTGAAAACCATGATCGGAGTGCCCGCAGGTAAAACAACGGTTCTGCCCATGATAGCACCTCCTGATCGAGTGAGGTCAATTACAAGCTAAGCCTTCATTGGCCCTGGGAGTTTCTCAAACATATGGTATGCCTTGGCTGGTGGAAGGTAACGGGGATGCTTGAACGCCTCATGGTCCTTAGCGGAAGAGATCGATCTTTTTCCTTGTCTTTCTACGATCATTTGCTCGTTATGCTCTAGCATTGTTGCACAATCTAAAAGATCAACAAATTTTGTATGCCTGAGCGAGATCAGATTTGTGCGAATGATGTCTTTTAATCCCTCTATGAACCGACTGCACCTCGTTGCTTTATAATCAACTAATGTGGGTGCATAACGAGAGAGTTTTGTGAACTCTATCTCGTAGGTTGCCACCGATCGATCGCCCTGGGTTACTCTTATAAATTGATTCTCGAGTATCCTCTGCGCTGAGTGGGGAATGTAGCGGCTCTTAAACGCTGCCATGAGTTCCGCCCACGATATGTCCTCCACATTAATGCCCTCAAAGGTGGCTTCATAAGTGATTTTCCACCACCTTTCAACTTCACCTAGCAAATATTTTTGCTAATCTAGCTGTTTCATTTATGGGACACTTTAAGCTGTCCAACTTGCTCTCAACTTCTTAGATCCAATCCTCGGCTTCCATGGGTCGGACTGAGCCGTTGAAGGTAGGAGGATTTAGTTTAAGGAAGACTTGGAAGACATCATCTACCATAAACTTTGAGGGGGTTCTGGTGCGAGCAGGAAGGTAGATGTCCTCCCTTGATTTGATAAGGCTAGCAAAACAACTTCTAATAATATGTCTGTTCTATTGTCCGGTGTTGCTAAAGAAACGGTTGTCTTAACCGGGGTTGCGAAGAGTACTGCGAGGAAAGCTTCACCAGAATCCATCTGTTGTAAATGATTAATGAAAGCTTGTGTTTAGAAGAGGTTGCGTCTAACTGAATAGATAGACAATAATTCGCAACAATATATAAAGTTCATAATTTTTTATTCAAAAAGATCTCATTAATAAAAGTTCTGTACATAAAAGGGGTGCATTAACAGTAAGATTAATTCCTTGATGGATGCACATCCTCCAAAGATATTCATGAGATCTAAGGTCATATTCTAATTTTTTTAAATATTGGAAGAATCAGAACTAGTTGATCTTTTTTTTTACGAGGAATCCCGATGGTTCCCAACTTTCCTCTTTCCTTTAGAAGTAGAAGACGTCACGCTATTTGTTTTGATAAGTTTCTTCAAGTTATGAACTTTATCCTTCTGTTGGACGACTTGACGTTTTTGTATATCATCCTTTCTTTTTAACTTCCCTTCAGTTACTGGACTTCTCTTTCCAATTCTATAATATGGTTCCAAGATACAAAGACCCCCAAGCTAAGGTACTTTCAACTTTACTTAATTTATCTATCATTGCATCTTCTTTTGCTTCTGCTACGGGGGCGTCCATATTGTGCTAAGATCAGTTGCTAAGGAGTGCGATGAGTCACCATCACTGCCTTCATCCTCAAAATACTCAATTATCTCATTATTGCGATCTATCTATAAAAGATAAAATGATTAATATAAAAATATCATTTTAGTATTTCTACGTTCTAATTACAATGATGAAGGAGAGTTATTATTCTCCTAATTTGCTTAAGACTGATTCTTTTACTTAAATGTCAATTTTTTTTAATTTCTTTTATAATGAAAATATCTTTGTTTTTGTATGTATATTCTTTTCTTTCAAAATTGCTCAATCTTGCTCTGATACCTACCAACTGTGGAGGCCCGATGTCGGTTCAGCGATAACTATCCCGACATTAGGTATTCACATATGCAGGATTTTATTGAATAATTTAAAAAAGAAGAGATACACATATAAAAATCAAATGATATTTCTTATTTATTAAAATTATATATTACAAAAATCTGCAATGTACACCCCGTACAATGTTAATCTTCTTAAAACAAAAGTGAAACTAAAATAAAAAGATAAGTAAAATAACGATATAGATCCATTAGCATAATTGAAAATTTAAGAATTAAGGTTATTGTGCGAATTCTCTCAGAAGTATCTGACATAGTATTGTAAAGAAAATAATACCGGGATTGAAATTCTCAGTAATTAGAGAATACTCTATTGCAGTAAATAATAAAATATTATATTTTATAATAGCAGAGATGCGATTAGAAAAAATAAGGATGTAATAAAAATGCAGAAGAAATAAGGCAATAACGCAAATGGGATAATTAATTTCATACAAAAAGTATTATCACAAAGATGTATGTTACTGATGTCATTTTTCCAGTAAATTACAACGAATGTTACTGATGTTATTTTTTTAGTAGCCAACCACGAATGTTACTGATGTCATTTTTTTAGTAACCAACCACGAATGTTACTGATGTCATTTTTCCAATAACCAACCACGAATATTATTGATGTCATTTTTCCAGTAATCAACTACATTATAAAAGTATGTTGGCTTCGAACAATCAACAAAGTATCAATATAAATTTGACTCACAACAATAAAATGCAAAAGTAATACATGTTCATATACTGGGTACCTTTTTTTTAACTTCAAAAATATAATAGTTGATTGAATCTGTATAAATTTTTGATATTTAAAATTAGCTTTCTAGCTAATATTTTTAGGAGAAATTATTATCTTCTTTTTTATTCTGTTTTTTTTTTTCGCTCTCTTCTTAATAGAAGATAATTTTAAGTTACTGAGAGTAGCATTAACACTTATAATAATATTATTATTATCATTATTCAATGATAATAATAATATATAGAAGAAAAAGACAATAAAAATGATTAAAATTAAATTGACAAAATGAAAAATAATAGTCAAATATAACAATTGTACTATTATCACTATTGATTAATAACAACAATGCTAATGCAATGACATAATAAAGACAGTATAATAATTATTATTATGAAAATAAAAATAAAATAAAAAATGCAAAATAATTCCTCTTTTTCTTCCCCCTTTTCTTCCTCTTACATATGATTAGGATTGCCGAAAATCGGAGGGAGACAGGACGTGGTTGAAGGGAGCCGAAAGGGGTGGCCGGAGGGGGTGGCTGGCTAAAGGGCTGGTAGGAGGCTGGCAAGAGGCTAAGGAGAAGGAGTCGGTTGTTTAGGGATGGAGAATGATTTGAGGGGGTTTAAATAGAAAGAGGGAGGGGGGGATGGCCGGCCAGCTGGATGGCCAGTTAGCTGTCGATCGGACGCCTACCAGGGCGGCGCGCCTGCGGCCCGTCTGCATCGCGTCTACAGCGCCTAACAGGCTCTGTCGAGCGACAGAGACTGCGTCCTAGCACATGGCGTCAGGGAGGGATTTGGAAACAGAGAATGAGAAAAAATAGAACAAATGAAATTAAAAACTTTAATTTCAATTAAAATTTTAGCATTTTTCCGTCATTCGACCTCAAAAAATAACGAAATTCGACACAGTGGAGTATTATGATGTAACTAACACCCTTGCGCAAAAAATTTTCGATTCAGAACAATTTTTATTTTAAAATAATTTCAAGAGTTTGAAACTCCAAAAATTAATCACGATCGAACCGGAGCTCCGAATTTGATGAAAGTTTTAGCATAGCTTTTAAATAATACACTTAACACAAAGATACAAAAATTGATAAATTTGAATTGGTATTTAATTTTCTCAATTTATTAAATTTAAAAAATTCAAAAATTAAAGGGGAGTTTCTGTTATCTGAATTTCTTTCAAACTATGATATTTTGATCTGCAAATTATTTCTATCTAATGATATTTTTGTTTGCCCTAAATTGAAGTTCCATGTGGTCCTGATTTTTGAGTCGGAATTTGACCTAATTTTTTTAAGTGACAACTTTGGGTCGTTACAGTACCTATGTACCTCTGGACAACTGGCCAACCCAAATAAATCAGTCGCCATTGAGCGGAGTCGCTCCGCCTGACAAAGAAGGCACAAATCTTAGGGCCATAGCAGGTCTCCATTGCCCTTATCCACAAAAGGTTTCTCTACTAATAAACATGAAAGTATGGCTCGCCGTTATAATCCTCCGTTAAAGCTTAAGGTCCTAAATCCTCAGTCCTCTTGCTATCAATGGATGACATAGCTCATCTTATTTGACATAATTAAGCTTTGCCCACTGCTCCTTCCCACAAAAACTTGCAGAATGTAACCTCTATCTCGAGATTACAAAAGTTTGGAATCAGTGACATCATCAGCATGTATATTAGGATAGCATCTAAACCAGATCAGGAAGAGGCAACCAACCAATGAAAAGAAAGGCATCTCCAAGAACTGACTTTAGAACACATACCCTATCTACTAGGCTCCAGAAGTCCTCTCTCATTGGCGGTCTACTGGTGTATGGAACTCATATTAAAAACAATATGTGACTTCCTAGCATCCAGTGATTGTATTGTCGAATCCCTGTCATCCTAGAGGATCCGATGAACCTCCCTGCCACCTGCTAAAGTCATCAGGGAAAAGAGAATCATATCATCCGCATATAGTATACGACAAAACCTGTGGCCACCTCTATTTAAGGTAATGCAAATAAGGTACCCAATATTGACCCACCCAGCATCGCATCTATTAACGTTCTCAAGCTAGCATTCAGACCATTATAAAATATCTGCACTTGTAGTCAAAGGGGAAGCCGTGGAGAGGGCACCTAAGCAACTCTTTAAATTGTTCCCAACTATCATATAATGATTCATTGTCATGTTGGATGTAGTTGGAGATTTCATTTCTTAATCTAGCAGTTTTAGCAGGATGGAAATACTTTGTTAAGAATTTTTGGGCTAATTCATTCCAAGTAATGATAGAATCACTAGGAAATGAGTTTAACTAACTATTTGCACAATCTCTCAATAAAAAGAAAAACAAACTGAGTTTAATAATGTCATCAGTAACACCATTATATCTAAGAGTATCACAAATTTCAAGAAAATTTTTGAGATATGCACATTAGGCCCACTAAATTAAATGCTTTGTATCATCTATAAGGTGGCGGAATTAATTTCAAAATTGTTTGCTTGTATACCCAATTTAACTATGGCATTGGGAATTCCCCATACTGTTGACAATGTATAATCCCTTAACTCTCTAGCATTGTTGTTGTTGTTATAAATCTCTCCTAAGTTTGGATATGCCTTTGACTAATCTACTAAATTAAATCCTAATCATTTCCTAAGTCTATGAAAGATTCTGTCAATCTCAGGATCAAAAAATATATTTTGATCTCCTAGACTTTACATGCACAGACATAGAGTTCAATTATCCTAAGATGGCTCTAGATCTCAAAAAATTAATACAAAATAATCACAAGAATAAATAAAGTAAAAAACTAAAATATAAATAGAAAATAAAATAACAAAAAAAAATATATGCAAAAAGTGTTAGCTTGAAAATTTCATTAATACCCTTTTTGATCCCCGACAATAGCGCCAAGAACTTGACAAACCACAAAATAGCATCTTTTGGATACATGTAAGTGCACATTGTCTGAAGTAATAAAGGAACGGCAAGTTCCGAATTTATCGTCCTCATGGATCAAATGATGGCTACTAGCTACCAATTTGGTTGCTAATGTTTAAACGATCTATTAATGGTTTTGGTTTAAAGCTAAAATTACTCTACGATGCAAATAACGATATAGATGTCTGGTTGCAAGAGAGAATAACTCAAAGCACATTATGAACAAGTATGGAGAAAGGACAATCATGTTTGAAGCCCCTTCTACAATCCATTGGAGCGTCATGTCGTTCACCGATATAGCGAACCAAGGGAACTAAACACACTACAATGCTCAGTCAAACCACCTCTAAGG
This sequence comes from Gastrodia elata, assembly GCA_016760335.1. Lineage (NCBI taxonomy): Eukaryota > Viridiplantae > Streptophyta > Magnoliopsida > Asparagales > Orchidaceae > Gastrodia > Gastrodia elata. The sequence goes on along the minus strand of CM028672.1, from coordinate 897,940 downwards.
GAAACCAAACCTGACCAAGACCATTTGAAGACAGTCCCGCTCCATTCTATTGTAAGCTTACTCCATGCTCACCTTAATTGCCATGTATCTAGCAATCGAGGTAGAGTACGTAAACATCACCAAGATCTCTTGAACAGTGAAGCAACACTCACTAATGTCCCTCCCTGGAACAAACATGCCATGTTCTATAGAGATCAATCTGGGCAAACAAGCCCTTAAGGCGATTGACCAAGATCTTGACACTTTATAGATTATGTATCAAGATGCTGATCTAATGGCACAAGCAATGCAAGGAGGCTTATGTTAACAAGAGTGTGAGCTCTTGAATGGGATTCCTTAAGATAGCACTCTACATATAATGACAAGTTTAAAATTGCATGCCTTGTATTTTGAGAATATGAACATAATGATATGAATGATGCTCTAGATCATGTATTAAATGTAAATAAAGTGGTTTTTTTTCTTTAATTTTCTCTCGATGTAATGGTTACACACAGTAATAGTCCGAATTTTTACATCATTTAATGCTGTATTTAGAAGCCTTGGTCAAAACAATCTTTATGATTAATCACAATAAATAAATTTGTTAAAATATATAACTAAAATCATTAATAAATAATTTAGTGTTAATAATTATCAATTAATGATACCATAATTAAATATTATTTTAATATTTAGTCTTTAATAATTAATTAATTAATAATTTAATTAATGATATTAATTAATCAATGATTTTTTCAACATTTTATTTATTTATAATTTGCTTAATATTATTATTAATTAATATAATTAATAAATCAGCAATTTAATATAATTAAATTAATATTGCCTAATAATTTATTTAAATTAATAAGTATCTTTTCATATCAACAAAAATAATAACCCTTATCAAACAGAAATGGATTTAACAAGCTAGCTTATCACTTTACATGCAAACCATGAATCAAAAGCTTAGGAAGATTTGTGCGGGAGAAGGAGTCTGACCGTTATTTCCTCATGAGGAGGACCACTGCGTGCGCTGCAATGCTGCGATTCTCGCCGAGACTGTCTACCTTCTCGTGGGTCTTTGCTTTGAGATTCACAACAGAAGGGTCAGCGCACAGCAGTTCGCATAAATTGGCTCTAATCGTTTCCTTGTGAGGGCTCAGCTTTGGCCTCTGAAGAATTAAGGTGGCATCCAGATTTCCGAGCTCATAACCAGCCTCATGCATTTGTTTAACCTACCCATGAAACTACAATATTAACACTATATTTCATAATAATAGTAATACAATTACACCGACTTTTACAGTAAATATTGCAACATTTAGCCTTTAAAAGGAAAAGTTGAGATATAGCATTTTCATGGCCAACATCAATTCGTGTTCTTGCTATTTTGGTGTTCACAAAATTGGCTTTTAGGCAGCTAACAATAATAACAGCAGCAACAACAACATTAAGCCATAATCCCACTAGATAGAGTCGGCTACATGAATCCTAGGTATTCATTGTGCATGATCAAATAGAAGTCCCTTCCTAAATTCCAAATAAAGAAGATGCTTCCTAATAGTTTTTTCCCATGGCCTTTTTGGCCCTTCTCTTTCTCTTTTAAAATGGGTGAAATTCATAAACTCAATCTTCTAACCGGCGTTGCAGGGCCTATGTTTAATATGCCCAAACCATCCAAGGTGGCGTTCTTTAATCTTAAATACTATTGGAGCCACTCGAGCCTTCTAAGGAGAAACTCATTTCTCATTCTATTCTTATGAGTATACCCACACATTCACCAAACCATCCTCATCTCTATAACACTTATTTTATCAATAAATTTCTTCTTTGTTGGCCAACATTCAGTCCCATATAAAATAACTAGTCGTATAGCTGCTCTATAAAAATTTTCTTTAATTTTGAGTGAGATTTTCGAATCGCACAACACTCTAGAAGAGCTACTCCATTTCACTTAGCCAGTTTGGATCCTATTAATCACATCACTCTCTATTTCTCCATTATTTTGAATAATGGAGCAAGGTACTTGAACCTTTTGCTCTTCTTAATCACATGATCCTCAATAGTTAGTCTTTTAAATTAAGGCTTTTAAGACAATTGAATTTACAGACCATATAATCTGTTTTAGATCTACTAATGCAATTGAAGCAAGGTACTTTAAGGAGGCAGCCCAATTTTTATTCAACAATATTTAAGTCAACTTCAGGATATCGAGTTCAATAATCCGATTGAAACTCCAGATTCTTGAGACCTCTAGAAGAGTCTCAAGAGTACGATGGACACTACAGTGAAAAGAAATATTTTCAAACTCAGTCCACAAACTGATGGCTAAACTAAACTTATCAATTATACAGTGGTACATTTACTAAGTGGATTCAATGTTAAGAAGCTGAACACTTAGGAAGGATGGTTCCTTATATTCGGTTTGTTTTTAGCTAAGTATACATGAATCCATTTCAATGACACATTTTGAAGCAGATCTTGTCAACCTGTCAAGCGTGCATTTAACCTAGAATGGTCAGTAAAAACCCAACTTATAGGTTTATAAGTAGAGAAAGTAAACAAAGCTCAAACAGTTCCTGAGAAAATTAAGATAATACACTCTCTTATATTCAAGTACAAAAGTACATTTGCACAGTGAATTTCATGCTAACAAGTCAATGATTTTGAATCAACTTCAATAATGCCTTTTAAAAGCATGTCTAGACAACCTCCTAGAAGTTCATTTAACCTAGAATGGCTGGTAGAAGTCCTATTTGAAGGTAAACAGATAAAAACCCTAAACAAAGAATTTCTTTGATAAAATTTAAGAGCACACACTCTTGGGAAAAGAAAAACTTGAACTCAAAACAAAGATATAATAATGAAACAACCGTCAACTAGTTGAGAAAACTTTTAGAGTTAACGATTTAGCCTAGCTTCAAATCACCAGAGTGATTTAAAGTTGAAAAGCTCAAGTCCATAAGATATAACCGAATCTGAGTGATTAAGAAGACTGGGCACAATACCAATTGGAGTTCCCAAGTAACATGCACATCTACTCAATGATGAATGTCAAAAATCTCAAGAATTTAAGTTGTTTGTATTCAACAAAATTAAGGTGTTACCATCCATGACCAAGATTCCTAACCCAAGACACCTTGCTTGAGATCTGGCAGCAACGACTCAACTAGGGATGAAAATGGCATACAAAAATCAACATGAGAAAGCCATTCAATTAAGGTAATATGAAGCGGAGAAAGTGATAAAGTTTTTTAGTTAAACTTCTCTTTAAGTCTTTGTAGCCAATTGATGAGGTCCATGATCAAGATATCAAAATCAGCACATAGACTTCAGTTAATTGACCTCCAGCTGAACTAACTCACTGTATTTATGTTCGACCATCAACTGAGTGGTACTACTGCAGTCAATCAAAATCAAGAAAACTCAAGTTAACACTACTCGAATAGACTTGGTTGAGAACACCTAGATTATCGATAACTCTATAAATGTTTGTTAGTTCGCAATCAATCTACTGAAGATTCAATTGAACCAAGAAATTGTTTAAGTTACTAAGGCTCAACTCATGTTGCGATTTGACCCAAAGAATATCTACCCACCCAAGGACACATGGCTGAGCATCTATAGAACGTACAAGACACGTGGCAACCCATAACTGAATTAGAAGTTTTTGTATTATCTTATCTTTATTGTGTTTTATTTTGTCAAATATTACTTTACCAATGCACCATATGTAAGGTTATGAATAGTCTTTACATAACAGATAAAACACTTTCAAGTTGTTAAGGTTTTGACCTTTTATTGCTCCACACATTCTTTCCGTCTTCATATTTCTCAATAAAGAATAATTTGAATCCCATAGCCTATCAAATGATTTAAGTTGAGAAAAGAAATGATTGTTGATTCTAGGAGTCTAGCACGTCCAGCAAAATAAATGTTTCTCTTTTCATAATAATAAAAAATTGTAGAATAACTTTTGATTACTAACATGATTTTGTGAGTTAGTGAATTTCAAGAATAGTTCAATAATCTAGCAAAATTGAGGAACAGATGATTGTTTAGAAACTAAAAAGTGGCATTGCAAAATAGAGGCTACAGTAGAATAATTAAGCCACTATCTAGCAGCTCTTTTAGAAGATTTTTTTTACTTTATTTATTTCTATATGTTTACATTTTTTGTAACTTGGAAATAGGTCTCTAAAGTATGTAAAACTACTACACTTTGAGATTAGATTAATAGAACTAAAAGAACCTTAAGAAAATTAACCAATTTGGCCACACGCCATTCTTGCCGTCCTGGGCATGACCCAAAAAGGAAAATTATGGGCCACCACGGATCACAGCTATGCATGCAAACGCATCTCATAAATTTCCAAAATATGATTGTTGCTAGATTTTGGACACTTAGTTTTTCTCTGTTAACAGGGAGCCACTGACCACATCATTTCAAAGCTCTTCTACTTGATAATAAACTCATTACATTTTCAAGGAGTCAATTAAGAATATTTTCAAATACTTAATGACTCACTAAGAAATTTCTCTAGCTCTCAATCTAAAGATAGAAGGCTGTATGAGAACATCTCCAAAAAAACTACTTAAAAGCTTTTTTTATTTTTGTTTTCAAATTATTTTTATAACCTAACTTTAATTGGGATAGTGTAGAGAGTTTATTTTAAACATCTCCATCCAGAAAAGATTTGGAAGGACCTCTCCATATGTGAAGGAACACTCTTATTTGAGTGGATTTCCGAAGAAAGTAGATCTTCGAAGAGTAGACGTAGGGACAAGAGATCCTGAATCATTATAAGAATTTGTGTTCGTTTGTATTATTTTTTTTATTTCTTTTATTTTATACTGTGTGCTGCATTTTCCTTTTTATACTATAACTTTATTTTCTTTATCTAAACATATTTAAATCACAATTTAAGCATAATTCAATTCACTCCCCTCTTGGATAATGTCACGTAAGCTTAAAATGCCAACAATGGTTGATAGCTACGAATCAATTATAGCATCTTTAGAAAAAAAAATTTATGTCAATTTTTTAAAAAATTTTAAGAAACCAAGTTTTTGCATTGTTGGAAAAGGCCAAAAGGACACTACTTAAAGAAATTTGAACTTTGAAAAATTTAATTTATACATAAATTTGAGATATTTAAGTTTTTACAGAAATAAACACAAGCACAGGCAAAAAATTAAACTAAAAAGTAAAAGAAAGCACTAAGAATTTATAGTAGTTTGGGTCTCCATGACCTTACTCCCACTCTTCAAAAGTTCTCATTTTTCGGTAATTCAATTGAAATTGAGTCACTCCGTTGATATCACAGTAGGCAGAGAAGTTAGTACAACATTCTTTTAGATGCATTGATATCGATGTTGCGGAATTCCCCTCCTTCTCAAAGTTGTCCCGAGACAAAAAAATTTCGATCCTTCCTACACACTTATTGGCTGCGGAGCTATCCCTCTCCTTCCCAAAGCAGTGTCAAGGTTGTTGACTCTAAGAATCTTGCACATACGACTAGGTAAATGTTTTCTCTTATTTATGCATAATTATTTCGTAATTCTATATTCTCACTTTTAAATGAATGAATTTTATTTATCTCAATTATGATTAGTAATTTTTATTTTATCTCTCATATGAGTAAGTTAATTTGTACCTTTTTATTTTTTGAATCTAGGACTCTTGCTTTTGTTTTGATTATGGAAAAAAGGGGAGAATATTCCAAATATTATTGTATTCTTTTAGAATATATTAGTCATAAATCTTTTGAGATATTTTTCTTAGGGGGAAGTTAATGAGTTAGTTACTTTCTGTTGCTTTTATTTTTGCTTTACTATTTTTAGAAATTTTTTATTTTGCACTTTTATTATTTTTATCTACAAAAGTTGTTAGGATATTGTCATCATAAAAAAATGAGATTGTTGACTCCAAGAGTCTTACATATCCTCCGGCTAGGTGAATATTTTCTCATTTTATAATAATAAACTATTTATAGAATAACTTTTAGTACTAATATTTTCTATTTAATTAAATATTTTTTCAAGAACACCAGTACTTCAGTAAAGTGGCACTACAGATTAAAAGATGCAACAAGAATAAAGCCACCAATTTTAGCAATTGAATCAGATTATATTTTTTAAATCATTGTACCTCATAATCAGGTTGAATACTTTGTAAAGATGTTAAGCTTTGAGTTTAAACAAAAGGGAATATAAAAAAGCTCAACTAAATTTAATTAATTATGGCCTACACCCAGGAGCATCGCGTCCTAATAAACAAACAATGCGCTAATATGTATTATATTTTTTCACAACGAGTTTAGGAAATAATAAGGTCCAAATATTCTATTGTGCACCCAGACGCTTCCCTAGTTTCTAAAATATGATTGTTGCCATATTTTGAGTTCAGATCTCTCGACTATAAATAGGAACCTCAGGCCACATCCCCAAAAATATTAACTCAAGCTCTTAAATCTTATCAAGTCATTGTGGAATTATTCAAAAGCAAACAACTCTCTAACAAAGTTTTCTCTGTTCAAAAGCTCAAAAATTAGGAAGCTATCTTGGATTTCTTCATAGAAAGTTTTGTAAGTTTGTGTTTTAATTTTTGCACTTTGAATTTGTTTCTTACCCAACTTTAGCATGGTTGTGCTAAAGAAAAGTTCTTTAGGCATCTCCACCTGGCAAAAAACTTAGAAAAGAGAGTATGTCCCACTGCTCCGCGGTCAAGTATTTGCGAATGAGATAATGCACTTTTGCCTTCGAAGTACTCATTGAAGCAGATTGTCAAAAGAGGTGAACATCCAAAGAGTGGATATAGGGTCAGAAGGACCCAAACAACTATAATTTTTTGTGTGTTCATTTGTTCTTTAATATCTTTTATTTTCGGTGATGTTGTATTTTCTTTATATTTTTGATTATTTATCTAAACTTTTAAATCTCAAATAAAATTAAGTTTTTATCTTCCCAAAGATTTTTATAGCAATAGAGGAAGAGCTTCCTCGATTCTCCCTCTTTCGTAAGCAAATGCCTGGCGGAACTACTAAAATTCTCTTATACACTTTGCAGGTATGGTTAAAAACAAAAAAAATTACACAAAAAATAAATACAATATTTGGGGTAAAACCCCAAAATTTGGATCTTCCTAATTTTTTAGAGTTTAATTTCTTCGAGTGCCTTAGAACTTCTTATGAGAGCTTTTTCTAAATGCTAAAGATATAGAATAGGGTCAGCTATGAGGCCTTATTTATAGGTGAAGACCAAAAGTGGATTTAAGGAAAGACCATAAAGTTGAGCTAGTTGGCGCACCTGGGAATGTGGCTTCTGCGCATCTGGGTGCGAGAGACCGTGATCTATAACTTGCTTAATTCCTAATTGGGTCCCCTGGGTGCGGCTCAAGGCTTGCATGGGCGCGGCTCACAATCTGTGGCCCTAACCTTCCTTTCCAACGCCGCTAAGGCGCAGGTTGAAACCGCTCAGGCTCATTTGGGAGAGATAATTGTGCGTAATCCCACCAGGTATATGTATCAGCTCACGAATCAGCCCATAACAATCAAGGCCTGCATGGGAACATAATTTTTATACGCCTAGGCACAATGCATTTGGATGCAAACTGGTCCTACGCCGAGACACATTGCTTTTGGGCAAACTTGCAAGGCATCTAAGCGCAAAAGCATTGTACCTAGGCGTATTACACAAAACTTGCCAATGACAGATAACCATTGATGGCCAACCAATTTCTTGGGTCGTTATTGAGAACAAACATGCATTCTCAATGTTTAAGAACACTTTGGGACTACTTTTCAATGTTCCAAATTCTTTCCCTTTATTGAGTTACAATAGTCAATAGAATATTTTACTAGAAATTTTTCTTTGCTCAAAGGGAGTGTCAATAACACCTAAAGCTTCAAGACACAATAAGTGATAACCGATGAGAAATAACTTACTTAACAAGCCCAAAGAAAAGAGTTTACATTGATGTTCAAACTCTTGTAGTGTCATGAACTTTTTCATGGAATGCCATTTTTTATTCAAGACAAAAACTATGCTTGAACTTTTAACTATCAACCTCCAAGATAAGCTAGAATTGTTGGGATAACAAATTTCAATATGATCAATGCTCAAGCTATGATGCAATGTCTAAAACTTAAAATACTAAAAAACATAAACAAAAAATCCTGTAAATTACCAAACAAACCCCTACTTTTACAAATGTATAGATGCAATGATGGCCTCATCATGATGACTCTAACTATACCAAATCGCCAATATTTGAGCATGTCGAGGTAGTAAATCAAACCACTTAAATCAAAGTGGATTGAACCAGCTCCATATCATGGAGGCCAATCATGCATAGTAACACACATTTAAACAAATTGACAGCAACAGATTTGGTCAAGTAGTGGGTTGTTCATCAATGGCCAGAAATTAAGTCAAACTCCCCAAATTTTAAGCATTCAATCAAATATGAACATCCAAGGCATCAGTCAATTTACATAGACCTTAATTTAAAAGGCTTTTGTGGCAATGAATTTCTTTCAAAGAGATAAAATTTCAACACAAAAATGGTGGCATGATAAAATCATTTTCAATAGCTCTAAAATTTGATCCACATATGCTCTGAAGCAGTTTTAATCCAATGCAACCATTGGATTTCCATTCATCAACTTTGTTAGTGTTAAGAAATGAATAGCCAATAAGAAGTCAAGCATAAGACCTCCAAACACATCAAAGGCTAATACAAAGTTTTACATGAAAATTTTGAAATTGGAAAAACTACAAGTGAGGCAATAGCTTAACTATAAAGGATAATATCGACGGAAACGATGCAATAGCAATGGATGCCCTAACCCCTTTTGCAAACATAGTTGCAGAAAGGATTTAGGTCAATCATTTCAAAGAGTCATTGCCCCCTAGGAACTTGATGACAACTAGAAAGCGCGCAAACATCAAGCTCAAAAAGATAGACTAAATTTAACCACATAACTAGTTGTTGTACTAGTATGTGAAAAATTTTAAAAACATATTCTCCATTCTCTAAACAAATGTACCATTCATGGCCTCCACAAATGATCTTCTATGATCAAACGGTAGTTTAGCTAGATTATTCCAACAAACTAACATGTGGGCGGAATCATCCAATCTTAATCAAGAAAGAGTGCTATCTATACCACTCAATGCTGATGAAAACTTGAAATATTTCAATAAATAGGGGCCAGATTATCCCTCCAAATATTTATAAATAGGCCTAGTGTGTAACCACTGTAGTCATCTGAAGCAATCCCTACGGTTGTGCCCACCCTCTCCTTCCTACCTTGAGGGGAATTTCTTCCTTGTAAAATAGCAGGCCAACTCCAAATCATTCAATCTCTTTTGCACTTTTTAAAACAAGATACATTTCCAATCACCACGTAATTTTATTATTTTTATTATAAAAAGGTGAGCCTCATTAAGAAGGTGAGATGGTGAGATTTGAACTCCTGCATAACACAATTTGCTGCTATGCAGTGTTGTGCACATCAATTTCTACGAACTCTACTCATCACCACGACATGTGGCATTCATCACGCTTCCATCTTTTGGTATTGCTCTAAACATTCTATAAAATTGGGAAAGAGTGGCTCCCTGACATGCTAGTTAACAGATGCTGAAAACTACTTGTTACCAAGAAAAAAAATGTTAAGAAGTTATAATTGGTTATGAACGAAAGAACAAAACAACTCACAGCCTCAATCATGAATACTGAGGAGCTAGCGCCCTTCCACTTGGGATCACTATCAGGAAAAAACTCCCCGATGTCCGGAAACCCTAATGCGCCCAAAATAGAATCAACCACGCAATGAAGCAACACATCCCCTGTATCACCAATATAAAAATAAACTCCGCAAAATTTATCTCACAAAAAAAAAGAAAAAAAAAATACAACGAATACTGCAGATCTAACCGTCAGAGTGTGCGACGGATCCGCGGTCATGGGGAATGTTTATGCCGCCGATGATCAGCGGGTAGCCCGGCTCGAGTCTGTGAAGGTCAAAGCCATGCCCGACTCGAAACGGAAGAGATAGAGTTGACGCCGTTGATGGGTTAGACGGCGAGGTCTCCAGGTTCACTTGACGGGTGGAAAACGTCACCGCTTGCCGGAGATTGCACAGCGGTCGGCGTGCATCGCGGAGCAAAGAGGGGATCCGCGAACTCGCTGAGCAGGAGCAGTTCCTTCTCTGTCCGATTGGTGCGATCGAGGTTGAAGGGATGCTTGGAACTGGAACGGAAGTAAGGAAACATGCCATGGATCAGAATCACTGAGAAAAGAAGCAAGCAAGCAGACGACAGAATTGGAGGACGATCTTCTGCACGTTCCCCCAAAATATATCATATTAATTTTGGAATATGCTATAATAACCAATAAATACTCTCTCCAATACTTCAGAATTATTATTGTATTTAAAATTAATAATTAACTCATAATAAATAAAATTTACTATTATAATCATGATTAAAATTCCATTAATAAACTAGAGAAAAGTGTTGGGATATTTGTGGGGGTATTGTAGCATTTTTCATAAATTTTTATGAAAGTACACCAAAATATATAGATGATGTGTCAATCCAATATCTAAGTAGATTATTAATTAAATACACTTTTTAATAAGACATATATACAAAATTACAAAAAAAAAATTCTAATTGGTGCTCGATACTTTTTGTGTATATTCTTGTGTAACCATAGCATTTTCCTTTATGAAAAATACTACAATACCCCAATAAATACTTCATCATTTTTTTTTAAGTTATTAATGAGTTTTAATTATGATTATAATAATGAATCTCATTTATTATGAGTTAATCATTAATTTTAAATATATTAATGATTATTTTAAATGCAATAATGATTGTGGGGCATTGAAAGGAGTATTTATTGATGTATTATAATATTTTCCAATTTTTTTTTAAATATAAATAATTAGATGTAAAATAAAATAAAAAAAAAAAATTCTTTTAAATTGTATTAAATATAACAAAACTCATATTGAATGCATTAGGAAGTTTGGTGCTATATCTCAAATAATTTGTTATTTGTTTAGCCAATTTTAGTTGAGACTTGATTAAATAAAATTATTTAATTTTATGTTTAAATCAATTAATTAGAATATTTATATGTGAGTTAATAAAATGTAACAAGTTTGTTGTCCTAAGATTCACATATTCTAAAACAAGTATATTTGAAAAATGAGGAATTAATATTTTACCTAAATTAATTAGCTAATTACCTAAAATATCTAAATGTTATCCAAATGATATGTTTTACATGTCAATATGATCCTTATATCCTAATGAGTAAAATGATACTAATTATGTTGAATTTGGACAATATTGAATTTTCAAGAGTTTGGAGGGGTCTTAATTAGGCTTAAAACATCATTAGGAGATCTAGGGTGCAAAACCTAAGTTTAATTTCATATTATTATTCTTTATATTTTTGTGAGTGAAATAGACTATTGATGTGTCCAATTTGAATACAAATAAACCAAGTTATGTCTCAAAAGAGCTTGAAAATTCAATTATAATTATTTAATTAAACCTAAAATAATGGTTGAATAAAATAATCATCCAAACATAATTTAAATAGCATATTATAAATCTGCGCATTTTTACAATCTTTACAATCGAATTGATATATAATACCATATATATTGAATAAGTATTTTGCAAATTTAAAAAGAAATGGAATTTATATTAATTAATTCTTAATTTCATTTAATTACACTCTATAAATTAATATTGTTATTTAAATCATTATTTGCAGTGTTATTATTTAATTAATAATGCCACGATAATTACATTAGACGCGGTTCAGTTATGTCGAACCGGCGGTTCGATGGACAACGGTTGATTGACTGATGTCTTCTTCGCCAATGCACGATAGGAAATTAGGGCATTCTTATTATGGCGAGTTAGAATCCTTCGCGATGCATTTAAATATCTCAAAGGAGAAGCCATGTAACGGTCTCCAATTTAAACTTAATTTCTCTATTTGGAACGAATCTCATTGACGAAAAAGGTAAGCCCTAATTAGCTGATTCACTTATTACAGAATAATTTATATGAAGACTTATTCAAGTTTAAACACATTCAACATGCCATTTTGATTTAAAAATCGTTAAAAGTAAAATTATAACATATAAATTCGATAAGAAAAAAGGTCATCTTGATATGGATGAAATTAAAGCCTGCTGCATCTCTAAGATAAGGAAATTTGAGATGAGATTTCTCAATTTTTTTTATCTTTTTAACTTCAAATTGATATGCATAACATATCTTAAAAATAAAAGTTATTTGAGATAAGTATCAATAATCTGCATATCAAAACAAACAATAAATAGTAATGATATATTTACTGAATTCGAAATTTTGCAGAACAATTTCTGATAGCATTTAATCAAGCTCGATTGAACTCAGCAAATAATTTGGAGTACACAAGCATGCTAGAGTAATTAGATTATGGTAAAGCAAGAAGAAGGTGGTGTACTTTAGTTCCCTCAATTCCTTTGCTAGCGACAGAGGAAGAAGGGGTTTGAAAAAAAAAGGAGAGATCGTCGAGCGCTCATTGTGTTTCCCCCTCAAAACTTTGCTCTCGCTACTGCTTTGCAAGGCGTCGAGAGGAGAATGGGTTTAACTACGGAGATATCCTACAAAGGATGAGGCTAGCTGTGGAGGATCGCAAGGACGACAGACATCATGGTTTTGCGCAGCGGAGTGGAGGACAGGGACGTACAGTCCCTGATCCTCAGCCGTTGGATTTCTGTTTTAATTCGATGGCTAAGGTAGCTTGATCACAGGGATCGATTTAGAGCCGTTGGATTTAAGTTAAGTAGTACTCGACGGCTCATATTTGAATGCGGCACTACCCCGTGATTTGCACTCTACAGCGGAGATCCGCTGTGCTAATATTGAGTCATTGGGAATTTTGGTTTAAGAATTATATTATTAATAATTAAATTCAATATTAATTTATTAATTTATCCTCTTTATTTAATCAAAATCAAATATCTAAACGTACTCCAAAAAATCTCAAAATTTTACCCTTATCTAATTGAGAGGTGATGAACTCAAAAATAAAATCATATTTTGATCAGAGGTATATTGAATTTACCTAATTTTCTAAAGTATTTAAATATATATTAAAATATTCGTGAAATTTTCAACGACTTCCAAATACTTCTAAAATATCACCTCTAACTAATTTTGGTGTGATGAGTCTAATGTCGGACTCCATTTTTTATTATGAGGTCTAAATAAATTAGGTATTTTCAGAATTATTAGAAAACTAAAAAATATTGAAAATTGTCAAATGATCTCCAATTCTCATGAAATTTGAGATGGAGACTCCTAATATTATTATAAGAGTAATGGAAGAAGATTAAAGTCAATTAGGTCCCTAATTGATGGGTAACAATGTGAAAACCCACTTAAGCAGTAATAAGTGAAACTCTTAAACATCGAGGCGCCTTTTTAGATAACGGTAGAGTTCCTGATAAGAACTCCAAAGTTAAGCGTGCTCAGGTGGGAGCACTCCCATGATGGGTGATCTACTGGGAAGTTATCTTCTGAGGGCAAAACCGTGAGACCTTTCTGGCCAAAGTGGACAATACCTTGGTGCTTAAGAGTTTGGGCTGTTACAAATAGTATCAGAGCAGGCCATAGGATGTTAAATAGGAGATAAGTGTCATACAGGGTAAAGTACCATTTCATGTGAGCAGCCTCTTAAACCATGATGGTTAAGGTGCTACATGGTTGTGGGTACCTCTTGCACTTGTAGGGGTCACCTCTAGTCCTATTTACCCAATGGATGGTTCTTGGATCTGTGTGTGGATACTGACGAGGACATCAGGTACTTAAGTTGGGGAGATTATGAAGACCCACTTAAGTAGTAATAAGTGAAACTCTTAAATATTAAGGTGCCTTTTCAGATAACGGTGGAGTTCCTAATAAGAACTCCAAAGTTAAGCATGCTCAGGTGGGAGCACTCCCAGGATGGGTGACCTACTGGGAAGTTATCTTCTGAGGGCAACACTGTGAGACCTTTCTGGCCAAAGCGGATAATATCTTGGTGCTTAAGAGTTTGGGCTGTTACAAATAATATTATGGTTATTATAGAAAGTAAGTATGCAAAGACCACCATATCAGAAGAGCTGACCATTCAAGCCATAGTAAATTCCCACAATCTTTCTGGGCTAGGGAAGAATTCTCATAACCTTTCTGGTCTAGGATAGAAACAGAAATAGAACTGGGGAAGCAGGAAATACACATGCAATAAGTTTCAGTTATTTTACTTTACTTCTATGAATATATCTAGAAATGGCTGAGGAGTAGCACATCTATAAGATTGTTTGGGTTTCAACTTAATACAACACTCCTTAATGAGTAATGCTAAGTTATCCCTTATTTTTCCTTACCCCCTATCCAGTATAGGTAAAAGTGAAGAATAATTGACCAGAAATTGAACCTAATAAAAATATTATCCTAATTATTCTATATTTTCATTTCATACAGCAATATTATCTTGTATGACATGTTCAAGGTAATGGCATAAAATATAAGGAATGCAAAAGCAACAATAATTTAATAATAAGCAAGGGGACTCTACTATACATGGTAATATCTGTTGTTATCTACTTAATACGTTCTAATTATTCTAAGTTACACAAGTTCAGGATCTCCAATTCCTACTATCAAGTATAACTTAGAAGCACTACCTTATAAATTAATTATAATTAGAATTAATTAGGTTCTAATTTAATTCAATCAATATCACTTACAAGTTAAATAAGTAGTCAATGCATCATATTTGATGAATTTAGACATTCTAAGCTAAGATCCGATCAACATCTACTAAAGCTAAGGATTATGAGTTAAACACGATGGATTGGGTTTAATTACATAACCCAAAGGCAAGGCTTAAGGACTAAGGTTTAAGTATAATTGTGATCTAATAATCAACGCAAATTCTGTTAAGCACAATCAAAATTAATAGAATGATTCTACTAATCTTAATCTAAAGTTAAAAGATAAAAATAATCAAAATTAAAATATGAAAATCTAGAAACTAATAAATACTAAGGTTTCATCCATTGAATAATCCAATTATTTAATAAATGAAATCTAACATAGTATCTATTCCTAATCTTAAAGAAATATCCTAAGGTGAAGGTGCAGATCCTAAGAAAATGTTTAAGTCTTGACTTATGAATTGAATGAGTAGTTTAGGAATTAATGTTAATTAACTTACTTACTGGCTTAGTTTATTTAAGGAAGATAGGATATGAGTTAAGAATAAAGCAAGTGATATATTATTCATACTTATGGATTTTTAGGCTAAAGAGGGATTTTCTCAATTTAACATAATTATGAGTTTAAGAGTTCTAAATTAATTCCAAAATAGCTATTTTACTGATTTTAATAATTTAATTGATATTCTAGAGGTTAAGGACACTTAACCTAAATTTTATGCAAAATAACTATTTTGCCCCTACTTAAAGGTCTAAAATGCTACCTTTTGCTTAAGGGCTCCAAATTGAATTTTCTTGATGCCAAATAATTATTTACTATCTAATATGAAGATAAGTAGTAAGTACTTCAAATTTGGATAAGAATTAAGTTCTACAAGTTCAAATTAAGATTTTTAACATAAAGGAATAATTTGATAATTTTACCTAGTGAAGTCTAAATATTCGTTCAGTTTACTATTGTTTATTATCCAAAGATTCCATAGAGCCTAAGAACACTGATTTCTGAGGTCTAATAATTAAGTTATGAGGATTTCAATATTAGGGGTTGAATATGTAATTTAAGGTTTTATAAAATAGTCAAAACCTAACTTTTCTATTTGATGTCTAAATTCAGCAAACTCAGTAGCTATAGCTTTCATATATCACAATGAGTACTTTAACTGGGAGTAGACCCAAATTGAACTTCAATTGGTCAAGTTATGGCATAATCAAGTTCTATAATGATTAGGGCAAATTAAGGTTTCTAGTAGTCAAAACTTAAATTTTATTTTAATTTACTGTTAATTAAGTTTTTTTGATCTAAATGATATATTGGATGACCTAATTTGGAGTCTGTATGACTAAGTTATGGTCAAAACAATTTCTAAGTTATTTTGGGTAATTAAGAAAAGATCCTAAAAGTGATTAGTCAAACTAATGATCTAACAGTAAAATAAATATTATCAGATTAATTTATGCATTCTCCTAATTAAAATGAGACCAAAATTAACTAAATTTGGATCACTATATATAAAGTTATGGCTAAGGGAAGTTTTCTAGGGTTTTGATTTAAGAGAGAAGGTCCTAAAATATCACTATATTAAATAGATATCCTATAGAAAAATTATACTACCAAATTATTTATCTTATTTTTCTGAGTAAAATGAGATATATATTTAATATATTTAAATTTATGGATTAAAATATATGAGGGTTTAAAGATCTATCGATTATATAAGTAAGTTTAATTAAATCCTCAACTGATGTTATTTAAATCTTTAATTAATATTTTATTCTCTACAGGTGGGACCCACAGAAAACTCGACAGCAATAGCAGTGGGCCCCACGCACAGAGATACGATGGAAGACAGCGGGACCCACTTCTGTGACGTGGCAGAGGACGCCACCGTCGGCCCGCACACGTGACAATACACGAAGTGGGCCCCACGCTCTGGCACTCATGTGAGCCGCATGTCCCGGGCCACACGCTGCTCGGGTCCGACCCGACCCGACTCGAGACGCTTCTCCTTCTTCGCTCTGAGTGCATTCAAGGACTAAGGTTTCCAGTTTGGCGAACTTCCCGACGATGATGGACGCTGGACCGCATGCCGACGAACGGAGCCAAGCCTGAGCTACCTAACAATGGCTGTACCAACGACTGGGGAGGCTCGAGCCGGTGACAGCAGTGAACCCTAGCTGCTAGGGTTCGGGAGCGACGGGATAACACTGTGTGTTACTGTGGATAATATTGAAAATTCGCTCGACCAGGTTCGATCGAACCTGATCGAGCCATTTAGATCCTAATTTACTTGGTGAAATAACATTTTGAAATTCCAGATTAGAAATTGGAAGCGGGAATAGGAAGACCGGGGAGTACCTCTATCGACGGTTGGAAGCGGGCTGAGGAGGCTTAGGTAGCTAAAGAGAAAGGTTGGTGGAGCTCGCGAGGCTCTGAAGAGTGCGGGTTGGTCGCGGCCAGTGGCTTCGAGACACGTGGTGCGCGGGCAGTAGGGGTTGGGGAAGGCGACCCCCGAGCCGTTCGATCAAGATGATCGAACGGCTCTAATCTGCTGCTAGATCTGATGGGAACAAGGCTAACGGCACGGACGGGTCTGACGACAAGCAATAGAGCCGCTAGTAATTAAATAAAATATTAATATTTAATAAATTTTCTAAATTAAAATTAAATGATTAATTAAATATATATATATAATTAAAATATATTTAATTTAAATCATATAATTCATTTAATTAATTAAATAATAATCCTAATAATTTTAAAATATAATTTAGGACTTAATGAGTTCTAAAATTCCTAAAAATTTATCTTTAACTAATTAGGGCATGAGGAATTCAAAAATGAAATCATATTTTAATTTGGAAATCAAATTATTTTTTGTTAATATTCAAGAACCAAAAATAGGCAATATAGTCAAAATGCTCAAATGAGCTCCGATGGATTTCAAACTTTAAAGGTTAAACTTAAATGACCCATTAAGTCTAATATAATGAAAATCAAAACTTGCTTTAGCATAATTTCACTTAGATTAGCTATGATAACAACTAGAGTTATTACACTATCTATATAAGTTTTTCATTGCACAACACTATTCATCTTCTCTTTAAAATGAATTCTGAACGAGCTCTATTGAGCTCGATCGCTCAAATGCATGTTCTTAAGGATGTGACATAAGCGTATGAGTAGTCATTTGATCAAACCAATGGGGGAAGGCAATGCACCTTAACTTGCAAATGGAGATTCTTTCGAATATTTTTTGGGAGCTTCTTCCTTCAGCAATTAAGCAAAATGGGGAGAGTGGAGAGCTGAGGGAGCTAGCTATAAGGAGGGTGGAAGAGATATGGGCTGAGAGAGGAAACAAGTCCCCTACCATCAGTAACATGGGGAAGGAGACGGGGCTTGCGTGCGTAGGAGGGGGAGAAAAGGGCTCATGTTAGGAGCAGAAAAGTTCCAGAAAATAAAATAAATTTATTAAATTTAATTAATACAATTAGCTAATCAAAATTAGACAGATAAACGAGCTCTGAAAAATTTTAAAAATTCAGTCATAATTAATTTGAGGGTGAGGAACTTAATGGCAAAGTCAGATTTTAATTTTGAGATCAATTTAATTATTTTAATTTTTGGGGTATTTAAAATATGTTAAAATACTCAAGAAATCCGACAACTTCCAAAATATCACCCATAACTAATTTGAGGTTAATGAGCATAATGACAAAGTTAGAATTTTGATTTGAGGTTAAGTTAACTATCTCAATTTTTAAATTAATTAAATATATTACAATAATCGATAATATTTGATTGAGCTCCGAATCGTTACAAATTTTCAAGGCCCGATCTAAACGCCTTACGAAGACTATTATAAATGATTATAAGCTAATTTGATTGATAAATATTGATTAACAACATTTGGGTTGTTATAGTCATGATCTTTCGGATCCTAATGATCGATTGTGAGAATGATCCTGATCGTTGGATCACGAGCATGATCCGGACGTCTACGAACGAATGCGGCTCGGATCTAATTTGGGCCATTCAATCCGTACGGATTGATGGACAGAAGGCGTTGGCCCTGCTGTCGTGCAACGGATCCCATAAGAGCAACTATTGGAGGATAGTTTTACAAATAAAACTTGTTGCAAACCCGAGAATGTAATTTCCCCAATTAAAAATAAATCTAATTAAGACCTAAATGACTTCAAAAAATTTTCAAACTTGCACCTTTGCTATTTTGGGAGTGAGGATTTTAAAATTAAATTCAGAAATAGATTTGGAGATCAAATTAAATTGGCTAATTTCTAGGATTCTAAAATTGGCAAAAATTACCAATTCAACCTACTGAAGTTCGATTGACCCCAAAAATTCTGGGTTATGATCTAGTAAGTCTTAGAACTTAATGACATTAAGCTTTAAGATTTAGTTAAGCACAAATTAGCTAGGGTAATAACTTAAGTTTGCTATAATAGGCAACAAGATGATTATCTTGGGACAAAACTCATCCCATTATAATATAAACATCACATGCTACTACAAACATCTTAGAGAAGTTAGGTAATCATAGTACATGAGCGGTGCTCATCACCTTCTTCGTTTGGTTAAAGGCCCTTTTGTCGTTAGGAGACCACTGAAACTTTTATTTTTGAGAACGCTATTGATAGGGGTTGTTATTGAACTAAAGTTTCTAATAAACCTTCTACAAAATGTGCCTAGGTCATGAAAGCTTCTGATATCATGAAAGTTCTTTGGGGTTGGCCAGCCAGTGGTGGCTTGAATTAGCAAACACAATAAGTCCCATATATGTCATCTCAGTTTGCATAAATATAAATTTTTTCTTATTAAAAAAAAAAACTTTTCCTCTCTTAGCTTTTCTAGCACTAATAATTAGTGATTCAAATGAAGTTTCTCATTTGTGCTAAAGATCCAAATATCGTTATAGTACACAACGAATAACTTTCTGAAGAATAAATGTAACACGGTGTTCATTAAGTGCTTAAAAGTGCTGGGTGTATTAGATAAGCCAAACGACATTACCAATCACTCATACAATCCCATCAATATTTTAAAAGTAGTTTTTCATTCATCATCCCCACTTGTATTCTAATTTGGTGATAATTAATCTTAAGATTAATATTCGAAAATAAATGGGAGTTGACTACAAGAGATAACAGGCCATCTAGCCTAGGTATGGGAAATCAATACTTTATAGTGATCTTGTACATAGCACTACTATTAACATACATCTGCCATGTATAATCCTTTTTAGGAGTTTAAGGCGTAGGTACGACACTTTGACTCAACTTTATGAACTCTATACTTTATGGAGAACATGGGGAGAACATGGATATGAATAGATTACAAAAGAAAATACACAAAAGCACAACCATATATCAAGATTATACACATCTTTGCGGACTTGTCGCTGTGCACACGCATAAGAAACAAAGTGATTATGCACATTACTTTAAAACACTTGAAAGAGAAATCATCACAATGAAAGTAAAATGAAATTCTTTTCATAACATAAACACAACGGCCACAGTCATTCATGTATACAAGTACTACTAATGCACTTGTAACTTCCGAGCATATTCTGTTCAAGTACAAAACACTACACCAAGTACATTAGTGCACGGCAGTTATTCCTGCAATCTTGCTGCAGCGTTACTGCCATTTGATTCACAAGAAAAGAATATTCAGCTGTTGATAGTCTTTGTCGAGCATCATACTTATGTTTTAGGTGACTGCCATATCTTGTACTGATGATGCATCTTTTTACAGATTTCTGGAATCATTAGGGCATCATGGACTTGTTCTTTGAGTAACAAACCCTGGATAAATCCAACGAACACAGTAAGCACTTGTCTTTGTTTCCTTAACTATTCAGTTCAAAACAATGATGTGGTTGGTTTTGAATTTGAGACGGCCAATTCTTGTGTTGCTGTTATGGAGGGAAAGGTTGGATCTTTGGATGCTCATGTGTTGACAGTTGTTGTCATTATAATGATTACTCGTCTTTTAAAGACAGTGTGCTATTAATTCTGTCTCTTGCAGAGTCCTAAAGTTATTGAGAATTCCAAGGAGCAAGGACCACCCATCATTGTTGCCTTTAATCAAGAGGGCTAATTTCTTGTTGAACTTCCTGCGAAACGGGATCCATGCGATTGATTGGCTGTCATTTTGATGATCCTCAACACTCAGAAGGAGATGAAGATGGTTCCGTACAAGTAGTCAAGCTTCCAATGGGGATTCGCGGTTGAGGTTAACGACAGAAGTATTCCTCCCAGCCAAATTGGCGCCTTCATTTTAACCAGATGAAGAGAACTGCTGAAGCCTGCGTTGGAAAATCGTTTCAAAAGTTCCAGCAGATTTCAACGATGCCCAAGGCAGGCCACAAAGGACGATGGGCGAGGATTGTCGGCTTTGATGTGCAGAGGATTATCATGAGCTGGTGTGGGCTACCCAGAGGATCAGGGAGCGGAAGACCCTCAGGCGACCTTCGCAACAATATGCCTACACCACCGTCGAGAAGAGCCTTGATGCGAGAGGACAGGGACATAATTCCTGCCTCCGTTGTCCAACCTCTGCCAGAGCTCACAAACTGAAAGAAATGACTCGCTGATTCAAACTAATATAGGATTTGAATATATTTTATTAATTTTTTTTATTTATATTAAAATAATATAAATATTATTTTTAATGTTTGGATGAGTTTTTTTTAAGTGTCATATCAACGGGACTAAATAACATTTCTCTTATACAAAATATATCAACTTAAAAAAATCAATTATTTCATTTATATTTATTTATTTATATTAAAATAATATAAATATTATTTTTAAAATTTATATTAAATAATATCTAAATAGCATTTGATGGCTCCTAAAATAAATTTAGTAAATTAAATTAAATCTATAAATTTTCATATGTTAAATTTTAAAATTATTTAATATAACGCCCAATCATCTATTTATTTAAAACCTTAAGTTCCTAATTATAAATCCCAATTAAATTGTGTTTATCTCACCCATATCTACTATTCTCTATGTATAAATTTATATTATAATATCGAATAATAAATTTAATTATATATATTAAAACAATATATTTAAAGAGTTGCTAAAAACAGTATAATTTTATATCTTAATCTTCGAAGAATTGTACGGATATCCGAGCTGATCGTACAAACTCCATTTAATTTCCAGCAAATCATAACCATTTTCGTATAAATTACCAGCGCGCAAATTTGAAGCGGAGGCCAGAAATAGCGTATGCTCCTTTCTTTTGGCCCTTTTCTTTCGCTTTGCCGAAGGAGGGGAAAGTCGGCCTCACACCCGCCGAGGACGAGGACGAGCTCCGCCGCGCCGGAAAGTTATACTGAAGGGGGAATCATCACAAGTGCGTTTAACTTTCTTTCCAGCATGTCTATTTTTCTTCTCTTCTATGCGGCCTTGTTTTTTCCTCTTTCACCTCATTCTGATCTTATAAAGAAGATCGATAATGAGGTTTGCGCGGGATATGGCTGATGCATTCAAAATTGAATCATTCGACATGAAACATTTGTTTAATTTGATCGTTCTACTACACATTGATCTCTACATCCAATGCGACATTCCTATTTAGAAATTGAAAATAGCTTACAAATCCTTGTTATTTTCGACCATGTTTACAGTTTTTATTTATCGATTTTGTGTTATTTTCTTAAATTTGTCCTCTGCGAAAATGATTTATTTCATCGGTGGCGCTTTATGAATGATCGGAACAGAAATGGGGTCATAAAATGGAGATGAAGCCAGGAATGATGGCGCCGGCAGTGGAAAGGAGGAAAAGATAATGTGTCCGTAGGATGAGGCCTCTCAATTCTAAGAAATTGAGAGAAATGATCATTCAGATTGGGATGTTATCAATAACACCACTATCATCGTTAAGAATAACCTCCCAGATCGATCTATGCCTCCCAGCGCTTACACATACGGTAAGTGTTTCTTTTTATTTTGATTCAAAACATTAAAAGATAATCATTCTTTCCCGTTAGTGTATGGCATAAAATGACATTTTTAAAATGGCCGGAAGCGCAATTCGCTTGCTCTTACTGTATGTCGACCCCAATGTTAAAAACCAAAAATCCTTGTTAGCTTTTAAAATTTTCTTTTTCAACTTATTTCAATGATTTTATAGAGTTTACAAGATCATATAAAGATAATGGTTATAATCTTTTATATGTAAGCAAGTGATTGGTTCATCCATTTTTTTTGTTAGTGCTCATATATATGATGGTGCAAGCGTGCATTTTCTCTTTTCAATTGTTCTACATCCTAAGCTCATGCCTAAGAGGAAGAGAAGAGTTCGTATTCAATAGTCGGCCATGGCCGGACTAACCCGCGGTTAAATATTGCTGAGCGTTGGAAGTAAAAGCCGTGATGCTAGCTTAAAAGTAGGCATATGAAGAAAAGCACAAATTAGATTCGTCATATATATTATATATATATTAAATTAGGTCTTAATAATAATTATATGATATATTGAATTTGATTTAAAAAAAAAACCAACTCAAAATAAATTCATAAACAATAAATAATTTGGTACCTTCAAAAAATTCAAATTATTTCTCTTAGATAACTAATTATCAATAATTGATTATATAATAAATTTTAGAGTATTGTTATTTTTACATATTAATATACATTAAAATATATAATAAATATTTTTTCCTCTCTCCCTCTCTTCTTCGTTGCCTCTCTTTTTTTTCTGCCGTTTCTATCTCCTCCCTTCCCCCCCCCTCTTTTTTGTCCTGCCTCTTTTTTTTCTCTCTCTTTGCCTTTTCTTTTTCCACTCGTCCTTTCGGGTTCAACACGTACTTCTTGGTTACTCTTTTTTGAATCTGAACTAAGAATATAATGATTATGACTGTGTTTCCTAACAAAAAAATATGCTAATATATTGCAAGCTGATAAATTTCTGTACTACGAAACGAGTAGACAGAGTATTTGGATGCATTTGCGACACAAGAAAAGTTTACGAGGAGGGTGCTAAGGAGGTTGCCCTTTCTGTTGTCAGTGGTATCAACTGTGAGTCGAAACTTTTCTGTACCGCTCCTTAAATCCCCTCTCCATCTATGGAGCTGCTGTGACTAACTTGTTCTTAAATGTACAGCAAGTATTTTTGCTTACGGGCAAACAAGCAGCGGAAAGACTTACACAATGAGAGGAATAACCGAGTACTTTGTGGATGATATTTATGATTACATTGGGAAGGTTATCCGTGCATAACTCTGCTCCTTGAATTTTTCCTTAGATTTTCAACCCACAAAGCTAGAGACATTCCCTTGTTTTTCGTCAGTTTTATTTACATTTTTCCCTACTTTGCAGCACGAGGAGAGGGAATTTCATTTGAAATTTTCAGCTATGGAGATATATAATGAAGCAGTTAAGGATCTTCTCAGTTCAGATGGCACACACCTTAGGCTTCTTGATGATCCAGAGGTGAGGGATTGTTGCACAGTTATATTTTTTTTATGTATGCACATTACTTGTCTTTTTGTTTTGACAGAGGGGAACTGTTGTTGAGAAGCTCACGGAGGAAACATTAAGGGATAAAAGTCATCTAAAGGAGCTTCTAGCTATTGCGAAGGTACGGGCATGGGCATAATAAATTTGGCTTTTGATGACAGCTTTAACATTTTATTGAACAAAGGTGAAATTAATAATATCAGGATATTTTTCAGTTCAACTTAAAATTAATCACGGAAAATATGAATATGCCTAAAATAGCCTTGCTTTGGTTTTAGGTCTTAGAGTTTCTATACACCCGCCAATGTCGATCCGATCAATTAAATTTGCCGCGCAGTTACTCAATCGTCTTATGCTAGATTTTATTAGGATATCAAAAAAATTCAGACAACCGCTTAGATGATGTATGTTCTCAATTCCTCTAATCAGTGTTACCTTCTGCAGTTCAGAGACAAATAGGCGAGACTTATTTAAATGAAGCAAGCTCCAGATCTCATCAGATACTCAAATTGGTTGCTTTTAGGATCCAAATAAATACAACGTTATTTTCCAGTCTCTTCATTAATGTACAAATTATCTATTTTTTATTTTTTTATTGTATTGCAGACCGTTTGAAAGCTTAGCTAAACAATTTCGGGCCAGTACTCTTGCAGCCACAGTGGTATATAAATTGTCCCCTTGAACCATTCTTAAAATTTATTGCTTTCCATTTAGTTAGGACATAACGTTGAACTGAATTTCTGAATGCAGAACTTCATTGATTTGGCTGGCAGTGAGCGTGCATCTCAGACATTTGTCTGCTGGGACAAGGCTAAAAGAAGGTAACCATATCAATCGGAGTTTGCTTACACTGGGAACAGTCATTCGGAAGCTTAGGTTAGTACTGTTATTACATGTCAATACAAAATCTTCTTGATGATGTAGCCCTAGACATGGTAGATGCTTATGATTAACCGTATGATAGATATTTGTGATGAAATGTTAGTTTGGCTGTTGGAAATTAGGACTGTTGGTTGCACAGGATTTGAGGATTTTATACACATACTTAAATCCAGCCCTATAGGATTTATCTTCAGCTAGATTTATCTACTGTGTATTTGAATCCCCTTAAATCTATTTTGTAAATTCACCCACTTCTTAGGATTCAATTATTTACTATGAAGATTTAAAAAAAGATTGCAATTTCCCGCCAAATAGTTATTAGGATTTCACAGGATTTGTTAAATCTAATGCCAAACTATTTTCATGATTTAACATTTCCAATATTTATATAATCCAAATTCATGGATTTACTAAATTTTATTTGAGTTAAATCATGTCAGGTGTCAAACAGCCCTTTACACAAGAAGTTATCTTCTATTTGGTGTCTTGTGAATGAATTTTACAATTTTTTTCTATGATGGTACTATCTTTGTTATAATATAATCATATAAGGCTATTAATTTTGTTGCATAGAGTAATTCTAATACATTACAGTTTGAAAAATACGAGTGTTTGATTTGTTGGGTAACATAAATGCTTGTAAAGTTTTTTGGGGATTTTAAATCTTCAAATAACACTTTTTCAAAGATTCGAGTAGTTGCTCATCGAGTGAATTTGTATTACATTTAATTTGTAATTCAAATACCAACAGGCGACTTTACCTGGCCCTTAATGTCCCTCATTGACTAAGATCAGCCATGTGCGGCTGTCTTCGACCTTTTCTTGTGCATGCAAGTTTTTTGACATTTTTTCAGGTTTAGATTTGCTTTTCAACCAAACAAACATAAAAAACAAATTACACTATTAAAATTCAAAAAATCAAAAAATCAAAAAGTAATTTTTTGTATTTTATCTAATTTAAAAATGTTTAATTAGAATTATTTTATTTTTGGGTTTATCTTGCTTCAAACCAATTAGCTGTTGGTTTTAAGGTTCAAATATACTACCTAAGAGGGGATAAAGTAAATGACAAGATGATTATAATGTATTTTTATTGGCTATGGTTTGATAAATTTGGATAAAAGTTCTAC
Source organism: Gastrodia elata (assembly GCA_016760335.1). NCBI lineage: Eukaryota > Viridiplantae > Streptophyta > Magnoliopsida > Asparagales > Orchidaceae > Gastrodia > Gastrodia elata. The sequence goes on along the minus strand of CM028672.1, from coordinate 871,653 downwards.
AATACCATTTTTGAAGAAGATGATAAGAAGTGGTGCGATCTTCATGGAAGATTGGAACATCTAGAACATTGATAAAGTTGAGGAGATATAATCCAAACAACGTCTTATTAATCTAGATCCGCTAGTAGCTCTAAGAGAGATCCTCAATCAAGGCAAGATCATGAAGATGCAAACCTTAAAGAGGCTGAAGTTAAAGACTAAGTTGAAGTACTCATACTTAGAAGATCAACAAGGGAGAGAAGAACATCTACCGAATATTTTCTAGGGAGAATGTGATGATCATAAATGCAAATGAGCTAGAGGCCTTTGAGGAGGCCATCTCAATGGAGAAGAAAGATGAATGGATAAAGGCTATGCAAGAGGAGATGAAGTCCTTTGAAGAGAAACACACTTACAGCCTGGTGAGTTATCACCTTGAAAGAGAGCCTTGAAGTGCAGGTGGATATATAGGGTTAAGAATAAAGTGATGACAAGCTATGTTATAAGTCTCAATTGGGGTGAAGTTAATCCTGCATAAGCAGGGAATTGATTTTAAGAAAATGTTTTTCCCTAAGGTGAAGATGTTATTGATACAGACAACACTTGGGTTAGCTACTTCACCTTGAAAGTGGAGCAACTTGACATGAAGACGACTTTCATTTACGGTGATTTTGAAGAGAAAAATCTATATGGAGCAGTCAAAAGGATTGGCATCAAAGGAAAGGAGAATATGGTTGTGCATATCGAAGAAGAGCTTTGTATAGGTTAAAGTAAGCTCATCGACAGTGGTACAAAATGTTTGAATCTTTCATTATAACTCAAGGCTATAGCATGATTCTAATCATTGGGTCTACACTGGGAGATTCATCGAGAATGATTTTATTATAGTACTTTTGTACATAGATGATGCGCTAATTATTGGAAAAATGTACATACAATCAATTTTCTAAAGGAGCTATTTAAGTTTTTTTCCATAGAAGACTTAGGACTTTAGAAGAAGATTTTAGAAATGAAAATAACAATCGAAGCAAGATAAGATTGGTTGTCACAGGAGGATTATATAAAGAAGGTGCTAGCCAGATTCTTTGTGAATGGAGTTGAGATGGTGAGCATGCCACTTGGTGAACACTTTAAGCTCATAGTTGAACAATGTCCCTTATTGAGAAAGTAAAGAAATAGATGGAAAATATTTCTTTTGCATTCGCAGTAGGCAGTCTCATATATAGGATATGGTTTGCAAAATGCTAGCCATTGTTGTGCATGGTGGAGATTCGAGTGCTCCGAAAAATTGCAAGTTGTATTTATGGCGCGGGGGGTTGATATGAAGGTGTATTGTATACAAAGAGTGTGTTTGCTTGTATTCTTCTTTTATATCATATTGAAATATTTATGGTGTGACTCCGTGTTTTTTCCCCGACTTTGGGGTTTCCATGTAAAATCCGATGTCTTTTTTTGTGTTATGAATGTTGTAAGCAGGGGCATGAGTTCGAACCGTGGTCAAAATCGACCAAACTCAAAGAGAAGGAAGTTAGCAATAAGTGGCGAGTGTTGGGCATGTGGGAAGAAGGAGAATCTCAAGAAGATTGCGTAGTCTTCAGGAAATCTGAGGTGCAAATCAAGAGAAAGATGGAGTAATGAACATCACACTTGCGAATCTTCAGGATGCATTGATCATATCCATGAACTATATCGAGTTCTGGGTGGTAGGTTCTGGAGTATTATGTCAAGCGACCCCAATAATTTTACACAGCATGTGAACTGGAGAGCATTAGTCTTAAGGTGACATAGCATGCAACATTGTGGGGTGAGGAAATGTGGACATTAGATTGATGAATGTATCAAGATGGCAATTGAAGGATGTTCAACATATTCTTAGCCTGAAGAAGAATTTGATTTTGTTGGCCAATTAGCATAGGCTAGATATGCGACCATTTTCACGAATGAATCTTGGAAGGTAACCAAGGGTGCATCGGTGACTACACGAATGAGCAAGAAAGGATCACTATATGTGACAGGTTTGACCCCAGACATCGATTGGCAATGCACAAGGGAGAGAGGGTCCAAATCTCCCATCTCTGAATATGTTGTTATCAAGCAACATATATGAGTCAAAATCTCTCTTTACATGGAGTTTAGTGGTTAGAATGAGATTGATGAGGAGGCTCAAGTGAGGCGGGTTGTGCCTCAAGCACTAAGGGTTAAGCTTGAGAAGTCTTCCATATTACGACATGCCCAAGGCTAGTGGTAGTGGGCCAAGAATGGCAAGGTGCAACCATCAACACTAAGTTTAGCAGGGAACATAGAGAAGCTATCTATCTGAGGAAAGAAAACTATTCTTCATAAGGAGTGGGTAAAGAAACCTATGGTCAGCAGGAGTCGCAATGTGGAGCGGTAGAAATAAAAGGAGGAAGGGTGAGCTACACCACGCTACCTTAAGTTATAAAGATCATTGCCAATGAACAAAGAAGAAGCATCACACTCATCTCCAAGTGGGAGATTGTTCTGCATGATGGATACTTGAGTGCTTCAAGAAACTACAAGTTGCATTTATAGAGATTTGTGGAGATAACTCCCGAGACTCCTAAATGCGATTAAAAGGGATATTTTGAACTCCCCAAAATAGCAATGCTCTTTCATGGCCATTTGTGTGAGAGTGTTATATACCCAAGGCCGATAAACAGTTATGGCTAGGTTGGGGTTGATATGAAGGTGTGGTATATGCAAAGAGTTTTTACTTGTATTCTTCTTCCATATCATAATGAAATATTCATTGCATGGCTCCATGGTTCTTTTTTGGCATGGGATTTTTCATATAAAACTTGGTGTCTTCTTCTGTGTATTGTGATTATTCATGCATGTTTGTCTTTGTTAATTTAACCTTGCTCATCTTTGCCCCAAGTGTGACGAAGACTTAAACCTCGTTAGTGATGAGTTTTAATAATAGACATAGCACATGTAGTTGGATTTGTGAGTAGGTTTCTCTCAAATCTTGGTAGAGCTCATTGGGAGATGATTAAGCAAATCTTGCTTGAAGGCTACATCTAGCTGGGACTATACTTTGGAGGTGATGACTTTGTGTTGTTTGGGTTCACCGATTCAAACAAGTTGTTTATGCTTCCTGACTACATATGCAGGGGGAGCTGTGTCATGATAGTTCAAGCTAAAGCAATGGGCTGCACTATCGTTTATTGAAGCGTGCATATTGTAATTGTTGAAGGTTGCAAGGAGCTATTTTGGATGAAACAATTTCTAGAGGAGCTTGAACTGAATGTGATGTAGCATGATAGTCAGAGCATTATGCATGTCAAAGAATGCGACATTCTACTTTAGGTCAAAGCATATTGAGGTGAGATATTATTGGAACTGAATCGTGATGTATAGTAAGCTACTATGACTGGAGAAGGTTTGCACAAATGAAAAATGGACCTGATATTCTCACAAAGGTGATATTCAAAGAGAAGCTGGAGAACTACATGATAAGAGAAGGCTTACAACTTTTTTTTAGTGTGCTTGAGGGTAAGATTTGTTGAGTCAAGCCCACCCAAGTTTTGGAGTTGCCCCCCCAGGTGCGAGATCAAAAGGCGTGCCACCCAGAGTGAGATCAAAAGGTGCAGCACCTGGAGCGAGATCAAAAGGCGTACCTGACGCAAGATCAGAAGCTGCGCCAAAAGAGACCAGAAGGTGCGTCAGGCGCGAGATCAGAAGGTGCACTAGGAATGAGATCGGAAGACTGTCAGATGCGAGATCAGAAGGTGCGCTAGGCGCGAACATGAAATGTCCCCAATGTGAGGTAAGTAGAATGCATGCTTAATCAAATGACCGAATTTTGCGCCCAGTTTCACAGTTAGCACACGCCTAGACCCATAACAATTCGTACCTGGGCAAATAGCTGTAATGTTTAATGAACATAATAGTCTTAAATGAATAGCCGGGTTTATTGATTAAGGAGTTAAATTAAAGTGACAGTTTAGGCCGAACCACTACTAATTATGATGTGTCCAAGCACACAATATGACACACATGTGTGCGTGGAGGCACTTCCTATATAAGTGCTTGTTGTCCTGGTTGCTCTGTGGTTAATTCAAACCTTAGAATCTTTTCACTATCACAACAATCATTTTTGGAGTTTTTGGAGAAGAAGGCCACGTGTTGTCGCATCATATCTTGAAGATTTTCGAAGATGAATCTTATGTCATTGCGAGATTTTCTTCCTGTTGACATTTTCTTCTTTATTTCTCTTTGCATCATTTATTCTTTTGCAAGAAACATATTTGTAGCTTCATGATATTATTTATAAAGTGAGGTTTCTTCTAAAATATTTGTGTATTTCTTTGCTGACAAATCTTTTATTTCTTCTTTCTTTTATTCTCTACATCTTTTAAATAGAGAAATGCTGTTCACACCCGCTGATGTGGCACCCAAAAAAATCTGTCCAATCAGATGAGAGCAGCATTTCATTACTTTTATTTATTTACATCAAAAAAATATAAATATTATTTTTAAAAGTTATATGAAAATGCTGCTCACACCTGATTGGACAATTTTTTTTGGGTGCCATGTCAGCGGGTGTAAATAGCATTTCTCTTATTTGATTAGGATTCTATTTACACCATATCATCGTTAAATTAAAAATGATTTTAATTGCTAATATATAGCTTGCTTTTCAGCTCACATTATTTAGGTCTGGCCAAGCCTAAAATATTTGAGCTTGAAATACATTGCATTACAGATCTTGATTTTTTTTTATTGCTATGAGAGTAAAGCCAGAAGGATCTTGATTCAGTACTCTTGTCATCAGCCAATTTCATAAAATATCTTTGCTTCATAACGTGAAGATTCTCTTTTTTCATCTTTTCCTTTTAAAAGAAATTTATGCCAACTTTTTAATTCTCATTTACCTCTATACCTTAATGCAGCAAAGGAAGAAATGCACATGTTCCTTATCGAGATTCAAAGCTGACACGCATATTACAGAATTCGTTAGGCGGCAATGCGAGAACAGCCATAATTTGCACAATGAGCCCTGCGAGGAGCCATATTGAACAGTCAAGAAACACTCTTCTATTTGCAAGTTGTGCAAAGGAAGTGGCAACTAGTGCTCGGGTCAATGTTGTCATGTCTGACAAAGCATTAGTAAAGCATTTAAGAAGTGAGCTTGCTAGGTTGGAGGATGAACTGAGATATGTTGGCTCAGTACACAAAACAACTGATGCATATGAACTGAAGGAAAAAGATGCAAAAATAATAAAGGTATTCATTTTTGTTACATCATTTGGCACCTCTATTTAAGCTATTCAATCTATGAAAGTATTCAATAGTTAAAATGCAATTTAGATTGATCAAACGAGTACCTTAATTTTTTTTTACTTATTAAAAAGTATTCATTTGATCAATCTAAATTGCTGGTTGGATAAAATGCAGGGGTGCTTCTAGAGTATTCTGTTATCAAAAATTCCACTCAAAATTTAAGATAATTTTTATAGTAGCTATATATCCAACTATATAATATGGGGCTGAATGTTGGCCAAGAAGAAGAGACTTAGCAATAAAATAAGTGTTATAGAGATGAGGATGGTTTGGTAGATGAGTGGGCATACTCGTAAGGATAGAATGAAGAATGAGTTTATCCATAGCAAGGTTGGAGTTGCCTCAATTGTGGATAAGATTAGAGAATGCTACCTTAGATGGTTCGGGCATATTAAGCGTAGGTCATTCAAAGCCTCTGTTAGAAAAATTGAGTTTATAAATTTTGCTCATATTTAAAGCGGAAGAATAAGACTAAAATATGCATGGGAAGAAACTATTAAAAAGGATCTTCCCTATTTTGAACTTCTCTATTAGAACTTAGGAATGGGCTTCTGTTTCATCGTGCTCAATGGAAACAAAGAATTTATGTAGGCGGCCCCACTTAGTGGGATTAAGGTTTGATGTTGTTGTTGTTATTCATATAACTTGCATTTTAACTATTGAATACTTTCATAGATTGAATAGCTTATATAGAGATGCCAAATGATTTAAGTTGTCGTTTATCCATTAGTCCAACCCCTAAAAACCCTTATGGGCTAGCCCAAATGGAGATATGGTTGAATGGGCTAGCCCTAATGGATTTAATGTTCTCATTATCCCAATTATCATTAGGCTCCACATTCTCCAATGTGATTTTTTTGAGGGTCATGTATTCAATGGCAATAAAATCTGTACAAAAGATTGGGATTAAAAGCTCTTAAATGGGTAACCCTCCAAACCCTTCAATAATATGGGCTAGCTCAAATTTTGAAGAGCCTTTGAGGGATTAGTTAATTGGGTTCAAGTAAAATCGAGCAACCCATTTAACACCCTTACATATATGCAAACCTGTGTCCGACCAACTGTCTTTATATTTTGTATGAAGCTATAGGAAGTGAACATTTACCTTTCAAAAATTATCACTTTAATATCGCTATATATTAATTTAACGTTCTATTATTATTAATATTATTATTGCTATAATTTTCTTTTGGCACTATGTATATTGAGTGAAATTTTCCATGCTTTGAATCATATCCCGTAGAAACAAATTGACAGAAATACATGCATCATAACTACATTCACATGTGGCACAACCATTTTGTGCATTTTTTTATTTCATATTTGTTAATAATAAATACGGATTTTACATTAATATTTTTCTTGACATCAGATTCTTAAACTGGATTTTCCATTTTACATATTTAAGTACTTTATACTTTAATTAACTTGTTTTTGACATATTTTTTACATATTTAAATACAACAATACCAAACCTTAGTCCTACTAAATGGGACCACTATTTGAATCCCACTATGTTCTATAAAATTATATTTTCTTCCTAAGCTTCAAGTGAGATTATTCTTAAAATCCCTAGCCCTATTTGTTAGTTTCCTCTCTCTTTTATTATAGGTAAAAAATTTTAATTTTAATATACTATTAAAAACAGCTAATGTTTTATGTTTGATATGCTTTAACCAGCTTAGACTTTTTTCGTTGAGCTTTTTTTATTGGAGGTGCCACAACCTTGGCACATGTGAACTTGCTTATTTCCATGTCCTTTCGTCAGTACCACAAATTTAGCACAATTGAACTCATTTTCTCTCAATATTATTTCATACATATTCCTTACTCAACCACTTAAGCATTACTACTCCATAGTATTTAATTTGTTGCTATATTTTTGCTTTTCAGGCACTTCTTATTACACCAATATGATCATATACTTGTTTTATAAAGTTGCCTTTTAAATTTGAGCGATAATTTTAGTTCTCATCACACTTCCGACAATCCTTCCTGCCATCTAAAATGTTGGATCCTATTATTCACATCACACTATGTATTGTCATTATTTTGTATGATAAAATAAAATATTTGAATTGCTCACTCTTTCTAATAACTTGAAATTTTATTGATATATTCTTGATACTGTAACTTCTATAGTGATTAAATTTGCACTCTATATATCTATCTTTGAATCCGTTAAGATGAAAAACAGTGTTGTTATTAATCTATATTTCATTATCAAGAGTATTAGTATAATAGGCACCAGTATTTCTTTACCAAACTCTACATCATCTCAAAGTTAAACACCATTTTATTCGGTCTTTTTAGAAATTTATGATGTAAGTTCTCTATTGTTGGGATCTAACCACTAGTTAGGATCTTGGTAGAGTTCAAATAATGCAGAACAATTGGTATAAATGATGAGCAAATCAAAATAAAATAAAGAAAAATCTGCATGCAAAAACAATCACAACACTAGGCAAGAGATTTACGTGGTTTGGTGCTAACACCAACGTCAACGAGGAGAAAAGCAAAGAAAATTTCACTATATAGAGAAGATTATAATGATTTAGGGTTAAGAAACCTTTACCAAACCCTTAGGAGCCATTTTCTTCCTCAATGGACCAGCCATCCTACAAAAAAATTAAATGGGGCTGTAAAATTTTGGTTATATTAGCTCTCACCCTAAAAAGGGTTTATAAAATATTTACATGGGGCTTAGAATCGTGCCAGCTAAGCCGCGCTGTGACGCCAGTTTCTCAGGCATCCAGACGCTACGGCACACCATGGCGTCAGCCTCTCGGGCATCCGAGCGCTGTGGTGCCAGTCTCTCGGGAGTCCAGGCAATTCAACGCCCTATGGCGCCAGCCTCTCGATGCGGTGTGCTGTAGCGCTAGTCTCTCAAGCGTCTAGCCGCTATGGCGCGCTATGGAGCCCGCTTCTCGGGCAACCAAACAGGCGCCAGGTGCTATGGCACACCCTAACGCCTTCCAACACGCGCTGTGACACTCTTTCAAAACAACTTTTAATCAACAATCTTCACCTCAGATCTCATGTGCTCTAGATGAGAGCTGAGTCCACTATGCTCTCCATCATTGCAACTGCACCAAATTGGTTGCCTACGTATCCTCATCTTAAAGGAATTAAACCATCCGTAGTCCTAACAAATGAGAAGCCTATAGATGCTTCTCCAAATTCACCAAAGCTTTATTATCGATGAATTTTTGAACCGTGAGCACCTTTGTCAACATGTCCGCTGGATTATCTATAGTGTCGATCTTTTTTAATAAGATCTTACCATCTTTAATGATATCTTGAATAAAATAGTATCGCACATCTATGTGCTTTGTGCGAGCATAACAGACTGAGTTAATAGCTAAGAATATAGTGTTCTGGCTATCACGATGAACTACTACCTCTTATTGCTTCACTCCCAAATCTTCTAGCAAGCTTTTCATCTAGATAGCTTCCTTGAATGCTTTAGTAACTGCTATATATTCAAATTTTTTTGTAGGCAGGGCAACTATAGGCTGTAGAGTCAATATCCACCCTACTAGGCCTTCTACTAAAGTGAACACATATCCAGTCGCTGATCATCTTCTATCCAAATCTCCATCATAGTCAGAATTCACATATCCAACACACAAATCAGCTATTGAAGACTACTTCTGAAATAGTAAATTAACATCAATTGTACCTTTCAAGTACCGAAATATTCCCACCACTGCTTGCCAGTGATCCTTCCCTGGATTATGCATATATTGGTTCATGACTCTAACTGCTTGAGCCAAATCTAGTCTAGTGCAAACCATGATGTACATCAAGCTTCCAACTGCACTAGCATAAGGTACTGAGTACATTTCTTCCTTTTTAAAATTTGTTTTCGGACATAACTCTGCAGATAAATGAAAGTGAGGTGCTAGAAGTATACTCACAGACTTTGTAGTCATCAATTTTAAACCTCTTCAGCACCTTTTCCAAATACCCCTGTTGAGTAAGCCAAATCTTTCTTGCCTATCTATCCCTATAGATTTTCATTCCCAGTATATTTTTTGTCTCTCCCAAGTTCTTCATTTCAAAATTCTTCAACAATTGCTCTTTCATGTGATCCATCTCAGACTGATCTAAAGTCTCCACTAATATATCATCGATATACAAGAGCAGGCAAATGAAGCTACCTTGGGGCAACATTTTAAAATACATGCTGTGATCAAACTGACTTTTCCGGCACTCCTCTTTCTGCATAAACTGATCAAATTTCTTATACCATTGTCTTGGTAATTATTTTAGGTCATAAAAAGACTTGTCCAATTTGCATACCAAGTCTCATTTTCTTGGCTCAATGTACTCTGGGAGTTGCGCCATAAAGATCTCTTCTTCTGGTTCTCCGTGCAAGAATGTTGTTCTTACATCAATCTGCTCAAGTAGCAGATCAACTTATGCCACCAAAGATAAAAGTACGCAGATCGATAAGTGTTTAACAATTGGGGAGAACACTTCATCATAGTCGATCCCTTCCTTCTAAGCAAAGCCTTTGGCCACTAATCTAGCTTTGTAGTGCACATCAACTTATGAAGATCCCTCTTTTTTTGCATACACCCACTTACAATCAGTAGCCTTTCTACCTGGAAGGAGTTTCTCCAACTTTCATGCTTCATTTTTATGAAGAGACTCAATCTCTTCATCCATCGCCTTCTTCCATAAATTTTCTTCTGAGCTTGTCATCACTTCTTTGTAATGGGATGGAATCTCATCCTTCAATACGGACAATGCATATGTGACATAGTTTCTGGGCTAGGCCAGTTGTTGTGTTGCATTCCTTCTGAGTTTGTCTCTTGCAATTAACTCCTGAATTAGAGTATGACATTCAATTTTAGCTTGTTCTTCCACATCACCAATGTATATGGTCTTCATATATAGGAGTATTTTTGATGTAATATGAAAACTTCTGTGGAACAAAAGGGGTGGCATCAAACGCCACTCTCTGCCTGCTTACAGGAGTCTCTATATTATATTCCACATGATGCGAACTCCTAAGTATCAAGAAAAACTCTTCATCAAATGTGACATCTCTGCTCACCACGATCTTCCTATCAACTGTATTAAACAACTTGTAGCCCTTCACTTTGTGTCGAAACCCCACAAAAATTGCCTTCCTTGCCCACGGTTTTAGCTTATTCTTTCTGACATGATAGCTAGCTGGGCTGCCAAAAACTTTCAATTAATCATAATGCAGGATGTCCAAACCATAGTTATATAGGAGTTTTATTGCTAAGTGCTGCAGATGGCAGACGGTTCACCAAGTAGCATGCATAGGCTGGGGCCTCCGCCCAATAAACTCTCTCCAACCCAACATTGGACAATGTACATCGCACCTTTATCACAAAGGTATGATTCATTCATTCTGCTACCTTGTTCTACTGCGGTGTTTCTCTCACTGTGAAGTTGTGCTATATCCATGAATTCTGACATTCCTTTACAAAAGAATCAGAAGGATATTCTCCGTCATTGTCCGATCAGATTCCCTTGATTCTTTTTCCAGTTTGATTTTCCACAAACTTCTTCTAATTTATGAAAACCTCTAGCACATTTGCTTTGCTCTTTATTGTGTACACCCATACAAATTTGGAGTAATCATCTATAAAAGAAACAAAATATCTATAGCCACCGAATGATGTTATTTTTGTTGGTCCCTAAACATCTGTGTGTATATACTCAAGTATATCTTTGGTGTTGTGGAGGCCAACACCAAAGGGTTTGCGTGCTTTCTTGCCAAATATACAATGCTCACAAAATTATAATTGGCAAGAAGTTATACCTGTGAAGACCCACTTAAGTAGTAATAAGTGAAACTCTTAAATATCGAGGCGCCTTTTCAGATAACGGTGGAGTTTTTGATAATAACTTCAAAGTTAAGCGTGCTCAGGTGGGAGCACTCCTAGGATGTGTGACCTACTGGGAAGTTATCTTTTAAAGGCAAAATCGTGAGGTCTTTCAGGCAAAAGCGGACAATACCTTGGTGTTAAGAGTTTGGGCTGTTACAAATAGTATCAGAGCAGGTCATAGGGTGTCAGATAGTAGCTAAGTGTCATACAGGGCAAAGTACTACTTCATGTGAGCAGCCTCTTGAACCCATGATGGTTAAGGTGCTACATGATTGTGAGTACCTCTTGAGCCTGTAGTAGTCACCTCTAGTTCTATCTATCCAATGGATGGTTCTTAGATCTGTGTGTGGATATTGACGAGGACGTCAGTTACTTAAGTTGGGGAGATTGTGAAGACCCACTTAAGTAATAATAAGTGAAACTCTTAAATATCGAGGCACATTTTCAGATAACGGTGGAGTTCCTGATAAGAACTTCAAAGTTAAGCGTGCTTAGGTGGGAGCACCCCAGGATAGGTGACTTGCTGGGAAGTTATCTTCTAAGGGCAAAACCGTGAGGTCTTTCAGGCCAAAGCGGACAGTACCTTGGTGTTAAGAGTTTGGGCTGTTACAATACCTTTAATGAGTCTATATCTCTCCAATGCTCTCAGTGAAGGCTCTCCTACATGTGCCAGTCTCATATGCCATAACGTCATGACATCATCTGAATCTTCAGCCACAACTGCTGAACTTGTCATTGTACTTCCCTGAAGATAGTTGAGGTTCTGCTGTCTAATTTCTCTCAAGTAAGTCATTACACCCTTACTGATCTTCAGGTCCCTGCCTCAATCACTATCTTAAAGTCCTTGGCTTCTAAGACCCCAATTGGCAGAAGATTCTTCTTGATCTTTGGTACATGTCTGACTTCTTTCATTTCTTGAACTGTCCCTGCATGTGTCATAATCAAGACACTTCCAACTACTGCAATCCGGCATGTAACATCGTTCACCATTGTGATTGCACCACTGTCTGTTTCTCTATACGAACAAAATCAATCATTTTGGGAATATATGTGATACACTCGTATCCATAATCCAATGCTCTCAGTAAAGGCTCTTCTGCATGCGCCAACCTCATATACCACAACGTCATGACATCATCTGAATCTTCAACCACAGCTACTAAACCTGTCACTCTACTTCCCTGAAGATAGTAGAGATTATATTGTCTAATTTCTCTCAAGTAAGTCATTACACCCTTACTGATCTTTAGGACCCTGCCTCAATCACTACCTTAAACCCCTTGCTTCTAAGGCCCCAATAGGCAGAATATTCTTTTTAATCTCTGGTACATGTCTGACTTCTTACAGTTCTTGAATTGTCCCTGCATGTGTCATAATCAACACACTTTCAAGTACTGCAATCCGTCATGTAACATCATTCACCATTATGAATGCACCACTGTCCGTTTCACTATACGAATAAAATCAATCATTTTGGGAACATATGTGATACGTTTCACTCGTACCCATAATCCAATTGGAGCTGCCAGCTATATAAAAACAGTAACAAGAGATATCTCTGAGCCTGAAACTTTCACCACATTCTGAATCACATTAGCCTTTGTCTTGGAAGATCCATTTGTCCACTGCTTTATTTCAACTTTGAACAATATTTCTTTCGATGTCTTGTTTCCAAACCAAACGAGCACTGATTGCGCCTAATGCTCCAGCCTCTGGATTTTTCTATCTTCTGGAAATTAGCACTCTTCTTTGGCGATTGCTTTTTCTTTTTTGATCTTTCTCTATAGAGTGTAAGAGCCTCTGCCATATTTGATTTGGTGAACTCTTTATTCCTTCTCTTGTACTCATAGTTCACAAGGGCTGCACTCACCTCCTCATACTTCAAAGCATCCTTCCCATTAATCAGTATTATGGTGAAGTACTCAAACTCATCTGACAAGGAGTTCAACAAAAGCAGAGCCTTGTTTTCATCCTCCACAGCTTCATCAAGATTTAACAAATCTGCCAGTAACTTCGTGAACTCATTAAGATACTCATCTACGGAGATTCCCTTTCTCATGTAGAATCGATAGAGCCATCTTTTCATGTGGAGTCGATTCTCCACATTCTTCATCAGGTACTTGCTCTCTAGAAATTTCTATAGCTTCTACGTCGAAGTCTCCATCATCACTACATACTTGATCTCCTAGGTTAAATAATTTCTAATCAAACCGCATGCACTACTGCTCATTTTGATCCAATCCCTCTCCGAATTTTTTTTCGATTTTTCTTTGTCATCAAGAACATCTTCCAGATTTAGTGCACTTAGAGCGTCTGTCACCTCTCATCGGCACTTACCGTAGTTGTTCTTCTCATCAAACTTGACCACATCAATGTTTGCTGGATGTGCCACAACTTGGTGAAGAGATCTCTCTACCATCGATGATGACAAAGTACCAACCACTTTTTCCACTCTATCTCCTATGTTTTTCTTTACTTTACAAAGCTCAACCACAAACAATACACAACTCGTAACAAAACCCAAACACTCAAGCACACACAAAGGAACCTCTCTTTAATACCACTTGTTGGGATCTAACTACATTAGGATCCTGATAGAGTTCAAATAATGCGGAACAATTGGTGTAACTGATGAGCAAATCAAAATAAAATAGAAAAATCTGCATGCAAAAATAATCACAGTATATTGCAAGAGATTTACGTGGTTCATTGCTAACACCTACGTCAACGAGGAGGAACGCAAAGAAATTTCACTATATGGAGAAGATTATAATGATTTAGGGTTAAGAAACCCTTACCAAACTCTTAGGAGCTTTTTTCTTTCTCAATGGAGCAGCCACCCCACAAAAATCAAATGGAAGCTGTAGAATTTCAGTTCTATTAGCTCTCACCCTAAAAAGGGCTTATAAAATATTTATAGGGGGCTCATAATCGTGCTAGCTGAGCCGTAGGCCCACAACGCATTGTGGTGCCAGTCTCTAGGGTGTCCAGGCGCGCTATGGCGCCAGCCACTTGGGCCTCCGGGTACTGCGGTGCGCCATGGCACCAGTCTCTCGGTCGTCCAGGTGATGTGGAGCGCTCTCGCGCCAGTCTCTCGGCGTCCAGGCGCCATGACGCACTCTGGCGCCAGTCTCTCAAGTGTCTAGGCGTTGTGGCGCGCTCTGGCGCCAGCCTCTCGGGCATCCGGGGGCTGCGGCGCGCTTTGGGGTCAGTCTCTCGGGCGTCCAACCGCTGCGTCGCACTACCGCCTCTCGGGCGATCAAAAAGGTACTAGGCGCTATGGTGTGCGCTGACGCCTTCCAACGCGCACTGTGACGCACTTCCAAAACAGCTCTTAATCAACATCTATTAACTGCTTTGGCCTTTTGTGGATTAAACTAGTCATGTAAGCGGAAGTTCTCTATTAACTGCTTTGCCCTTTTGTGGATTAAACTAGTAGTCATGTAAGCATAAGTTCTCTATTAACCTCTTTGCCTTTTTTGTGGATCAAATTAGTCATTTAAGCATGATTGTTAGAATGTTGATTTGAAATTTTGACGCGTTTCTATAGTTTTATCAATAAACAAAGTTTTAAAGCTTTATATTTATATATAAGCATGTTATATTGCGAATGTTATAGAACTATAGCCCAGCTTTCATTTTGTGCTGAAAATAATGTTTTACCTCAGTCATTCTATTCGTATACCTCTTAGCAAAATAATATTTTTGAATGAAAGCGTTATCGATATAGTTCTAAACTTTAATGCTCCGCATAAATATTTTAATGACAATTTTAAGGAGATGAGACTCTTTAGCACGCTACTTAGTTAGTGTATGTCAATCAGTATGTTGCATGGGGAAACATTATTTTTCTCTTCTTTACACATGCTTTTCATTTGATCCCCTAAACCCTTGGATATGTTTATTTTATCAAGAAAAATACTATTTAACTTACAATAGTTCCCAAAAGTAATAGATAACTATAATTTTCGTTTAAATATAAATTTAGTTAAGTCTCACGTACAAATGTGCATTTAATCATGATTTTTATGAATTATTTTGGAGCTTATATCTGAACTCTTTTACCAATTTGTTTATCCTAGTACAATAAACTGTCTCCTCAACCTTCTTTTGTCCAGTGGCATCTATTTAAACAAACTAATAAGTTTTATTGACGATTTGAAATGTACGAAAGAAAGTGCTTAGTTTAATAAGCTATATGTTGTTTTCTCTCACCCAATATCATTAGAACTTAATAATAATAAAATATGAAATTTTTTTCTTTCAATCATTTGCTGCTTAATTTCAATCACTTAATCATTTTCTGCCCAAATTTGTTATTTTTATTTCATTTACACTGTTCTAAGCAAAACTACTTTTGTTCAGTCAATAATTTCTCATTAAACTTAGAAAAGTCATTTAGCTTAACACTGCCGTTTAGTGCATTGAATTGCTTAGCGATAATCAATATAAAACAATTAGATGAAAGAACTATCACATAAAACTTGATTTTTCCATATGCAGATGGAAAAAGAGATAATGCAGCTGATTCAGCAAAGGGATCTTGCTCAGTTGAGACTCGATGATTTGCTTGGCTCCGTCACGGATGATCAATCCTCAAGACGATTGGTATTAGTTTTAATTATTTCTAGTAATATCATTACAAGGGTTGTTTAGTTGCATGGCATGTGGAGTCATTTTGAGATTATGTGATATTTAAATAGCATATTATTTAGATAACAGTGTTATTCAAATAATAGTGATTGTTCGGTTGATACAATTGTTTATATGTGTGACAACGTTATTGAGTTATTTACATGTTATATAGATAATGTACTTTTGGGTACTAAGTGACATTTTAGTAATAAAATTTAAATGAAGAAAACATAGTTACATGTTATCAAAGATAATATAACATTTCTAATTGATAAAAGACAATCAGACAATCAATCTCATCATTTATCATCATATTCTTGATTTCTTAGGGGGAACACGGACGAAACTCTGTCCGACATGCGCGCAATCCTTCAGATGATGTCCATTCTTCAAGACATTGGGTATTCACTCTTTACTTGCAAGTTTGTTTTATATTTTCTTCTTCTTGCAAGAGCTCAATTAATTTCTCGCTACTGGGTTAGGAGGAATCAAGTCAAGTCTCTGCACAGCTCACGCCTAACTGTCAAGCTTTCAGACAATGGGTACTTAAACTTTACTTTCAAAGAGTTGGTTCATTTGCTCAATGAACTTCAAACTTGTATCCATTTTATATTTTATTTCCCTCTCCATCCCCTATAGGATGAATATGCGCAGCTGTCCGTTTATCATGTCGGCACTTCCGAAGACGAATCATCGATGTCGGAAGCCTCAGGAATTTGTTACCAGAGTCCAGAATTTGGCATCTCAAAGCTAAGGATATCATCACATGTGAGCAGTAACTATGATGCCAATCCACAGCCCTCACTCCCTCTTAATAGTTCTCATGCTGCGGAGATTCCTTCCGAAACTTCTGAAGACCACTGCAAGGAGGTTAGGTGCATAGAAGCAAGCGATTTCTCAAATAAGGATGAGTTCAGTCTCCTGCTGGCTGAGGACTGCGACAGTCTGATACCCCATTTTTTAAATGCTGATGCGAAGGAGGATCATGAATCAAGTTTGTGTTCCTTAGGAAAGGATTTGGCTGTCCTCAGAGCTTCTTCAGCATCAGGTACTGAAGCTGAAACCCCTTTACGAAGATTAGAGAAACCAGAAATTTCGTTCGACGAAGTGGTCAGGCTGCCAGAGACTTCTTCGCTAGACGAAGATGTGAAGTTTCAGGACACCGGGGCGGTTCCGAAAGCACATCACACAGGGGTTTGCGAGCATAAGTTTGGAGTAAGGCATTCTAGCAAGACTTCTTCTGAAGTGGACATTCCAACCATGTCTAACTTTGTCCATGAGCTGAAGGAATTGACTCAAGATCAATATAAAAAGCAATTGTCGAAGAAACAGGTGCGTTATGTTTCTTTTTTCTTTCTTCTTGATTTATTAGCGATTACTGACCTTTGTGTAACATCACAAATGCTTTTTAAGTTCTTTCATCGGTAACTCACAAAAATTCATGTTTATGTGATAAATAAGTGTGAAAACAAAAAGTAAAATAGTAGTGTATGAGAGAAGTGTTTTTTAATAATGCCAAATAAAAAAAAGTTTAAAGTGAATATAGTTGATTTTTTTATTTGAGCTCACCTCTAAATAAATATTTAAAGAAATATTATTTAAATTTACTGAAATTTAAAAAATTTATCAAATAGAATTTGAACATTTGATTAGTGTATATTTATTTATATTAAAATAATATAAATATTATTTTTAAAATTTATATTAAAATAATATATAAATTTTATTGAATGAATTTTTTTATTTTACATCAACGAACATAAATAACATTTTTAAATATTTAATTGATCCCAAATAATAAAAAGTTTATTATTTTAAGGCCAAGCTCGTACTTTGGTAACCTTTTTAGTGTGGGAATTGAAGCACTGGTTAAACAGTTCCCAGCATTCTTCAGTCTTTAAAGCCATCTGTTTGGTCTCAAGCGTCTCATCAATGGTTAACTTTTTTTAATCTATACTATCTCAATTATTCTTAAAATATGATATATAAGTTAAATATAATTTTAAGATTAATCAGGAAAAATATTATGCTTAAATAAGAATATATATTAAAAATATTCAGAATTAATAAATTTTTTTTTTTTATACAAGTCGACTTACATTAATGTTTAAAGTGTAGCATTATTAGATACATCATTTTTCTTTCTTGAATGCAGTACTGCGCACAGGAAACCTATCATCAATCTCTCGAACACTGTAACGAAGATAAAATTAGAAAAGATGCCCCAACTTCAGAGCCGACTTCAGTATTGCCTCTGGAATTCGAAAGGCTGCAGAGAGAGATAACGGAACTCTGGGATGCTTGCAACGTCTCTCTCACCCACAGAACTTATTTCTTTCTGCTCTTCAGAGGAGGAGAGCCCGCTGACTCTGTCTACATGGAAGTGGAGCGCAGGAGGCTCTCCTTTCTCAAAAAGAAGCTACCTCAGGACTGCAAAAAATGCCAAACCCTTTCATCCAGGCAAGCACTTCTCTCTTCTCTCTTCTCTTCTTTCTTCTCTAACGCACACACGCATTCAGCATAAAGAATCTCCGGCACGAGAGAGACATGCTACATAGGAGGATGCTGAAGAGGCTGAGCTTAAAAGAAAGGGAGGAGTTGTACCTCAAATGGGGCATAGAGCTGGGATCAAAGCAGCGGCGGATGCAGGTGGCGCAGTTGCTGTGGACTGATGCAAAGGACATGGAGCACGTCAGAGAGAGCGCATTGCTAGTGGCAAAGCTCATCGGTCTGGTTGAACCGGAGCAGGCTCTCAAGGAGATGTTTGGGCTCACCTTCACCCCCCAGAAAACCCATCGCAGATCCTTCAGCTGGAATCGCATATCTTCCTTCAGGTCAGCACAATAACTATATGCCCCCCCCCCCCCCTCTCTCTCTCTCTGTCGGTCGTCTTTCGTGCATGAACATTGACATGAGGCCAGACTTGGTTACTGATTCTTTCATTTTTTCTGTCTTTTTATTTTTTTCTCATCTATTTGTATGTATAAAATATACATTAAACTGCCCGAATAATAACAGCAGCTTTGTGCTTCATCATAACAATTTGTAAGAAAATTGCTCAATAATTGTATGGAAGATATGCTATGGGTTTCCTGGGGAATCTTCATTCGTCGTAGACTCCATATGGTCCATCCAAATTGCATAGACTGCACTAAAGATTTGTTTAAACGCATTTGAATAGATCAGGTATATTATTCACAACCATAGTTCTCTCCTCAAGCCTTGAAGTTATCCTTACCTTCTGAGCTTTTTTTTAAGCCTCCCTTCATCAATTCTTATCTTCCTTTGGCCATTCCAAAGCGCTGAAGTGTTAAAGATGAAGTTAGATGTGCTTTTGGAGTGCTGGTTGCTAAGATAGATCCGAGTTCTGTGCTAAAGAGTTCCTCTATTTCTTCTGTTTCACTGAATTAAGCTGGGATCTAGTACTTATCATCACTTAGACATAGGGCTGGCTTCGAGCCAAGTTTGAGTTCGAGTCATTTTAAATAGAGTTCGAGTCTAGACGTATGACTCGAACTCGACTCGAAAATTTTCGAGTTGAGTCAAATGTCTCGAGTTAGAGTCGAATCGAGTTCAAATTTCGAGTTCGAATTTCGAATTTTGGGCAAATTGCTAGCCCTACTTTGATAATGTTCTTGCCAATAGCAATGCACTCTCTGATGTGTTCGAAAAAGAGCCTCCTCTAAATTGGCACTGCAATGATCTTGCCCATGAGCCTAAAATCAATTATTAAATTAACCATTTTTTCTCCTAACTTTTGCAAGTGATATTTTTTTGAAATGGTTGAGAGCTTGACCTTTATATTGTTATGGTGTGTAGATCAATTTGATCACCAAAAGAAGTGTAGATGGAGTTCCAGTGGGTTCCGATGCAATGTGTCACTTGGGAGGCAACAAACCAGGTGCCCTGGCATGCCCCAGGCGCCCAATAGGGCCTGCAGCCCGAGGAGGGGGCACTTAGGCGTTTGTGTTGCTTTTTGGGTACTGAGGCTTGGGCGCCCAGGTGCCCGTGAAGCAGGCCCAGCCTGAGGCATGGGTATGCGTCCCTTAGGTGGGTTAAGGCAGCTTAAGGGGTGATTTTGGCCTATTTAAGCATGTCGTTGGGCATCTTTCTAATGTATGAAGGTGTGATGTTGATGTGTTGTTGTGTGTGATAAAAGAGAGAGTGAGAGAACCAAGGAAAGGGCAGAGAGCGAAGAAAGGTGGCTATGCTTGGGCAAGTTTAATCTTCCTTTTCATCCAAGGGTTGAGTTGTCTTTGTAACTTTGCAAACTCTTTGTTTCTTATCATAGTGGATTTTCTTGGTGGTATGGCTATGTAGTTTTTTTTCGTTTAGGATTTTTCACGTAAAATCCCGTGTTTGGATGTTTGATTTGTGACTTGCATGTGATCTTGTGATTTCTGTTTTACGAGTTTTGCTCCAGATAAATTTTACTCGATAAGTGTGGTTACTTTAGAATTAGTGATTAATTTTTTCAACAAGTGATATCGAGATTCTCATTTTTGAGGTTCTTGTCAGTTTAGAAGCTCAAATGTTTTCAGTTCGTGTGGAACCAATGATTGACGAAATGAGATGTAAGGTAGAGAAGTTCAATAGAGCGAACTTTATTTTCTGGAAAATACAAATTGAAGATTTGCTTTATTAGGAAAATTTGTATATATCACTACAAGTGCCAAAAAATTAGAAACTTTGAATAATGAAGAATGGGAAGTTCTTGATAGAACAACACTAGGTTTGATTCGTCTTCCGCTATCCTTAACATAGTCAATGAGAAAACGACTATTGAACTCACGACGGTCCTAACATGATTTATGAGAAGCCTTCAGCTTCCAACAAGATTTTTTTGATGAAGTAGTTGTTAAACATGAAGATGGCGGAAGGTGGTTTGGTGACTGTACATTTGAATGATTTCAATATTATGACTAGCCAGTTAAGGTCTATCAAAATTAAGTTTGATGATGAGGTAAGGACATTGTCACTTTTGTCTTCATTGCTAGATAGATCGGATGATTTAGTTACTGCAGTGAGTAACTCATCAAGAAATGCGAAGTTAAACTTCCATGATATTGTGGGGCTTGTGTTGATGAAGCAACTCAAAGGAGGCATGTGGTGAGGCTTCAAATTTAGCCATAAATGTTGAAAGCAAAAGACAAGAAAAATCGAGGAAAATTGATTGCTGGAATTGCGGAAAAAATGACACTTTAAGAAAGGTTGTTCTGCTTTGAAAAAATAGGCGACGGAAATCAAGATAAAAGTCACTCTGTAAATATCTCAGCGAAGGATGATCAGGATGCATTGATCATGTCTTTAGCTACTAATGAATCTTGTTATGTGGATTCATATGCATTCTTTCATGTAACTCCAAGCAAATACTTCACAAAGGGTGGGAGAGACCCAAAGACACAGAAATTAAAGTTGTGTGAAACTTTAGTTGGCCTTGTAACAAGATAAAGGCAAGGTGAGCCCTTGCTGTGATTTAAGCTAGGGTGAAGAAGTTTCAGAGTTGAAGATGGATTGATCGCAATCAGTCTCAAAGTGGGAGATGTTAATGTGTGGAGACCAATTTGATCACCAAAGAAAGTGTCGACTAAGTTCTAGTGGTATTAGGCCAAGGCATCATTGGCCGACAGCAAGCCAGACGCCCAGGCGCCCAACAGGGTCTGCAGCCCGATGAGGGGGCGTCTGTGTCTCTACCAAGGCGTTGGTTCCTGTGCTCCCGTGAAGCAGGTCCAGCTTGAGGCCTGGGCGCCCAGGCGTTTGCGGCAACTATGACAAGAAGGAATGTGTCCCTTGATAGGTTTAGGGCGGTTAAATGGGCGATTTTGACCTATTTAAACATGTCGTTGGTCATCTTTCTGATGTATGATGGTGTGGTTTTCTAGAACCAGTGTTAACTTCCTCGACATATATTGTTAAAACAAAGTTAAATTGCAAAGAGTTCGAGAAACACATACTAAAAACAACAACTGATATAGTACAACAATGTAAATATAAAATAAAAACTAGAAGCTCATATTTTCTTCACATGGAGGTGTTGAATTTGTGCAAGTGTTAGTGGCTAAATTCTTTATAATGATTAATTATCATATTCCGCATTGCAGATCATCTAAGAAATAGCTACTATTTTATAATGATTAATTGTCATATTACAAATAATATTGATGAAGGTTTGTATTGTAAATACTGAATTTTGTATTTCAGAATAATCAATTTTTAATGTGACCACTTTAAATATACATTTTAATATGATTTTTAAGTTTCATAATAAATTGCTATTTATGAAAAAAGCTTATATGAAATTTAGTTTACTAGAATCGTATATATGAAATATATTAAGATCCTCTTACGAATGAAAAATAATAGAAAATGTTTTAATTTTTATGTAAAATAATCATTGGTATTTTAACTTTAATTATATGTACATTATATTAAACATTAACTAAAATATATTTTAGAGAAAATGGTTTAGTTTTCTAAAGGAAAGATTCATTAGAATAAGCTAATCTAGTCTTAATAGATTTAACCTAAAAATGTTTTCAAATTTCTTAAACTTCAAATCATCAAGTGTTCATTAAGCTTCTTTAAAGCCTATTTAATGCTACAAAGCATCTAAGCTTTTTCTAAATAAAATCATCAAAGCATCTAATGATCTTTAATCGTTGTATCAATTTTTGCAATATTTTATCATTAACCTAAAATACAACTTAAGCAAATAATAATTTCTCAATCATCAAGGATTTTTTATCACCAAAGCTCTAGGAGTCGCATGCATTAAATATTACAACTTTATTCTATCAATTTTCCCATATCAACAAGAGACATTGAGGCCATTGCTCAAAGGCATAAGCTTGTTTATTAAACTTGTGAGAGTTCAATGTAGAAAAATAAATAAATTGAAATAGATAAGGAGACATGTTCAAGTATATATTTGACGTATGTTCAAGTCTCCATTATACTGTCTAACATGCTGATTTAAACGATGTTTAAGTAAAAAATGGAATTTTTTACTTCCAAATGATTCCTTACTGTCTAACATGAAGATAGACAGTAAGTACACCAAATGTGGACAAGAAATGAGTCATATAGGTTCAAATTAAAGATTTTGACATAATAGGCAATCTTGTAATTTTCACCTAACAAAATTTGAAAATTTGTGCAGTTTATTGTTAGTTGTTGTTTAATGATTCCAGAGAGTTTAAGAACACTAAATTTTGAAGTTTATTGGTTAAGTTATGGCTAATCCAATTCTAAGGGCAATTATGAAATTTTCTAAGGTTAAGAGGGTCAAAACCTAACTTTTCCCTTTGATGTCCAGATTCAGCAAACTCAGTGTCTATAGCTTCCCTATATCACACTGAGTACTTTAACTAGGAGTAGACCCAAATTATATCTCATTTAGCCAAGTTATGACTAAATTATGGTTATGGATATTTTGGTCAACATAAGGTTTGTAGAGTTCAAAACTTTAATTTTATTTTAGTTTACTGTTGATACTAAAATTCTAAGCTAAATAGTACTTTAAATTTTCTAATTTGGATTTCAAAATGACTAAGATATAGCCAAATAAATTTTTAGAGTTTTAAGGATAACTAGGATAGGTACCCAAATGTCATTAGTCAAACTAATCACCTAATGGTAAAACTAATACTATCAAAGTGTTATTGAGATTCTCTTGATTATTTTAAGACCCATATTGACTATGTTTGAATCACTAGGTACAAAGTTATGAGGGTTCAAAATTTTGGTACAAGTGAGTAGATGACCTAAAATGTCACAAGGCTAAATACTCATCTTATAAAAAAATAAATACTACTAATAAAATCCTCTCACTTTTCTGAGTAAAATGGAATATAACTTTAATATATTTGGATTAATAAAAAAATAGTTATTATACTTTAAAATTCTCTGAATTATATTAATTTAATTCATGCAAATTAATTAATAGAATTTACTGTTTAATTTTACTTAATAATAGATAAATTAATATATAATTAATTTAACATGTGGCGGGCTCCCCAGCAAACGACATCGAAACCCAGTGCGACACGTGGCACGGCGGGCCCCGATTGTCTTGACAAAGGAGACCAAGGCGGGCCCCACTGGACACGTGGCAGCATCTGAGGTGCTGCGGAGCCGCTGGCGGGGCCCACTGCCTCAGATAGAGACGACAGCGGGGCCCACATGTCTTAAAATTCCCGCAGTTGACGGGTCGTGGGTACCGCGACTAACAAGTCAGCGGGACCCACTGTGGTGCCCCGCACCCTTAATCCGCCAAAGGATTAGATTAAGGGTGGGGTGTCACTCTGGCTAACCCCTCACTTATCATTGGATTAGGATAATCTCCACAATCACCTGATTAGGGAAGGATTAACACAAAATCAAACGAACAGTCACTGTATAAGTAAATAAACAGAGTGCGGAAGCGATTTAAGGAAATGTAAATCATCCAAGTATCACAAAACAAATAGGAAAGAAAAATAGAACTCATAATATAAGTATACAATCCAAAATCACAGTCAATAGTACCTGAATTATTACATAATTTAAAATGTTTAAATTGAATGAAAACCACTCATCCTCACTTGAACCAAAAGGGAACTAGACGGCAGCTTCTTCCACGGGTTCCTCCTCTGGGTAAGGCTCCACACCTAACTTCTGCTCGTCTAACTGAAAGGAGTCTGCCATTGTCGGTTTCACAATGTAGGGCCCAAGCAAAAAAAAGAAAAATCTGGTTAGACAATTGTCTAAGTATATTTTAAGCTGATGAATTATTATAAGTGCTAAGTAATATCACCATTTGACAATATCTAAGCAACATATATATAAATGAAAAGGAGCAGCAAGCAATACCAAGAAACATGGAAGTTATAAATCATCATTTATAACTTAAGCAAAGAAAAGAAAAGAGGCTGAGACATGCATCGCATACAAACTAAACAAGGAAGGACATATAAATATACATAACTGTCATGTGCTGTAAGAAAAGTTCTACATCCTAAACATGCTGGTGATCAACAAAAAACATGTCAATTAAAATAAATAATTCAGCAGTGGTACATATAAATAGCAGCAAGATTCTAACATCCTAAATAGATATATAAAAGCAGTACAAGAAAATAGCTGACGGAATAGAATACTGAAAAGTAAATGACAACAACTGCATATGAAGCCACACGTGCATCGACTGCCATATAGAAAAGAGCTACTCAAGCCCATCGAATACCAAAGAAGCTTAGCACCATCACGGCTAAGTCATAACCTGTGTACCCCTAGCGACATAAGGATGCTAGGAAAAATAAGCACGCAAAGCAAACAAAGGGTCTTAGCACCAGTACGGTTAAGGCCTAACTGTATGCCCCTAGCGACATAAGGAGGCTAGTAAACTAAGCATACAAGGCAACCTTAACACCAGTACGGCTAAGGCACCAACGGTGTACCCCTAGCGACATAAGGAGGCTAGTAAACTAGGCACACAACAAAGCGGATCCTTCCCCTAGCGACATAAGGAGGCTAGGCAATAAGGATATAACTGAGAGGCAGCTCATAAAACCATTATCTTTTCATAAATCACTTTAATATTTTCATAAGAAATCTAAGGAGTCTTCATATTTTCCTAATAGTTTATTCATGCATCAAATGTCTTATATGATATGCTCAAGAAAATATGGCACAAAAATCAAGGAATGCGTAAGCAATAAAATATCAAATAGAAGCAAGAGACTCTACTAAACATGGTGATATTATTTATTTTCTACTTAACCATTCTAACTATTCCAAGTTACACAAGTTCAGGATCACCATTTTCCTACTATTGAGTGTAACTTAGAAATTCGTCCTTATAAGTTAAAAAAGATTAGAATTGATCAGGTTATAATCTAGATCAATCAGATAGACGACTATGAGTTAAATAAATGAATCATACGTCCTAGTTTTGTGAATTTAGATGTTCTAACTAAGATCTAATCAAGATCTTCTAAACATATAGATTATGGATTAAACACTATGAGATTTAGGTTTAATCACATAATCCAAAGGATAAGACCTAAGTTCTAGGTTTTATTTTATTAGTGATCTACTAGTTATGGCAAATCCTATTAAGAAATCAAATTTAATAGGATGAATCTCATACCTTAAATCTAAGGTTAAAAGATAAAATAATTAGAATGAGTTATAAAATAAAAGAAAGTCTAGAAACTAATAAACCAAGGTTTCACCCATTGGGTAACCCAATTTACCCAATGAATGAATTCTAGCATATGATCTAGTCCTAGTCTTAGGAAAGGTCCTTAAGGTGTAGTGCTTAAGAGTTAACAGAGATTATTGGAATCTAACTTAAGGATTGATTTTACTCACTTGATTGATATTAAGAAGATTTTAACATTTGTTTAGGGTTCTGGAATGTTAACTAAAAGGTAAATGTACTTAATTCAATCTTAGGGCAAAATAACTATTTTGCCCCTACTTTAAGGGTCAAAAAATCAACTTTTAACTTAGGGGTCAGAATTGAATTCTCTTAGTTTCAATTGGTTCCTTACTGTCTAACCTGAAGATAGACAGTAAGTACGCCTAAATCGGGCGAGAAACGGTCAAGTTGTGACTAAAATAAGGCTAGGTATAATTTGGTCATTTACCTAAATTTCTAAGTTTCAGATCCTAAATATTATTTTATTAAATTAATGACATTGAAATTCTAGACTAGTTAGCATCTTGAATTTTCCAATTTGGAGTTGATTTGACTAAGCTATGACTGTTTGAAGTCTAGGGGGGCATTTTGGTCATTTTTCACTAAAGTCAACTCCAAGTTCTAGGGTTGACTTTTTATCTTGATGTCCGAATAGAAAAACTAATACTACTACGGTGATGGGGCCGCTCTCCTGAGCATTTTAAGACCCATATTGACTATGTTTCGATAACGGGGTAAAAAGTTATGAGGCTCTAAAGAGGTCCTAAAATGCTACCTCATTATACGTACCCCGAAATAAATTTTTATATTACGTTATTTGAATCTTTATATTTTTCTGAGTATTTTAAGACCTATATTGGCTATATTTGGATCATCTTATAAAAAGTTATTAAACTTCTAAGATTTACTATTCAAAAATACAATTTGAATTATTTTACTATTCATTTATTCAAATTATATTATTTTACTGTTCATTCCTAAAGTTTTTATATAAAATTTCTGAAATCATTAATCTTTATTAATCTATGATTAATTAGGCTTAATTATTAATTAACATTAATTAATCTATTATTTAATTAATTAAATTATATTTATTAATATTTTACTGTAGCAAAATAATTAGTGTTAATCACTATTTAATTAGTCTTAATTACATATTAATATCTATTTAAGAATATTTAATTATACTTTACTATTTATTAGTAATTAATTATCTTAATTACTGTTTAGGGTATAATTAACCTTTTAATTAACCTTAATTAATCTCTAATTATACTTAATTAATTAAGATTACTCTTCAAAAGTAATTTGTACTAATCCTATTTTAATTAACCACTAACTATAATTAATTAAGGCTAAACAGTAATTAATTAACACTAACAATAATTAAATTATTAATTAAATTAACAGACAGTGGGCCCCACTAGACACGTGGCACTGTGGGCCCCACTGGGGCTGACTCAGCTCGGGTGACTGGGCAATGGGCCCCCCACCTGACACGTGGCACTGCCAGAGGCTGCCACGTGGCACTGCCAGAGGCTGCCACGTGGCACTGTGGCCCCACGGGGAGCCGGACCGCCGCGGTTGACCGGGCAGTGGGTCCCACATGCCACGTGGGTGGCGGGCCCAGAGGCTGCCACGTGGCGCTGTGGGCCCCACTGGGGAGCCGAACCACCGCGCGGGCTCGGGCTGTGGGCCCTACGTGACACGTGGCGTGCCGGCTGGCTGCCACGTGGCACTGGGGGCCCACGGCCGAAGCCGAAGCATCGCGGGCTTTAGGCTGGTGGGTCCCACGGGACACGTGGCAGGCCCAGAAGGCGCCACGTGGCACTGGTGGGCCCCACCCGGCTGACGCGGACCTGGCTCGGGCGGGCGGGGCTCGGGTCGCCCTGGCCCGTTCCGGACTTCGTCTCCTTCGCGGAGACAGCCCGAGGGCGCCGGGCTAGGGCACGGCTTCCGCCGGGCTAGGGCACGGCTTCCGCCGGCCTTCCCGGCGCCGGACCACCTCGGCCCGCACGGCCGCCGGTAGCCCTCGACGAGGGCTACACGTCGGTGGGCGGACCTTCGCCGGAGGTGGCCAGGATCGCCGGCAAATGAAACCCTAATTTTCTAGGGTTATGGCTAACGGTTTCTACTGTAGCTCTACACCTAATTGTCATCGATCCGGTTGTGTTAACCGTGATCAGACCCATTGGATCGACAATCGGGACTTTGGAATAGCTATTCGAAACAAAAATTGCAACAATCGAAGGAGGAACGGGGGAAATCGGGGTACCTGGATTCGGACGGTCGGCGAGGGCTCGGGGATTCGGGCTTGATCTGGGCTCGGGTTTGCGAAAACTCCAAGCCCAGAGGCCGGCCGGGGTCTTATAGACCGGCCGTCCACTTAAGTGGACGGCGCCGTTAGCGCCGTCAAAATTAAATTATTATTTTAATATATATTTTTTAAATTTTTCAGAAAATTTTGAACATATTTTTCCTAGCTAATTTGGGGTCAAGGAATTCATTGGCGCAGTCGGATTTTCGATCCGACTAGTATTTTGATACCTCGAGTTTCAGGATATTTTTATTATTAAAATATTCGTCGAAATTTCGATGACTTCCGATTGACACGAAAACTTCACCCCAAGCAAATTTGGGGTCAATGAACGCAATGGCGGTGTCCGTTTTTCGATTGGAGGTCAATTTAAATATGTCAATTCCTAAGGTTTCTGAATTTCCAGAAATCAGGATTCGATCCATTTGACTCCTGATTTGGACCAGGTCTCAAAGGTTGACTCCATTTGACCTAATTAGCACTTATAGTTGTGTTTAAGAATTTAGGTTAGTCCTAATTAACCATGGTAACAACTCGGATGTTACACCCACAGTTATAACGAGCGTGGCCTGGAAACGCGTGGTCGGGCCTCGAGTAGACCCGATCTGACTTGAGAACCATCGCCTTTATTCTAAGTCGACGAAACTAGGGCAGACGTTTTGGTGATGATTCCAACGGCGAGACGGCTCGGCTCTCACGGTCGATAATAGGCCTCGATGAGGCCTACACACCGGTGGCTGAAATGACACCTGCGGAGCCCAAAGCCTCGAAGGATCACAAAACCTAGATGCTAGGGTTCGGCGAGACGAGCGAATAACGGTTTATACTATTTGTGAAAACCTAATTGTGATCCATCTTTGACGATAAAACTAGATCGAGTTCACTCAATCATTAATCCAGGCTTTGAAATAGGTAAACGAATCGAAATATAACAATATGAATGAACAAAAAGGGAGATCAGTGTGTACCTTAGTTAACGGTTAAAAACTAGGGTTTGCAGAGGTTCGGCTCAGAGCTCCAGAATGTGCGAAACGGGGTCCTAAGCTTGAGTGAGCCCTTATGGACTCACGGATGGAGCTCACGAGGCTAGGAGGGGCTCCGGTTTGGCAGGCATGCGGCGGCTGCGCCGCGTGGACGCGACGGAGCGCTCGAGGAAGAAGACGGCTACGAGCTGTTCGATCCTGATCCGATCGGACGGATCAGGCGAAATGGATCCGTTTAGGATAACGGCTCCAGCCCGTTAACACGTAAGATCCGACCCATTAAGAAGCGGCGGATCTGACCCGTTAATGATTATTTAATTAACATAAAATAATTAATTTAAATAATTAAATTCTTACTTTAATAATTGGTTCTAATTATTTAAATGACTTTCAAAAATTTTCAAATATACACTCATAGCTAAATGAGGGGTGAGGAACGCAACAGCGAGGTCAGATTTTTGTTTTGACAAGTATTTTTATTTTTCCAATTTTTGAGATATTTAAATATATTAAAATATTCGACAAAATTTTGACAACTTCCGATTGCCACCCAAACCTCACCCATAGCTAATTTGGGGGTAATGAGCACAATGGTGAAGTCCTATTTTTGATCTGAGATCAATTTAGATAGGTCAAATTTTAGGGTTTATGGATTTTCCCAAAATTATGATTTAGTCCATTTGACTCTTGATTTGAACAAGGTCTAAGCGGAGAACTCCTAATGACTTAATTAGTGTACTAAGTTCAAGATTATGACTTAAGTTAGTCCTAATTGACTTGGGTAACAACCTGGTTTGTTACATGATGCTACTTGCGTACGTATAGGGGAGAGGAGGTGTACGCAAGAAAAGAAGGAAGAAGAGGGCACGCAAGTCCGAGCTCAGGGAAAAGAATGAGAAAATGGATTTTTTTTTTGATAATTTTAATTTAATTCAATTAATTAATTAATGCTTTAAAAAAATCAAATTGATAGACGAGCTCCGAAAAAATATAAAAATTCACCCAAATTAATTTGGGAGTGTGAAATTTAATGGTGAAGTCGGATTTTAATTTGGAAGTCAATTTAATTATCCTAATTTTTGGAGTATTTAAAATAAATTAAAATATTCGAGAAAATCCGACGACTTTTAAACACTTCCAAAACATCACTTCTAGCTAAATTGGGGGTGACGATCACAATGGCAAAGTCGGATTTCAATTTTGAGGTCAAAATAATTATTTAAAATTTCTAATTAATTAATTATTATAAAAATTTTAAATATTCGATTGAGCTCCGAATCGCACCAAAATTTCAGAGTTTGGTTCTAATGACCAGATAAGTATAATGGAATGATAATTATGATACGATTAAGCTAAAAGTTCGACTAAGAAACAACTTAGGGTTGGTACAGAGGTTGACCCGATGGCTCAGACCATGATTGAGCTCCCAATTTCTTCAATGGGAAATGCCGGGCCATGGAGCCCAACCAGGGCGTCCAGCCGATAATAAGAATATCCCAACGGCTCTGCTGAGGTGGACACGCGAGTGGGGGACAAGGTTGAGTGCTGGCATACAGGGATCCTCCCTGTCGGGAGTGGGGCGCATCTGAGATGAAGATCCACAATGCAGGCGCACTGTGGGTCGCCTGATCTATCGATTAGAGCCGTGGAATGGCTCTGATCTTTCGGATCCTAACGGCCGGATTCAGAATGATCTGAGCCGTGGGATCCGTGAGATGGATCCAACGATGGATCAGCGCTTCCGCGAGATTAAATCCAAACTGTATAATTAGATAGAGCAATGGATAAATAAAGCGGGGTTCTGTTGTCGCGCGACCCAGGCTCCGCAGTGAATATCCCGCGGTCCACACAACGAATCCCAAACAGCTAATTTAGTTAAGGATATATTTGCAAATGTGAATTGTTATGAACCCTTATATGCAATTTTCTCAATTTAAATTAAATTCTATTATGGCCTAAAGGACTTTCAAAAACTTCCAAATTTGTACCCCTAACTAATTTGGGGGTGAGAAATTCAAAAATTCAATCAAATTTTGGATTGGAGATCAAAATATTTTGGCTATTAATTAGGGTTTCTAATTTGACAATGAGGCCCGATTGACCCCAAATTTTTAGGATTAGATCCTAATGACCATATAAATACATTAGAATCAAAATTAGAGATTAGATAAGCTTAGGTAAAGCTTAGTAACAACCTAAAGTTGTTACACTTTTGCACTCAAGAATAATGTCATCCTAGACATCATTGTTATTAATATTAAAGCAAATAATTTAAATAATTGTAGCAAGTTAGAGGTACCTGAGTTACCAAATAATCTTAGGTACTTCTGCTACATATCTAATTTATTTTCCAAATAGATTTTTTGATATTGTGATTTCTCCATTGAACATTTACCATAGAAATAGAATTGTTTCTTAATTGCCTACAATATCTTCCTAGTATCTTGATATGCTCTTTAATATATGACAAATCAGGCTAAAGATCAACCTATGGAAGTTGAACAAGGTGTG
Organism: Gastrodia elata; assembly: GCA_016760335.1. NCBI lineage: Eukaryota > Viridiplantae > Streptophyta > Magnoliopsida > Asparagales > Orchidaceae > Gastrodia > Gastrodia elata. The sequence continues at coordinate 839,868 of CM028672.1, read as the reverse complement.
AGGGATTTTAGAGACATCTTCTTAACGATGATACATGGAATACATCGTACTGCTGAGAAATCATCAGGAATTTTTAACTTGAGGCGGTGACAGCACCGTTAACGAGCGTGCAAACTCAAATTTAGGGATTTTAAATTCAAATTTTGGCTCAACCACTTGACCAAATTTGGTGATTTTGATGTTTATGGACTATGGATCTTTCTCATCAAGGCCTACCTAAAAGACACCTTAATTTGTAATTTGGTGATTTGTATGAGGTTAATTTTAGAGAAAACTAAATTTTTATTTTTAACCCATTTGGTCAATTTAAATGAAAATTTTGCAAGAATTTCATATTAATTTTATCCCCATGAATATACCATTTATATTTTAGCAGATATTTTTCTCATTTGAGGACAAATTAAGCACCCTCCAATACTAACAATCCAAGCTCTCCAAGATTAAATCATTTCCCTTGGATATATTATAGTGCTTATTTATGGACTTTACTTAATCATAATAGAGCTGGATATTTTTTTTTATCTCCTTAAAAACTCCATTGATAACTACATCAAGCACTCAAAGCCTCTCCACTCCTCTCTCTCTTACTTCTTCCTCAAGTTTAAGGCCTTTCATCCTACACCATTCCAAATACTAAAAAAGCATCAAAAGAAAACTTCAAGCTTCCATATGATGATATCAAGGTAATAAAACTTTTGCAAGCCATCATCATCCTTCAACCTCTCTTTATTCCCAAGGTGAACAATTAAATTTCAAAGGTACCCCCCTTTCCTTATTTCTTTTGTATGAAGCTTGTTGGCTGGCAGTATTTATGACGGGCGCTATGGCGCACCGTAGCGCCCGTGTCTCTGTTTTGAGACCGCTGCAGCTTGCTGTAGCATGTGAGTTTTAAGTTCTGTAGTGTTGCGGTGCGCGGTAGTACTAGAGTCTTTGTCTTTAGATTGCTATGGCACGCGGCAGTAATATACTTTTAAATTTTTGCTAAGTCTGGGAAACAGTTGCTTCCACTGTGGCGCACAGTAGCGCCCAAGCCTTTGTTTGGTTCCACTATGATGCGCAATAGCGTCAGTATCTCTTTCTTGAGAATGCTATGGCGTACGATAGCGCGGAGCTCTCTGTCTTGGTCTGCTGCAGTGCGCAGTGGAGTGTCGGGGCGCGCCACAGCGATTTTCTTCTTGAATTTTAGAATTCAGCCCAAGTTTCAATTCAACTCTTCTTTTGTTCTAAACACAGCAAAAGTATATCAAAGTATTACATTTCTTATAGAAAAGTGTTATTTTTATTAATCTAATTTATTAAAAATCTTAGATTTATCACACCTCCACACTTAATTTTTTGCTCATCTTTGAGTAAGCACAAAATGAATTTTTCTAATTTCCTTAACTTGCATAATTTAAAAGGGTGAGTGTGAAATCTTTTCATCATTTATACTATAGTTCAATAAGGTGATTGGGGAACATGAAATCCAAAAATACCATGCTAGTGTCGTCCTTTCTCTTCACAAATCTACTTTCCTTATTTCTAAATGTATGATGCTTGACTCATATATTCTGAGGGATTTCCTAGGAATTCTTAATTCAGAAAAATTAGATTTTGTGTTTTAGAATTTTCTTGCGCCATATGTCATTCTTCTTATAAACAACAATAAATGTTCTAATTCATGAGAGATATTTTCTTCGTCCTATTTTTCTCAGTTTTCTCAATTCATTTGGGAGAGATATTTTTTTTTATTCTTAGATTTTCTTTTTAATATTTAGCTCAAGGGAGAGATATTTTTCTTCATCCCCATCTATTAATCATTGCATTTAGTAAGTCTTACGGAAGCCTAGCACATCCTTATTTGATTGTTTCTTACTTCTCTAAATTAAGATCCTTAGTTCCCCACCCCCACACTTAGATTAAAGCATCATGAATTTTTGATTTGTGGAAACTAGAGTGATTGAAGAGTAAACTCACTCAGCATGAAAAATTTTAGAACCATTTCATGTTAAATGTTCACATTTTCTTCGGTACTTCAAAATGCTAAAATCTTTCACATATTTTATAACAGTTAAAGTGTGTGTATTTAAAATTTAGAAAAATATTTGGAAAAAAGATTGAAATATTTCAGTCAGCACAAGATAGTGGGAGAATAAAAATTCACTAAGATTTATTAAGAAAAAAAATGAAGTACAAAATAAAACAAAATATACAAACAAAAGAAAAGAAAATTATAACCAATTCATCGTCTTCCTTTTCTTTGTCTTCTTATTCATCTTCTTCATCCTCATCTTCTTAGGGCCATTGTGAGTTTGGAGGAGGTTCATACTCTGGGGGTTGTGGGAGGACACTCTCCTAGTCCACCATGCAAGCTCCAATTGAGAACATTATTCTGAGAGCTATGTGAAAATCATGTTGGAATTGGGGCTATTTAGACATGGTGGTTTGGTTATACCGCATATATTCCTCAAGATACTTCCCCATTTGTGATTGATAATCCCTCATCTTAGTCATTCATTTTTGTATATTTTTGAGTGTTGGCATTATGCCCAAAGTAGTAGAAGCTTCTTTTGCCTCTCCTTTTCTTTTTTTGCTCTTCTTACCCTCTTGAAAATAGGAGTTTAAGTTGTGTCGGGTAAGAGGAACATGTGGAGGAATTACTGTGTCACTAAATAATATCTTGACCCCCTGGTTAAGGAAAATCCTAGAAATTAATGATTCAAAAACTAAAGCGGCGCACGACCTGGTCAAAGCATTCCATTGTTGTTCACGAATAATCATGGAGATATGGATATCTCTAGGTCGTTTGATTTCACAGATTAATATTGCTCTTGATTGAGTTACCTTACTTAAATGCATAGATGACATTATTCTGCTTGAGATAAGGACATGCCACGCATTTCACAAGTCCATAAGGAGGGCCCGTGGAATGTTGGCAAGGTTCCCTCTCCAACCAGCATCATGAGAGATGAGGGTGCCAGCTATAGTTGCATGGTCAAACTCATAATTCAGCAGGGCTTGGTAGGCACACTCCTCCACAGTCTTAAGTCTATAAAATTGCTCAATTTGCTTGAGTCTAAAACTTGCAACCTTCTGTAACAACCCCAATAATTGGATAGGAGATTAATCCAAACATTGAGATGTTACCTTAACACCCAACACTTGATTAGGAGAAAGCAAATCAAGTGTAGATGCTAAGTGGCCAAGTCACTTTATGAGTAGTTGTTAAGTTAAAATAAATTTATACAATTTGAATGCAATCAGAAATACATGACAAGGAGATACATGTAGATACAACATTGCAGTTAATTCTAACACAAGCAATTTGAATAATCCACTCATTCATCCCAATCAGTTACAAACATAAAAAAATAAGTATAAGAAAAAATGACTTAAGTAAACTTAAGCAGTTTATAATTCAATTATTACAAACCCTTTAACAGTAAGAGTAGAGGACAGTAAACAGATCACTCACTCACTCAAAACAAAATACAAGTAATTGTAAAATTAAGCGAAAGCCGAATTCTTTATAAGTCCTTCAAGTATTCGCACCTGTATTATCTGAATCAAAGGGGTCTTGATCTATCATATTTTGGTATTTAAATATGATAGGACAAAGCCAAAGAAAAGAAAAGGTGTAGTTAGACTAAACAGTCTAAGCACATTTCAAGATTTGCCAAGTGTTTAGATTAATAAGACATCACAATTATAATTTACAATTTAAAGTAAGCAGCGAAACTATAATAACTGTAAAGTATGGAAATTGAACTAAGCATAATTGTAAAGAAGACAGTATGAAATAAGTTGAGTAAAAATACGCATTTTTATTTAAGTCCTAGCCCGTATCCAAAATTGGTAAGGGAAAGCATCATAAAGGCTAGAAACTACTATGTGCATTTAAATAAATGAAATAAAAGCAACACAAGTTCAATGAAATTTATGCTAAGTAAGCACATGAAATATAGTGAAGCATTAAATAAAATTAATAACATACGCTGTATTCAAATTGAACTGAAGTAACCAATACACAATATTGGAGATAGAGAGTGTAAGGCATATGAAATAAAGAAGTATCTTAGATTCTTGATCTAAGACAAACATAACCTAGGACTATGAAATATAAGCATAACTAAACAGTTATGAAGAGATCTTACAATCAATAAGATTGTAAAAGAACTCGTATATCTTTAATTAAAGTTATATTCAGGAGCTACCTCATTTGTAGGAGTACACTACAAAATGGGGCGATGATTTAAGCACGTCTGCCTAATTAGATACAGTGGGGAGGTCGAACATTCACATTTACCCTCTCTAAAATGTGAAGTCCTTTTATAAGCGCTATCTTTAATACTCAATTTTCCATAAGGCATTTCCCTTAATATTTTATGAAATTCTTTATTCATGCACAATGATCTTGAATGAATGTTCAAGAAAAAGGCTCAAAGCTATGCAAGTATTCAATAAATGTCAATAATTGTAAACTATGTGATATCCTTTTGTTATCTAATCTTTAATAATCTACTTAATGGTTATAGCTAATTGAGCTCTATATTGACTAATAAATATTAATCTTTAAGTCAATTTTAATATAAGTAGAAGGAAGATAAGTTTGAAAATTAGTATTTTCATTTAATTGAAGTTCATCTTATACTAGTCCTAAACTAATCAAATCAGATAAATTTATGATTAAAGTTTAAGGAAACTAGTAAGAAAGAAAAAATATTTATAGATTTCTAAATTTATGAGAGTATAAGCTAAAGGACATTCTAATAGCTTTACTTATTTAACTTAGAAACAAAAGTATCAACTCAATTTAATCATGAAGTTATCTAAGATTAATTGATATTGAATTTTTAGAGAAGAAAAGAGTTAGATTATACCCTACTTGAAATAATTCAACTTATGATTGTAGGGAATTAGAAATCTATATGCTTATCTAAAGCTTGAAGGAAGTTAATAATCTCAATCTTATTGATTGAGAGTTAATGTTCTAAATTGAACAATTGAAACTAATACTTACAATTGAAGTTAATACTTTTAATTGAAGTGAATGTTTAATTGAAAAGAATATTTACAATCCTAGATATGAAAGTCTAGATATTCTTTAAGTATTTAACATGTGAAAATATCTAATATTTTCCTTGAAATTTCTAAGTCTTAAGATTCTTAAAAATTTCGACAGAATCTCCTTTATTTTTGTTCAAATATATAATTTCACAAATAAATATACAAGTCAATCCATTGACTATTTCCAGTTCTAAAATAGAGTTCAACCCATTAAAGGATTACTTATTTCCAATTCTAAAATAGAGTTCAATCCATTAAATGATTGCTCATTTCCAATTCTAAAATAGAGTTCAATCTATTAAAGGATTGCTCATTTCCAATTCTAAAATAGTTTTGGCAATTATAAAGAGCAACAATTTATAAGTCATAAAATTAAATAAAATAATCTACCAACCTATAAATTCATACATCCTAAATCAACATCTATGAAATAATAGAAGATGCAGAAATTAATTCAGCAATTTTTAGGGGCAGCATCATTTAGCTTATTTTTGCTATATGTTAATAGCATTTAGCGCAGCATTTCTCTTGATACTAATTTATAACTCGACCTGCAAAGAATAACATCATTAAAGTTAACATTTAAATATAAATGAAACAAGTAGGGTTTTAATTGAATTCTAAAACAGCATTTGATTCTTTAAATGCATTTAATAAAAGGAGTTAATTTAATACAAGTAATGTAAGGAACAGAATTAAATGACAATATTCAATGATTCTTTCATATATTTATTTGATCACATATGGTTTTAATAAGACAACTGACAGTATTTGATCATGTGATTTCACTTTGGAATTAGAGAAAACTTTCGATTAATTCGATTTCACTTTAAATGAAAGGCAGCATATGATTTCATTTACAAGAAATGGCACAGTTAATCTCTTATGATCTCCCATTATAATAGATAGTAGCATTGAATCCTATTTAATACATGACAGTATATGATTCTAATAAAGAAACAGTGACATTTTATCTAATACGATCTTATTGATCTCATTTAGAAAAAGAGGCAACATGTGATTCTATAAAGAATGGCAGCAATTATCTTATATATAGCATTGTATGGTATAGAAGAATGAATTCAGCATTTCACAACTCATATGAAGACCAATACATATGCAGTATATTACTTATGATAGCACTTGACTCACATTAGGATAAACGGCAGCATTTGGAGTTCCTAAATTACTTGGCAGCATTTATATCTTACAAAGCAAATGACAGCATTAATGATCCTATAATCTATTAACAAGAAATGAGACTATAAGGAATGGACAGCATGATGATCTCAATTAAAGAAATGATAGCACTTAATTTCATCAACTTGTCTAGTAGCATTTGATTCATAATGAAATAATTGACAAATACTTGTTCTCTCATTTCTTTAGATGATGACATTTAGATCCCATAGAATATATTGCAGCATTTGATTTCATTTGAGATATGGCAACATATAGTTCTATTTAAAATTAATGACAGCAATTCATATCTCAACATTATTACATAATAGCATATGATGCTAAGAAAAGCAATTATAACATTTATTTTAATATTCCATCATCTCGAATTCATTAAATGATAGCATGCGACTCTTACTTAAATGTACGAGAACAACTATCCTTACCTTACAATGAAATAAAAATATTTAATCCCTCTACATATTGATGACAACATATAATCCTATGCATAGTAGATAACAGCATTCATTCTTTCATACAATTGTTGGCAACTTATGTTTTTATTCACAATTAATAGCAGTGTTGAATTTTATTTGATACATGACAATAAGTGGATCCATAACAGAAATAGAAACACCTCATTCGAGATATGGCAGCATTGAATTTCAGCATTTACTATCTCATTCATGACATCATTACTTAATGGAAAAGAATTAGGAGCTAGCATCTTTGCATAGTTAGTCATCACTAAGAAATAATAGAGGAAGATTAAAAGTAAGAGAAACCATCCATGTATTACCAAAAGGAAATTAATTAGGGGATCTTACATCAATGACTTAAGAACCAAATTTTTATAAGTTCGATTCAACTATACACATTTTCTAAATAAATAAATTCGACTAATAAGTTTTATCCGGTTTCAAACCAGCTCATTAAGAGCTTAGTCACACAGTTCTACTAATTAAACTAAAGTTATTAATGAGATAACTACTATTAGATTAATATAACTGCATACTCCAGAACATCTATATGATTAATGCAATGGAATTAAACAGAGATGAATTCTGTTCTGACTAATAACTTAAATGATCCCACTTATGATATAAAAAAAAAATCATTCACATAAGTCTAATATGATAGATTTATATAGAGAAAGAAACTGCCATTATGTCACTTTGAATTTCATCGGATTCTAAGGAGCCCGATAATATTTAATCGACAATGAAGAAATTCGTAACAACGATGTTTATATAAAAGAAATTAAGCATATTATTGAAAGGGAACAAAGATGGGAGGTCGTGCATTTCGTATGTTATCAAAGACTACTGAAATAGAGAATGATTTAGAACATACACAAACTCCCAATAATAACTTCACAAAAGGGTATTGGAGATCGAAATAATGAGCCTCTTTAATGGAGTAGTTCAAAAGTATAAACAATAAACACAATTTCTTGAACATTCAAAGAAAACAATTGATTTCTCAGATTAACTTAAGGTTTCCAATACTTAATCGAGGGAAGATGAAATGAAGAAGTACCTTGAAGCCAACATGTTCTCCTTTACGCCGATCTAGGTTGGGGAAGAAGTGTTTGCTTTCTTGCTTGAAAGAGCACGCTGACTACCTCTCAGGTTCGCGAGAGCTCCTTCAGTACCGTCGCTCCCTATCTCCAAAGGAATCCCCAGATAAGGCAAGCCCTAAGGAGCCCTATATCTCTCGACGCATGATCCTTCCGCTCGGCTGTCATCCATTCGGCAGGTAAGTACTAATCCCTACTCGCAGCCGATGGATGAACAAGATCGTGCATAAATGTTATCCGAAGGTTGGAGGCGCTCCGTATGTACAAAAAGATTCCATTTGATCGGGCCGTTGGATCTTCTTGATCAAAATCAACGGTATGATCTAATGAGGAGAAATCGAGAAATGTCCAATTGGATGGTATGCGTGTTTCATGTATTGCACATTATGGTGGATTTGCGCATCTTCATATTTATCCATTTAATTAATATTAATATAATTGTTATTTGATTTAAAATAACTATTAAATCAATTAAATTAAATATAATTATTTACTCATAATTAAGTATTCAAACTTATTCCAAAAAAAATCCTATATTTTCACCTTTACTTATTTGAAGGGTGAGAAGCTCAAAAATACGATCAGATTTTTTTTTAATCGAAGGTATATTTAATTTACCTAAATTTCTGAGTATTAAAATATTATCAAAATATTTGCGAAAAATTTGACGACCCTCAAACGCTTCCAAAATACCACTCATAGCTAATTTGGGTGTGGTGAGTTCAATGGCGGACTCTGTTTTTGATTCTGAAGCCTAAATAATATAGGTATTTTCAGAATTATTCGAAAACCAGGAATTGTTGGAAATTACCAAACGGTCTCCAAATCGCACTAAATTTGAGGCGGAGACTCTTAGCTCTATTATAAGAGTAATGAAAGAAATTTGGAGTCAATTAGGTCACTAATTAATGGGTAACAATATCTGGGTTGTTACACCTTCCCTCATACAAAAATTTTACTCCCATTCGTATTTACTACATTGGTGTAAACTTCCTGCACGAGAGATGGGTAAGAGTCGGTCTGCAGGCCGGCCAAGTTTTTCCACCCTCTGAGTGACACATCACCATGGTAAATAGGATAGGGAGTTTAAATCCCATCTCTATGATGAGTTTCCTTCGTGATGTGATCTGGACGAAGCACCATTCTTCCTCAACTGAGGAGAACCTTTTATTATTGAAAAAGCCTCCATATGTTGAGGCTGTAGATCCCTTGCTTGCCATGCTTTCTTTTGAAAGGCCATAAAATAGATCAAAAGGGTTTAGATTCAAGAGAAGTAAGAGTAGGGAAAATTTCTAAGGCATAAAGTGAAGCACACTTCACCTCCCCTATTTATATACTCCAGGATTCCATCTAATAGCATTCAAACACACTAATTGCTGGTCAAAGTGGTCATTAAGGCATGTAATAAGTGTGGATTGAAATTAGTTCTTGGAAAGAGAGAAAATGAGTATTTTCAACTTTTTGTAACATGTTACATCATCCAAGGCGCGATGTATCGACTTTGACTGCTTGTAAATTCCCAAGCAGTCAATAAAGGCTCTAGCTGTGCATCACGTGCCACAGTGCACTGCGGCGTGCAATAGCGCCAAGGTTTCTATTTAATTCTGCAATGGCGCGGTACAACGCTAAATTCTGCAGCAGCGCGCTATAGCATTAAATCTTACTGCAGCCCATTGCATCGACTTTGACTGCTTGTGAATTCCCAAGCAGTCAATAAAGGCTCCAGCTGTGCGTCATGCACCACAGTGTGCTACGGCGTGCGATATCACCAAGGTTTCTATTTAATTCTGCAATGGCGCGCTACAGCGCCGAATTTTGCAGCAGCGCGCTAAGCATCAAATCATGCTGCGACGCGCTGCAGCGCCGAATTTCGCTGTAGAGCGCTGTAACGCCCCCCCCCCCCCCCATTTTTTTTTCTTAGAAATAATTATATACACACAATATGAAATTAAAAACTAAAGATAAATGTGAATTGCCTCCCATTAGTGCTTGGTTTAATGTCATCAGCCCGACCAATTCAAGAACTCAAGTGACTATTTATCTGGGGGTTTTTCTTTCCAAAGTTTAGAAGTGTGTAGGTGAGCACTAACAGAAGTTGTGCTCAAACCCATCACTTCAAAGTGCTCTTTTTTCTCTTCCTTTTCCTCAGAGTTGGGTCCAGGAACTCCCTTCTTTTTCCTCTTACTCCTTCTAGTTTTCTTCTTACTTTTTATCTGCTCTTTAGCATTTCCTCCATATGAGGTGCTTTTGCTACTCACAGAATCTTGATCAGTTAACCTAAGATTCTCTAGTTCAATACCCCTTTGAGGTGATTCTCCCTTGAGTTTTCTCCAATGCAATTCCATATTCCTTTGTTTGTAAAATGTGAGCTTAAGATATATATCTTCAATTTTCCCATTTATTTTAATTGTCATTATCCCCCTTGCCACATCTATAATTCCCTTGGTGGTTGTGAGAAAAGGTCTTCCAAAAATTATAGTGAAATTTTCATTCCATATATCATATTCACATATTATAAAGTAAGTGGGAACTATAAAGCTTCCCAAACAACAATATTCTTGACTACACCTAAAGGGGTTAATGAATCTAAGTTTGAAAACTCTAAAAATGTAGGGGTGCTTTCCATTCCCCTAATTCCTAATCTTTTATATATGTAATATAGTATCACATTAACTGAGGCTCATAGTTCACACAAGCTATCTAAAAGAACCTCACCCGCTATGAAGCATGGAATATTCATTCTTCCGGGGTCCTCACATTTTTTTGCGATTAGATTTTCTCCTAAAGTCTTAGCATTTATTGTCCCAGGTCCCCATTCTTCAGTTTCTCTTCCCAAGCAGTCCCTCTCTATCTTCTCAAAATTAATGACACTAGTTGTTTCCCTTGGGTTTACTTCAGTCGAGCTAGGTAGAGTTCCCTATGACGAGTGGACAGTTGTTGGAAGATTTATCCTAGCTGAACTTCAATGTTCCTAAGGGATACCTCAATCCCTTGGATTGAGGCATCATGACGATTTATTGTCATTTCAGTTCATCTCATAAATTAGATAATCTCTGCCTTGAAAGCATTGAATGCTCCTTCAAGGCCTACATCTTGGGGTTGCTAGTTATTGTTATAGTTTTGTTCTTGTTTAGGGTGAGTTATTTTTGTTAAATTTTCCATGTGTGTTGTTGCTACTCCAAGAAAAATTTAGATGACTTCTCCATCCATGATTATAAATGTTGGAGTATGGATTATTTAGCCTATGGTTGTGGTTTGTATTATTGTTCCTTAAATAATTTACTTGTTTAGTGCTTAAAGGTGCGAAAGGATTATTTAAGTTACAGTTGTGACTACTATGTTTACCCCCAAACAAGTCACAGTAAATTTCTTGCTCATTATTCATGTTCATGTTACCAATTCTTTAATTCATAGCATTTATCTCATTCTGGAGGGCTAATATTTGGTTGGCCTCATCAACATTATTAACTTCTTTTATTGTTGGGTTAAGCCTTTAGTAGACCATTGATAAGCATTATTGGTCATCTCTTCTAACAAGTCGTAGGCATCTTCCTGGGTTTTGCTACTCAGGGACCCTCCAGCAGCTGCATTAATTAGGGTTCGAGTGGGTGTATTCAGTCCATTATAGAACGTATGCAATTACATCCACTGTGAGAACCCATGATGAGGACAGCGCCTCAGACACTCCTTAAAATATTATCAGCTATCATAAAGAGTCTCCCCCTCATATTGTCAAAAGTTGGTTATTTCGATTCTCAACCTAGTTGTCTTTGCAGATGGGAAATATTTGGCTAGGAATTTGTGTAGCGCCCCGCCCCGTCGCCGTGCGCAAAAGATGAGTATGATCATATCGGCGGCGGAGCGGTGCACCACTCGGGGAGGAATATCTCGTCTCCCCAAAATAGCTGAAAGCACCAAACCCATCTGAAGGGCTGCTAACTCAACCTCAAGGAGGGTTGAGAGCTAATACTTAAGATAAGAGTAGTATCTTTATCCTAAGTATTAGATAAATACATACATTAGATTTAGAATACAATAGGAATCCAATATATGTATAAAATGTCAGCATTTCCAGTATACTGACCACATCACAATTCTAAGTATAAGTAGTATTTAACATAGTGCAGATGCTTAAAGCAAATATTCAGAAAATATTTATCACAGAAGCTGTATAAAAATATTTGTCTTAAAAAAGAAAAGAAAATGCATTCAGAATTCTTACAAACAGTTTACTGAAATAGACATAAAACTAAATACTGAACTAAAAATACTAAGCAAAAAATAAAATTGGAGGAGAGTCCACTAGTGCTCAACGGGCTCCTCCTGAATCTCCTAGGTGTCCTCCTAACCTGGCTCAATATACTGCTCAGAATATATCAAATTGCAGGATCCCAAAAGTACCCCATATTAGGCAATAAGTCTAACACATCGAAACTAATCTAACAGTTCTAGTTATTCATTTAATATTTACATAATACAAGTAAATCTACAGAAAAATTGTAAAGGTAACTGAAAGTACAAAACTGTCTAAAACTGTACAAAACTGAAGCAATGTAAAGTAAAACTGAACTGTAATTGAATACTGAAAATAAATCAAAACAGTACTGAATCTAAAATTGAGCAATCATATGTACAATTATGATGTATGTCACTGAAACTGTGCACCTAAATATACCACAACATTGCATACTACTGATATGCCACCGAAATATTACTGAACTGTTATGAGTAGTACGGTCCAATGTATACATACATTCAATTGGGAATATTGTTTACTGATGATGCCAATGCATCCTAAAATTCCCCAAATAATGTATACAACTATTCTATAACCCATAGATTATTATTGATACTTATACATCATTCTGATACTCACACCTCATGTTTATGCTCATGCTCATATTTCTAAACTACATGAGATAAATTCAAAAATCTAGAAAATATTTTGAAATTTGATAATGAATTCTAGGTCTCCATTGTGCAAAATCCTGCTAACAGGATTCTGACTCCTAGATTCTAATTCGATAATTGGTTAAAGTTGAGAGTTTACTTAAAAAAATCATTAGCTGGGATGATTGTATACACATATTTAGCATGTTTGCAAGAAAGGTGGATTTAACCCTTAGCTTGTTTAAATTACACTTATCGAAGCGTACTACGATAGGAGGCAGAATCTGGTCACAGTTTATATATCAAGCTAAGCCATTCAATAACCTAATTACAAGCATACTTAGTGGTCTACGCAAAGTGACTTAAAATACTTAGTTTGTTTAAACTGCACTTATCGAAGCGCACTACGATAGGAGGCAGAACCCGGTCGCAGTTTATACCTCAAACTAAGGATCTTGTTTAGTAATTGTAACACTCTTAGTCTTGGAAGATTTACTCTAACGGGACTGTATTCGTCTAATCCCTCATGATAGCACCTGGTGATAAGTCCACATTAGAGTGAATTAACCAATCCTGAATATTACTGAATTAATCCAGTACTATGGGTATACCCTACTATACCCAACCAATAATCTAAGTTCAAACAAATTTATTTAATATACAAGGATTTATCAAAGCTATTAATCCTTACTCTAAATGGGTGAATCCTACACAAGATCCCAAGGGTATGATCAAAAGATCACTCAATGTATGTTGATACCATAAGGAATAAGTCCTATTTTAAGTACTCTAGGTGCCTCTTATCACAAGGTATCAAGTTCAACTTCTAAAGTTCTGAAGGATCATCTAAGTTTCTACCTTAATAAATTACAAAAGTTTTTCTTTCCTACCTCAAGATATCAATATTCAAGGTCTTTAGACATTTCAAGAACGATCCTAAAGTAAGACCCTATAGATCTCACTTTTCTACTTCTTAAGTTAACATTCAAGATTTACTTATTAGTTTTGGAGTGAAGTGATCAGAATAGGTGAATAGAACTCATCTTATAGAACTCTATTCTACAATTATGAGATGAAATCAAAGATATTATTAGAGTTAGGTCATTTTATCAATCATTATAGTTTTATTATTCATCTTATGCTAATAGTCTTATATAAGAGAAAATCAAGGATCTAAAGTTTGGATTCAGATAGTTCAATCACACATATTCAATATTAATCATAGCACTTCTAATTCAATAATTTAAGATTAATATTAAATCATGTGCATTATTGGAATAATGTCAATTGAATTATCTTACAATCAAGTTAATTAATTAAGTGATTAAGATTTATATCTCAATCAAAACAAGTTAGGATTTAACCCCTAATATTCCAATCATTAAGACCAAAGGTTAATTTAAAGGTCAATGGCAAATCAATATATTATTAGTGTATTATTGATGTCAAGCTTATGTTTGGATTAAGTATCATCTACTTAATCAAGTTATCAAGATTTTTATGTTCAAGTTTAGTTTAATGTCCACTAAGCACATCAAGAGTTCAAATAATTATTAGTTCTCTAACATACACCCTAAGATTATGAAAATATATGAATGTAAAGATGACATAGAATAAGAGGATAATTAATGCTAATCAAATTTTAAATCAAGCCAAAGAGATTAGCACTTAATCACAAATCTAAAAGATTTAAGTTTCATGCTATTTAGTTGTTAAGACATATCTATTCGATACAAGCACTTAAAATTCTATTACTTAGCATTTGGCATAATACATATAAAGTTACAAAGTAGGTTTTAAGCACTTTTTAAAAATGACAAAATGTCAAACCTAATTTCCTTATAGAATTTTATGTAATGTTCAATTTTAGTTAAAATATGTTCAAATTTGATATAACTTAGCCCCACTAGGGTCTTAGGGACCTTAAAATACCAAAACAGTAAAGTTTTGGCCATTTCAGCCAAAACTGGGCAGTTTTGAGAAATTCTGGGAAATTTTGTAAGTTTGGGCGCTACAGCGCGCGTAGCGCTTTTAGCGCTGGTGCGCTGCGACCCGCTGCGGCGCGCTATGGCGCGCTATAGTGGTTCAAGTTGCAAAAATACTGTTTCAATAGTTATATTAATGTTTTTATAAGTTCCGCGGAATTGCCGCTGTAGCGGTCCATTTTGCGAATTACAATGCAATTAATTTTATGTCTGATTTCCTAAAGTTTTTCGTGGAATCTCGCTGCAGCGCGCTACAACGTGCTGTAGCAGTCCGTTTTATGGGTTACTATTCAAATAGTTCAATTAAGTGTTTCTATATTTTTTGCAGAAATACCACTACCGCCCGCTGCAGCGGTCCGTTTTGCAAAAATGAGCGCTGCAGGTTAGACGACATTTTCGGCCTGAACGAAAGTTGTAAGGCCAGTTTTCGAGCTTAAATACTCTCAATCTAGAGAGTTTCATGAGTGGTGCCATATAACAATAGAAAGTTTTTTCCGTTACCTTTCCATTGATACCAAAATCGGCATAAACGGAGTATCCTAAAAATGATGATGAAGATGAGGGTATGCAGAATACAAAAAAAAACAGAGCAATTTTCTTTGAAGCTTTTAAGAGTCTTAATGACTTTCATACATACTTATGAACTTTTAAAGCTACATTCAAACATTATAGCAACACGAGAAAGATAAGATGAGGAGCAAAAGGGTACCTTTAACCTTGCGAGAGAATGAGGAAGAGGGAACCTTTGCCTTTCTCCAAAGCTTTAGAGTTGAGCTGAACCTCTTTTATTTTTTCAACACAAGGGAACAATGGATGAGAAGGTGATGAAATTTTCAGCAAGCAAGAGAGGAAGGGCTGAGCTCTCCATTTAAAGGAGGAGAGGGGGAGGGAAGCTTCATCTTGGCTAGAGAGGCTAGGTGAGGGGAGAGGTAAGCTCTCTCCCATTAAGTATGGGAGGGAGAAATGGGAAGCATAGGTCAGCCGAATGAATGGGAAGGTGGCCAGCCAACTAGGAGAGATGGAGAGAAATTGCATATTAATGATCAAATAATTGCTCAATTATTTTCCTTAGTTATTTAAAAATTCAGATTTTTGAAATATGCTCTGAAAAATCTCAAAAATTCACCCCTAGCTAATTTGGGGGTGAGGAATTCAATGGCGAAGTCGGATTTCGATTCCGACAACTATTTGTTTATTCTATTTTCTGGTGCATTTAATTATATTAAAATATTAGCGAAAATCCGATGACTTCCAAATGCGTCCAAAATATCACCCCTAGCTAATTTGGGGGTGGCGACCGCAACGACGAAGTCGGATTTTGATTTCAAGGTCAAAATAAATACCTCAATTTTCTAATTAATTATTAAAATAATTCAAAATATTGGATTTAGCTCTGAATTGCTTCAAACCTTCAGAATTTGGTTCTAATGACTATATGAACTTAATGGAATGATGATTATGATACGATTATGCTAAATCAAGCTGCGTAACAACCTTGAGTTGTTATAATTTGCTAGCCAAATCATCCCAAGTGCAAATAGATTCACTAGGTAATGAATTGAGCCAGTTTTTTGCTCTGTCTCTTAGTGAGAATGGGAATAGCCTAAGTCTAATAGCATCATCAATGACATCATTATACCTAAATGTATCACATATCTCCAAAAATTTTGAGATGTGTGAGTTTGTATCCTTAGTGGCTAACCCCCCAAACTAACTATTTTGAACCATATTTAGGGTTGATAGCTTTATCTCAAAGTTATTAGCAATTATATATGGCCTAATAATTGCATGAAGGATTTCCCTCATAGTAAGCAAAGCATAATTCCGTAAGGCTCTCCCCCTTTGCTCTCTTACTCCTCCCATAAGATTATCATCCACATTATTTATTTTTAATTGAGCTTGATTTAAGATTAATTATTCTCTCCTAGATCTTAAATAAATTCTTTCTATTTCTGGATCAAAGAAAATGTTTGAACAATCTCTTCTACTCGTGCAAGCCTAGTTTCTACTCAAGGGAGTGCAGTTCACAATAATAGCAATTAAAAAGAAAAAGATAGTATGAAACTAAAAGTATGAACGAATATAAATGCACAAAAAATAGGAAAACATATGCAAATAATAAAAGAAAATTTAAATTACTAGTTACTACCTAATTATTTTTAATACAAAATCGTCAAACCGTTCCCCGGAAACGGCGCCAAAAACATGACAGACTATTTTTGTACGTCTGCGCTTACACGCAAGTGCATGTGGTCTGAAGTAATATTTGGGATGGTGAGATCATGAGATTTATCATCCTCTGGAAATGATATTGATTTTGTTATTAAAGTATACTATAGTTCACTAATGTTTAAATGTAAGATTTAATTTTATTGATAATTGGTCCAGATCTTAGCAAACAAAGTTTCTTTTATCATAAATTACTTTTAGAGAAAATATGGAGAGTAAGGTTTCAACATGCAACGTATCAAGAATTCATGTAAATACTCTTTGATTTCAATTTAGAGTAAATAAAATGAACGATCTATTCTAATCGAGAGACTTAGCCTTCTTTGGAGTGTCCCCAAATTGAATAGGTCTAGCTTAGTGCTCAAGATAAGCATGTGAATGCTCAATCATGGCAGTTAGATTTTCATGTGAAATTTTAGTGATTGAATTAAGCGCTTATGTCTAAGTCATGAAATTCACAAGTTGAGCTTTTCAATCACATGAACTCGATTCGATTAATGGCTCACATGCATCGATTTTAGGTTTAGCCAAAGAGGTGATTCATTAAGCTACATGGACTATGTCACATCACCCATGAGCACAAAATGCATCATACTCTTCACATAAACCTAAAGTGAGCTATGGATCTCAACTAATGGCACTCGTCATTACATGCATCAACTTCTCAGTTCAGCAAGACGTCGTGCAATAACTGTCGTTATGCACCAACATCATGCATAAACTAGTGGTGAGCCTTGGAGCTCAGAGATTATTTAATATTCATGGCTCAATTAATCCACTTAGAACCAAGGGGTTACACTGGCTATTAATGCACAGCTAATGTTATCACTGATATTAGTGGCGAGGACACTCAACATGCTAACTCATGGCTCTTAGTGAATTGAGAGCTCAATGATTTTCACAGATCTAATTTCATTCAGTCATCAAGATATTTTCATATTAACATTAACTCATCCATTTCATTCATCACGACATTTAGATCAAATATAAAAGTACATTCATTGATAATTCAAGAGTACAACACTTTCTATTTCTTGATTTGTTATATGCATATGCCCAACCCTCCCCAAGGAGGGTTTTGGCTGTCATTAAATAGAAAATGCAGAAAAGTATACAAGTAATAGAAAGCCTTTGCATGGCTTTTACAATAAAGAAAATAAGTTAGAAGATAATACTATACAGGGAACTGCTATCATAGTTCACCGGCTTGTCTTCCCTTTTTACTGCTCTTCTCCTCGCGTCCAGTACTATATCTTCTCTCTTTTAAAATACAGCCTTATTCCTTCCTTGAGGGAGGGTGGAACTCTCCTTCTCTTTCTCTTGCAGAAGCTGGTGGTAGAATATTTCTTTGCTTAACCAACAATAGGAATTTTTTCTTAATCTTCAATTCTTCCTTTTATAGACACCTTTCAACTATTTCAGATTTAATTCAGCCAATAAATCTTATTTAGAAAATTATGTTTTCCTTTAATGATCATCCCTTAATTCCCTTGGTAATGAAGGGTTTACGCTGTTGGAATTTATGTCGTGCTATGTAAAAAAATTAATTCAGGCTTTTGCTCTCCCCTATGCTGCTTTGAATGCTGTTGGTTGGCAGTTCTTAAGATAGGCGCTACGTTATTTATGCAATGCCGTAGCGCCCGTGTCTCTGTTTTGGGACCGCTGCAGTGCTCTGTAGCATGTGAGTTTTAAGTTCTGTAGCGCTGCGACGCACGGTAGCGTCAGAGTATCTGGCTTGAGATCGCTACGACGCGCGGTAGCGGGATGCTTTCGAATTTGTGCTAAGTCTGGGCAACAGTTGCTTCCGTTATGGTGCGTGGTAGCGCCCTAGCCTCTGTTTGGTTCCGCTATGGGACGCAGTAGCGCCAGTGTCTCTGTCTTGAGACCGCTACGGCGCGCGATAGCATGGAGCTCTCTGTCTTGGTCCATTGCAGTGTGCGGTAGCGCGAAGCTCTCTGTCTTGGTCCGCTGCATCGCGCGGTAGCGCGAAGTTCTCTGTCTTGGTCCCCTGCAGCACGTGATGACGCGACAGGGCGCGTCGCAGTGGGTTTCTTCTATAATTTAAAAATTCAGCCCAAGTTTCAATTCAACTCCTCTTTTATCATGAACACAACAAAAGTATATCAAAGCATACATTTAATATAGAAAAGTGTTATTTTTATTAACCTAATTTATTAAAAATCTTAGATTTATCAAAGCATGAATTAAATTTATAGTCATGAGTGATGATTTAGATTTGATTTAAATCTTATTATGGAGTAAATATAAATCAATATTATGTCATGAGGGATTTGAAAATCATATTAGCTTAAGAAATATGATAAAGTTTAGAAGCTTTAAATTTGTTTACATAAAGATGAATAATCGTATGTTTAAATTTTTATTTATATTAATGTTTAGATTTATGTTCATATTAATATGAGATTTACAAAATCACATCTAATAATGTTAGTATAAAATATAAATTTTTGTAAACTTTAAATTTTGCTTGCATACATATAACCATACGTTCAAAATTTTATTTAAATTAATATTTAGAATTATGTTCATATTAATATGAGATTTGAAAAATCACATTTAATGTTTAGATAAAAATATAAAATTTTGGAAACTTTAAATTTGCTTACATAAAGATGAATAATCATATGTTCAAGTTCTTATTTGTGTTAAATTAATATTTTGATTTATGTTCATGTTAATATGAGATTTGTAAAATCACATCTAATGTTTTGATAAAATAAAGATTTTTATAAATTTTAAATTTGTTTACATAAAGATGAATAATCATGTGTTCAAGTTTTTATTTGTATTAGATTAATGTTTAGATTTAAGTTCATATTTATATAAAATTTGTAAAATCACATCTAATGCTAGGATAAAAATATAGATTTTTGGAAGCTTTCAATTTTTACTTACATAAAGATGAATAATCATATGTTCAAGTTTTTATTTAGAATAATGTTTAGATTTATGCTCATATTAATATGAGATTTGCAAAATCACATAATATTAGGATAAAAATATGGATTTTTAGAAAATTTAAATTTGCTTACATAAAGATGAATAATCATATGTTCAAGTTTTTATTTGTGTTAGATTAATGTTTAGTTTTTATGTTCATATTAATATGAGATTTGCAAAATCACATCTAATATTTTGATAAAATATATATTTTTGTAAACTTTAAATTTGCTTACATAAAAATGAATAATCACGTGTTCAAGTTTTTATTTATGTTAGATTAATGTTTAGATTTAAGTTCATATTTATATAAAATTTGTAAAATCACATCTAATGTTAGGATAAAAATATAGATTTTTGGAAATCTTAAATTTGCTTATATAAAGATAATCATATGTTCAAATTTTTATTTATGTTAGATTAATGTTTAGGTTTATATTCATATTAATATGAGATTTGCAAAATCACATCTAAAGTTAGGATAAAATAAAGAATTTTGGAAATTTTAAATTTGATTACGTAAAGATGAATAATCATATGCTTAAGTTTTTATTTGTGTTTTATTAATGGTTAGATTTATGTTCATATTAATATGAGATTTGCAAGATCACATCTAAAATTAGGATAAAATAATGAATTTTAGAAACTTTAAATTTGCTTACATAAAGATGAATAATCATATATTTGAGCTCTTATTTGTGTTAAATTGATGTTTAGATTTGTGTTTATATTAATATGAGATTTACAAATTCACATCTAATGATATGATAAAATTATAGATTTTTGGAAATTTTAAATTTACTTACATAAATATGAATAATCATATGTTCAAGTTTTTATTTGTGTTAGATTAATGTTTAGATTTATGTTCATATTAATATGAGATTTGCAAAATCACATCTAATGTTAGGATAAAATATATATTTATAGAAACCTTAAATTTGCTTACATAAAGATGAGTATATGAATACATAATGTTGGGTTAGCATACACCTAACTTAACACAAAGGCGTTATATGAGCTCTCATTACCTTTGAGAACATAACTTCTCTAAGTGTTATAGGTGATGACTAAGACCTTGAGGTTTATATCATGCCACTTGTTGGTTGGTTCAAGCCATCAGGGTCATCAAGAGACATGCTTTTAACTATGTATATAACATGACACTGTCTCTAATTTTGGTGTCAAGATATTTATAAATTTATTATTGAAGGATAATCTCTAACTACATGTTGTAGATGTTTGGAGGGTTCCAACATGACTGAGAAAACTAGATTTGGACTACTGTAACAAAAGTTATGCTACTAAAAACTTCTAGCTAGCCAAAGAGGTTCTTTATCAATTTTGGCTTCTTACTACTCAATGTAAGATGTTTCAAGAGTTGGTGCTTTCATAAAAGTTGTATGATATGGTGTTGGGGACTTGCGATTTAAATTTGGAGGCTTAAGGTGCACTAATTCAAGTGTATCTTTAACCTTCCTATCTTTCTCATGGTAAATTGGGTAGTAATATTTTTTACTCAGTGCATAGTCGATCAAGCAGGAATCCTAGAGTTGCGCTCCATCATCAAGATCTATTTGATCGAAAATGATCGAGTTGTCTTCTGTAGGTTGAAAGGAAAGTCAAGAAAATTTCATTTGCTTTAAGAAAAGTAGGGAGAAGGGCTTTCCAAGTGGGAAGATGGGGGGATGATGATCTAGGTGCGGAGACGAGAGGGGAGAAGAGGGCAAACCGGAGACATCGACTCAAAAATATTTTTTGAAGGAGTGTGAGCTTCAATTATGAAGCAAATATATGGATGGTGGGAATTGAATGTGAACTGAGAAATTTGTGAGGATGAATGATTAGAAAATAGTCTAAAAATATTTAGAAAGTGATTGATGATTCAAATCCTTATTCATGAAGGACTTTATTATACTTATAACATCATATATACAATAAAATAAAGATAATACTATAATTCTATGTGTAAGCAAATGATTGGTGTAATACATTTTTTGCTTGAGCTCATTGGTACAAAAAATAAAAATTTATATATTAGATGTGTATTGGTGATGCAATTATATGACTCCAAATTAACTCCCAAGTAACTCCCAAAAAATAAAAATAAAAAAATAAAAATAAAAATAAAAATATGAATTAAATTCACTTTTGACTGTGAGCAGCAAGAAAAAGATTATTTTAAATTTAAATCATAGTTATCAATATTTTTTGAGAGTAAAATTGGATTCAAATAACTTTTTTCATTTTTTTAAAATATATCAATTAAATCATATATTTTATGCATAAGAATCATCATATCTAACTCTTTTTCCTAATAGTTTATTAGCTTTAATAAATTTATAATCATGATTTTGATCAGCAAATCTCAAATATTATATGGTAAACATTAAGTTTAGAAAATTCTAGTAATATTGGGGCACCCAAAGGGGCATCCTTTGGAGCACTATAAAGGGTATTGTAGCATATTATTTAAGTTTTACTTAAAAAGTCATTTGATGTGAGGTAAAATAAATATAAAGAAAAAATTTTCTTGAAGAATTTGAGATTATTAGTGTTTGGTATAAAGTAAATATGTAACATAATATTTTGATTTTGCGTTACTATATATGACAGGAGAGTAAATATTTGACGCATCGGGGAGAATTTAGAGAATACACGGACAACCGAGCGAACGAAAATGGACATCGTTCGTTTGAACAAGCAATTTTGTCCGTTTGACGAACGAAATCTCATTTGAATCTTGTTGCGACTTCGTTTGAACAATATTCATTCGAACGAACGATCATTCATCAAAGGATTCGTTCGAACTTTGTTCACGAATGATTTGTTCAAATGAATCCTCTGAGACTATAAAACAACTATGAAGTAATGTGATTACATTGTAATTAGATTTTCCAGTAACAAAATGATATAGCATTCAAAATTATCAAATTTCGTCATAACAAAAAGGCTCTAATTAATATCACTATATTATCATCATTGGTAGGATTTTCTTAAGAGACTTGTTACATTTATTAAAATAATAATATATCCTCCCTAAGGTGGGAAACTTATGTCAACCACGCATTATAAACATTTTTAATAGCAAATTACGTGTACACATCAACATGCAAAGCTTACGTGGCAGTCTTAAGAATCAGAACGTACTAACCAAGCCTCCAAATTAGACCGGCTTCCCCTTTTGCCATCATTATTTATTTTCTTATATAATAAATAATTAAATTAAATATTATAATATTCAATGATATTTTCATTTATATGTAAAAGCATACAAGATACAAAATTTCTTAAAGTAAATATTAAAGTTTGGATATTGTATATACAATGTTAACATTCGGCTTTATATATATAATATGTAAGCTTTGATTTTTTTTAATATTATATATTTTAAAATTAAATATATTAAGTAGAAAATTATTTTTAATTGTTATTGCTTATGAAATAAATATATATTAAAAAAATAAATATTTAATATTAAATTAACTTTTTTTCATTTAAGAAATGTGGGATAATGTGATATAAATAAAAACTAAAATCTGGCCGAAACTGCAAGTATCCCTTGAACGTTCATCTCCCTTCCCCGCTGTTCATGGCCGATCTTTGACCTTTTAGATTCGATCCGCCTTCCGGAAGGGGGAGAAGAGGAGGAAAAAGAAGGAGAGGTCTCGCCAGAAAAGGAGTCTCCGTCGGTGAAGGCGGTGGCTGAGACATGGGCCAGTGCCAAGGGAAGAACATCTCTGTGGCTGAGGAAACGGACGGAATCGAGGACTTTCGAGGCCATCGCAGAAAGAAGACCCCGACGCACCCCTCCAATGGATTCTCCTCCTCAGCAGCAACGCCGATTCACCACTCATCTGGCAGTTTCTGGCCGAGCCCGTATCCGCCGGGATCCTCCGCGGGGAGTCCCCTTCCCTCCGGGATCGCGCCTTCTCCTGCAAGGTCTACCCCTCGTCGATTCTTTCGCCGACCATTTCCGCCTCCTTCCCCCGCCAAACACATTAAGGCGTCCCTCGCAAAGCGCTTCGGCACGCCCAAACATAAAGAGGGGACTATCGCCGAGGATACTGGTTCTGTGGCCGCAGCTTCGCCTGAGGTGGAGAGGCCTTTGGATAAGACATTCGGGTACGGGAAACACTTTGGGGCTAAATATGAGCTCGGGAAGGAAGTAGGGCGCGGGCATTTCGGCCATACCTGCACAGCGAGGGTGAGGAAGGGGGACATGAAGGGCCAGGTCGTCGCCGTTAAAGTCATCTCCAAAGCTAAGGTGCGTTGGTATGTCTTTTTGCGTCAACGCTTTTTTGTTGTTCTATTTGCCATTCCCGACCTTATCTAAACTTTTCTAGGTGATTGCCCATTTGGTCAACTGTCTTTTTTATTTGTAGAAAGTACTGCAAAGCTTTCGTTTGTCTTCTTGTTCATAAGGTTTACTAGAATCCAATTCCTGCTGATTGTTTTTAGTACGCTGTTTCTAAGATCGTACGTTCTTGTTCCCGCTTTAATCATAGTTAGTTGTTTGCCGGCTTGTTGGAGCCTGGAGGCATTGAGTGGTCTAATTTTAACTTTGATTGGCGTGTTAAAGCTGTAAGACCAAAGGACACTTCTGATCCTGCGTTTGGAATTAGAAAAAACTCAAGTTTAGCAAATGGGGTTTGTAAATTGATCAATTGTCCCAAATTTTCAATAGTGAAAAACTATGATGCCTTAAAATACCAAAAAAAAAAAATTGATGTGTGGGAAACAAAGTGCAAAGAAGTAGTGAAAACGTAGATGGAGAAGCTATATGGCTTCATTTTGATCGCGTTGTAATGGAGCTCTTTACAATGCCAAATTTTTTTATGTTTCTAGCTTGTTTAATTTTCCTAGTACAAGGCTATTGTGCATGGCGGAGTGTCGAGTATTTCGGAGAGATCAAAGTTGTGACACGAATCGATCGGAGGTGCCAGACAGAGCAGGAATGCACAGTGGCTGGGTTGCCATTCCCAAACGTGCCGATAGGCGTGCCAGGCTGCGCTCATGCGCATCAACATGGGCACTTAGACGGGGACGCTTAGGCGCACCCGAGCCATTTTGGCTAGCCAGAGCTCACCCAGGCACTCCAACGAGCGCCCTAGCGTGTCCTGAAATTTCTGAAATTTCCAAAGCTTCTAGATGCGTTCAAGAAGGTCCTTCGAACTCCCAAAAACAGCAAGTTGCAATCATGGCTGTTTATGGAGGGTATTTTTCATTTGGGGCTTATAAATAACTAATTTTTGCATGTGATTGAGCGTGGATGCATGTGAAATGGCCAAGTGTTGTGTATCTTGCAATCTTCTTTCATTTTATAATGAATATATTTCATGGTGCGACTCTGTGATTTTACTCTGATTTGGGGTTTTCACATAAAATCTCTGGTGTTCTACTATGTGATTGTGTAATTTGTGCATGCTTGTTTGATCTTTGTCATTCAACCTTGCTCATCTTCACTCTGGTGAAAGAGTTCTCACTGCAACTTCTGCCCTTCTTTCACAACAAAGGCTTGATGCATTGTTGGAGTATCATGCATGTTCCAATATAAGAACTTTTTAATGCATTGTTTTTTGTGTTTTTTTTGTTCTTGTTATTTTTCATTCACTTTTTACCCTTTCATTATTGTTAGAAAAGTTGAACATATATTTGCTTTGCTAATTGAAGGTCAGATGATAGGAAGGTCAAGGTATATGATACATATTTCAAAGATATTGATATCTCAGATATTTCTTAGGAAATCATCAGATTTTAAACTGCCGTTTATATTATTTCAGTGAGTTCTTACTTATCTGTCATTGGAAACATATCAATTAACTTTTATACTTCTATAACCTTTATTAATATAGGTATACCGTCTTAACTACAACCTCATTAGCTAGTGTTAACCTAAAAGAAACCCTGTTAAATATTTTAAAAAGAAAGCTCTCATTTTCTTAAAAATAATCCTCCTCACATGTTTTAATTGAGGCTGGCATTAATCTTATTTCATTGATCTAGAAACACATATATTAATGTTTTTGTTCATTTGTTGACTTTTTATTTTGACGCATTACCCTTTCTTGCTGGTTAGTAGAATGTATCATTTTACCACCATCAACATCATTACTTTTATTTATCATGTTATTTCAGTTTGGTTTTGTGAATCCACATTCTCCTTGCATCCTCTCATAGTGCTACATGAAGTATCAAACCTGTTTTATTTACATCTTTATGTTCGTTCTTTTAATTTCTAGTTCCTTAGCAATGATTTTGCCAATTGATTTATTTTGTAATTCCTATATTTCATTTCACATGTCCAAATCAGCTATTCTATGCTTCACTATGTGGTCTTTAACAAATGCTATTCGTACCATCAGTATAATATAATTAGTTCTCAACTTATCATTTCTATTTTTCTCATATATATCTGAACATCAAAATTTCTAGTGTGCTCAACATTTTCATCAATGTCAATTTTTATTCAAACATAAAATTTGGATAACTTGACTTAGTCCTATTACAATATTATAAAAAAAATCATTAAATATATGTTTTGATATAGATTTTTTTTATTTTAAATTATTTTGTCAGTTTTTTAAAAGGGAGTTTTGTTATTTATAATTATTTAATCCATGAAGGAAAACAAAACAGCGTCAATTTGAATACTCCTTGTATGTATTTTTATAATTTGTGGAAAAAAGATTTTGTTCTCTTCTTGCAAGTGATGAGCACATGTATGAATATTTGCAACACAAGGACAAACTAGGAAACAAATTTTGATAATATTATACGGGCAATGAGGCACAAGTTTTTTGATTTAGGAAAACCTGTGCTATAAGGAGATCCTTGGCAATATCCATATATGATTTGATGAGATCCATGGCAAAATTTTAAATGATCTCAATTATATAACTCTTAGTCAGCTTCAGACAATGTTCTTTGACTAGGAAAATCATGTGGCTCTGAGTGCATGTGGAACCATACTGTAATATTCTTTTTAATCATGAGTATCTGTAATACAACACTCCTCAAGTGTTGAATGAATATCTTTCATTTTAAGCAAATTAAGCCATTTTGATAAGTTGTGCTTTCTTTTTGTGAGAATATATGTGAGTTGGGTTTTAGAGGGAACAAAGGGAGCACTGATTATGCTTTTGTCAATATTTTATTAACAAATTGCCTGTCAACTTCAGTATGCTTTTATGATCATGCTGTACAAGATCGTGAGCAATATCAATGTTAAATTTTTATCACAAAATAAACTTATTGAATTTAAAATTTAATTATTAAATCTCTCAGAATTATGTAAAACATTTAAACTCACATATTTTAGATATAAACTTCTTTTCAATACTTGATCTTACCATCATGTTCTATTGTGTTGCTTCTTTAGGTAATAAAATTTTCTTCAAATGGTACAGTAACAGTTTATCTCTAGACATCAATAGATCCAGTATAGCTGACATCTGTGTAGACATCAAGGTTCAATTTTGTCTACGGGTTTAAATAAAGCTCCTTTTCTTGATGAGCCTTTTACATACAAAAGGATTTATTTGACAAATCTTAGATGGATCTTGTTTTTAGTATATACTTGAAATGACTTATAACATTGATTTCTTATTCTTTGTTTGGTCTTGTATGTGATAGAATCTCAATTCTCATAACATTCCTTCAAATTTATTTTTTGGTGCTCAAATAAAGTTTTACGAATGGTAATGCTTTTAAGGCTAGTAAGTAATTCTTTATGATTGTGTGGTAGTTTGCTATGGGATAAGTGTAAAGGATGTTGAGTGTAAGATCTTGTGTCTTTCTTAAGAGCAATATATATGCCTTTTTTATTTTAAGATATGGGTGAATAATTTATCTCATTAGCTATTGAATTTGAATTGGATGTTTGTTGTTGTCTTGGTTTTAGAGATGGTCATCTCTTTCTTTATTATCAAAGGGCTTAAGGATGTGATAATTTTGAGAGGCCACATCACAATTGGAGTCAAGTATCTCTAGAGAAATAAGTTGTTCGGTGGTTTTTTGTTACTCGACTTATTCTTATTATGTAAATTTAGTAGTACATGTATAATTTCTGTGAAGTGCTTTTTGATTGATATCATTGGGTTATTGGTTTTTGGGTTGTTGAGTTATTAGAGAGCAAATTTTATGATTCTCTAATAGTTAACTGTCATTGGTTGCCTAATGATTACTTGTATGGTTGTGGTTGTGAGAGGAAAGGTGAGGAAAGGAGACTTGATAACCATTTTCTTCTTCAAGTGTTCTTTCAATAAGTGGAACCTTTTTTTGTAAATAATGATTATGAAAATTTTATGCCTTTTCCATAAAGGTAACTTTATACAATAATTTTTGGTTTGAGGATGGTAGCACTTTTTGGATGGATGCATAATTTTTGAAGCCATATTTTAAGGCATTTGGGTTGGGTTTGTTTCTTTGTTGACCATGAATATGACTGAAAATTGTGCATCCAAAAATTTTGGGAGCAAGATTATTTATATTGTTAAAGTTGAGATTGAATTTTTCAAGGGTCTGAGCAGTGCTATACAAATTAAGCATATAAATTAGGAGTTTATTTCTAGTATGGGCTCATTTAGATTAGTCTCTCCCCAATAATTTTTTTAGAATTATTCAAAGGAAGAGCATTGTTCTTGGAGAAAGCAGTCATTTTTTCTTCAAATGACTCAATTTTATTGTTATACCAGATGAATCATAGATTATTCTAGAAAACTATCAAAATAGTCATTTAACTTTTGCAAAATATTCAAAATAGTTCTCAACTCTTATAAATGTACTTGTTGCTCCATTGACTTTTGTTTAATTGTTTTTTTGGTCCCTCTCGTTAAATTTGAGTTTTTTAGCCGGAATTGACCGCTAGATTCAGTGGCCATTTCCAACGAGAATTAACCGCTAGAAATGAGTATTGAATCCAGCGACCAATTCCAATTGCAGTTGGAATCGGTCGTTTGATTCATTGGTCATTTCCAGTGGCCTATTCCTTCTGGATTTGACCGTTGGACTCAGTAGCTGGAATCCGACGATCGATTTTCGTTGGATTCAGTGATCAGTTCCTGCGAGAATCCAATGGCCGATTCCAGCTGGAAAAACTTAACTTTAATGAAAAGGAATGACGGTGAATTAATAGGAGGGACAAAAGTAAACACTTAAACAAAATTCAACTAACCAAAAAAAACTATTTACAAGAGTTAATTATTATTTTGAATATTTGTAATAGTCAAGGGAACATTTTGATAATTTTTTCTAAATTATTCTATATACTTTGAAGAAATTAGATATGATTATTGAATTAATCTTTAACATTTACTTTTTAAAGTAATTTAAATAATCTTCAAATTGATTTTTGATTACATTAAAAAAATTGAAAAGCGATGCTAATATTGGATTAATTTCTTAAAATGTAAACCCATTTAATGTGTGTATAATGATAAATAAAATGAAAAATCATCAAGCCCAGAAAATGTCAAGAGTAGTAGAGTCCATTAAGATCACTATATAGATGAGGGTGAAAGGTTAAGTAAAATTTTCATTACTATTTGGAATTGTGGAACTTTTTTCATGCAATCTCACATTCCTCATATTGAAAATCATTTTTGAGTTTTTTACTATATAAAGTGGGAAACAAAACTTTGTAGGGATACCAATGACAAACGTCTAAAATGGAATTATTGAAGCCAAATTTTATTTTATAAGATTTAAATTGTAAGGATGATGAATTTTTATTTTATTATTCAAGAGCCCTTATTTTTTAGCAAGTTTAATTATCCTTGGTTACAAATTTTGAAAGTTACAATGAGGATATCTTGTCACATAACAATTTTGAATTTTAGTTAGTTTTTGAATGATGATTATTCTTGTAAAAAACTTTGGGGCACGTAAATACTTTTTAAAATGTTGGATTCTTTAGTAATTACGCATTATTGACCATCAAGAGTTGTATAGGGCCATCAACAATGTCTTTTGTTGTCGAGACAAGGGCTCTTAAGAAATAACTTGGGTGATAAAGATGTTATATGATTGATGGCTTTTGAATCAATGAGTCATGTGATATGGTGAGCCTTGTCTGATGCACTAAGAGCATAAGACTTAGAAAGTATACTATAGAAAACCAATTTGTAAGTATTTATTGGAGAATTTTAATCTACATGTCTTCCATAGAGGCTTTTATTTTTTCATTTTTTTTATATTAAATTGTCTCATTTTTATTTTGTTCTGCTATGTAAGCTTGTCATTAGTCTCATTCTTGTCTATATTTG
Source organism: Gastrodia elata (assembly GCA_016760335.1). NCBI lineage: Eukaryota > Viridiplantae > Streptophyta > Magnoliopsida > Asparagales > Orchidaceae > Gastrodia > Gastrodia elata. The sequence goes on along the minus strand of CM028672.1, from coordinate 809,734 downwards.
TCTATTCCTTGAATGATATTTTTGGAGCTTTCTACATTTACATTGATTTGATGGGGCTTCTTATAATTAGTGCACCAAGGATTACCTTTATTGGGTATTTTATGTGGTTTTTATTTCTTGTTTTATTTTGAAGGTAAATGTTGAAATATTTTTTTTCATTTTATTTATAATTGCTGAAGATTAAGTAATATTTTCAGTTATTACATTTCTGCTTCCCTTTTTGCACATATTATGGAAATAACCTTGTTTTAAGGTGATAACATATCTTTTTTAAGAATTTGAACTCAGACTGTATCAAACTCAATACTTATCTAATTAAAAAATTATTGAATCTTCTTCAGAAAATATTTTGGAATAATTATGTCTCCCACACTTTTTATCTTCATGCACTGAGAGGTTTGTAGTAAATTGGAATTTTAGTAGCACTATGGTTACCTTTCTTAGTATTGACGGCATTGGTTTCTTGTAGATTTGTGCATCATTTAGAACTTTTAAGTTCATTTGTCATAAAACTTTCCAAACTTCTTTGTAGCATTGAAAAATATGCAATTTTCACTTATTTTAGGTGATATGAGTTTATAAGCCATGCCATTACTAATCCACCTCATTCCTAGCTTAAAATTTGGGATCTCGTTCTTTTGGGTTGTTTCAAGAAGATGATTTATTTTTATTCTTTCTTCAAGTGTGTCCTTGCAAATTTTAAATAATTTCTACATTTTGGTCTGTGTTAGTTGAATATTAGAAAGTTCTTTCATATAAATTTTATTAGTTGATTAAAGATTGAAAATTCAAAGATTTTATGCATGGTTCTTAAGAGAGAGTGCTTAGTAGAAGTAGGAAATAACAATAAACTTCAATAAAATAGGGATACTGTTTTTTGGTTTACTTTTGAATAGGTGGAATAAAGGAGTGGAAGTATTAAGGAAGGGGAAAACCGATTGTGATTATATAAAAGAGAGCATAAAAATTGCAGCTTTAGGGGCTTTAAGAAAATTGTAGCTGGTTGATACCATGCGGAAAAACTCTTTTTATCCATTTTCACAATTGTACATGTGTTTATATTGCATGACTTAAATTAGAAACAAATATTGCAAAAAACATTGCACACATGATTTTACTAGATTAGGAAATACATATGGTGTTAAATTCTTGGCAGTATAATGGCGATCGTTCAGAGGATTCTCAATAGGATGCGAGGCGTCCTAGATATAATAATTGATCTCAATCAAATAATTTCTTGCTTCACAAGGTTTTACTAAATTAGGAAAATGTGTGCTGTAATATTCATGAAAGAATTAAAGCAACCCTCTAGAGAATCTTCACCATGATACGTGCAATATTTGAGGGGATACATGGAATAATTGAAGATTGTAGACAATATCATCTTTCTCAACTCTGTCATGCGGCTCTAATTACGTGTGGAATTCTATTTGAGAATAATTGTAAGATCCTTTCAACAATAGTTTATTTTTAGGTTAATGAACTTAACACCCATTTTTAATGCTATTGTGATTGAATTTTTTTGATCAAAATAGAACTTTGTTTTTGGTGGTACTGCCCTCAATTGATTTGTATTAATATTCAAAACTAATTGGGGCGGCTTTGCAGGCCAAAACGATTCATTCAACTTTGATGAAAAAGAAAAAAGAGAGGTATCCCTAAATTTGGTTTACTAATAAATTTAAGGGCACCCAAAATTATTTAAATTTATCTTGACAAGAAAACACTCAACTCTTTTCCTTAATAGGCAAGTGCAAAGTCTTGGTTCATCCTTCAATGAAGTATATCTCCATACTGGGAGCCTACCTAAGACAAATCTAAGTACTAAAAGAATCTTTTCTCGATAAGCTAAAGTTCACTTAGCTTTTGAATTTTTTGAACTTTTTTTTAAATTTATGACTTCAATATATAACAAATTCTAAATATAAATATCTTATATGGACCTAAAACTATATATTTAGTTTCTTGGGATAATTCTATATCTTTTAATTTGAACGATCATATACTCAATTAGTATATATTATTATATTTTTTCAATGAGATTCCATCTAAATATTATGCTTACATTTTTTTCTTAAAATGGAACTTTTGGGGATTGCTAGTTTGCTATAATTGAATTCATGGAATATTTGAATTACATTGTAATTCATTTTTTAGATAATTGAGTTGCTTTGTATGCATTCGATTATGTTTGGATTGTGGTTAAATTTTATCTCACATTGTAATTCTTTTTCATGTAAACATATAAATTTGATTATATTTAGATTGCTTTAAAGTTTTTTTTTAGGGAACTAAAATTTTGATGTTTGGTAAGGTGTAATTTGATTATTACGTAAAAATAAAAATGGGCTAAGCCTTTTTAGGTGTTAATAAAGAGCAAAGACCAATGAAGGTCTGCATGTTGCTGGGAAGGGCCAACAAAACTGGTGGCAAGCCAAGGTTGACGAAGGTTGGCTATAGCTTTGTTTGGAGTGGCTAGGTCATGGGCATTTCATGAGACAGTGAAGGTCGACTAGTGGCTAGTAAGGCCGGGTTGGGATGGACAATGGTTGTTGAAGGTCAGCTGGTGGCAAGCAAGGGCTAGTGAAGGCTATCCGTAGCCTTGGCCTTGTAAGGTGTTGGCTAGGTCTTTTGACATTTTTGGCGACATTTGGGGTTGGAAAAGTCCAATGAAACTCCCAAATTAGACCAAAGTTCTGATTTATTTTCTTAAACATACAATTTACATATAATTAAACCCTACCCAAATTTTGTGGATCTCAATTGCGTCAAAAATGGCATCATAGGGATTTCAATTCTCCAAAAAATGAAATTTTATTTGAAAGCAATAAGTTAAATTTGTAAATTCTCAAATTACATGTATTTGTGTTACTTTATTGGCAAATTATTCCTATAATCTTAAAATATTTAGAGGTATTTCCAGTTGAGCTTCTAGGCCTTTTGAGGCCTTGCATTGACTACCATGAACTGAATATGCTTATTGTTAACAACAAGTGCTCACTATTGATAATTGATGACTTATTTGATTAGCTTGAAGTGTTTATTGATCGATGACTTATTTTTCAAGGTTAATTCAGGTGAGAGTCAGGAAGACATCCCTAAGAATGCATTAGTTTGAGTTCTATTAGTTTGTGGCCATGCCTTTGGATTGACCAATGCCTTAATTTCTTACATAACTTAATGAATATAGTTTACAAGATTTTAGTAGATTCTTTTTATGGTGATTTTTATTGATAACATCCTCATTTACTCTAAGGATGAAGTTCAACCTGCCAATCATATCCATGCTATACTATTGACACTCAGGGAAACAAGCTCTGCAAAATTCTTTTAATTTTTTACTTTATTATATAACATTTTCCTTATATAAATATTTTTATAAATCCATAGCTATATACCTTTAGTATCTTGGGATAATTCCTCATCTTTCTATTTGATCGGTCATATACCCATTTATTTTATTATTGTTATATTTTTTCAATGAGATATCATCTGAATATCTTGTTTATAAAGAATTTTTCAAAATGACAATTTTGGGGATTACTTGTCTGCCAAAATTGAATTCATAGAATATTTAAATTACATTGTAATTCATTTTTCAGGTAATTGAGCTGCATTGTAGAACTTGATTATGTTTGGATTATGATAAAATTTTTTGCCACATTGTAATTCTTTTTCTTGTAATTGGATCACAATGTAAAAATTTGATTATATTTAGATTGAGTTAAAGTTTTTCCTCTCATGAACTAAGTTTTTGATGTTTGGTAAGGTGTAATTTGATTATTATGTAAAAATAAAAAGTAATGGGCAAAGCCTTTTTTAGATTACAATGAAGAGCTAATGCCAATGAAGGTCTGCTTGTGGATAGGAAAGGCTAGCAAAGGTCAAGTGCTGGCAAGCCAGGGTTGATGAAGATCACATATAGCTTTGTAAGGAGTTGCTAGGTCTCATTTATGGTACGGTGGAGGTCGACCAGTGGCTAGCAAAGGCTAGTTGGTGACTAACAATGGTTGTTGAAGGTCGGCTGGTGGCAAGCAAGCGCTAGCAAAGGTTATCCTTATCCTTGTGAGGGTTGGCTAGGTCTTGGCATTTAGGCAACATTTGGGGTTGTCAAAGGCCGATGAAGGTCTTAGATCAGGCCAAAGTTCTGATTTATTTTTTTAAACATGCAATTTACATCTAATTGAATCCTGCCCTAATGTAACAAACTAAATTTGTGAATTTTCAAATTACATATATTTGGCTTACTTTATATGGAAACTATCTCTGTAGTTTTTCAATTAAGATTTTAAGTATTCTGACTATTAGAGAGATTGATTTTACCATAAATATCTCCTTAATACAACTCCTATCTCCAAGCATAATGACTGCATGACAGCCTAGGAGTTATAAAGTTCAGCTACAAGAGCTATTGCCTAGTTCTTCACTTTGGAGATCTCTGATTTTATTTGTCAAGAAGGAAGTTTGAGGCTCTATTTTTGACTAACGTAAATTGTACAAGTTTCTTGTAAAGAACAGGTGCCCACAATTAATGATTGACGACTTATTTGATTAGCTTGAAAGAGTCGTAGTCTTTTCCACGGTTAACTTGATATTTGGCTATAATCAGGTGAGAGTTAAGGAGACATCCCTAAGACTACCTTAGTACATGTTATCGGTTTCATAAGTTTGTGGTCAAATTATTTGGATTGATCAATGCCTCAACTTCTTTGACAAACTTGATAAATAGAGTTTGCAAGCTCTTCGTAGCTTCTTTTGTGGTGATTTTTATCAATGACATCCTTATTTACTCGAAGGATGACGCTCAACATGCTAATCATCATCACACTATACTCTAGACACTCAAGGGAAATAAGTTCTACGTGAAATTCTTCAAGTGCAAATTCTAGCTTTGGAGCATTGCTTTCCTGAGTTACATCATCATTGGCAATAAGATTTTTATAGATTAATAGAAGATCACAAGCATAGCAGATTATCTATGGCCTACTAGTGTCACCAAAGTGAGAATCTTAACAGGACTTGTTGGATACTATTACAAAGTCACAAAAGGCTTTCATTAGGGTAGCAATTCGCCTCTTTATAGATTTTATTTTTTCACTCAGAAAGCTGTAAAATTTGTTTCAAATGCAGATGAAGAAGATTTGAATATATGGAAATGCCTTAAGTCTAGGACAATGTTGATGATACTCTTAGGTATAGATAGCCTTTAGATTTATAGTGATGCATCTTTGTGTGACTTGGGTTGTCGAGTAGTTGCTTATGTTTCAAGGAAATTAAACCCGTATAAAATAAATTACTTAGACTCATGATTTGGAGTTAGCTGTCAATGTTCTTACTTTGAAAAATTTGAGGCAAAATATGTACAAGGTTTTAGGTGTGAACTGTTCACAATTCATTAGGCTTGAAGTATATATTTCAAATAGATTTGAGTCTAAGATAGAAATGATTATTAGAATTATCAAGGAATATTACTTTGAAATACAATACCAATTAAGAAAGTTAATGCAGTTGTGAGTGCTTCAAGTAGAAAGGCAGTTGTCAGAGCAAAATGAGTAGTTAATAGTTGAAGTTTATTGAAATAATGTAGCTACTTGAGTTTACTGTGGTCAAGTTCTTAGACAAGATTAATGCTTGTTGGAAACATATAGTAGCATAGCTGGACTTAAAGGATAAGATTCATTGTGCCTTACCTAAGATGAGGGTTTCTAGAAAATTTTGGACCTAGTTAGAGCTAGAAATAATGAGAAGTTTTAGTTTGATGGTGAAATATTGTTATTATATTGTGTCTGAGAGTGTGCTATATGTGGATGATCTAATGAAGGATATTCTATATGAAGGTCATCACTCTGGCCACAAGGTTCATTTTGATAGTAATAAGATGCACCAAAGCCTCAAGAGTACCTTTTAATGTCTACAACTTGAGTGGATAGTATCTGAGTTCGTGTCCTAATGTCTTGCTTATCAGATTGAGCATTAGATGCCAGACAATATCTAAATGGAAATGGAATGTAGCTATGGAATTTGTGGTTGGTATGCTCAAATAAAGACAGTCATGATGCTAAATTGGTGATTGTGAACAAATTGACTAAGTGCATTTAATGCCAGTTCAACAAACTAATTCAATAGTGAACTTGACCATATTGTGTGTTGACGAACTCGTGAGACTTCACTCGGAGTGCTGAAGTTTATTGTGTTAGATAGAGATGAAAGATCCACTTTTAGGTTGTGAAGGAGCGTTTCGATATAGATGTCTTTCAGCACAACTTTCCACTAACAGTTAGTTAGAGAGGACTATTAGAACTTTGGAGGATCTGCTCAAGTTGTGTTCTTGACTTCATTGGAGATTGGGAAAATATATAGTCTTGATTAAGTTTGATTATAATAATAGTTTATAGTCAAACATTGAATTGGCTCTAATGAAGAATTGCATGATAAAAGGTGTAGAGTAGCTCTTTATTGGGCAGGGTTTGGTGAGAGGTGCTTCATTGGCTCATAATGTGTTGATGAAGCAACCAAGGAGATCCTATTGATCAAAGATAGATTGGAAGCGGTTCAGGATCAGTAGAAGAAGTATTTTATCCCAACCATAGGCCATTGGATATCAGTGATAGAGTATTCTATCTTTGTTAAGGTGAATCTATTGAATGGCGCCTTTAGATTTGACAAGATTGACTAGCTTAGCGTAAGATTCATTGATTTTTTTTGGAGATCTTCGAGAGAGTTAGTCGCCTTCAATTGATTCTGTGAGAACACATGTATCAAGTGCATGATGTGTTTCACATCTCCTCAAGAGTCAATCTAGATGAGTTTAAGATCAAGACACAGTGTACAAGCTCAATTAGACTTAAAATTTGTTGCTGAGCCATAGAGCATTCTGGATAGGATGTGCGACAACTTGATCACAGAGGCATTTATTATGTTAGAGTACAATTGAAGAGTGTACCGAAAGTGAAGCTATTTGGGAGAGAAAAGGTACATGCACAAATTCTACCACCATCTCTAAGTAAGGTCTTTTGTTTTCTAAATTTTGAAGATGATTTTTTATAAAGAGGGCAGATTATAAAATGCCTTAATTATAGTTGTTCAAAATGAAATTTAAACATTTTCTTAATTTTTGTTCATTTTCATTAACCTTTGAAAATAGCATTTCACCCTTTATGGGCCATTTTAAACATGAAAATTTATTTTAACATATGTGAAATGAATTTAAATGAATTTTGGCATAAGTTTTGTCGATATATGATTTAATATTATTTTAAAATTTTTTTGGAATAACTTCAATTTTATTTTACTTCCTAAATAACCACCCTATGTTCTTAATAGGTCCTAGATGGTTGTTTAGGCTCTCCTATAAAGATTCATATGCTGATACCTCATAATCCGCAGAATTTCACGCCAATGCCGCTCGACCCCCTGAAATGCATGAATTGATCCTCTACCTTAAAGTTCCTCCTCTCTCACTCTCCCCTCTCGGTCTCACTCTTGCTCGGTTTGCTAGCCCCCAATCTCCAATCAATCGATCTTAGCCAATTTTCTCTTCATCTCCATTTCCAAACTAGCCCTTTTTGAAAGGATTTCAATGCCAACATTAGTTCTAAACACTCTCCAATGATCTCACTGTGACCTTATGGTATTAATATTATGATAAATCTTAACTAGAAGATTAGCAATATTTACTCAATTATTCTTGTCACATGATGCATAGCTATTTTACGTGTTAAATAATCTTACTGATTTACCAAGTCTTTTGACATTAAATCATGTTAACGAAAATGTTCAATAAGATGTAGTGTTTATGAATATGATAAAATATATATGCTCAATTTTATGTGATGCATCACATGCATTTATTATAAGAATACATAGTAGAGCCTTATATATCAACATTTAACAATAAATCATCTATATGGATAAAATCCTCTCCATTTTGAAAAAGCTACTTGTTGTGGGCTTTGATAATTAAAGTTAAATAATTGATATATAAGCTTAGAGCCCACTATATGCTGACTCACTACACACTTCATGCTTTAATTAATTCCAATTTGATTTATTATTTATTTTTAACTAGTCTTAATCATTTTTTAATCCTTATTGTTTATTGAGCTCATATGCATGCATAATTTTACAATATGCATATTAAGTTAACATTGGAATTATTCACTTAGTTTATTCTATTAATATTTTTCAGGTCAAGATTAGATGGTTGGCAAGTTTACTTATCTAACCTACACTTGTCACCATGTTTGATACATTCTGTGCTTTTCTTAGTTATAGTTTGCTTGATTGCAATTGTGTAATAGTACTTTTGTTCTAGTAGTACTCATTTTACCTACATTGGCTTTATTAATTGTAGGACTATTATTTTATCATTTAATGAAATTTGGATGTTTAGTTGATTGTTGTATTTCTAATTTATATGATAATATTTTTTCGGCTTATTAATGAACACAAGTTTATGCATTTGTTGTCCGGCTGCGATTCTTGATGCTTCTTGGGCTGGGTCATGACAAAAGAAGTTTATATATATATATATTGCATTTATTTCAAAGCTATTCTTAAATTTTCTCAATTAAGTTTATCATGTTAATGCTTATGACTACTAATATTTACCATCAATAGTTAATATAAGGTGTATTTTAGGCATCCATAAATGTTTATTAAATTGTATGAAGCTGCTTGGTATGAAATGTGCACGATCATTATGTTAAAATAATTTGTTGACCCCTTTGGTTTGTGACAGACCTAAAATTATGTGTCTGCGTGAACACACAAGTGCACGTGGCCTGAATTAATATAGGAATGGTTAGTTCCCGAGATTTATTGTTCTCAGAGAACGTTGTGAGTTAGTTACTAAATACTTCCTCATTTCGATAATGTTTGAACAACTGAAATTGTGATTTTTAACTAAAGCTAAGATTAAACTACTATGTTTAGATTAGTTGGAGAAGATTGGGGAGCATTAGGCCTGAACATATGGAATGAAATAAATTAGTGCATTGTTCTTCTTATCCAGTACATGTGTGAGATAACTTATTAATTCTTTTTCATGGAGTTACAGTTATGTAGATTCACTAGTGATATCTCACGCACATGAATCTCTCTCTCATCACATTCAACTTTGAGATCGTCTTTAACCGATCTCCTACGAGACCCATTGACTTTAAATCTCAACTTTGATTGTGATGGTGTTTTGCAATTACTGATGAACTCTACTTGGTTCTGTTCTTATACACGTTATGGTTCTAGAACAGCACACATGCATCTTAGTTATCAAGATGTGTCATGCAAGTAAATTTGCACAAACTCTTCTATTAAAACCTACTCTTATGTCTAAGCAATAGATTTATATTGAGTCCAGATAACTAAACATAAGTTAATCACAGCAGTCATGCGTCAAGCTTATTGTTAGAAAGCTGAGCAGTGAAAGCTCAATGATAAATATTTTTGAGTATTTTATCTTATCGCAGCATAATTATTATAATTTAACCAAATAAATATTTCATTATGATCGCATGATTACTCTCACAAATATACTAGGAAATGAAATTGATTGCATTGCACAATAAAAACATAATCATAATTCTTAGCCTAACCCTCCCTAATAGGAGGTTAGGTGCCATTACAGTGAATAAGCACGAATATACATTCAACACAGAATTGCAATACATCTTCTACACAGGATTCTAAATCAAGATAGAAAAAAGAGATACAATACAGAGAGAACAACAGATTGCGTTCTTCACATAGATCTAATCTTCTTTACTTGCTCTAAACCCTTGTCCTTATGTCCTGAACAATTTTTATTGTCTTTGGCTGCCTCCCATTTTTAGAAACTCCTAAAGTATTTTCCTATTTTCGGCTAGGGTTTCTCCTATTTTGAATCATCCAAAAAATTTCCTCCAAAAGATCCTAACTACTGATATTTTTTTCCCTTAAATGCCTCAACTCCCTCTTCAGCCTTAGGGGTTGAATAAGTTAATTTCCTCTTTTCTTAATTAATTCTCCCTTTTAATCAACCTTAGGAGCTAAGGTTTTTAATTGTTTAATTCCTTAATATTCCCCTTTTAATCAGTCTTGGGAGTTGAAGGGTTAAATAAATTAGTTCCCTTGAACTCTCAACAGTTCAGCTTTACTGGGCTTTTTGGACAGCAGGCGCCAGTGGCTCGGTTTGCTTCAATGCTCTAGGTATCGTTTTGCTCTAAAGGTGCGCAGTGGTGCGCCATGCCGCATGGCTCTCTGGGGTCGGCGCCACGGTGATTCTTGGAAGTTTAAGGGGTTAAATAAATTAGTTCCCTTGAATACTCAACCGTTTAGCTTTACTGGGCCTTCTGGACAGCGGGCGCCAGGGCGCGCTTGGGCGCTCGTGGCTCGGTTTGCATTCAATGCTCCAGGTGTCGTTTTGCTGGCACATGACTCTCGGGGGTCGGTGCCACGGCGCGCCATAGCACCAACGCTTCAGGCTAGGCGCAAAAATGTGTAATTATAATGGTCTTCACAATGCCTAGGCGCTCCGAAGTGCCTGACACTACTGTAGCGTTCGCGGTTTGGGAGATTTGTCTTGTGCGCTTTTACTTTCGGGCGCCATGGCGCGCCGTCGTGCCTGGCGCTCTGGATAGACTGCCATGGTGCGCTGTAACATCCATGGTTTGGGAAATCACATTGTGCTTTTTTACTTTTGGGCGCCACTGTTTGCCGTGGCGCTTGGCGTTTTGGATTGAACGCTATGGCCATAGCGCCTGGGTGCTCTGGATTGGGCGCCAAGGCGCGCCTTAGCGCCTGTCTTTCTAATCATTTGAAATGTAATATCGTTCATTTTGCCAGAACTTCTCTTGTACTACAAAAATATAAAATTGTGCAAATAATGCTTGAAAATACACAAACCACATCAAAATACACCTAAATTAACATACAATATTACTATAAACAGAGGGTTCATTAGTTTTGTCATCGGTTTATGGATAAAATATCGCACTTCTTAAAGAGCATATGCCATTGCTCAAATATTTGATTTTGCTAAACAATTAGACGTTCTATATAGATACAATGGAGTTTTGTAAGCCAAAATGCGCATTTATATTGTAAGAATAATTTTAACATTTCTTCACCAATAGTTTCACTTTTACATATCATCAAAATCATTTTGAAGAATCTGTAACCACAAAGATATACTTATATTCCTTTTTACTCATCAGCTATCTCTCGAGAAAGTTTTTAAGATACTCTCAGGTCTTGTCTGGAAAATTGGTGGTATGCATAATCTTAGTTTTTTGGCTGATTGGCTTAATATTGCAGAGAACACACTCGAATAAACCAAGCTACATCTTTCTGCATTATATTTCAGTAAACACACCATTGTAGATTGAGAATTGTTTCGTTGACTCTAGAGTGTTCTACTGCCTGAGATAAGTGCGCTTTTCAATTCATTTCAAATGTTCATAATTTGCTTCAATGCAAACATACCATCTTGACAGATGCATTCTGGTTCAACTGTATTAGTGGCGCTGTGCTTTTTTTCCAGCGTATCCATCAAATCATCTGGAAAAAATATTAAAATTTCTTGAATTTAGAAAAAAACTCAAGATTTAAATTTTAACATTTTAGCTTTCAATGCTCAATCAATTTACAATGCTCATAGAAGAGGTTCTTTGAACTGTTGTTATAACAGCTTACTGGCTACAGCTGGTCAACATATTGTTGACTAACCTTTACTTTTTCCTTCGACTTCCAGCTTTTTCTTGCCTTCTGATCATATTTTATTCAATTTTCTTAAGATAACTTGAAATCAATTTTCTTTTTGACCATATTAGCACAAATGCTTGCTTGCTCGAGACTATTGCTTGGGAATAGCGCGAGCTCGATCACAATATTATAATGTAGTTCAAATGTTCATTTTGTCAGTATTGGGACAATATTCGAGAAGACTCTTGTACTTGCTAGTCCTTTTGGTGTAGACTTTGCCATTTTTATTCATTCTTTTATTTCTATCGTCTTTGAAAATTTTTGAAAAAATTTCAACCTTGACAAGAAGATTAATTTATTCAACCACAACAACAATAACAACTCCAAGCTTTAATCCGACTAGATATGGTTGGCTACATGAATTATTTGTTTTCATTGTGCACTGTCAAATAGAAGCCCCCCTTAGTTCCAAGTAGAGAAGATCCTAATGATTTTTTCTTTGGTCTTTTTTAGCATGTCCAAAACTCATATGCTCAATTTTTTTAACAGGAGCATTATACAATCTACATTTAACACTCCCAAACAATCTAAAATGACATTGTCTAATCTTATCAACCATTAAAGCCACTTCAATTTGTCTATGGATAAACTCATTTCTCATTCTATCTAGAAGGTTCTTTCATTTGACCTTGATAAATATATTAGATAAATTAGATTTTTTATTGGACAATTATATTTTTGAAAAGGTGTAAAACCATGGAGGTCAAACTAACTCTTCCTTCGATAAATTCAGTTAGGGATCTTCTCGCTTTGGGGGTTCCATCATAAGTTAACATCAATCTTTCAGTCAGATTTGGGAAACTCCTTCTTAGCTTAGCTTTTTTTTTATGTTTGAATACTCCTGATTGTTGAATTCAGCTTCACTTCCAGTATCACTTAGTCCCTTTCGGGTTTGTCTTTGAAGTTGTATTTAGCAGTACGTGTCAGTATTATTGTTATATACTAACTTTTGTTTCGTGAGCATATATACCTGCTCAACAAGATCTCTTATATTATTTTAATGTGATACCAACATTGTGTCTTCCTACTCTTGTATGCTCTCCTAATATTTAACAAGTGCAGTAACTCTTTTTCTTGACTTTCATAATCGCTCAAGTGAATGCTATAGATAGAATTTCTTTTCATTCTGAGACTCTGATATCAAAACTTGATCCATAATGTGGAGGGCTATGTTGTCTCATCCTTTTTAGTTGTTTGCACATGGATAGAACGAAGTTTTATAAGTGTTACACAGGATATAGCAGAAGAATTTTTAGAATTACAAAGAATAACATGGAATAAGAAGATTAAGCAACTTTAACTGCTTTCTATTTATTTAAATTTGGGTTATAAATAGCTAATTTCAAGAGGTTCAATATGTAATTACTGTGCAACAAAATAATATAAGGATACAATGGTCGTTTCTATTGCAACACTACTAACTAATCCATCCAATAGCTGCCAAACATTCTTGGTTGGTTACTGGTGATGCCTGAGTAAGTAAGCTAGTTATTTCTCAACTAATTGTCGAGCTCACCACTAAACGAATGCAGCTCAAACAAATATTCTCATCTGTATGCCCGGCAGTACATAGCTAGTGAGACTCGACAAATGGCTAGATACAGTAAATTGTACGTTGATTTGACAAAGGTTGAGGCGACATCTGCTCCAGTATGATTGATCACAGAGATACTTCTGATTAGCACCAGTGAAGCTTTTAACTATGGCATTGTGCTGAAAGAGGTTTTCATTTTGTATCATCACACATGCCATTTACAATATCTTACCCAAACTAGTCTAAGATACAGGTGCAACCATTGTAGAAATTGCACTAATTTACATTTCTACTACTATGTGCTAGACTCGTTAATAATTTCTTTAAGGAAAAATACATGTTATTGGCCAAACCTGTCAAAAATATTTCATTATGCTGGTATAATAAATTTTATGGTTATCTTGATTATGGCTAAGCGTGCTCCACTATAAATTAGCTATAGATTTGAGCCATTGAAAGCAGCTTTTCGTAGTATAGGGTTAACTTGATATTGGCCAAACCTGTCAAAAATATTTCACTAAGTAGGTATGATAAATTTATATGGTTATCTTGATTATGGCTAGCCTTGCTCCACTATGAGTTGGCTTTGGATTTGAGCCATTGAAGCGGCTGTTCATATAAATTCAGCTGTCTCATGTCCGATATTAGCAAAAATCTCATGTACGTTTTCATCGTTTGTAATTTATTGAGAATTTAACCTTAGAAGGTTTCACTTTATTCTCTTTTGCTACTAAACTAGAGAAAACAACAGGGGAATATCTAATTTTGTTTGAAAAATATCGATTAGATAATATTAACATCGAAAAATGAAGACTAATTTCAGGCATAGTGCATTTTTTTTGAACTTTTGTTATGTTTGTTCCTCCGACTTGTTACTTCCGTTTCTTTTGAATGCCTCTCCTTGGAATGACAGTCTTTTGGTCTATTTTTTGTGCCTTCTAAACAAACTTGCGTTGGTTCTTTAAAAATACAATTGCTTTTTTTGTTTTTTATGCTGACGTGCTTCTCAGTTTAGTTTTCATTAAATCTGCTTTAAACTTTTATATAGGCAGAATGGCTAATCAAGCAGACTTTCTAACAGATGACAACAACTGTAGCAATTGAAGATGTTCGTAGGGAGGTAAAAATATTGAAGGCACTTTCTGGGCATAAACACATGGTCAAATATTACGATGCATGTGAGGACGCACTTAATGTCTACATCGTTATGGAGTATGTCTTTCTTTTACTGTAGCTTATTTACTGTTTTTTATTTGCCTTCTATAAGGCATCATGTTTTCCATTTGTCAATCACGTGGTCGTTTGAGTGTATTCCTTTTCTTTGCATTTTAGGCATGTTTAGCAAATTTGTTTAACCGTCATTTTTGATAACTTGACTACTTGCAGCTGTAATATGGTGTGTATTATTTAGAGAATACTGTTTTTATTATTTATTTTTCTGCTCATTAGTACCTTGAAAATAATATTTCTTTTGTTGCTGCTGGTAATGCTATTTTAGCAGAATTTTTTTTTAATTTGTTTAAAATTATAGTGACATTATTTTTTTGGGCTAAAAAAATACAAAATATATTTCAATTTTATAAAAAAATTACCACGCAAAGTAGTTGTGGTGTATTTGGTTAATGTTTTGGCAAAAAGTCATGCGGGACTATTTTGATTAATTTAAAAATTAAGGGAGCAAAATGAGAAGACTTTCAGAAACAAAAACTAGATTATAAAACCTGCAAGTGAATTCTACTGTGCTAGGTGGGGTTAATGTGTGCAGTTATTCTTCTTAGAGCAAAGAGGCTGTTATTTGAACTCATGACTTCTAGCTAGCAATTAGGCAATTAAGCGCACCCAAGCCAACAAGCACAGTGGAGTTGATTGCTTACACGTAGCCTTGTTTGATTTTGATGTTTGAAGGTGAATGCTAATCAAATATTAGTACTATTGAGTTGTTGTGGCTCACATATTTTTCTTTTGTTCATTTCAGGCTATGTGAGGGTGGAGAATTGTTAGATAGAATCTTATCTAGGTAATCTGGTTAACTTTATGTTTCCATCCAGTTTTCCATAATCCGTTGTTGATTCTTGTCTCTTGGTTTTGGAAGAGGTGGAAGGTATATGGAGGAAGATGCAAAGGAAATTGTTTCTCAGATTTTGAGTGTAGTTTCCTTTTGTCATCTACAAGGTGTTGTTCATCGTGATCTAAAACCAGAGGTGCGTTTTTTCAATTTTCATGTCATTTTTATTATTTGAATTATTTTCATTCGATGAAGTGTTACTTCACTCAAAATTAGAATCAAGGACTGCAATTATTCTCATTACCTCTTTTATCTTTTTTTCCCTTAATTTTAACCGGGATGGGATATTATCATTGTTCTTTTGTCTATCAAGTTTCTTTTAAGATTGTTGTTGTTTGAATGAACTTCAGGATTGTTTTCATATATAATTCTTGTTTTCTTTAAATTGTATACAGAACTTTCTTTTCGCTACCAGGGATGAAAACACACCCATGAAGATTATTGATTTTGGCCTCTCTGATTATATCCGACCAGGTACGGAGTTCCTTACATAACTGTGATTTTAAGCACTATTATAATAAACTTTTTAGTCTAGTTGGATGTAATTATATATTTGCTATTTCTCTCCCTACATTTTTTCTTTACATTAGAGTGCCCTTTACTTATTCCGTGGACTGAAAAAGATTTTTGATGGTTTTTCAGTCAAACTAATCATTTTGGTTAGTTTGAACACTATAAAATCACTGTAGTTTCTGCATTTTTCTGATTAATTTTGTAAATTTAGTGTTTGTTGTAGAGATTTATTTCAACACTTAATCTAACTATGGGGTGCTAGTTTCATGAATTCTTTGTCTTCTTTAAGCTTGATCATATGACAACCTATCCCTAAACATGTGAGACATTCCTAGTAGATTTTGTCGTCCTTTTTTTGGTCTTCCTCTTCTTATTTTAATGTGAGCATGATTCTTTTGACTTAACTCCTCTAGCAAGGGCATCTAATAGTTTATACACTTAATATGCTTGAACCATCTAAAACAATTTTTTTTTCTTATCCTCAATAGGAGCTCCTTAAACCTTGCTGCACATGTGCTCATTTCTCAACATATATTTGTATGGATATCCACTCATGCACCATATCATCATCATCATCATCTCCACAATACTTATTTTATTATTATGTTCTTACTTTGCATGCTAACATTATTTTTCATAGAATATTATGTAATGACCCAAAGACTGGGGTTGAGAGTTTTTAAGTAATAATTCAAAATAAATATACAACACAATACAATAATTAAAAATAAATGTTCATATCATAGAGCTAGAATATAAATTAAAGTTATACAAATCATTCCAATTTAAATAATCATAAATAAATGAAAAAAGTTAAAATAGTGAGTCTCCATTTCACTCTTGATAACTTAATTATTATTAGCTTTTGAAATCGAATTAGTCTTCACTTTTAATTCTCATAACCTATATTTTTATCATTATTGTCAATCAGGCAGTACTACATAGAGCACCTATAAGCATTAATTTTTAGCATCCTATATAGATGCATCAAATTTTGAAGGAATGTACACCAATACAATTTAGGAGCTATGGCAATTTCAATAATAATAGACTTACATTTTAGACAGGATAAGTTGCATTGCATTATTCAAATGAAATCAAGTAATTTCAAAGCAATGAAATGAAATAAATAAAAAAATCATGCATAATTTACTATATGACATAAATATCTTAATTTGGGCGTAAGCCCCCAAGCTTCACTAGGATATTAACATCAAAGTTATTATAGGTAGGTATACAATTACCAATTCATAATTGTTCACATTTTATTTTATTTTGGTGAATCTTAAAATTGGCTAAGTGGTATAATTATGGTTTTTGGTGAACTTTGAACACCTAAATGAAAGTTCAAATGATTTTTTCTGCTACTGATGTTTAAATAAAAATTATTCATAGTTATTAGGAGATTAAGCATGCCAAATTTTAGCTACTAGTTGTAAGGATTTTAAAAGTTATGCATGTGCAAAATTTGGAAAAATGTTAGTTGTTTATGAATTTTTTTAAGAAACAATCACATTATTTTCAGAACTTTAGACATGAATATGATGATTTAAATGATAAAATTAGATTTTGTGTTCAACAGTAACGTTGTTCCTAATATAACATAGAGTAAACATGCAAAATTTCAGATAATTTTTGTAGCTAGATTAAAAGTTATGGTGTCACAAACTTCGCATAATTTTGTTTTTGAAATCTGTCACAAATATTTTCAGAATCTTAAATGGGGTGTTTGTTGAAATTTGAGTGCCTAAAAATGAACCTTATAGTTCAAATGGATTTTTTTTTATTGTGAAAATATAGGAGAATAATGTGCAGAAGTCCAAATTTTAGATCTAAGTAATTTAAAAATATGACTATCCAAAGTTGCCAATAAAATTAGAAGGAAAATTTTTTCTAAGTAAAAACAGAAAATTTTCTCAACTTTGGAGTGATTTTTGAACACTTTAGAGGCATAACTAAAGCATGATGTTTTCTAGTCATTTGTTAACAATACATAGAGGAATGTGTGTCAAATTACAACTACTAACTAGTTATGGCGACAAAGTATGGATACAAATTTGTAAAATAATCAAATGAATCTAAGAATTTTTTCTTGAATTTTATGAAACTATACATGTAATTTATATAATCTAAGAAATACCATCATGAATTTGTCAAGAGCATAAAAATACTTCAAACATCATCTAATCATTCATTCCATAAGCGAAGATGAATGACATTTAGTGGATGAGAGATAAAATGGAGAAGGAGAGAATGTTACTTTGAAATAAAGAGGGTTTAATGGAGATTTGAGAAAGAGTGCAACTTAGACTCTCCTTCCTTGGATGGTTTGGAGCTTTAAAAATTTTCTTCTTGCTTTTGGATTTGCTTAGGAATGAAGTCCTTAGGTGTAATGAGCCCTAGGTAATTTGTAAAAGGGACATTACTTTCCCGCAATATTCAGATTCGTTAAATCCTCCCGCAAATTTCACCGTTAAAACTCTCGCTAAAATTCAATTTTCAGTTACAATCCTTAATTTGGAAAGTATTCAAAAAAAAAAATGGCAACAATTAAGGGTGACGGTTCTATTAGGAAAGGGATTGGAAAGGCACGCACTTATTAGCTTTTTAAGAACTGCCTATAATCGCGCAACTTCCAATCCCGTCGGACGCCTCCCGTAAATCCCTCATGCGTTTCAGCGCCAACACAGCAGGCCTGCGTTTAAGCCCGGAAGCCGCTCGATTCTTCACGACCTCCTTTCGCCTCTTCCTCTCTTCTACTCGACTGTAGGAGCATACCTGAGTTGACGACGAGACGCATCGGTAGCAGTGTCTTGCACGACCAGCACAGAAGCCGACAGGAGTACGGTCGACGCCACAGCGCACTCGCACGATCCCTCCGTCTCTGCGCCGATCCTTCCTCTCCTCTTCAGCTCGATTTGGCGCCGATCCAGTGCATCCGATCGAGAGAAAGGTACGAACTCTTGCCGCTTCCTTTTATCTTCAGCCGGTCGAGTGAGAGCGAGAGAAGGAGAGTCGAATGATAGAAATTTATTTGAGAAGATTATATATATATATAAATCTTTAAAGCTTGCATTTAAATTTTAAAATTCTTCTTATATGCGTTATATTTTTCATCTTACATCAATGGAAGGTGCAACATCTTTTTGATACAACTCATATTTTATTTGTTGATTTAAGAGCATATAAAATATAATGCAAATAAAGTCTGAGAGAAACGTTATCTTATGAGGTAATAATAATTTTGTTGGGTTGATATATTTATAAATTCCCTATGGTATCCTTTGATATTTTTGTCTATGAACGCTTGTTTGATGTTCATATGATGATTAGTTGTTAAATTAGGTAGCGACTAAAGATATTTCATATTGGGTACAAAATTATATTTTTAGTAACCTAGATTAGCTTGATGATAAAACCACATGTACATTGCAATAGGGTCAGTTTGAGTTTCCTAGTCTAGTGAATAATGATAAACCTTGACCTAAAATTAAAATAAATTAAAGATAATGTATCGATGACAAGTATTGAAACATGCGAGGGAAATTCTAATCAATTTAATGTATTTGATTCAATATATAGATCTCATTGATGGATTCAAATCTACATGAAATGTAGAACAAAATTAAGAATTTTGGGAAAAGATACTATTTTAGTCTAAAAATTCTGTAAGACATAAGACAATCATCTTAAGGAGATCATAAGTTTGTAAACTAAAATAAGGCTTAGGAATAAGAATATAAGTTTGTAAACTAAAATCTCAATTATAATTTTTGCAGACACATCAAGTTTGTGAGTGATTCATGTAGTTAAGTCAAACACAAAAGGTATACTGGATATTAATTTTAAGCTTTCTATCTTTTTACTGCTTGAGCATTGCTTTTGAACCTATTTTATATTGCTATTTAATGCTTTACTCTTACTGCTAATCATGTAAGAGAGATAAAATGATGTTTATGTATCTTGTGAATGTTGCAAAGAGTTCCGAAACAAAAGTTGAATTAAGTTATGGACGGGGCTAGTCCATCAGGAGTTATAATGGTGCCATCTGGAGCCTTTGAAGGGGCCCAGGTGAAGGTTGCCATCTGAAGCCTTGAAAGAGGTCCAGGTGAAGGTGCCATCTGGAGCTTTTAAGAGAGCCCAGGTGAATGTCATGCTTAACTGTATTTTTCTGAACTCAGTCTCATAGTTCTGACTTTGCCTATCAGAACTGTTAACATTGCTTCATAATATTAAGTTATAAACATAAACATGAATTTTTATGTTATCATTGTTTTTTCATTTGAAAATTTGGCATATGACAAAAGAATATTTATTTTGCAGGAGTTATGAAGATTATGCTTAAATGCATATATGATGCCATCTGGAGCCTTTAAAGGGGGCCTAGGTGAAGGTTGCCATCTGGAGCCTTGAAAGAGGTCCAGGTGAAGGTGCCATTTGGAGCCTTTAAGGGGCCCAGGTGAAGATCATGCATAATTGTATTTTTATGAACTCAGCTTCATGGTTCTGGCTTTGCCTATCAGAACTGCTAACATTGTTTCATAATATCAAGTCATAAATATAAATATGAATTTTTATGCTATCATTGATTTTTCATTTGAAAATTTGGCATTTGACAAAAGAATATTTATTTTGTAAGAGTTATGATTATCTTTTTGCTATAAACTATATTTTTTTGTAATTATTATCATTTTTGCCTTCCGCTTTTGCTAAGTATATATTTTTAATATCCTTTGTATTTAGAATGTGCATTAAGGCATTATTTTTATAATGTCAGATCAGATACAGCTGAAGGAGACTGATATAGTTTAAAGGCATGGCGCAGGAAATTAACGAAATTTAATTGCCCATTCAAGGGATAATTTTTTTCTGTATAATAAAAGTTATGTAATAAATTTTGGATATTGTTTACTTTGAATTGAATGAATGTTATTTCTTATACTTGAATGGTTTTGGATATTTGTTTAACTGCTATTTTACCTAACCGTCAATATGATCCTGTGGAGAGATGCATCCGATGTTAGTTTGGTTGCTATCTACCTAACATGGGTCATCACAGTTGGTATTAGAGCAGGATTGAAAGTGTTGGAGTAAAATAGTATTTGACATGAAAGTCATAATTGAGAAATTATTCAAAAAGTAAAAATAAATTGGAACAAAATATTTTAGAAAACTAGTGACACATTAAGACTATTACTTGAACAAAACATTTTTAGAAAACTAGTCATCCAATAAGGCTATTATGCAACAAGATATAAGTTTGAGTTTTAACAGATGAATTCTCCCAATCATTCGGCAGAATATTCAGAGGCTGACTTAAGCCAAGAAGGGTCTTGGCAATAAACTTTCACGAACCTAATTTCAGCCCTCCTACTCTTGAAGATCAGGTACGAGAATTGGAAGACAAGGAGGAGGCACGTGGTGAGAACCTGACAAGGTTCATGTGTGTCTCTTACGATAAAATTATCAGCCTCCAAAAAGAGGTACAAGAATTGAAGGAGGCACTACGGATAGTACTTCCTAAGTTGACAGAATTTACTTTGGAAAAGGAAGTAGAACATGAAGAACATATCACAGACTTAGAGGAAAGGAGGATCCAGGCTGCACTTACCCTTCACCCCGCCATGGATACGGTCACTACATCGAGGGCCAAGAAAAGGAGGATGATCACCATCAAGTACCGGAAGTTGTGGGCAGAAAACCTCAAGAAGAGCTTATAAATTGCTCTTAATTATTTATTCAATTATGTCACGAAAGAACTATGTTTTTATTTTATTTACTATGGTTATAGTCAAAATTTCTCTTAAATAATAATGTGCAAGAGTTAAGATTTTCTCTTCTTAATAGATGGATCCAGAAGAATATTATCCGGAATTACCCGCAGAGACTCCAGTAAAGGTCTCTACCTCAAGGACCATCGAAAAATAAAACAGAAAGGCTATTAGAGATGATGACACATATCTTAGCCAAACAAAATGACCACTGTTTATGCGCCCAAGTCTATGCATGCACCTCACTTAGAGCATCAACATAAAACCAATGAGGCCTTAAACGCTTTCATGAAGCTGAAACCGCCATCTTATGACGGGACGACCCGCCCAATGGAGGCAGAATATTGGATACAGGAGGTAGAGGGTAAGCTTGAAAATATGAGGTGCCCGGCCACCGATGCGGCGAGGTTGGCCAAGAGCCTGTTTAAAGGGGAAGCAGAACTATGGTGGATGGTCGGTCACCTATAGGACCAAGTTTGCTGGGTTGGACTTGGAAGACATTAACTGGGAAGAATTTGCTGATGTATTCAGAGCTCGGTATATACCCCTCTCTGCTCGAAAGATCTTAGATGATCAATTTATCAGATTAAGCCAAGGGGAAATGAGTATAGCGGCTTATGAAACCGAGTTCACCAAGTTATCCTGTTACGCCCACAAGCTGGTGGACACTGAAGCTTCCCGGTGCAGTCGATTTATGGATGGGTTAAGGGACTCAATTCGGACTAGTTTAATACCATCCAGGCACACCAACTTTGCGGAGCTGTTGGATTGTGCAACCATGCTAGAATAGAATGAGCAAAGGATAGCTGAACGCCAAGGGAAAAAGCAACATTCCTCCACAGACTCTTGAGAGATTTTCAAGAGGTCTCGGTTCGGTAACTAAGCTAGAGTGTACCAGATCACGATAAAATCCACTGGGGAGAGGGTAAATTCAGAATGCCAGCGACCACACCACAACGGCAGATGTTATCACACCGGCAATAAGTGCTACCGATGTGGTCGACTAGGTCATAATTAGCGAGTCTGTAGAGCCGTCATAACCGTTGATGGGGATGTTCTTTTTACTCGTGCATCAGCCCCAGGGGATAGGCATGCCCAAACATCTACCCCCGCCGCTACGCCAGCTCGAAAGAAGGGACCCGCTACGGGACCTTCCGCCACTGCAAGCGTTTATATTCTAACTCCAGTTATGGCTCTGGAGGATCACAATGCTGTGACAGGTATTTCTTATGACTTGCTCAATAATTTATTTTCTATAGGTATTATTATCATATCATTAAAAATTAGGTACCTTAGATTTCCTCGATCACCCGTGTATAACTCTATTTGATACAGGTGCAAGCCACTCGTTTATTTCTTAATTGTTTGTTGGGAAGTTATAATTGTCATACCTTGTGTTAGAAGAGAAACTAACTGTGGGATTACCATCCGGTGCCATCATGAGAGCGGGAATTTTTGTGAATGTGATATTCCAATTAATGGCGAAGCATTTGAAGCCACCTTAGTAGTCCTCCTTGCTGCGAATTTTGACATTATCTTGGCAATGAACTGGCTAACCCACCATCAAGCAGTGATTGACTGTCAACATAAAAAGGTCACCCTCATGAAAGCTGGAAGACCAGTGGCATTTATGGGGAGGCTAAGCGCCACCACTTCGCTCATCAATACCATACAGGCAACCAAACTGATACAGAAAGGCTGTAAAGCTTTAGTGACGATGATGGGAAATGAAGAAGGAGCCACTCCTTTAGCAGAGATAAGAATTGCAAGGGAATTTTCAGATGTGTTTCCCGAAGAATTGCCAGGAATACCTCTTGTACATGAAATAGATTTCACTATCGATCTAATTCTTGAAACGCTACCAATATCGAAAGTACCATACAGAATGGCTCCCAAGGAGCTACAAGTGCTGGACAATCAATTAAAAGAGTTGCTCAGCAATGGCCTCATTCGCCCTAGCATGTCACCATGGGGAGCTCTTGTGTTATTTGTCAAAAAGAAAGACGATACCATGAGGATGTGTATTGATTATCTGGAATTGAACAAAGTCACAGTCAAGAATCGATATCCTCTTCCTCGCATCGATGACTTGTTCGATCAACTTGCTGGAGCAGTAGTATTTTCCAAAATTGATCTTCGATTTGGATACCACCAGGTGAGAATAAAAGATGAGGACATCCCAAAAATAGCGTTCCGAACGAGATACGAACATTACGAATTCCTATTAATGTCCTTTGGGCTGACAAACGCTCCATCATTATTCATGGACTTGATGCAAAGGGTCTTAAAGCCTATCTTGGATAAATTTGTGATTGTCTTCATCGATGACATCCTAATATATTCCAAGAATGAAGAAGATCACGAAGTTCATTTGCGAGCATTCTTAGAGACCCTGAGATCTAATGCATTATATGCAAAATTCTCCAAATGTGAGTTCTGGTTGAATTTTGTAGTTTTTCTGGGGCATGTGGTAAGTGCCAAAGGAATCCAGGTGAATCAAATGAAAATAATTGCCATTCAAGAATGGGTCCAACCTACATCTGTAACAGAAATCAGAAGCTTTCTAGGTCTCGCTGGTTACTATCGAAAGTTTGTGCAAGGGTTTTCTCAAATTTCAACTCCACCTACCAAATTAACATAGAAGATGATACCCTTTGTTTGAGCTCGGAATGTGAAGAATCCTTTCAGAAACTAAAGCATGCCCTCACGACCGCTCATGTTCTTATATTACCTCAAGAAGGGATGAACTACCAAGTTTTTACCAACGCGTCCAAGGTAGGACTTGGATGTGTCTTAATGCAAAATGGAAGGGTAATTGCTTATGCCTGATGTCAGCTAAAGGTGCACAAAAAGAACTATCCGGTGCACGACTTAGAATTGGCAGCAGTAATCTTCACTCTCAAAATATGGAGACATTACTTGTATGGAATAAAATGCGAAATTTTTACAGATCATCAAAGCCTCAAATACATTTTCACTCAGAGAGAAGTAAACTGTCGACAGAGGCGATGGCTAGAACTTATTAATGATTACGACTTGGATATTCAATATCACCCCGGCAAGGCAAATGTCGTAGCTGACGCATGGAGCAGAAAATTAGTCAATACACTTGGCACACTCAGCACACTCAGCACAATCACTATCAACAAGTATTTGGTTAATGAACTAAATAAATTAGAAATAGAATGGGTAACTATGAGCCAGTTGAATGCCCTTCTGGCTGCAGGAGTTACAGAAGCTACAAAGTCAACGTTGGAACAACGCATAAAATTGTCCCAAGGAAAAGAGACAGAGTATCTAAAGATGAAGAAAATTATTTCGGAGGGCAAGAGTAAAGATCTTCAGGAAAAGGATGGTTATATTTATCACGGAACTCGGTTATGGGTACTAGAGGACAAGGAATTAAAAATGACAATATTACAAGAAGCGCACTGTTCTGGTTATACTATTCATCCAGGAAGTTCCAAAATGTACCATGATTTGAAGAAAATATATTGGTGGCTAGGACTAAAGAAGGATGTAAGAGAATTTGTGGCACGTTGCAATGCTTGCAATTTGGTGAAAGCAGAACATCAGAGGCCCGGAGAACTCTTGCAACCACTACCAATCCCAGAATGGAAATTGATTGATATTGCTATGAATTTTATAGTAAGTTACCCTGAAGTAAATCAGGAATAGATACCATATGGGTTGTCATTGATAGGCTCACAAAATCTGCACATTTTCTCTCAATAAAGCAGACGGATATAGTGGAGAAGCTCGTCAGGATATATATTAAGGAAATCGTCCAATTGCACGGGATCCCAAAGACGATTACGTTAGACAGAGACAGCAGATTCACTTCTTGATTTTGGAAAGCAGTGCACGACGATCTGGGTACTACCCTTACAATGAGCACTGCATTTCACCCCCAAACAGACGGGCAAACAGAAATGGTAAATCAGGTTCTAGAAGACCTCTAAGATTATGCATACTTGACTTCAGTGAGAACTCGAAAAAGTATTTACCTTTAGTTGAATTTGCTTATAACAACAGCAATCAGGCTAGTATTGGCATAGCTCCATATGAAGCATTATACGAAAGAAGAGGTCTTACGTCCCTATCATGGACAGAAGTCGGAGATGTTCAAATTTATGGGTCTAAATTGGTGGAAAAAACTAATAAAAAGATTCAATTGATAAAGAACATGATAGTGGTGGCTCAGGATCGCCAAAAGAAATACCATGATTCCAGGCACCGAATGTTGGAATTTCAAGTCAGAAATTTTGTATACCTGAAAGTAAGTCATATGAAAGGAGTGTTTAGATTTGGAGTGATCGGTAAATTAAGTCCTCGATATATTGGACCTTTCAAAGTGATAACTAAATTTGGAGTTGCTGCTTATAAAATCAAACTACATGAGAATCTTATGGCAATTCAAAATGTATTTCATATTTCGACTCTTCGCAGATGCCTACAGAAATCGTCCCAACAGATAATAGCACCCGGTATTGCTATCCAACCAGATTTGACATATGTTGAACTGCCTGATAAAATCATAGAATGAGATAATCGTCGATTAAGTAAAAGAACAAACCCTATGATCAAAGTGCAATGGAAGAATCATAGTGCTAAGGAAGCAATATGGGAAAGAGAGGAAGATATGAGGAAGGAATATCCTAGACTCTTTCAGAATTCAGGTAATCCTAATTAAATCTTTTTGCATTCAACTAAATGTCTTCTATTTCGGTGTAATGCCGAGGACGATATTATTTTTAAGTATGGGAGTTTGTGATGACTTTAGGTCGTTTGTAAAAGGGACATAACTTTCCCGCAATATTCAGATTTGTTAAATCATCCCGCAAATTTCAGATTCCTGTTAAAACTCCCGCTAAAATTCGATTTTCAGTTACAATCCTTAATTTGAAAAGTATTCAAAAAAAAAAACGGTAACAATTAAAGGTGGCGGTTCTATTAAGAAAGGGATTGGAAACGCATGCACTTAATAGCTTTTTAAGAACCGCTCGGCTCCTATAATCTCGCAACTTCCAATCCTGTCAGACGCCTCCCGTAAATCCCTCACGCGTTTCAGCGCCAATGCAGCAGGCGTGCGTTGCATACGCACGCGTTATTTAAGCCCGGAAGCCGCTCGATTCTTCACTACCTCCTCTCGCCTCTTCCTCTTTTTCGCTCAACTGTAGGAGCATACCTGAGTTGACGGCTAGACGCATCGGTAGCAGCGTCTTGCGTGACCAGCACAGGAGCCGACGGGAGCACGGTCAACGCCCCAGCGCACTCGCACGATCCCTCCGTCTGTGCGTTGATCCTTCCTCTCCTCTTCAGCTCGATTCATCACCGATCCAGTGCATCCGATCAAGAGAAAGGTACGAACTCTTGCCGCTTCCTTTTATCTTCAGCCGATCGAGTGAGAGAGCGAGAGAAGGAGAGAGTCGAATGATAGAAATTTATTTGAGAAGATTTTATATATATAAATCTTTAAAGCTTGCATTTAAATTTTAAAATTCATCTTATATGCATTATATTTTTCATCTTACATCAATAGAAGGTGCAACATCCTTTTGATATAGCTCATATTTTATTTGTTGATTTAAGAGCATAAACTAAATGCAAATAAAACCTGAGAGAAACGCTATCTTATGAGGTAATAATAATTTTGCTGGGTTGATATATTTGTAAATTCCCTATGGTATCCTTTGACATTTTTGTCTATGAATGCCTGTTTGATGTTCATATGATGATTAGTTGCTAAATTGGGTAGCGACTAAAGATATTTCATATTTGGTACAAAATTATATTTTTAGTAACCTGGTTTAGCTTGATGATAAAACCACATGTACACTGCAATAGGGTCAGTTTGAGTTTCCTAGTCTAGTGAATAATGATAAATCTTGACCTATAAGTAAAATAAATTAAAGATAATGTATCTATGACAAGTATTGAAACATGCGAGGGAAATTTTAATCCATTTAATGTATTTGATTCAATCTATAGATCTCATTGATGGATTTAAATCTGCATGAAATGTATAACTAAATTATGAATTTTGGGAAAAAATAATATTTTAGTCTAAAAATTCCCTAAGACATAAGACAATCATCTTAAGGAGATCCTAAGTTTGTAAACTAAAATCAGGCTTAGGAATAAGAATATAAGTTTTAATCTTATAATTAGATCATGGCAAAATTTAATAAAATCTCAATTATAATTTTTGCAGACACATCAAGTTTGTGAGTGATTCATGTAGTTAAGTCAAACACAAAAGGTACACTGGATATTAATTTTAAGCTTTCTATCTTTTTGCTGCTTAAGCATCGCTTTTGAACCTGTTTTATATTGCTATTTAATATTTTACTCTTACTGCTAATCATGTAAGTGAGAAAAAATCATGTTTATGTATCTTGTAATGTTGCAAAGAACATGCACCGAGATACCTCCTATTGAATGTGTTCAATATTAATTTTCATAATTAATGCAAAGAGATATTAACTTAGATATCATTCTTGATGCAGTTAGATTGAAACAAGAAAATCATTGGGCAAACCATGATGCATCTCAATGCATGCAATTACTCAGTATTGTTGAAATAATTTTTTTCTTGTACCTTTTTGTTGCATTCAAACTTTCAAATGGGAAACAAGATGACTGAGAATGAAGTTTGTGAAGAGCAAGGGTGGTTCATCGATGCACAAAGCTGTATATCTAATTTTATTGGTGTGGAACAGTTGCAAGTAGGGTTAAATAGTTGTCAATTAAACTTAATGTGTTGGCAGTGCTAAACTAGCATTAGTGTGAATTTGAATAGAGAACTTGAACAGGAGTAGTCACACGCTCTCTATAACAACTTAGGTTTCTTTTGAACCATCAAGCTGGCCTTTCTTTAGCGCATTTGAAAGGTTACGCTGTATGAATTTGGGAATAAATAGTTGACTAACAACTCATTTTTTAGAATAATTTTTATGTTCATGTGATTCCATTTTTACTTCTTCATCTGCCAATTGTTCATTTTTCATTGAAAGTGTAACCATAGGAAATTGTGTATCTAAGAGTTGTTAAAAAACTCAACAGTATATATAGTCAACCAAATCATTATGCATCTCAGTTGCTGATGATTTGTGCTTTCCTTCACCACAATAGAAGTGCAACTTTTGATAAATATATCCCTCCTTTTTGTTTCTTCATCTTAATATTGGAATGAAATCATTTAAGCTCTAAAATGCTTTCCTGCTCTAGTATATTTAAGTAATTAACTTTTCAGAAGATTTGTTGGATATTATAAATGGTACTATCCAATGATTTTGACTTATTATAAGGAATTTAAGCTTTGGCTTAAGATTTCTCTAATGGCATGCTTTTATTGTTTGTTGTCCTCGATTGTGATAGGGAGCTTTTGATTAAGGTAGTCTATATACTACTACACTTTAACATTTTAACAATTTGAGTTTAAGAAGAAAAGTATTGCTATTGGCTAAAAGAGGTTTATGTGGGATTTTGACAATAAAATCAAAATCTCATAAATCTATTATTTTGAATTTTTTTTGGTCCTAGTTTTATTAGTCCGCGTATATATGATTGGAGGATTGTTATCAACATTCAAGAGTTACATTGTTTAAGAAAATTTTATAAGCTTAGGAAAAAACTTGCCAAAGGGGTCACTTTATGCTAACTTTAGTTAATAGATTGCTTTCTATTGTTGTAAGTGTCATGAATCATAACTCATTTATTTATTATGAAACATCGAATTTCACCATAATTGTTTTGTAATGGCTTTGTACACACATGCTTGATATTCAAACTTATGATTATCAGATTTTGTGGCAAAGTGACAAAAAGATAGTATTTTACCGGTCATCTAGCTGACTTTCTCTTCATCATTTGGACGAGCACAAAATATTGATTGTGTTTAATATATTTGAAAATGTGATCATGACATGTTGGATTTTGAATAACAAATTCAAATGTTCTAAACTTTGTTATGATCATGTTGTAGCATGCTTATGCGTAAATATATGTATACATAGCTATGTGCTTGTACTTATGTATATGCATGTGTGTATAAATTTTCTAACATTCTTTTAGATGAACTTTTTTCTCTTCTCACATTCTTATTTTCTATCTATTTGAAATGTTAGATGATATGTAACGTTAAAAGTTATTTCAGGTAAAAAGTCATTCTTTGACTTCAGATTTCATTCATCATCTAAATTGATGAACATTGAGGAAATAGGTTCTCTCTAAATAAAGGTAACGTAGTATATCTCTTTATATATATATAGTTAGGGGAATATGCTTGGATTTTATTAATAGCGGTGAGTACAGACAGATATTGGAAGGTGAGCATTATGACATTAAAAGATAAAAACCATAAAATAAAAATTGAAAATACAAAAAAAACATAAAAAAAGTGGTTACCAATCCCCCAAAGAATCTCACAAATAAGAATAAATTAAAGAGAAGAGACATAAGCACAAGTGAAATCATGACTTTATTCATAATTCTGGGTCAGCTCCTTTTTTTTTATAATAATATTGTGAAAATTATTTAGAGGAATTAAAACCCTTCTTCTTTATTTGAAATCTGTTGAACCAAGCCTTATCCAAACTTCGTAATTATTCTCATACATTTGATCGTCATTATCAGATATTGTAGGAGTGGAAGAATGATCTTCAGGGCCACTCCTATGGCATTTAGCAGGAGGATGGGGTCCACCACCGTTTGGATGGTCTCAACGTCCTCCCTCAAAGAATCCTGTACCCCCCTAGAAGGTCTTGGAGGTGGAATTTTCTTCAAGGAGTTGTTGAATTGCATTGATTTTGGGAAATCACCGCTTTCATATAAAATTTTAGTAAAATTCTCAAGTAAATTCTGGATTGATGCATCTTTTAGCTCCACCTGGTCATGTAAGAGACTATCAATAGAGACAAAAGAAAATTGAATAGCGGACCAACCCTGCTTCCATTTATGATATCCTCATTTTCAACACTGGTGGTCGCATTAGAATACTTCGGAGTTGTAGAACCTGTTTACCTCTAAAAGACGCAATTGGTTTGATACCAACCAAACCTGTTGCGGCTGAGTGCATTTGTGAGAGATTTAACAAAATATTTTGGAGCAAACCGGCCATAGATTTTCTTAGTATAGAGGTTAGGCAGGAAAGGCAAGCCGTTGTGACCACCAGCATAACCTCGGCATCAGCACAAACAGCCCCAGCCGAACGATCGAAGAAGACCGCAGGAGTTTGCGGATCAGAAGGACTTTTGTCATATATGGGTTGAACAACAACATCGATGATGAGCTTGTTGAATTTTCAAACGTTCATATCATTTTGGTTTGATTTACAATTATAATTCTGAAAATCATTTTCTATAGCCTTACTCAGAAACAGACTGCTGTCAAAAATTTTCTAAAGAAATCTATTACAAAAATATATTAGAAATTAATGGATTTTTAATTCTCACTAAAACTCAGAGAGATGAACTAATTAAAGTTTTATCTAAGTCTTTGAAGATAAAACTAAGAGAAAAATATTAAAATTCTTGACTTACGGAAAACATGAGAAAGAATAGTTTTAACCTAGTCTTAGTGAAGCCTTTAGAAGAGCTTCAAATGATTAAAAAGATAAACATCAGAAAAGATCTTCGCCAAGAAATTATTGATATTAAAAGAGAAATCTCTTCTTTATAAAATCAACAGTTCATAATAAATGAACAATTATCACAATTAGAGTTCAATGAAGAAAATTAGAAAAAGAATATTGGTGAATGCAATTATAATAATTTCAAATTAGAAATAGACAATAACTCAAAAATAAGCATTTTTCAAAAGACGATCATCTATAAATGGTTTTTGCAATTACATATCATGTTATTTTAGGAACTTAATTCTTTTTTAAATCATGCAAATTTTTAAAATAGATAAAATAAGAATTTATTCTAACATATTCAAAAAACACTTTTTTTTCAATTTTATTACAAATCAAAAAGGGATAATTATCAATCAAATTGAAAAATTAAATTTAAAAGAAAATTACTTAAATTTTCTAAAAGAAGAATTTTACTTCAATTCTATAAAAGTTATTCAATCTGAAAAGATTAGAAAAAAGATTGAAGAAATTACATCATAATTCTAAATGAATATTTGTGGAGAAAACCCAAATGCATTTTGGAATAGAAAAGCACATTGTCTCTTTACCTAATGAGGAAGACTTTACTGAAAATATGATTCCCACAAAAGCAAGATCCTGTCAAATCAATAAAGAATACTTGTAGTTTTGCAAAAAAGAAATCACCAAACTACTTGAAAAAGGTCTTATTTGAATAGGTTTCTGTAAAATAAACCCGCCTCAAATCTAATTGATCTTTTTTACTCTTGTATTTCGTTGAACTTAGACCTCTACAAGGTCAACAACTCAACAATTTCTTGTGGGTTAAACCCTTATATATATATATATATATATATATATATATATATATATATATATATTCATATATTCATATATTCTACATTGTGTGCTTTCGTATGCTCACATGCTATTTGGATGATTTGGCTAACTGAATATAATTTGATTGTTCTAGTTTATTGAGCAATTTAGCTTGAATGAAGAAACTTTTTCTCATTGAGTTTTATATTTTTGCTAATTTTTATTCTAGAATCTTGTAGTTTTTTCCATGCTTGAAGTTGTCTGAAGTCATCATTTTGACTTTTTTTGCAGATGAAAGATTAAATGACATTGTTGGAAGTGCTTATTATGTTGCGCCTGAGGTCTTGCATCGATCATACAGTACCGAAGCTGATATATGGAGCATTGGTGTAATAACCTATATTCTACTATGTGGTAGTAGACCATTTTGGGCTCGCACAGAATCTGGAATATTTCGGTCTGTTCTGCGAGCTGATCCTAGCTTTGATGATTCTCCTTGGCCTACTGTTTCAGTAGAAGCTAAGGATTTTGTCAAAAGGCTTCTACATAAAGACTACAGGAAAAGAATGACAGCTGCACAGGCTTTGGGTAAAAGTTCTCAGTATTTAAGAACTGATTTGTGTTTTATTTTTTTATTAGTTTCTTAGCATAAATAGACTCTTTATTTTAATTATCACCATCATCACTAACATCTCCTTTTTTTGTGGTAAGATTAATGGGTTCTTAATTTTCTATTCATATGAAGTGTTAAACACACAAAGTTCTTTGAATACTTTCTAGTTAACGTACAAGTTACAACTACTATTTTTTAAAACTTTCAGTAAACAAAATAGTTTTATCCACTTATTTAATTTTATGCTTTCTTACCTTATTATAACAAACAAGCTTTAGGCAAGGCGTGATTTAAGGATTTAAATCCATAATTTCATAAATGATACCAAACCAGATTTAATTTGCTTTTATAGCAAATAATTTCTTAAGAGGCTGTTTGGAATGAGGTAAAATTGGAGTAAAGTAAATTTTTATTTTGAACTTAGGAATTCAGGTGTTTGGCATAAAGAAAAAGCATGGTAAAATAAATTTGAGGTAAAAATTTTACCGTGTTATAAAAGACTTGCGGTAAAAGTTTTATGGCCAAATTGGCCGATTTTATGTTTTACGTGGAGGAAATGAACTTGTTCTCGCAAGGAGATGAAGCCTTTGGAGCTCAACGAAGGAGATGAAGCCTTCGGAGTTGAACGAAGCTCGTTCTTGCAGCCGTTCTCGCATTTTGTTCGCGTTTGATTCGCTCGAGCTGAACGAAGCCGAAGGTCGAAGACAATCCTCATTCTCCTTGTTTGAGTTCGAAGCTCGTTCTTGCAGCTCGTTCGTCTTCAATTTGCTCTAGCTGGATAGCTTCGTCCAGCTCGATTTGCCTTCGATTCAGATGAAAACTGTTCGATTCCTATTGATTCTTCGGCAATTCATTCATTCGTTCAATCAATTTGTTCGTTCGATCGTTCAGACGAAGACAACCCTCGTTCTCCTCGTGCGTTCATTTGATTCCTAATAATCAATTCCCATGATTTCTATGAGTTCATTCCATTTATTCTCAATTCTTTTCGAAC
Source organism: Gastrodia elata (assembly GCA_016760335.1). Lineage (NCBI taxonomy): Eukaryota > Viridiplantae > Streptophyta > Magnoliopsida > Asparagales > Orchidaceae > Gastrodia > Gastrodia elata. Next base: position 776,088 of record CM028672.1, on the reverse strand, counting down.
GTGATTCCTAAATTATAAATTTTCTTACAAAATATAAAAAATGGGTGGTATTCATATCTCGTATATTACTCGAAATATCATACTCTGCAGATTACTTCATCCAAACAGAAAATCTAAGTTTTCTCAAAAATTACTAACCAATAGTAAGGTAATCAGATTACTTACACTCAAATTTTCTCATGCCAAACATCCCCTAAATCTAAAAATAGATATATTTGACTTAATCTAAGATTTAGCAAGAGTGTGTACCCTTGTATTTATTTACTTGTGCCAGGGTTTATGTCACATTGAAGAAGAAAAGAGCAAATCTTGAGAAACAACTTTTAAGATATAATTGATTTACTTTATCACGAGCCAACAATTTTTAGGATATCCTAAGATTTTAATCCTTATGGTTGCCAGATAGCCCATAAATCTATTCTAATATACTATATTCTTAAGTACCCCCTGTTATTTAGTTTCATGCACAATTGTATGCCAAATTTATTTTGCTAAGAGTTAGTTTTGTCACAATATCATCTTATCATCCAAACTTTAGTTAAGATGTTGAACTGAAGCTAGCAGCTAAGATGGCTTAATCTAGTGATACAAAAAATTATTTGATTTAGACTAAAGCAGATTTTAATGATAATTATTATAATTACTTATATTGATGTGATTAAGATGAGTAAAGTTGGTTGGGTGAATGGAGGAGCGCTCTAGAGTGTTGTATGGTCAGAAAATCCCATTCAAAATTAAAAGAAATATTTTAAGAACAGCTATACGATCGACTATATATATGTGACTGAATGTTAGCCAACAAAGAAGAAACTTACCAATATAATGTGTGCTATAGAGATGAGCAATCTAAGCTGGATGAGTGGGTATACTTGTAAGGATAGAGTCAGAGATGACTTCATCCGTGGCAAGGTTGGAGTGGGTCCAATTGTGTAGATAAGATTAGAGAATATTGTCTTAGATGGTTATATCGTATTAAGCTTATATCGTAGACTAAAAAAAGGCATACGAAGTAACCATTAGAAAGTATATTTTCTATTTGGAACTTAGGGGAGGGGCTTCTATTTGATCATGCACAATCAAAACAAAAAATTCATATGGTCAAAACCCACTTAGAGGGATTAGGGCTTGATGTTGTTATTGTTGTTATATTATAAATAATAAAATGTAATTAATTAATAAAAAAGTACTAAATATATTAGAAATAATTGTCAATTAATTATTAACTAATAATTATTATTATTCTCAAATAATAATCAATTGATCAAACATATTAAGCTAACTTACGTGTAGTTCAAGCTTGAATGAGCTTAAGTTAAGCTCAGCTGCAAAAATACAAATATTTTTTTGGTGCCCACTTAATTAGCTTAAGCCATAGGACGATTTTTTTGCTTGCTTTAATTTAGCTTAAGTATATTTAAGTTTGATTCAAATATTTTTTAACATATGTAAACATAGTTTAATTCAATTTTAGTCAACTTAATTATTAATTGTGAATATATAATTAATATTTTAGTTATTTATTATTAATTATTGTTGATTACTTCTTGATTATTTTTATTGTTTATTAACATTAGTTATAGTTATTTATTAAATATTAAAATTTAATTGATTTATCATTGAATAATTTAATATCAGCTTAAGCCTGAAATAAATAATTTTTAATCTAGTTATTTTAAGTCAAACTAAACAGCTTAAGCCAATTAAAAGTCAAATTGGCATGCCCTTAGTTATTATTATTAACTATAAGTACTATTAGTTAGCACACTAGTTATTAATTAATTGTTTAGAAGTACTATTTTCACATTTTCTTGAAAGCTTCATCTTATTATGATTAAAATTTTATTTTCTAATTTTTTGTCCCTTTGGCTTATTCAACTTTTCTAGTTTTGTATATCTCTTATGCTATCATTGTTACTTTATACATTATTGCTTGTTATTTGTCATATTGTGATGCATGAATTTGGATGTTATTCTAACAGACGTTTGTCTGATGATAAATAGCCATATTAGTTTTTTAATTCTGCCAGCCTTAAATTGATGTCAGCCTTTTTTGTTAAGCTTTGAAACCGACATTGCTAGTTTTCATTGACCTGTATTGTATAAAGGTATGTAGGTTAAATCTGTATTTAATATTTATAGCTATTTATTATAAAAAATATCATTTTTCTTGCCACCTTTATTTGGTGAAGCTTTGTTAGTAAATATATTTTCTGCTTAATATTGACAAGGAATTTTTCATGGCAGCTCATCCTTGGCTGCGAGATGGAAACCGGCAAGTATTTCCTGATGTTATCATCTTTAAATTGGTAAAAGCATATGCTCGTGCCACACCTCTCAAGCGTGCTGCACTGATGGTATATGCCAATTGAAAAATTTCCACTTGTGTTTTTGTATTTTTTAGCGCTTACCTCTTTCTTGGACTGCATTGCCCACAATTAACTTCTGTTTGAATTCAATATAAAAGTTTGAAAAAATAATAATAGCATTATGCATGTGATTAAAGTGTGTGTGTGCATATATATATACAAGAGAAAATTATCAAGATGGTCCTTTAACTCTTATAAAATATTCAAAATAGTCATTTAACTCAATGTAAATATTTTTTTTGTCCCTTAATTTATGTTTAAGTGTTTTTTTTATTCCCGTCATCAACTCCCCCTCTCTTTCAATTTCGATTGAAAGACGCAAATTTAATAAAATGGAGAGGGAGTTAACAACAGGGACAAAAAAAATCACAAATTTCATAGAAGGGGGGGGAGGGGAGTTAACAATAGGGACAAAAAAAAACACAAATTTAATGGAAAGGGGGAGTTAATGACAGGGTTAAACTAAAGTTAAGAGACCAAAAAAAAATATTTACAAAAGTTAAGGACTACTTTGAACATTTTGCAAGAGTCAATAAACTATTTTGATAATTTTCTCATATATACAACAACAACATCATCAAGCCTTAATCTCACTAGGTATGATTGATTATGTCTAAAGCATCTAAGGCGACATTCTCTAATCTTATCTACTATTGGAACCATTCCTACCTTGCTACAGATAAACTCATTTCTCATTTTATCCTTACGTGTATACTCATTCATCCACCTAAGCATCCTTCATCTCTATAATACTAATTTTATTAGATTTCTCATTTTATCCTTACGTGTATACTCATTCATCCACCTAAGCATCCTTCATATCTGTAATACTAATTTTATTAGTAAGTTTTTTTTTAATGGCCAACATTTGGTCCCACAATATAGTTGGTCATATAGCTACTTTATAAAATTTTCTTTTAATTTTGAGTAGAATTTTCGGATCACACAACATTGTATAAGTGCTCCTCCATTTCATCCAACCAGCTTGAATCCTATTAATTACATCGTTCTTTGTTTCGCCTTTATTTTGAATAATTGAGCCAATGTGCTTGAACATCTCGCTCTTCTGTATCACATGGTCATCGATAGTTATGTCCTCAAATTAATGCTTTTAATACAATTGTATTTATACTATGTATTTTGTTTAGATCTACTAAGATGAAATTTTTTTAATTTTGAAGTAGTCTTCCACAACTCAATTTTTGCCTTTAACTCCATCTCTAACCTTTTCAATTAAAAGTTTATCTTATGCAAATAACATGCACCAAGAAATTTTCTCTTGAATATATTTATTAATTTCTTATCAATTTTAAGCTTGTAATTAATAACTAATCAGAATTATTTATACACAAAAAAAATCTCTTAGCTCCCCTGCTTAGAATCTATTTGGGCTGAATCCATTTTTATTTGCATGAATAATGGGCATTGATTTATTGGAGATCACGTGATTATGGCTGTTCTCACCCGTTGGATGGTAAAAGACTAAAAAGCCATAGCAATTTTAACGATCATAAATCTTCGAATTGCCAAAACTTGCGGATTTGTATATATGAAATACCTAAATTTGTATTCATTTTTTATTTTTGCTTGATTATAATTGCAACTAAACTACTTTACAGCTGAGAATTTTGGTTTCCTAAATGACAGTCACTCTCAAAAGCTCTAACAGAGAATGAGCTTTTCTATCTCAAGTCTCAATTCAGTTTACTTGAACCAAGTAATGACGGACGTGTCTCCATTGATAATTTCAAAATGGTTAGTTTTTGCCATAAGTGCTTTTATCTTCTTATGGTTTGCCATCTTTCATCCAGATGGCACAATCTGAACCAAGTCATTGGTTGGGTGCTTTTAGACACCCATTTTGGCATCTGTATGATGTTATTTTTTTTATTAAAAAAATGTTATGGTTCTCCAAGTTTCATACAAAAGTTATACAGAAATAAAAGTGACAGGATAAAAATATATAAAATATTGATGAATTCGACAAATGTAGCAAATCTGTGTTATACTTAGCCCCTAATTTTTCTTTTGCATAACTTCTGTAAAAAACATTTGTCATTGCCAACATATTTTTATTCGAACTAATAATGATAAGCACTTACAGGCACTCCTGGGAAATGCTACTGAAGCAATGAAAGATTCGAAAATTCTCGATGTTTTGAATATGGTGTGTTTCCTTGCTTTATGAGGATATTTTTCGCATCTAATCTGATAAAGTATATCTATATCACATCAAGAACTGCAAAAATGCCTAATCATGTTTCCTCATTAATCTCCAGTTTAAAATAAAGAGAAATAATTAGTATATTTCAGCTTCTGAGTGTTTCTATTTCCTTATTTCAGTTGGAACCTCTTTCCAACCGAAGGATGGACTTCGAGGAGTTCTGCGCTGCCACCATCAGCCCATATCAGCTGGAAGCTTTGGAAGGATGGGAGCAAATGGCAATGGCAGCATTTGAAAATTTTGAGATGGAAGGCAATCGAGTTATCTCTGTTGAAGAGCTCGCCCAAGTTTGTTTTCTTAACAACCCAATTTCTTCTTACTTTTAATCATCTTCATAATCAACGCATTTTACTAGTAAATACTCCAAAGATACAAGTTCTATGTTTCTAAAGAATAAGTAGCACAAAAATAAAGAAGAAAAATGTGAAGAGGAAAACTTTCTCGCAAGCAATCAGACAAGGATGATTCTAATGTGAGAGCTGCGTGATGGTAAAAAAGTCTGGTATTGACCAACTGAACAGTTAGGAACATAATTATAAAGGAAGGCCCAAACATCATATTGCGGGCATGAGCATTTGTTAATTAGTGGTTGTTCAGCCTAAACCGACACTTTAATAACTCCTTAATCAATAAACATGGCAGTTCATTTAAGAAATCATCACTACTGCCGCTCGCCCAGACGTGAGTCATTACATGTCTTGATGCATGCTAACCGTGCGTATGGGCGCGAGATCAGTTACTTGCTGAATCAACGTTTCCGCTTCCTCCACATCGTGTTTTCTGCTCATGCTTGGGCTGACCTCCTACTCCCAGAACTCGAGTGAGCCCAACTCAATATAACTTTGTGCAAAGCTGCAGAGTTTAAATTATTTGACAACTAAGTTTGCTAAAATGAGCTCGAGTTGGTTTAATCTAACCAGTTGTTGCTTTTAAGAAGCCTAGTACTTGGGCTCCAGTTTATAACTGTCCGATTGAGCAATTATCTCTTAATAAAACTTATCTTTTTCAAAAAAAAAATAAAAGTATTTCACTTGTATTATTGAACAATACTTTTTTCATTATCTTCTATCAAATGATAGTCTCTGTTTGGACTTCAAATATACATGCATATATAATACTTTATGCAGGAAATGAACCTTGCTTCGACGGCTCACTCCATTATTCAGGAATGGATCAGACCTTCTGATGGGAAGCTGAGTTTTCTTGGATACACTAAATTTTTGCACGGTGTTACAGTTCGAGGCTCTAACGTTCGGCGCCAGTAAAGCCCTAATTCCGCCCTATTCATGTAATTTTGTTTCATTTTAATACATGCACCCTCTTTTTTTTTTTTCTGCTTTTTTATTGATTTAATTTTTTTTTTTTTTTAATATATACTCGAAAACTGAAACTTTGATACTTGTAAAGAGGGAACTTTAGATGGCTTTTTTATACATATATGTACTTGCAAAGAAGTATAGTTTGCATACAAAGGGTAGTGCATTTTTTAATTCTTTATTTAATTATTTATTAATATTTTAAATTATTTTGATTATTAGATATTAAAATTTTGAATAAATTTAAATTTTAAATATAATATTTAAAAAGGTTAGAAGTGGTGAAGGGTTAGGGTACAGACTTCCAAAATAGTTTTTAAAAAATGTTAAATATTTTCTTAAATTAAGTTTATTTTTATACTCGAGGCTAGTAAAAAATGAAAATTTTAGTATATATTATTTTTCGTGATGATATCTCTGAATGATAGAAAAGAAAATGTGGAGTAAGAAATGGAAATAATGTAAAGTTGTAAATGATAGAAGAGAAAATACTTTCAGACAAGTGAATAATAGAGGAAGAATATAATGTATATTGAGAATAATAAAAAAATAATTATATTTAATGAAGCTAATTTAATTTTTTAACTCAAATACCAAAATTTTCATTAAAAAATGGAATTTTTCTAGATGTGCATGTAGTTAATATATGCATGTATGAAAGAGAGTCCTTGAGAAATAAAGTCATTTAGAAGTTTGGCAATTGATTGATACTTTGGGCCACACTAAAACTTTGACCTGCATTTAGAAGTTCAAGAGAACCTTTCTGTTTAGTTGAACATGCCACTTGGGGAAGAAACAACACAAATAGGTAGTAGAGGATACTGCGGGCCGGGCCTCAGATCGTTAAGATCCTAAATTAGTATCTTATTGTATACCGGCGTTGACGAATTTTACAATAAAATTGGCCCAAGAGAAAATCTCTTGCCAACATAGCCCGAAGACAGAAAACATGTAAATTGTTCATATACAAATTTAATACAATTCATCAATTTAAGAGTGAAATTTTATCTGCCAAGTACAAATCATCTCTAGAATTGTGTAATAAATTAATTTCAAAGTAATGTGCGCCAAAAAAATTTTGTAGTTTTTTTATAATATTCTTAATCCAACGGCACTAAAATCGCTGTATTTAATTTTCTCAATTTTTTGAATTTAAATAATTCAAAAATTATTTCAGTAGTATTCGTTATCCATATTATACTCAAACTTGAGCATTACGATCAGAAACATATACTCTATCCAACGGTATTTTTAGTTTGTCCTAATTTTGAAGTCACTCAAAATCCTGATTTTTGAGTTTGGTTTAGCCATAATTATCCTAGTAATAACTTTGGTCGTTAAAGACTCCCCTAGTTAAAATTAATGTCGTCCTCGACATCACGCAAGCAAAATTTATTTATGGGTGAGAATAATACCTAGCATATTGAACTGTGTTAAAGTAATTCTTCATCATGGAGTCTTCTCTTTTCCAAGTGGTTTCTTCTTCTAATGAATTCTTCAATTGTACTCTTACCATTAGGATGTGGCGACTTTGTAATTTCTGATTATTTGAACCTAATATTTTGAGTGGTTCTTCTTTGTAAGTTAGATCAGGTTGGAGGTTGATTGAAAGGATAGACATTTGCTGAAACGGTTTCTGTAGACACCTTCGTAATGAAGAAACGTGGAATACGTTGTAAACGGCAGAAAAATTATCTTGTAGTTTAAAGCTTATAAGCGATGTCTCCAATTTTGGCGATTATATCAATAGGTCCAACGTATATTGGACTTAACTTTCCTGCTATGCCAAACCTATGAAATCCTCTTATTGAGCTTATAGATAGGTATGATCTCCTAATTGTAATTCTAAAATTCGATGTTTAGCATCATGATATTTCTTTTGTCGATCTTGAGCTGTAGCAATCCTGCTCTTTATTAGATGAATTTTCTTATTAGTCTCCTCAACTAAATCAGATCCGTATAACTGAACATCTCCTACTTCTGTCCAGGCCATTGGCATGCTACATTTTCTGCCATACAACGCTTTATATGGAAGGTGATCTTCCCAACTACCGTCTAAGTCTAATATGTTTAATCGAAGAAGATCTTCAAGTACTTGGTTTGCTCTCTTGGTCTGACCATTTGTTTGAGGGTGAAATGTTGTACTCATAGCCAATATTGTACCAAAATCCTGATGTACTGCCTTCCAAAAATGGGAGGTAAATCTGCCGTCACAATCCGAGATAATAGTTTTAGGGATTCCATGAAGTTTGATTATTTCTTTAATGAATCTGTTTGCTTAATCAGAAGGAAGTGTGTTGATTTTATTTGACGATCTACAATTACCCAAATCGCATATACTTCAGTACGGCTTCTGGGCAATCCCATCAAAAAGTCCATAGAAATATCTGAGCATTTCAACTCTGGGATATCTAATGGATGTAATAGTTCACATGGCGTTTGATGTTATACTTTTACCAAACTATAGGCATGGCATTTAGCAACGTATTTGTAATTTTGAGCTGTAGCAATCCTGCTCTTTATCAGATGAATTTTCTTATTAGTCTCCTCAACTAGATCAGATCCGTATAACTGAACATCTTCTACTTCAGTCCGGGCCATTGGTGTGGCGGCCCTACCCCACCGTGGTCCTGTTAACTCTTAAGTTAACATGATTACAGTGGAGGGGTCACCTAAACGACAATGTCCCTACTTATAATTAGATTAGGCACACATCCTAATCTATCATAATTAAGGAATTTACCATTCTCAAAGTAAAATTTCATTAATTGAAAGATACATGAAGGAAGAGTGCGGAAGCATAAAATATAACATCCATTCATCACAATGTAAGAAGAAATAAAGATCCAACTCAGAATAAGTAAAGTAGCAAAATAGTAAAGTTAACCCTGTATTATTACAATATAATTTAAAAGTTAAAGCAAAAATAGAATAAATCACTTATCCTCATAATACAGAAAGAAAACTAAGGATCTTCAGTAATATGTTCTTCTTCCAAAGGCATATCTCCTGAAGGATCTACAACCTCAAATAGCTCAGAATCTACCATTGTCAATTTTACAATGATAGGGCCCTAGCTAACAAAAGAAAAATCTAATTAGACAATATATCTAAGTACATTTTAGGCTGCAAATTTATTATGTTATTTAGGTATCACCATTAAAATGTAATATACAAGCAGGTGTAGGAGCAAAATGCATATGAAAAGAAAAAGGGCAGTTATAAACAATATGTCTATAACTTAACAAAATGTGAAGTAAGCACATACTTTCAATTATAGTTGTAATAAGGTTAGTTATACAATAAAGACTAATTACTAAGATAATTGAAAAGAAACTACCTAAACATGCTTATGATCAATACAAGTATATGCTAATTGACACAAAGTAAAATGAACATGTGAAACATTTAAATAATTGAAAAGCAAGACTAACATCCTATAAAGAGATGAATAATGACAAGACTAGCAACCTATAAGTAAATAAGGTCAGTAATGCGATAAAATAGTAAATAAGAATGTGTTGAAAATGAAATAGAAAGTATAAAACTAACGCTACTATAACTCAAACAAGGCAAGAAAATTTAAAATATAAATGCACCTAAATTAGTATTGCCAACAAAGGGAAAAAGGATGTAAGGTCTAACGAATACCATCCTAGCCGGCCTTAGGTCTAGGCTTGGTTAGACTTGCTTTAGACAGATGAATACCATCCTAGCTGGTCATAGGTCTAGGCTTTGCTTGTGCTAAAGTATATATAAGGAAAAAGGCATACTAATTAGGCTACATTCTAATAACCATATGTTCAACTCAATAATAATGATGATATATGCAAATGCTACTATGTAAAACAAGTTTGACATGAAACACTTTTTAAATGTCTTATGCCTAATACATGTGACTAAGGTATAAAGCTCAAAAACAAGGAAGACAAAGCATCAAATGTCAAAGTGAGCAAGAGACTCTACTTGAACACAAGTGATATCCATTTGTTATCTAATTTAATCATTCTATCTACTCTAAATTACACAAGTTCAGGATCTACAATCGAGTGTAACTCAGATTCACGTCCTTATAGATTGAAAATAATTAGGACCAACTAAGTCCCAATTATAAATAAATTGATGTCGACTATGTAAGTTAAATGATAAATCAATCAACCTATTTAGTAATTTAATCAATCCCAAGCCATCTTGATTAGCCAAATCAAGATGAAAGAATTAAAAATTAAACTCTAAATATTGGGGTTTATCTACTTGATCCAAATGGTGACTCAAAGGGCTAGGTTTTAATACCCAAACTCACAGATTTAGATTAAAGCAAATCCTATTAAATGAAGTCATACTTAATAGGATGAATTGCTATTCTTAAATCTAAAGTTAAAAGATGGAATAATGAATAATAAACTATAAAAATTTATAAACAATCAAAACTAAGGCTTCACCTATTGAGTAACCTAATTTACTCAATAGATAAATTCTAAATTAAGAGCTAATCCTAATTCTTAAGAGATGAGTTCTTATACACTAAGATGAATACCCAAGCTCCCATCCTAACTAATGTTATAAGGAGGGTTAAGGAAAAGAGGTAAAGACTTAAGGAAAGGAAGATGAAGATTACTTAGAATTCTCCCAAGTAAGGAAAACTAAGGATTTTGATTGGAACTTAATTAATGGATTAATTAAATAAAATTTTATTCTAAATTATTGAACTTATTGATTTTAGTAATTAAGATAAGAATTCAAGGCCTAAAAACATTAAACCCTAATTTTGGGCAAAATAACTATTTTGCCCTTATTAAGGGTCTAAAAATCTACTTTTTGATTTAAGGTTCCAAATATGAATTTTTTTTTAATAGCAAAGTGTTTCTTACTGTCTAATATAAGATTGGGCAGCAATTACATTAAATTTGGGTAATTATTAAGCCTCATGAGATCAAATTAATGAATTTGACTCATAGGGGCATTTTTGTAATTTGGCTTAATGGAATCTAAATTTTATATTAGTTTATTATTGCTTACTATCTAAGGTTTCTATAGAACCTAAAATCATTGAATTTTGATAAGTATTGGCTAAGTTATAGCCAATACAAACTAAGGGGTAAAAAGGTAATTTAAGGTTTCTTAATTAAGATTCAAAACTCTTAACTTTTCCAATTGGTGTCCAAATTGAGCAAAATTAGTGATTGTAGATTACAAATGATCCATTGATCACAATGACTGGTGGTAGGCTCAGTTTGGACTCAAATTGGCTAAGTTATGGCCTAATTAAAGTTTAGGTGATTAGTGAGTAATTAGTGAAATTAATTACCAAATCACTAAACCAACCATACCACTAAGTTCTAATCTACTCTATGAACTCTCTGAAATTTAAATCAATGAATTTGGATCTCTAATTTTGCTAATCTTTACTAATTGAGTTTTAAGGTAATTATGGTTGATTAAGAGAGCTAACTGTTGGATCTAAAATATTTTTATAGTTTACTATTAATTAGGTCTTCTTGATCAAAATGGTGTATTAGAAGACCTAATTTGGAGCTCAATAACCAAGTTATGGTCAATTGAAGATCTATGGTTAATTGACCTAATTAGCGTTAGGTCCTAAAAGTGATTAAGCTCAAACTAATCCAAACAGAGAATTGAACACTACTAGGTTTTCCTAAAGGTTTTACTGATCACTTTAAGACTCATATTGCTTATGTTAGACTAGTGATTTAAAAGTTATGAGCTTAGGAAGATTAGTATTTAGGTCAAAAAGTGACTAGTCAAAATATTACCCAAATAGTTAAATTGATACTACTAGATTAATCCTTAGGGTTTGTTGATTACTTTAAGACCCATATTAGATATGTTTTGGTGATCACACACAAAGTTATGGTCAAATGAAGTTTTGGGTCATTTAAGGCTTAATTAGGGATCCTAAATGTCACTAAAAAAATATAAGTCCTACTGAAAATTAAATGACACCAATAAATTCATTGATTTTTTATGATAAAAATAGTATATTTATTTACTGCATTTGGACTTGTAGATTAGGAGATATTAATATTTTAATATTTAAGATTTAATTGATTTAAATAGATTTTATTTAAATTTAATACATAAATTCCATAATACGTTTGTATTTTTAGAAAAAGGCGGTGGGATCCATAAGAAATGATATGGCAGGTAATGGCATCAACGGGTGGGGCCTGCTGGACACGTGTCGACAGGAGACCCGACAAGAAGACAGTGGCGGGCCCACCTTGCACGGATCACCAGAGATGATGTGGCTCGTCATAATTTTAGCCCAGGGTGGGACCCACCCGCTGCATTAAGACATGGCATGTGGCAGCCCAACGCCCTTCACGCGGGTTGGGTCTCCCCGTGAAGGTGTGGAAGACTTCAAGGGTTCAAACGGTTTCGAGAAGAGGCGAGAAATTTTCAGATGCCGCGCGAGGTGGATTCGTGGAAAGATCCATGGCATCCTAGGCTTAGAAGGGGATTAACCTCATTCTTGGAAGAGGTAGACGCCATCTGGCGAATAGGAAGGAGGACGCGCACCCTCCATTCGACACACGCAGGGCCTTCATGCGGGATTGGGGAATACAGACTCGGGCTGTTCGATCATTCAATCGAACGGTCAGTGGGTACCGTTTGATCCAACAGGAAAGAGAATGGCATCAAAGGACTTAACAGGCACCGTTAAGTCAATTTAAAATATATTAATATTTAATTATTATTTATTGATTTTATTATTTAAATTTAATTAATTAAACACATCCCAAAAATTTCTAATAAATCACTCCTAGCTAATTGAGGGGTGAGGAACGCAACGATGTGATCAGATTTTTGTTTCGACGAATATTTAATTATTTGATTTTCTAGGGAATTTAAATAATATTAAAATATTTGATGAAAATCCAACGACTTCCAAATGCCTCCAAAACATCACCCCTAGCTAATTTTGGGGTGGTGAATGCAATGGCGAAGTCAGATTTTTGATTTGATGTCAAATTAATTAGGTCAATTTCTAGGGTTTCTGGAAATTTCCAAAATCAGGAATTGATCCATTTGATTCCTAATTTGAACTGGATTTTAGAGGTGAACTTCTAATAACTTAATCAAGGCACTAGAATTATAATTAGGACTTGGATTAATCCTAATTGACCTAAGTAACAACTTGGGTTGTTACAATTGGCGTGCTACATTTTCTGCCATACAAAGCTTCATATGGGGGTCAGTTTAATACATAGCTGATAGCTGTTGTTGTATGCAAACTCCACTAACTGAAAGTGATCTTCTCAACTACCATCAAAGTTTAATATGCTTAATTGAAGAAGATCTTCAAGTACTTGGTTTGCTCTCTCAGTCTGATCATCTGTTTGAGGGTGAAATACTGTACTCATAGCCAATGTTGTACCAAAATCTTGATGTACTGCCTTCCAAAAATGGGAGGTAAATTTGTCGTCACGATCCGAAATAATAGTTTTAGGGATTCCATGAAGTTTGATTATTTCTTTAATATATAACTTTGCCAGCCTTTCTATCGAATCTGTTTGCTTAATCGGAAGGAAGTGTGTTGATTTTGTTAGACGGTCTACAATTACCCAAATCGTATATACTTCAGTACGGCTTCTGGGAAATCTCATCAAAAAGTCCATAGAAATATCTGAGCATTTTAACTTTGGGATATCTAATGGATATAATAGTTCACATGGCATTTGATGTTCTGCTTTTACCAAACTATAGCCATGGCATTTAACAACGTATTCAACTACGTCTTCCTTTAGTCCAGTCCACCAAAAGATCTCTTTCAGATCCCTATATATTTTATTATTTCTAGGGTAAATTATGTAGCATGAGTTGTGAGCTTCAGTTAGAATTTAATTCTGAATGTATGAATCATTTGGAATCTAAATCATTTTTCCATGATAAATAGAAACACCTTTTTGAAAATATAAATTTGTTATGCGACCATTTTTGATGTTTGCTTTTAGCTTGGAATATCCCTTATCATTCTCTTGGGCAATTATTATGCACTACATGAACGTAGGCTATATAATATTATTTTCAAGTAAATTAGTTAATTGCTTTTCATTAATATATTTTATGACTAACATTCTGAATATTACCATTAATGGACTTGCCATTAAAGCATTTTGGTCTACTTTTCTGCTGAGGGCATCAGCTATGACATTAGCTTTACCAGCATGATATTGTATGTCTAAGTCGTAGTCGCTGATCAATTCCAACTATCACCTTTGTCGACAATTCAACTCTTTCTGCGTGGCACCCAAGCCCCACCGTGGTCCTGTTAATTCTTAAGTTAACATGATTATGGTGAAATGGTCACCAAATGACAAGTTCTTCACTTATAAATAGATTAGTTATTCACTCTAATTCAGTATAATTAAGGAGTTTGTCATTCACAAGAGCATTTCACTAAATGATAAATATAAGAAATATTCAGAGTGTGGAAGCAAAATGTAAACATTCATTCCATCATAATATGATAAGTAAAACATACAACTCAGAATAAGTACAATAACAAAAAAATATAATTCAAACTTATATTATTACAAAACATTAAAGAGTTTAGCTGAAACAGAAATAAAGCACTCAGCCTCACAAGTAGAAAATAGGAATAAAGCTAAGGATATAAGAATCTTTAGCAGCACAATTATCCTTCTGAATTCGGTCCTCAGATGGCTCCACAACTTCAAATAACTCAGAATCTATTATTGTCAGTTTCACGTTTCACAATGATAGGGCCCCAACAAAAAAAAAAGAAAAAAATCTTGATGGACATATTGTCTAAGTATATTTTAGGCTGACTAAATTTCAAGTTCTCTTAAATATCACCATTACTTAACAACTAAGCAAACACACAGGTGCAAGAAAGCATAAGAAATGAAAATGAAGCTATAAGTAATAAGTTTATAACTTAAACAAAAATAAAGTAAGCACATACCTCCAAATCAATGCTGTAACAAGGTTAGGTACTAAAAAAAAATACTAATAATTGAAAGGAAACTCATCTTAAATATGCTTATGATCAATGTAAACTTATGTTGATTAACATAATATAAATAAACTTGTAATATATTTAAACAGTTTAAAAGAAAACCTAACATTATATATATATATATATATATATATATATATATATATATATATATAATCAAATACGTAAGTTTAGCATCCTATATATAAATAAGTAAGTAAGTACCCCATATTTGTAAACAAACAAGAAAGACTAATATCATATATACAAATAAGTAATCAAGGTTAGCATCCTACACATGAAAATATGAACAAATTAGCATCTTATATTTGAACAATTGAATAAAAACTAACATCCTATTTTTACACATATAAGTAAAGCTAGTATCCAAGCACATAAACAAGTAAATAAGCTAACATTATAGCACATGAATAAGCTAAAGATCAAATAAACAGTAAGTAAGAAAATACTGAAATATAGTAAAAATGAATTGAAAATAATAAATACAGAACTGAAAATTGATATGGCTAAATAAGTCACTCGAACTGAAAGCATGCAATAATCTCACTTAGTTTACTGGGCTAAGGCAGAAGAACCAAACTAAAGATTAGAAGTGCATATAAAACTAGTGTTGTCATATCAGAAAATTGGCTAAGCAAGCCACAGAACTAAAGAGTCTAATGAATACCATCCTAAGTTACCATAGGGCTAGGCTTGGTTAGACTTGTAGAAGATAGGTGAATACCTTCCTAGCCAACCATAGGCCTAGGCCTAGCCTGCATTAATGAAAAAGCATGGAATTGAAGAGGCAGACTAATTAGGTCACACTCTAGTAAACCAAAAATCAGGAAAAATGAAAGCATCGACAAAAATGCAAATGATGTGTATGCAATTCAAACTGACATAAGATACTCATCAAATATCCTATATTCATCACATATGTCCAAGGCATAAGCTCAAATACAAGGTAAACAAAGCATCAAATTTCAAAGTAAGCAAGAGACTCTTCTAAAACACGGGTGATATCTATGATTGTCTAATTTATTCATTCTGTCTATTCCAAGTTACATGTGTTCAAAATCTCCAATTCCTACTATTAAGTGTAACTTAGACTCATGGCATTATAAATTAAAATATATTAGAACTGATCAGGTTCTAATATGATTAAATTAGTGTCGATTATACAAGTTAAATAAGTAATCAATCGACCTATTTTAATAATTTAAGCAATCCAAACCCATCTTGATCAAGAAAAATCAAGATGGAAGGATTAAGAATTACACTCTAAATATTGGGGTTTAATCACTTAATCCGAAGGTTATCCTAAAGACTAAGGCTTAAAACCCAATTTCACAGATTAAAGATTAAGGCAAATCATATTAAGTAAAGTCAAACTTAATGGGATGGATCTCTAATCTTCAGTCTAAAGTTGAAAGATCAAATAATTATAAACAAACTAAAAAAAAAATTATAAATTAGTAAAATCAAGGTTTTATCCATTGAGTAACCCAATTTACCCAATAAATAAACTTTAACCTAAATCCTATTCATAATTCCTAAGAAAGATCTTAAGTAAATAAGATGAATATTCAACCACTAAAGCTAACTGATCTTAATATACCTATTTATTTTTTATAAAAAAAAGAAAAGATATTATTCATCACGCAATTTAGTTACTATTCACATTGCAATTCTATTATTATTCACATCGCAATTATATTACTATTCAAATCACAATTATGTTACTATTTATTTCGTAATTCTGTTACTATTTACATCACAATTTTATTACTATTCATCTCACAATTTTGTCATTATTCACATTGCAATTATGTTACTATTCATTTCGCAATTTTGTTACTATTCACATCGCAATTTTGTTACTATTCACATCACAATTCTGTTACTATTCATTTCGCAATTATGTTACTATTCATTTCGCAATTCTGTTATTATTCATTTCACAATTCTATTATTATTCACATCGCATATTTGCTACCAGCAGCCAGCATCTGTTAGAGGCGTGGACAGCATCTATCGAGCTGCATTGAGCCATTATTATGGCTAAACTCAATTAAACTCCATTCATTTTCGTACTTATGTAAGTATACATGCATGAGTTGTACATATGTATATAATGAACTAAATTAAGTAAGTTGACACCTCAAAAGTAATAATAATAGAAGCTACATGTACATAAAAAAAAGGACAAATAATAAATCTAAGTGAAATATATGCAAGAGCTAACAAAAATTTTATTTCATGCTAATAACACAAATTTTCTATAATTTACAAATTGCATGACATAATATTATTGTGATTATACCACTAAATCCACCATTTGTATTTTTTGAACTGAATAGTGCGTCAGCAACATTATATAAAAAATAAATAAAGAAAAACGATATATATAGCAAATGTTGCCCTTATAGCATGTGCTTTTCTACTTAACTAGCATGATAGAATAAGCAATATAGATGACAGCTAGATAGCCACTTTATAAAATCATATAATAAGCAACAAAAAATTTATTTTAGTAAAATGATTCACCCAAATTTGATGCAAACAACATGCGACATAACCTGTATTAGCTTAACCAATGAGTTGGGCCGCAACAATATTTCTTTATTGCCCAACTCTCAAGTTCATACAACATATTATATTTAACAACAACAATCTTTAAACATTATTGATATTTCCAAACTAAACTTGCTAAAGGATAATCTTGGCATCTAGAAGTTAATCATAACTTCTCTTTGAATACTGAATTTCGTGGCACTTTTATAATTTTCAAGAAAATAAGGAGCTTAAATATAGCAACTATACTTTTAGAATATACATGTGCACTTATTTTTAGGCATCTGTCACCACCATCATAAATTCATGGATAGATTAGAATCAAAATAGTCACAAATATATTATGAATAAAAATGCTCTCACACACCACGCACTTGCCAAGAGGATACTATAAACATCTTAATATTTAGTGGTACACAGCCCTTGTAGAGAAATAAAGATAGCAGATTAATGGAGATGCATATGGAATTATATTGTTTGAAGAAAAGATGATCAGTAATAATGCATATAATGCTAAACTGCTTGTAAATATGAATGACTTTTTCAATTTCAAATGAATAGTCTTCTCAACTTCACTACAAAAAGAAGTGATGGTTTTACTTGGTGAAGCAATCATTGCTTGCATTTCAAATACATATATACTATGTGTTCAGCTACATAAACAATTTGAGAACTTCAAACAAAGTAAGAAAAAACTGAAATGATAAAGGCACAAAAATAAAGAAACTTGTGAAACTAAAAGAATTAATAAAGAACATAATCAAAATAAAATATGCAAACAAAGGATTAATAAGCATACAAAGAATATAATCTTAGTGCCAGTACAGATTAAGAATAGTATAATAAAATTTGGTAGGTGAGAGATGTGAAAACAAGAACCACCAAAGTACTCCTAAATTTAGCAAGAAAGAGAAGAGAGCATACAGTTAATGTGAAAGAACCAATTATTACAATATAATTAAAAATTTAAATCTAAAAATAAAAAAGATTCTTTCAACTTGCTGAAATATAAATAAGGATAATTCTTTTATAATACTAGTGTTCTTCTTAGAATAATTAACACAATCAAGTTAAAGCAGTATGAAACTATGTTAACAACTCTAATTTCTCAAATTATAAGCAGCATTCATCACTAATTATAATATAAATGCTCTTCAATGTTCTTATAAAAATATCAACAAATGATATATCCTTAATAAACAAAACCTGATGTTGAAGGCACTATAAAATCCTAAGCAAATCCAACCAAGAATATGATCTAACCTATCGATTAAACATCTTGCAACTTGAGATTTGAAGTCCTAATTTATTATTTTAAGTCCTATTTTTTTGATCAAGAGTCGAGCTTCAATCGGATGTAACCGAACCCGATTAAAAATCGATAATACTATATCCTTATAATATTCGAATTATATGATAGGGTTAGGAGGTACCTGCTTGCGTTGGTGAGTTGCTGCTAGAGTTTTCTGAGCGTTTGCAAAAACTTCGATTCCAATGCTTCCAAACTGCTTCATGAAGTCGGTACCCTCCCTTTTAAGACGTGAAGGGGGGTATGGACGCGAATGGGTAAGATTAACAGTGATCTGATCCTCACGAGGCTTTCTATTGGCACACACCCGTGGCTCGAGCCACGCGTCGCTCCTGATTGAGATCCTTCTCTCGAAGGATCGGTCGCTCAATCGAGGCGAGCGACATCATCCATGCGCCGCTCGAAAGGAGTACGATAGGGCTTTGAACGAGCGGCGTGCGAAAAGGGATTAGGGTAGGAGGATAAGCAACTTGCCGTATAAGATAAAAAAGAAAGAAAGATTGTTTATTAATTAATTAATTAGTTTAATAAATCGATTAATAAATTCTTTTATTTAATTAAATTTAAACAATTATATGCTTACTAAAAATTTCAGAAAAATTTGCTCTTAAGTAAATAAGAGGTGACAGATTCAAAAATACAGTCAAAATTTTAATCGGAGGTTGTTTTAATTATTTCATTTTTTAGGGTATCAAAAATACAATAAAATATTCACAAAATTCTAACGACTTCCGAAATGTTTCAAAACATCACTCCAAGCTAATTTGAGGGTGATGAGCGTAATGACGAAGTCTAATTTTTGATTTGCGGTCAATTTAAATAAGTTAAATTCCAGGGTTCCTAGAATTCCTAAAAATCAGGATTTAATCTATTTTACTCCTGATTTGGACTAGGTCTTTGGGGTGATCTCCTAATGACTTAATTAAAGTACTAGAATCAAAATCAGAACTTAGTTTAGTCTTAATTGACTTAAGTAACAACTTGTGTTGTTATATTCTGAATGAAAATATATTTTAAACTTTGATGATCAGTAAAAATTTCACACCTCACTCCATATAGCTAGTGCATCCATATTTTTAAGGCAAACACTGTTGCTGCAAGTTCTAAGTCATGCACTGGGTAATTCCTTTCATAAATCCTTAATTGCCTATATGCATATGCTACTACATTCTTCTCTTGCATGAGAACACATCTAAGCCCTACTATGGGCGCACCAGTATAACTTAATAATTTTTTATCTCTTGTGGTAGAGTTAATACATACGGTTGTTAATGTTTATTTTAACTGTTGAAAATATTCATTACATTGCTGACTCAAAATAAATGGAATTACTTTCTGTGTTAATTTGGCTAAAAGTACAAATATTTGTGAAAATCCATTTACAATTTTTTAATAATATTCAGCTAAACTGAGAAAACTGTGAATATTTGTCATTGTCTTTGGTTGAGGCCATTCCTGAATGGCGCTTATTTTTTTCTAATCGACCTTGATTTCTTCGGCATCCACTGCATGGCCTAAGAAAGCCATTGTAACAACTCAAGTTGTTACCTTAGTTAATTAGGACTAATCTCAGTCCTAATCTTAATCATAAGTATTAA
This sequence comes from Gastrodia elata, assembly GCA_016760335.1. NCBI lineage: Eukaryota > Viridiplantae > Streptophyta > Magnoliopsida > Asparagales > Orchidaceae > Gastrodia > Gastrodia elata. The sequence goes on along the minus strand of CM028672.1, from coordinate 755,715 downwards.
TTGAGTCATTTGGAGTCAACTCTAAGACCTAGTCCAAATCAGGAGTCAAATGGATCGAAACTTGATTTCTGGAAAATTCAGAAACCCTAAAATTTGACCTATCTAAGTTGACCTCGGATTAGAAAACGGACATCGCCATTGCGTTCGTTGACCCCAAATTAGCTAGGGGTGAAGTTTTCATGTCAATCAGAAGTCGTTAAAATTTTGACGAATATTTTAATAATAACATTTAATACCCCGAAATTTGGGAAAATGAAATACTCATCGGATCGAAAATCTGACCTCTCCATTGCGTTCCTCACCCCTAAATTAGCTAGGGGTGAATATTTGAGAATTTTCAGAATTTATTAATAATAAATGAAAATTTGTAATTAATTAATTTATAAATTAATATTATAATATTTAATATTTCAATTTTTAACGGCGCCGTCCCAGAATTACCCATGCCGTCCGCCACGCCCGACGGCGTCACCCGATGCCGCCTGATCAGGCAGGCCGATCAGGACCGTCTGATCGCGTCGAATCGGACTGTCCTAGGTCATCGTCCTCGGTGACTCCGCCTCCCTTCCACACGGCGTCCAGCCGCGGCCGCTCCCAACCAGCGTCCTCCAGCGCCTCGCCGACTCCGTCCCGCGAGCCTTAAGGCCTCGATCGATCGTTGATCCCGCCGTTTTGGCACGAACAGGAAGTATCGGGAGCCTCGATCGAGCCTTCATCCGTGAGCCGTTCGTCTCAGGTAACCTTCACTAACACCCCGATTTACTTCCAAATTTAATCTTGATTGTTCGCAAGCCTATTCCACGGACTAGATTAGATTAGGAACGGATTTGATCGATCGATCGATCGATCGATCGAATTTAGGAAACCCCAAACAGTGGATACCGTTGGGGAACCTTTCGCCGAGGTATCCCGTCTAGGGTTCGCCCTCGCCGCCGCCCTAGTGCGCTGTCGTCGCCATCCCGGCCATGGTCAGGTAGGGGACGTCGAGACCTATCCGACGACATGCAAACCGACGCGAGGCACCGACGGGAGGGCTGCCGTTCGTCGTGCCTTAGGCGCGGGCCCTTGGGGTCTGCGGGCGAGGAAGGCGAAGCGGCATTGGGCCGGGGTGGGTTGGACTCGGCCCGTGTCCTTGCATGTGGGCCGCGTGAGCCACGGTGCCTGAGGGAGTGGGCCCCACCGGTCCGTCAGCTGGCGTGCGGTGGGCCCCTCCAGCGCTCTGTCGCACCAATGCCAGGACGCCACGTGGCAGAGGTGGGCCCCGCCGCAGTCTCGCGGCCCTCTGCATCCGCCACGCGGCAAAGTGGCGAGCCCCGCAAGCAGCTCCGCGGCCAATAGCACTGCACCACGTGGCAGTGGCGGCCCCGCGTGGTCAAATCCTGCAGAAAAATAATAATGTTATATATTTATATATATAATATATATAATATATATATATATATATAATTATAATTAGTTAGTTTAATATTAATTAGATTAGTGTTAATATTAGAATTAATAATCTATTAATTAGGGATTAGTATTAATTAGATTGTTATTAATTTAGTAAATTAATCAATCTATTAATTAATATTAATTTAAATAAATTACATAATTATGATAATTTACATATATGGTTAATATATATAGATGTATATATATATAATATTAGATTAGTTAAGTTGCTATTGATAGTTAATTAATTAGATTAATTAATATAATAAATTCAAATACTATTAATTTAATAATTAATAGTAGAATTAGTAGACTAACTCATAATTAATTAAATTAATCAATTAATATGTCAAGTTAATAGCAAATAGTAAGTAATAATTAAGACTAAATAAATAGTGATTAATATTTAATTATTTTGCTACAGTAAAAATATAATTTAATTAATTAATAGATTAATTATTATTAATTAATAATTAAGCCTAATTAATCACAGATTAATCGAAGATTAATAAATTCAGAAACCATATATATAACCTTAGGAATGAACAGTAAAATCATTTAATTTGAATAAATGAATAGTAAATTAATTCAAATTGTATTTTTGATTAATAAATCTTAGAAGTTTAATAACTTTTTATAGGATAGTCCAAACATAGCCAATATAGGTCTCAAAATACTCAAAAAAATGTAATAAATCAAATAACGTAATGTAAAAATTTATTTTAGGGACACATAACGAGGTAACATTTTAGGACCACTTTGGATCACATAACTTTTTACCCAATTATCAGAACATAGTCAATATGGGTCTTAAAATGCTCAGAAGAGTGGCCTCATCACTGTAGTAGTATTAGTTTTCCCATTTGGACATGAGGACAAAAAGTCACCCTAGAATTCTTAGTGAAAATGACCAAAATGCCCCTAGACTTCAAGCAGCCGTAATCTAGTCAAATCAACTCCAATTTTAAAATTTAAGATGCTAACCAGTCTATAATTTCAATGTAATCAATAAAATAAAATAATATTTATGATCTAAACCCTAGAAATTTAGGTAAATGACCAAATTACCCCTTGCCTTGTTTTGGTCATAACTTGACTATTTTGAGTCCAATTTGGGACGTACTTACTGTCTATCTTCAAGTTAGACAGTAAGGAATCAGTTGAAACTAAGAGAATTCAATTCTGACCCATAAGTCAAAAGTTGAATTTTTGACCCTTAAAGTAGGGGCAAAATGGTCATTTTGCCCTAAGTTTGGACTAAGTACCCCTAACCTTTAGTTAACATTCCAAATCACTAAAACTAATGTTATAATCATCTTAACGACACTTAAGTGAGTGAAATCAACCCTTAGATCAGATTTTAGGATTCTTCTAAGTCTTAAGCACTACACCTTAAGGACCTTTCCTGAGACTAGGACTAGATCATATGTTAGAGTTTATTTATTGGGTAAAATTGGGTTACCCAATGGGTGAAACCTTGGTTTTACTAGTTTCTAGACTTTTCTTTTATTTTACAACTTGTTCTGATTATTTTGTCTTTAAACTTTAGATTTAAGATATGAGATTTATCCTATTATGTTTGATTACTTAATAGGATTTGCCTTTACTAGTAGATCACTTATAAAATAAAACCTAGAACTTAGGTCTTATCCTCTTTAGATTATGTGATTAAACCTAAATCTCGTAGTGTTTAATCCATAATCTATATGGTTAGAAGATCTTGATCAGATCTTAGTTAGAACGTCTAAATTCACAAAATTAAGATGTATGATTTATGAATTTAACTCGTAGTCGTCTATCTGATTGAACTAGATTAGAACCTGATCAGTTCTAATCTTTTTTAACTTATAAGGATGAATTTCTGAGTTACACTTAATAGTAGGAAAATGGTGATCCTGAACTTGTGTAACTTAGAATGGTTAAGTAGAAAACAAATGATATCACCATGTTTAGTAGAGTCCCTTGCTTCTATTTGATATTTTGTTGCTTACGCATTCCTTATACTTTTATGCCATATTTTCTTGAGCATATCATATAAGACTTTTGATGCATAAATAAAATATTAGGAAGATATGGAGACTCCTTAGATTTTTGTAAAAATATTAAAGTGATTAATGAAAAGATAATAATTTGATGTGTTTGAGCTGCCTCTCAATATTGCCTTCTGACTGCCTAGTTGACTTATATCACTAGGGGAAGGCCTATGTTTTGTTGTGTGCTGTTTGTCTAGTCTCCTTGTTGACACTAGGGGTACACCGTTGGTGCCCTAGTCGTACTGGTACTAGGAACTGCCCTAGCCGTACTGGTGCTAGGATCCTTCGATTATGCTGTTGATGCCTTAGCCATACTGGTGCTAGGATCCGCCCTAGCCGTACTAGTGCTAAGAAACCTTCAGCCTTTCTGGTGGGCTAGATTAGCTTATTTCTGTATGGTAGATTGTATACGATATGTTTATACACCCAGTTGATGTTTGGTTACCTTTCAGTATTCTTATTCAGTCCAGCTATTTCCTTGTACTGCTTTTATATATATATTTAGGTTGTTAGAATCTTGCTGCTATTTATATATCCTAGTGTTGAGTTCTTTTATTTAATTGGCATTTTCTTTTAAATCCCAGCATGTTTAGGTTGTAGCATCTTTCTTACTACACTTATTGTTTTATGTATATTTATATGCTTACCTTATTTAGCTTGCATGTAATGCATGTCTTAGCCTCTCCTTTGCTTAAAGTTATAAATGATGCTTTATAAGCTTTTCCTTTCTTTTGTACTGTTTGCTGCTCCTTTATACATATTATTGCTTAGAAGTCTTAGAATGGTGATATTACATAACACATAAAACTTATCAGCTTAAAATATACTTAAAACAATTGTCTAACCAGATTTTTCTTTTTTAGATGGGGCCCTACATTATGAAACCGACAATGGCAACCCTCTTCAGTTAGATGAGCAGGAGTTAGGAGTGGAGCCATACCCAGAGGAGGAGCCCGTGGAAGAAGTCATTATTTAGCCTTTATTTCTAAGTGAGGATGAGAGTCTTTTTACTTTTATTATTTGAAACTTTAAAATGATGTAATAATACAGGTACTGGTGACTATGTACTTAGATTTTATACTTATGTTCTGAGATACTTTTCTTTATATTTATGTTGTGATGCTTGGATGATTTATATTAAAAATCACTTCTACACTCTATATTTTACTTAGATAGTGACTGCATATTAATTCTATGCTTACTCCTTCCCTTATTAAGTGGACTGTGGATTTCATCCTAATCCAATTATAAGTGGAGGGTTAGCTAGAGTGACACACCACCCCTTAACTTAATTCTTGTGGATTAAGGGGTGGGGCGCCATAGCTATGGATTCCAGTCAAAATTCATATTTATAATATTTGGTGTATAACTGGTGATGTTTTAGAGTTTCCAGAATGGCTCTCAGATAATTTTCATATTCTTCCTTACTCTCAAAATAAATTAGAATATTAACGATGAATACTATTATAAACTTATCCAATACAGTCTAAGAATTCTTTGCATCAAGTTCATAAGATGGATGGAGCATTGGTTATACCAGATAACATGACTATGAACTCATAATGCCCATAATGAGTTTTCAATATTATTTTGGAATATCTTCATCTTTGTCTCTTAATTAATGATAACTCGGTCTTATATTTATCTTAGAAATATCTTAGCTCTAACTAATTGATTAAATAGATCATCAATACATTGTAAATGATACTTATTCTTAATAGTTACCTTATTGAGTTCATGATAATCGATGCACATTTGCATCAAACCATCATTTTTCCGTACAAAGAGCACTGGGGAACCCCATGATGACATGCTTTAATCAAATCAAACTTTGTTCCTCAGTTCTTATAGTTATGCGCTTAACTCTTGTAGTTCTTTGGGTTCCATGCAGTAAGGTGCATTTGTTAATGGTTGAGTGCTAGGAATTAACTCAATTAAGAATTTGATTTCTTTTACTGGTGGTTATTCAGATAATTCATCAAGGAATACATCTTCAAACTCTATTACAATTTGAGTGTCTACTAAGGAAACTTTTTCCATTTTCCCCTATCATTGTTACTAAGTATGCATGACACTGCTTTTGACTCAATTACTCTGCTTGTGAAGTGCTGATTAAAGATGTTGAAATGCCTAATTTTCCCATAAATACTTTAAGATATTTCTCACCCTTGATAATAACCTTATTTCTTTAACATCAATCATAACTTTATGCTTGCTGAGCTAATTCATTCTTAGAATAATGTCAAAATTTACTATATGCAGTACTATCAGGTTTGCTTTATATGCCTTGCCATTAATTGGTATATTACAATCGTAACATTTTTGTGCACTCATGGGGCACCATATGGTAACTCGACATTTAAGGCTTTAGCTAAGTTGTAATGTGGTAGGTCAAGAATTTTTACAAATCTTTCTAAAATGAACAAGGGGCTTGCACCAATGTCAAATAATATGCCACAAGATTTGTCATTGAAATGTAAGGTGCCCAGGGTTTAAAATGAAAGATATTTCTTGCTTTATTTAAATATAATGTGAAAGATATTTATATATCCTCGCATATGCAGCTTGCTAGGGAGCAATTGGTCTTCCCCTTTAATTAGCAACTGGTGCTTTAGAAGTAATGGGTGGTCCTCTCCTTTGTATTGGAGTTGTTGTATATATATGAGCTAGTTTTGGCTGCTTGTGTGAGTTCTTGCCTTCCAGCTGGTATGGGTGCTTATTATTGCATCTAAGAAGAATGAGTGATCAACTGATTGTCCACTGTACGGGTTTCTTGACATTGCCAAAAGTTGTGACCAGATCATCCACACGTATAACATATTCCCTCCTATGATAATAATCACAAGGATGCAGTCAGTTGCATTTCCCAGTAGGTGTTTTGCCGAGCTATTTGATAAACCCGCTTGAGGCGGTATGAGAATTTGTTGTACATGTGCAGATGGGGTCTTTTTCTCTGCTCTTCAACTTTCTCTTGTTCCCTATGTTCTAATATCTTTGCACTTTTAAGTATGTCTGAGAATTTTAATATTCGAAGAGTCATAAGTATTTTCTTGATAAAAAATTTCAATCCTATTAAAAATCAGATGCATTGAACAGATTTGGTGCTAACTAGTAGTGGTGCATAATAAATACCCTTTGAAATTCAATTTCATACTCAGCGACACTACGATTGCTTGACATAACTTCATGAATATATTTTCCATGATGACTTGAGCAGAAGGAGGGATGAATAGATATTCTAAGTATCTATGCCTACAAACTATAACTTGCAGTGGTTTTCCACTAGCATTTCGCTTCTCCTTCCAACATAAAGATAGTTAATCTAATTATAACTGTATGCGGGCATTTCATGATAGTTAGTATTTTTCCTATCTTCTTTATTCAATCTTCAATATCCATTAGGTTATGATGTAGTCAGTATTTGTAGCAAAAATATAGTGTTTAAACAGTCATATCACTATATATTTTCCTATACTTTGAGTAGAAATTGATGTCTTTTCAGGAAAATGAAGAAAACAAATTGCAAAGGCTGATTTACTAAATTCTAGACAAAAACCGCCGCAGCGCATGGCTACAGCTCGCCATGGCGTCCTCTTAAAATTGCTTGACCTGGAAGTTACAATTGCAGACCTGGAGCACGATCGTTGTAGCGCGCCATGGCTCTCCATAACGCGCCACAAGCGTCATAATTGATAAGAATAAATTAAAACCTTAATAAATGAGTTATTGAATAGTAAAAATGCAAGTTGCACCGCTACAGCGCACTACAACATCATTTCTCGTTAATTATTGAAATCTTATAAACAAGTAATTGAATAGTGAAATCGCAAGCTGCACACCGCAGCGTGCCACGGCGTGCCTCAGCGCGCTACATCGTCATTTCTCGATTATTATTTGAACTTTATAAACAAGTAATTGAACAGTGATCTACAGAGTCGTCCGCTGTAGCGCGCTGCCGCGGGTAAATTTTTATTTTATAAAACTATAGTTAAACTATTGGATAGTAAAAATTGCAAGTCGTCCGCTATAGCACGCTGCAGCACGCCTCAGTATACATTGTAGTGACCAAACAAATAGATACTAACTTATATGCAGGAAGAGCGTTTGGAGCACTGCCACCACAGCACGCCGTAGCGGAACAGTAATTGAAACATCGCTGTCATAGTGCGCTACAGCGGAACAGTGATTGAAACACCACTGCCACAGTGCGCCGCACCGGATGGCCCCAGGATTTTCCAGAAATAGTAATTAAGGTGGTATGGGGAAGGCCACAAAAATATGACCTTTAGCCTCCCCCAACCTCTTGAAAACTAATATATTAAATCCCTACTGAATCCCATCAGTTAAACAGATAAAAATATTATAAGTGATTAGAATTAAATGAAGGAAGAGAAAATGTCACACACTAAAAAATTTAAGGCTGAGTGCATCCCTATTTAAGGGCCAATCTCAGACCTTGAAAGGGTTGCAATCTTGGCTACTCAAAAGACCTAAAAGAAAGACTGCAAGAAGAGAAAGAATGAGAACTCTCTAGGGGGAAGAGAGGACGAAGAATAGAACATAATAAAAGATAGCAAAGAACGAAGGGTGGAGTTTCTAGATGACAGCGTAGGAGAAGTAAAGAGAATCCCATAATTTCTCCAGGTGATTCATTGTATTTTCTTAAACTCCCTTGATTAATTTCTTACCGTGAACTGATGGCGACGTTCACTTTCCTTGCATGTATGATCTTTCTTGCTTAGTAATGATAGGCTAAAAACCCCTTGGAGAGGGTTGAGATGTAGTTGTATAATTATGTAAGGGAAATATTTATTGTATGATGATATTATTTAAATGTAATAAAAAACTATTTATGTTCTTTAATTTTCATATTGAATGATGAATGCTTGGATGAACTGAATTCTTATTTATTTTAATTAAAAGAGCTTGTGTTCCAATGCTCATCAATTGGGTAAGAGCAAGGAAGGTAGTGCGAGTCGAGCTGAGAATTACATGACAGAATTCTCAACGCTCACTTGCACCCTCCCTTAATAGCTCTCCAAAAGATTGAAGCATGAGAACCAAGCTCTCCATTACTTAGCTCTGCTACTTGACAAAGCAGAAAGGATGAGAGAATATTGGAGATTTTATGGATTATGTGATAAAATGTATTGACCCAATGCATCCTCCCATTTAGCTAAACTGCGTGTGAAGCGCTAGATGCACGGTAATGGAATATTGCTTGTGAGATCATTATAATTAAAAGATATTTTGGTAACTTAGACTTAGGGAATCAAAATCTAACTTATTGAATCATGTCTCTAAGAGTTTATGTGATAAGGAGGAACCCAAGAGGAGTTCTCTTGTGCACTAAACTTGAACCCAATGTAATTGAAGGATACTTCAATTCACAATGGGTTCACTTTGTTTAATGAAGCAATTAAATTGAACATCTACATTTAAACAATGAAGTTATATAACCAACCATTGCATATGTTACAACAAAATCTCAACTTCTCTCCTTTTAATCCAATCATATCTTTACTCAAGTCTTGTGTATTGCCTAATTAGGAACCACAAAAATCAACCAAATTTGTCATCTAAATATTAGTGAAAGAAAAATACAACTCAGTATCAAAATAATTGTTCCCTAAGGTTTGATAAATCTTGGAAACTAAACTTCCTACTTATTACTTCAGACCACGTAACACTTGCGTGCAAACGTAGATATGTATTTCTGTCTGTCATGTTAACACTTCAGATGGCTTACAGTAGTCCATTTATCTCAATGCTTTAAAAATGGGTAGTTGATAGTATAGAGAAGTAGAACTATTTATATGGGGTATTTATTATGTATAAAACCTTAAAAATGTTTGATTTGAGTACGATGCGCTCCAATAGAGCATTCATAATTGTAGCACCCTGCTCCTAAGTCCATAATCATTAGACTAAGGAGGGAAGCTTCACTCTAGCAAATCCCTCACTTATTATTGGATTAGATAAGATCCACAATCCACTAATAAGGGAAGTAGGTGCACAGAATAAATACACGAGATGTAACAAACCAAGTTATTACCCTTGTCAATTAAGACTAATCTCCATCCTAATTTTGATCTTAAAATATTAATCAAGTCATTAGGAGTCATTCACTAAGACCTAGTTCAAATCAGGAGTCGTCAAATAGATCAAGTCCTGATTTTAGTGGAAATCCAGAAAACTTTGGAAAATAACCTATATAAGTTGACCTCATATCAAAAATTAGACTTCTCCATTATGCTCATTGCCCCCAAATTAGCTAGGGGTGATGTTTTCGAGGTCAATTGGAAGTCGTCAAAATTTTGTCGAATATTTTAATAATATTTAATACCCCAAAATTGGAAAATTAAATACTCGTCGAAATTAAAATCTGACTTCATCGTTGCGATCTTCACCCTCAGATTAGTCAAGGGTAAAATTTTGGGATTTTTCAGAAGTCATTGAATTTTCTTGAATATTTTAATATATTTAAATTAATTAGAAAATTGATGTATTTATTTTGACCTCAAAATTAAAATCTGACTTCGCCATTACGATCATCACTCCCAAATTAGCTAGGGGTGATTTTTTGGACGCATTTGGAAGTCGTCAGATTTTTGCAAATATTTTAATATAATTAAATACCCCGAAAAATAGAATAATTAAATAATTGTCGGAATCGAAATCCGACTTCGCCGTTGCGATCATCACCCCAAGTTAGCTTGGGGTGAATTTTTGGGAATTTTGGAACGCGTTTCTAAAATCAGAATTTTTAATTAATTAAAGGAATAAATTGTTATTTATTCATAATTGTATTTTTTCCTTTTCCTTCTTTCTCTCTCCTAGTTGGCTATTCCATTCGGCTGGCCCTTACCTCCACTTTCAGCTAACCCATCTCCTTCTCCTTTATTAATTGAAAGTCTTGATGGCTATGGCAATCCCTCTTCCTTCCCCCTCCTTAATGGTAAGGTTTGATGGCTATGGTCATCCCTCTTCCTTCCCTCCCTCCTAGCTCATGATAGCTTTTCCCCTTCCTTCTCCTCCTATAAATGGAAGCTCAGCTCTTCCATTCTATTTTTGGCTATCAAAATAAAGCTCCCAAGCTTCCACCCTTCCCCTCATTGTTGAGCTTTGTGCTAAAGAAGAAGAAGAAGAAGAAGAAGTACCTCCTCCAAGCTTTCGAAGGTTCCTTCTTCCTCTTCTAAAGGCTAAGGTACCCATTTGTTCTTCTTCCTTGGTCATTTCATTCCTCTATTATGCTTATTCGCATATTTAGACATCCATGATTAAGTATGGAAGCCGTTATAGTTCTTCAAAGTAATATATCGCATGCTCTATTTTTTGTCCATTCTGCACACTCTTACCTTTATCACCATTGTTCATATAGCTAGGATGATCCGTTCATATCAATTTTAGTGTCAATGGAAAGGTATCGGAAAAACCTTTCCATTGATATATGGCACCGCTCATGGAATACTTTGGATTAAGAGTATTTGAGCTTGAAATGTGACCCTTCACGATTTTTGCACATGCGAAATCACCGTCGGGAGCTACAGCACGCCGTAGCGTCCAGAAAATTCATTTGACCATATCTTAGTCATTTAGACTCCAAATCCAAAAATTTAAAGTTTTAGATAGATTAGAAGTTTAGTACCAATAATAATCTAAAATAATATTTAGGTTCTAAGCCCTAGAAAAAAAAGGAAAATGACCAAAATACTCTTAACCTTAATTAGGTCATAATTTGACTAAATGAAGTTCAATTTGGGTCTACTTCTAGTTAAAGTACTTAGTGTGATTTAGGGAAGCTATAGCCACTGAGTTTGCTGAATTTGTACATCAAATGAAAAAGTTAGCTTTTTGACCCCCTTAGCTTAGAAAATTACTAAATTACCCTTAGAAATTGAAATGACTATAACTAATTCATTAGACCTCAAAATTTAGTGTTCTTAGACTTTATAGAATTTTTGATCATTTATTTTAAGTTTTGAGCATAAAATCTCATATAAATATATTAAAGTGGGTCAAAACTTAAAAGCGATGCAAAAGCTACAAATGAAATAATTAAATGAAAATAATAATATCCTTCATTTTATTTTAGTAAAATTATCAATATTAATATTAAATTATTTATTTATTTTATGTATTAAAATATAACAATGTTTATTATTATAAGTAATAATATATATATATATATATATATATATTAAATGAAAAGAAAAATAATATATTGAAAGTTATAGAAATTAAAAAATATATACATATACAAAAAAAAGGAAAATGATATAAATGAAAGTTGCAGAAATTAGGAAAATATATATATATATAGAAACAAAATAACTGAAAAGAAAATTGCAAAAATTAGAAAATATATACATATATAAAAAAAATGACCAAAATAAAAGTTACAAAAATTAAGAAATATATACATATATTAAAAAAAAAATTTGCATAAATGAAAAATAATAATAATAGTAATGATACTAACATTAATGATAATAATAATAACAATAATAATAATAATATTATTATTATTATTATTATTAAAAGAAGAAGCAATAGAAAGAATATAAAATATTTCATTTCTTACTCTATCTTACTGTTTAATGAGGCTTTATTGGAGATCAATAGAGGGAATCAGTGGTGGCTGAAAAAGAGAGGGAGGATGTGGATGGGAGAAAAGGAGTGGGGGAGTGGAGTGAGGGAGGAGAAGCAAGTGCGGGGTAGGGTGTGAGGAAAAATGGGGGGGGGGGGTATATTTATAATATTTTTTTCTCTCTTTATCCATTGTTTGGATGAGATGGATGAGAGATAATTTGTCAAAATTGGTTGGAGTGTTCAATTTGATCTTCTCTTCCTCATTCTTAATTTTTTTTTTTTATTTTTTTCTCTTTTCGATTTCTTTTCCAAAAATAATAAAACTTGACACAGAGGTGTATCCTGATGAGAAAAACATAGTCGCACAGAAACTTTTCAATTTGGAGTAATATTTTATTTTTTATTAATTTCTGAAGATAAAAACTTCAAAAACTAAATTATGGTCAATCCGAGCATTAAATTCGATGAAACTTTTTTTATAGTCTTTTATAATAATCTTAATCCAAGGGCACTAAAATTACTGAATTTGAATTTATATTTAATTTTCTCAATTTTTTAAATTGAAATAATTTATAAATTAATTCAAGAGTATTTGTTATCTAAATTTCTCCCAAACTTGAGCATCATAATCATAAAAATATACTCTATCCAATAATATTTTTAGTTTTTCTAATTTTGAAGTCACTCGAGATCCTAATTTTTTAGTTGGGTTTAATTATAATTATCCTAATAACGACTAATGTAGTTACAACTACCACATGTGTAACAATCCAAGTCATTATCATGATAATTATGGCTAAACCTGAATCAAAAATAAAATCCTTAGTTACTTCAAAATTAGAGCAAACTAAAAATACCATCAGATAGAATATATTTTATGATCGTAATGCCCAAGTTTGAGAGCAATTTGGATAATTTATACTCCTAAATTAATTTCTGAATTATTTCAATTCAGTAAATTGAGAAAATTAAAATAAGTCCAAATTCAGCGATTTAATGCCGTTGGATTAAGAATACTAAAAAATGCTACACAAAGACCTTCGTCAACTTTTGAGCTCTGGATTTATCATAATTAATTTTGCAAGTTTTATTTTTAGAAATTAATATAAAATTAAATATTGATCCAAATCAAAAAATTTGATGCAAGTGTGTTCGTCTCATCAAAATACACTTCTATGTCAAATTTCATTGTTTTTGGAAATATTGGAGAAGAGAGAAATAAGAGAGTGAAGAGGATAAAAAATGAGGAAGAGAAATTCAAATTGAACACTCTAATAATTTAAGATAAAGAAGCTAAATTCTATCATAATTGAAGAGAGAAAAAAAATGAAAAAAAATTAAAACTTTTTTATAAATACCCCCTCCTAAGTTTGGGAGCAATCTGGATAACGGATACTCTTAAATTAATTTCTGAATTATTTAAATTCAGTAAATTGAGAAAATTAAATATAAGTCCAAATTCAGCGATTTAATACCGTTGGATTAAGAATACTATAAAAAGGCTACACAAAGACCTTCGTCAAATTTGAGATCTGGATTTATCATAATTAATTTTGCAAGTTTTTATTTTTAGAAATTAATATAAATAAAATATTGATGCAAATCGAAAAATTTTGGCGCAAATGTGTTAGTCTCATCAAAATACACTTCTTTGTCAAATTTCATTATTTTTGGAAATATTGGAGAAGAGAGAAATAAGAGAGCGAAAGAGGATAAGAAATGAGAAAGAGAAAGTTAAATTGAACACTCAAATAATTTAAGATAAATAAGTCAAATTTCTCATAATTGAGGAGAGAAAAAAAAATTAAGACTTTTTTTATAAATACCCCTCCCCATTCCTCATCGTCCCATTCCCCCACCCACCCCCACTTCTTTGTTCCCCTCTTTTCCCCCCTCTACTCTTCCTCTCTCTTCCTTGGCCACCACTGATTCCTTCTGTCGACCTCCAGTAAAACCTCATCAACAATAAGATCGAGTAAGAAATGAGTAAGATAATGAAATTTTTTTATTCTTTTCATTCTTATTCTTCTTTTATTAATAATAATAATGTTGTTATTACTATTATTATTATATTTCCATTTATGCAATTTTTTATTTTTATATATCTATAGATTTCATAATTTTTGTAATTTTCATTTCAATTTTTTTTTAATATATATATGTACTAATTTATGCAACTTTCATTTCAGTTATATATATATATATATATATATTATATATATATATATATACAACTTTTATTTCAGTAATTATATTATATATAATTTAGACAACTTTCATTCATTAATTATTATATATATATATTATATATATTTATATATATATAGTATTTCTGTAACTTTTATTCAGTTATTTAATATATATAATATCTATATATATTCAATTTCTGCAACTTTTATTTCAGTCATTTTCTTATATATATGTATATATATATTATAATTGTTGCAACTTTCTTTTAGTAATTTCTTTCTATATATATAGATAATATATTAAAATAACTGAAATAAAAGTATAGAAATTTATTTTGATAGAGAGATAGAAAGATTCGAAGGAGACAAATTTCAGAGGAGGAGAGATATAGAAGATGCGGAAGGCGACAACGGGGTAGGGCAAGGAGAAGATGATATAGAGATATATAGATAGTAGAGAGGTATTAGAATTCTACAATTTTCAGGCAGGTCATCTTTTATAGTAAGAGATATAGATATACATATATGACTTATAATAATAAAATTTTTGTTTTAAATATAAATAAATAAATAATATAATATTAATATTAATATTTTTTACTAAAATAAAATGATTGATATTATTCTTTTTATTTAATTATTTTATTTGCAACTTTTGACCTACTTTGATATATTTATATAAAATTTTATGCTCATAACTTGAAATAAATAATCATGCATCAGTATCATGAGTTCATTTAAGTTGATCTCAAATTTGTATAGACAATACGTTAGGCTAGGATAGGTTGATATCTAAATAAATATGGAGACTGCACATAATCTTTGAGGGAGAATATACAGTTAGCCAAGAACTCACATCTCAAATAATTAGATAGATGTATCTAACTCATCAATTATTTTATAACTTTGTCCAACATAATAAATATTATATATTATTGTATTTTCTTTCAGAATGAGCACATATCTTGAATATGTATATTGCATTTATAATCATAACAATTTTGCAAATATATCCTACTTAAA
This sequence comes from Gastrodia elata, assembly GCA_016760335.1. Classification (NCBI taxonomy): domain Eukaryota; kingdom Viridiplantae; phylum Streptophyta; class Magnoliopsida; order Asparagales; family Orchidaceae; genus Gastrodia; species Gastrodia elata. Next base: position 740,444 of record CM028672.1, on the reverse strand, counting down.
ATTGCATATTATTTTATTCGTATATGCTTTTCCTGCATAATTATGTCACGTAATATTATGTACAAATTTTGATATCTTATAAATTTTATTTGGATCTCTATGTCTTATTAATTTTTTTTTTCTTTTTTTTTCTTTTTTTCTTTTTTTTTTCTTTTTCTTGGTTTGTCCTTCATATATATATATATGGCAGATTAAGAAATATATCTATATTAAGTCTTTGAGGAGGAGCTGATGCAGAATGGAGTAACTTAATGCAAACTTTGATGCTTATTTTCTTATATTTTAAATTTTTGATTAATGTATAATAGATTTTATAAAATAATTATTATTTATGTTATGAATATATTTCTTTTATTATTCTAGTATTATGAATATTATAATAAATGTGGAAATATATATTTTATACTACTATAATTATAATGTTATACTAACTTTTGATATGATCAAGAAAAGTGAGCACCTAACGCTGGATTATCTAGGCTGACCCAGCGATAGGTCCCCACAACATGAAGCTACAGTTACAGCACCCAATTCCATGGTAACATAACACTGAAATGCAGCTAGCTGTAGCACCCAAAGAAAAACACACAAGCACCCAATTCACTACAACACAGCAATACCCAACACCATCGCTACTAGGAGTGTTGTTGCAACACCCAACACCCCCACCACACAATAATTAAAATACAGTTGTAGCACCTGACAGAAAAAGCTAGCCGCACCAACAGCACAAGTAAGTTTGAAAGTTGCACTATAAATCATTAATCATACAAAGTTTGCAATATTTGAAAGAAAAGTTACTTTAAGATTGAATTATACTCATGAATAGCTCTTCAAATTCATAAGCAAATAAATATAATTTCACCATTTGAAGTAAAGCAAGAACTTATTTCTTTTAATTGTAAATGTCATAGTAGTATACTAGCATGTCACCATTCTATATAAAAAATTTGTTTTGGCTACAAATTCAGAATATATTATTAATATTTGCTTCAAAATTCAAATCATAACTAGCAAAATTAATCGGACCAAATGTCTCAATGTATTAATCAATGATTTAAAGTTGTTGTTTTACTTCTCATAATCTTATATAATGAACTGATGGTAAACTAACAATTGATTTTAGAGATAAAAATATCAAATTTTAGAGATAAAATGAAAATAATAGCATTTTTAAATACTTTCAAAAAATCAAACAATAATTTGGTGAAAATATTGTTTTGCTTTTCATAATTTCATCTGATGAACATTATGATAACTAAAATCGGTTCTCTAGAGATGAAAACATCAGACTCTAGAGATAAAATGAAAATAATGACATTTAGAAATATTTTCTGAAAATCAAACTAGCAATCGGTCTTTAGAGTTTATGGAATAAAAATATAAATGAAAACAATAGCCTTTTGAGATTTCTTTCTAAAAATCAAACAATAATTTGTTAAATTAATTTTTTACTTCTCATAATCTCATCTAATGAACATAATGGTGAATTAACAACATGCCTTTAGAGATGAAAACTTCACGCGATCGAACTAGCAATGAAAAGGAGAGAAAATTTGAAAAGTGAAAACAAGAAGTTATTCTTACTGAAACAAGTTTTCGTTTTACTCTGATTGACAAAGAACGAATCAAGCCTGTAAGCGACGACGCCAGTAAACTCGAAACCAGTAAATGACAAAGCAAGAATCATAAATGATGAAGCCACAGTAAGCAACTAGTGATGAAAGGAGAGAGATCGATAAAGAGACAATAAAAGAGAAAAATATAACTGTTCGAAATCGCACCGTCAACACGTACAGGTCCTAAATCGCACAAACTCACGTGGGATTTTAATGAACCGCGTTGTTCGTTTGAAATCGGACAGTTTTATGGTTCAGCAATCGAACTATAAAACGGTCGGTTTTCCCGATTTTGCGCAAACAGCTAAACCGAGAATCCGGACCGATTCCCGGCGGTCGAACCGACTGGTTGGTTCAATTTTGTTTATCCCTTGATTTTAATACATATATACACAACACTCTCCGCTGCATCAATTTTGTCTATTTAGTGCTATTCATTTCTAGAATAATAGTATTATATGATAAGATAAGAACACAATTATTTATCCTTTATTTTGCTTCAAAATTTTTTAAATAATTAATTTTAAATTTGACTATATATATATATATATATATATATATATATATTTAGGCTTTGCATATAAAAATAAATAATTATTATTTTTTATGAGAATTATTTTTCTTAAAAGCTCTTAACTCAATAAGATAATAAGTTTAGAAAATGATATTCTTACATAAGAATATACATTAAAAAGTATTCATGATCAATATAAAGTTTTTTTTATTTTTAATTTTTGCATATGGGCACCACAAAAAAATATATTCAACCAATAATCTATTTACACGTTAGATTAATATATCATCTATATATTTTTGTGTATATTAGTGTGTAAGTATAGCAATACTCTAGGTTTATGAGATCCATCAACTCATAAACATTGAATATTAATTAATGAATAAAAAAATAACATTTATAAAATATTATATTAAAATAATATAAAATTTAAAAATTTATCACTAAATCATTGAATGCCAAAACAATGGTAAGAACAGGATAAATTTGTAATTTTTTTAAGAATATACACAATTAATAAAAAAAATTAATACATGTGCTCAAATAAAAAATATATTATACTAATGATATAATTATATATAAAATTATCACATTATTTTTATTTTATTATATATATGATAATGTAAATTTTGATATGATATAATTATATTTTTATTTTGGAATTTTTTCTTAAAATAGATATTAGTAACTAATAATAAGAGTGAAAATATTTATAAAATAGTTATTTGTGCAATAAATACAAATGTTAATAGATTTATTACAAAGGACATAAAATTACATTTATGGATTATAGTTTGATTATTCTAAAACAAGAAAAAAATCAAAGTACTGAAAGATCATTCTAAACACTAAACAAGGGAACAACTGTATTCAAAGCTTTAGAAATGTCATATGGCATTTTTCTTGAAGTAGCCAACAAAGCAAAATTAAATATTGATAATATTCACTATGGGTTGTTTGACATGTTGAAAAACAAGTGTTTAGTAATTGATTACAGTGTAATCGAATTATTTTACTATAAGGATGGTAATATTTAGAGTGTGGTGTTTTCGAATGAGAATCTTCGTGCTATTTGAACGGGTTGCATCGTATCTGAACAAATCTTCATGAGATTCGAAGGAGAACCATAAACTGGTGTTCTTCATGTAATATTTATTTCAATATCTCTCATAGTGAATTTTGTTATGGTGTAGCTCATGATTTTTACTAATATTAGATTTTTGCACTTAAATCTAATGCTCATTGTTGTTTAAATTTTTGCTATATGTGATTTGTGTTTCATTTTTGCTCCGATGATAGAACGTTTGTCAAAAGGAATCGAGATCCTCTCCGCGTTCGTCGAAACGAATATATTCGAACGAACGAGAAGAAGCATCGACCGATGGATCGAACGAGCTGCCCTGCCTAACGAGAGAAAAGAAGAAGAAGATACAAGCTCTTATGATTCCCAACCCTTAACAACGGACGCTCTAAAAATAATAAAAACAATAGCACCCTCTTCTAATGACAGAAGATGCATACTCATATGTCACTAATCTAAAACATCTTGGGTTAGAATAGATGCAAACCGAAACTATATTCGAACTCAAAGCACAGCTTAAACTCACTCACAATCTGCTCATCTAATGTTATTGGGTGTTTGGTAGCACAACTCATCCTCCTTCAATGCCATGACTTTTTCACATGGCTTTAATTAAGTTTAAATGTGTTTGGAACAGAGAAAGAGAGCCGAGAGAAAGAGAGAGAGAAGGAAATAAGAAGACTGTGGTCTTAGCTGTGAATGTTTGGAGGAATCTCTCATGGAGAGAGAATGGGATCGTGGTCATTTCTGCTGGAAGAAGAGGGTGAGTGAGTGGTAGAACGGATGCCTGCGGCTCTGTGTTGCCTTCTACACTTTTATCACTCTCTCCCTTCTTTATTGTATATGTCCTTAACTCTGCTGTGGCTGACCAACTCCATTTATTAGCTCCTCTGTTTATAATCAATTTCTTTGTCTTATATACACTCAACTCCTCTCTCCTTCACAACAACAGAGTAATCATTTCGGTCATGATGAGCACTCCACTCCCACTCTTTCCGCCACTCCTGAGAGATAGCAAAACCAAAGCAAGAATCAGCACAAAATATGGAAACAGGAGGCTTTCTCTTTGAGGGGAATGTTGTCTGGCTCGAGGTTCTTCTTCGTCACCTACCATGCAAATGGATCGAAGAAAAAACAAAGCTTTTAGATCTCGGACCAGGCTTCATTCCCCTCAATCTCAGCTTCCATCGTATACACACAACATATATGCGTCCCATACTTTCACCTCCTTAACTTTGCAAGATTCTTTCTCCTAAACTGTTTGCAGACATGATTCCTACTTTCTAATGAATATCTATAATTTTTTTATCGTCTGTGTTGAAAAGGCAAATACTGTGGAAAAAGGTAACAACATCCATAGCATGGACTTTACCCCAACAAAGACTTTCTTCTTCTTCTCTACAAACCCTTAGCTTCAACCTCTTATGGAAAGTTTCTATCTTTTGCAGTTCTTCTAATGATAGCAGTGCTGACATTATGATCATAAAAGCTTCTTTCTCAGGCAGTGCAGTGAGCCGAAGAGATTCAGCATATGAAAGGGATGCAAGGTTGCATACATTTTGTTAATCCTGAAATTTGAGAGACTGATCAATTTCTTAGAGATTCTTGTTTTGTTTTAAGAGGATAAAATGGATTTCTCTTCCAACAAAGATGAACTGAATTCTAAACTCAGAAGCCGCGCGATTTCTTTAATATATATATATATATATATATATATTCATGTCTTTTGGGATCTGAATCCAAAGTCATATCTTTTCACTTACTATGTTAATGATTTTCTCAATTAAATATTTGTAATAAATTTATAATTATAATTTTGATAATTAAAATTAATTTAACAATAAATTTTAAAATTTTTAATAATGATGAGATATTGAAGGGATATTATTGGAGGTATTATTCATATTTAAATTTACAATAATAAAATTTTACTTAAAGAGAAATGTTGTTTAGATTGGCTGATATAAAAATTAGAAAAACTTATCCTTAGATATCATTTTATTAATATTTATTTAATTAAATTAAAAAAAAATATTATTTAAATAAGAAAATGTTATGATTATATAAAAATATATATTAAAAGTATCTAGAATTAATTAGAAATTTTTTTTTTTTGTAATTTTTGTATATAGGTCTTATCAAAAAATGTATTCAATAAATAATCTACTTACACATTAAATTGACATATCATCTATATATTTTGATATATACTAATATGTAAGTGTAACAATACTCTTGAAATAATAGATTTATTAAGTATGCCTATGAGAAGTCAAATCAGACTCTTCAGTCCGTCTCTTCTTCCCACAATTCATTCCCTCATTTTCTGTTAAGTTTGAATCTAATTTTTGTAATTACACTAATCTGAACTCTCTTTGATTTCTTATTTATTTAAATGCTGCATTTAATATTTTGCATATCTCTCGAATTCTTAGTCCTTTTTTTTATATAATTTCTTAAATTCATTCAATTAATAATCATTATTATGATATATATTAAGTGCTCATTATTTTAATTTTTCTTAAAATTGACATTTTATAAGAACTTTATTTAAATAGTTATATGTTTAGCACTTGTAATTATAAATACATTAAATAAGTTATATATGTTGGCTTTATTTTTATATAAATAATAAATAAATTTTAACAGCAAAAAAAGATTTTTTAAATAACTCATTATTTAAAATAAATATATGACCCATAAATTTTTGAACTCTTAATTTATCAATAAAGTGTTCAATAGGTGACATGAATTTTTATAAATATAATAACCCTAAGTTATTATTCATACTTTAAATCGAAAAAATATTTTAATATAAATTTTGATATATTTCTAAAATTTTTTAAAAACTATATAATCTATATAACACATCATATAAGTTAAAAATATAAAAATAATATCTTTTTTTATTCATTATTATTTTTTTGAATTGCTATAAATTGTTATTTTTTATGGAATTTCATTTGATTGATAAAGTACGGAACTATATATTTTTATAGAGAAATACTATTTAGACTTGTTGACGTGACACTCAAAAATATTCATCCAATTAGATTTAGATATCATTTCATAAGTGTTTATATTATTTTTAAAGTTTGTATTGAAATAATATCCAAATTCTATTAAATAAATTTTTTTGAATGCCACATCAGCAGTCGCTCTAAATAGTATTTCTCTTTGACCGTTTAAATGAATAAATATATTATAATTAAAAGAAATATCACATTTCAAATTTATGTATGGTGGGATTGGTGAGTGAGAACCGTCGGCCTTAGGACTTTTGCTACATTAATCAAATTTGACGGTCGGAATGTATGTTTTGAATTCATGGGAATCTTATCTTATGGTGTAGAGATCAAGTTGATCATCAAAAGAGCTAACAATAGGTCTAGTTCTTAGACGCGCTCAAGCACCCAGTAGGCAGAACGATCCAAGCAGACATGAGGTTTGGCACTCAGTCGCACTCAAGCACCCAGCAGGCAGAAAGTATAACGCTCAAACGCGGTTGGCGCCCTTGAAGCAGAAACGCGAGCGCTCAAGCGCCCGCATAAATGTTTTCTCATGCTAACCTGTCAAAGCTGTCTGTGGCACTTTGAGTGCTTGATTTTGGGTCTTCTATATATTCTAATATGAAAGTGGTTATTCTGTGTGTCTAAAATCATGTGAGAGCTTTAAAGGCTAAAATCCTATAGTGGGAACAAGAAAAAATTTAAGAGAGAAGAAAAAGAAAAAGAAAAATTTAGAGGGTGAATCTCTTCTTCATCAAGGAGTTTAATAAGATATCTGTAGCACTGTAATCTTTTCTTACATAATGAATTTTTCGTGCAGTCGTGTGTCTCTGTGTTTTTCACATTCTTAGGACGTATATTAGTGTTTGTATGCTTACATATTTGTATTTGATTGTGTTGTGATTGACTCTTAGCAGTTATACTCAGATTCTAGTGCCAAATATTCACTCACAACACTGATTAGGGCTGACATTTTGACGCGAAACAATTGATGCAGACGAATTAGAGTAAAAATAGCTTTTTTTCTTTATTTTCATGTGCTAGATTTCGCATTCTTTAATGGTGTGGACTTTGATCTTTTTTATATACATAATAACTAAATATCCTTTTAGACAGGATTTATTTATAAATCATATTTATCACACTGTTGATTTCCCGACAAAACTTCTTAAGAATCTTTATATGAAAACGACAAAAAATTCATATTTTTCATATTATATTAGGTGACGGAGATAAGCAAATTTTTTAATAAAATATGATATTAATTATGTATTAAGATAATATTTGTATAATATATATTTATTTTCTCTAAATTCTTAAAATGTTAACAAAATAAAATATAATTCATAAAAGAAAAAATAGTTAAATTTTGCTTTCTCTTATAAAAACGCAGCCATTCGCCTCTTCAATCCATCCAATTGCCTCTCTCCCTTCTCAGAAACACAAAAGAATGTCAGGAGCCATAAAAACAGTTTGCCAAACCCCTCAGGCCATGCGCAGCCGCCGGGGCGGTGGCCGGCTCGGCCGCCTGCCAACGATCACCAGCCAATTAAACATCGCCAGAGGCAGCGCGGACATAACGTCCCATCTGCTGCGCTGCCTTCCGGCCCACGCCCCTCCTTCGGTCGCCAACCCAATGCGACGCCTCATCCTGTCTGCCCCACCGACGGTCGCTCCCTCTGTCTGCCTCGCCGCCGCCGAGCTCGTATCCGCCGCGCTGGATATCGCCGCCTTCAACGCCGCCTGCGCCATCCAGCTCATCCACGCCGCCGCCGCCGCCCATTCAGCCGTCATAAACGTCAAGGCGAATTCGGCCGACCTCATGTCCGGCTGCGCCCTCCTGTCAATGGGCTACGAGATGATCGCCCGAACGCCGGCCGACGATGCGGAGGCCGCCGGGAAGTTCGTCATGGCACTGATAGAGGTGACTGGGGCTGAAGCCGACGGAAGTGAGGAGGGGGAGTGCAGGCTGGCGGCATGCGCGGCGGCGTGCGGGGTGATTCTGGGAGGGGGGAACGAAGGAGGAGGCGGAGAGGGCGAGGAGGGTGGGGTTGCTCGCGGGGAGGAGGGAGTGGGCCTTGGCTGAAGAAGAATTGGATGGCTTCCAGGCCCCGGCGGGCTCCAGCGCCGCCTTCAGGCGCCTGCTGCACGACCAGAAAAGGAAGGCAGCCGCAGCTGGTGGGATTTAAGCCCTCAATTGCACTATTTTTATCGAAATTTTCACATATAATCAGCATATATACTAAGAGTTTGGCACAAAATAAGTGTAATACCAAAAAACAGTAATAAAAATATTATTGCAGAAAAAGAGAACTCACATTTTCGAACTTATTTCTTGTAAGACCCAAATTTCACTTCGTTATATTAAGCTTAAATATGACTTAAAATAATTTTATTAGACTCAAGACATCATTAAGAGTCTCACGGTACAATCCAGAGTCAAATTGTACAACGTCGGAATATTTTAATATTAAATTAATACATAGAAAAATAGAAAAATTATTTTAACATCGTATAAAAAATTCGAAGGAAAATTTGGATTCCTCACATCAAAATAAGCTAACTGTGCAAATTTCAAAAATTTTGAACCTAAAACGGAGAAAAAATGTGAACAATACATTTGGAATTTTTATTTAAATTGAATTTTTAATTAAATTCATTTTTCTAAATTAATTAATTCAGAAAATCAAAATTTCAAGAACCTCGGGGATCCGTTGTCCCGGCACAAGCACGAGATAACGCATACGTATCATATCCCGGTCAGACGACCCGCGGTCCCCGCCCAATCGTATCTGATACGAACCGTGGGATTGAATCCGACGGTTCACAACGCTCTGAACCTGCCCGACTGCCTCGTGACGGGCGTGGGTTCAAGAGAGCGCCGGCAACACCGCGTGTAATGCTTCTAATATAGGATTAGGAACCCAAGCAAATACTAAGGTGTTACCATAACACTTAACATTGAATCATAATGAAACCAATCCAATATCAAGTGCTATGTAAAGACACATTTAAATAGTAATAAGTGAAACTCTTAAATATCGATAAGCCTTTTCAGATAATGGTGGAGTTCCTAATAAGAACTCAAAAGCTAAGCGTGCTCAAGTGGGAGCACTCCCAGGATGGGGTGACATGTTGGGAAGTTATCTTTTGAGGGAAAAATTATGAGATATTTCTGGCTAAAGCGAACAATACCTTGGTGATTAAGAGTTTGGGCTGTTACAAATGGTATCAGAGCATACCATAGGATGTCAGATATAAGCTAAGTGCTATATAGGGCAAAGAAGCACTTCATGTGAGCAGCCTAGCCTCTCAAACCAATGATGGTTAAGGTGCTACATGGTTAGGGGTATCTCTTGAGCCTGTAGGAGCCACATTTAGTTCTATCTACCAAATGAATAATTCTTGGATTTATGTGTGGATACTAATTAGGACGTTAGTTACTTAAGTTGGAGAGATTATAAAGATCCATTTAAGTAGTAATAAGTGAAACTCTTAAACATCGAGGCGCCCTTTTAGATAATGGTGGAGTTCCTGATAAGAACTCCAATGTTAAGCGTGCTCAAGTTGGTACACTCCTAGGATGGGTGATATGCTGTGAAGTTATCTTTCGAGGGTAAAACCGTGAGGCATTTTTGGCCAAATCAAACAATACCTTGGTGATTAAGAGTTTGGGCTATTACAAATGGTATCAGAGCAGACCATAGGATGTCAAATATGAGCTAAGTTCCATACAGGGTAAAGTAGCACTTTATGTGAGCAGTCTAGCCTCTTAAACCGATAATGGTTAAGGTGCTACATAGTTATGGGCACCTCTTGAGCCTATACGAGCCACCTCTAGTTCTACCTACCCAATGAATAATTCTTGGATTTATGTGTAGATACTGATGAGAACGTTTGTTACTTAAGTTGGAGAGATTGTAAAGACCCATTTAAGTATTAATAAGTGAAACTCTTAAATATTGAGGCACCTTTTCAGATAATGAAGGAGTTCTATATAAGAACTCCAAAGCTAAATGTGCTCAGTGGGAACACTCCTAGGATGGGTGACATGTTGAGAAATTATCTTTTGAGGGAAAAATTATGAGGTATTTCTGGCTAAAGCGAACAATACCTTGGTGATTAAGAGTTTGGGCTGTTACAAATGATATCAGAGCACACCATAGGGTGTTATATATAAGCTAAGTGCCATATAGGGCAAAGAAGCACTTCATGTGAGCAGCCTAGCCTCTCAAATAAATGATGGTTAAGGTGCTACATGATTAGGGGTACCTCTTGAGCCTGTAGGAGCCACATTTAGTTCTATCTACCAAATGAATAATTCTTAGATTTATGTGTGGATACTAATGAGGACGTTAGTTACTTAAGTTAGAGAGATTGTAAAGATTCATTTAAGTAATAATAAGTAAACTCTTAAATATCGAGACGCCCTTTTAGATAATGGCGGAGTTCCTGATAAGAACTCCAAAGTGTAGCATGCTCAAATGGGTGCACTTCTAGGATGGGTGATATGCTGTGAAGTTATCTTTCGAGGGCAAAACCGTGAGGTATTTTGGCCAAAGCAAATAATACCTTGGTGATTAAGAGTTTGGGCTGTTATAAATGGTATTAGAGCAGACCATAGGGTGTCAAATATGAGCTAAGTGCCATACAGGGTAAAGTAGCACTTTATGTGAGCAACCTAGCCTCATGTAAAATACCATAAATTTTTTTCAAAATTATTTATTAATATTTAAATAATTTAGAACTCAGAATCAAAAACAGAGTCCGCCATTGGACTCAGCAACTCCAAATTAGCTAGGAATGTTATTCTGAGAATATTTGGAAATCGTTGATTTTCCCGAATATTTTTTGATCACTCAGAAATTTTCGTCAAATTAGGATTTCAATTTAAGTCAAATAAAAATGTAATAAAAATATTCTCTTATAATGCCTATTGAAAGGATCCTACTGCAAATATTTGAGCGCATTTGGGATCCTGGATTGTCCTGAATAAATTCATGAAGTTTAAACTTCAAAAACTAACAATATAAAAAATATAAATCGGAATTTGAAAATTTTTTTATATCTAAGTTAAGCATCATATTAGAATGTTATGTTTCAAGTTTCATTAATTTTCAAGTTTCCAATTTATCATAATTGATTTTTTTAGTGTTTCACTTAAAAATCAATATAAAATAAAATATTTGTCCAAATTCAATAATTTTTAAATGCGTGCGTTCATCTCGTTGAGACGGACATTTCGATACTAAATTTATAATTTTTGGAGCTCAAATGACTTCAAATCTTGGCTCAGAAAGTTCAGCCGTTTATTTTGATCCAAAGGCTTATTAAGAGCCTAAATTTTCTTAAAACCTTCATAACCTAAATCCTATTTTTGGACTCAGCCGAAAATTCTTCATCCTCCTACGCAAGCCGACCCCCTCAAGCGACCCTAATCCTATCTTCGCACGATGGCGCGACCCCTGCCCTCTCTCTCGCACGACAACACCTTCCATTCGCCTTATATTCTCTTCATTCCTCCATCTGTCGAGCCGAGACGATAGGATCCACCTCCATCCATATCCTTCGGCCATCACTCTTTATTAGGGAAGTTCGACAGCTGCGACATGCCCTCGTTATCATCAAGCCGAGCCATTCACTCGCCGAGCTTTCTCTCGCCGAGCCTCCATCTAGCCGAGAGCCTTCCTAGCCGGGCCTCCTCTTGTCGACACCTCCGATCGTCGAATGCCTTTGCTAGCCGAGCTGCTCCATCTCGTCGACTTCAACAGGTCCGAGACTTGGCCCGCTTCTTCTTACCATGAGCGAATACCTTATGACTAGTTTGAGTGAATCGTATCAATCAAGGTAGGATTTGCATTAAAATGTTTAGTAATATCTATGTGATTTTGTTTGCTATCTTCTCTTTTTCTCTTATTGATATTATGCATTACACTTCAAGATTGTTTGCTGAACATTTTTTTTCTGAAATGAAAAAGGTTAAATTGCATTTTACTTGCATGATATAGTTAATAATTTATAGGGAAATATGCCAAATTAGTCCATTAATTATTTCAATTTAACAAATTTAATCCCCAACTATTTTTTTTGTTGATTTAGCCCCCAACTGTTTTTGACCCGATTTGGTGCTCCAACTATTGTATTTGATCCGAATATAGTTCTAAATTGAGATCTAATCGATATCAAATTGAAACATAAAGAGATTAAATTGGGTTTAAATAAAATAATTGAGGACTGAGCTGGCCAGCGTGAAAGTTAAGGAGTTTTTTTTTTAGTTGCTTACAAGATTAGTGTCCACATTTCTCTGAAAAATGCTGAATATCATCAATTTATTAGAAATATTTGAGTTTGGACAGGTGCAAGTGTGTGTGTGTGTGCAGGCATATATGTGTATATATATATATGTTAGAAGTGTTTCTTGCATGGTTTAAGTTTCTTACACTAAGTTTGTGAGCAGTTTTTGTCATGTTACTAAACCCTATTTGTTTTAAGATTGCCCTTCTTTTAAATAAAATCACATGTTGCTTTTAAAATCAAATAAATCTAGTTTCTTTTATATTCAAATGCTAATTTTAACAATGTTATTCTTGCAGGTTGAATTGTAAAATTAATACAGGAATGCTAAATTAAATGCTAAGTGTAAAATGCCAAACAATTGGTAGAGCTTAAAATCTCAACAGATTATAAATGTGAAGTCATAAGTAAAAGGAATTGGGATAAACTTCTAATGAAAATTAAATTACATGAAGTTAAATCAATACATCAGCTTATTAAGCTTGCTTATTAAGTTTAATGCTCTATTTTTTTAGTTAGTTTTGTGCTCAACCTAATTTCAAGAAGGCTTTTGATTCCGGTAGCATAAGGTTTATTCTCTGTATTTTTGAGGAGAGATTTTTAAGAAAAGAGGTTTCCCTCCAATTTTTATTAAATGGGTCAAAGCATGTATTTGGGACAATTATTTCTTGATCATTATAAATGACATACCATTTGGTCTCTTTTAAGTCCTTAAATGGTATTTGGCACTGGTGTTCTTTATCTCTGTATTTTTTTTTACTTTGACAATGAATGAATTATCCTCTTTCTTTGCCCAATGCATGGCTATTAGTGATTTATTTCTATTGTTCTTTTAAAATACCTAGAATATGTTTCTTTAAAAGAATTATAACATAAGAACTTGTAAATAATATATACTAACTCTGTAGATGTTCATTAATAGAATTCTTATTGAAATGAGTTCACATAAGTAATATATGTCATTTTCTAACTCATAACATGTAGCAAATTTAACATCATCATCTTTATAATCTATCACCATTGTGTTTCAATATAATGCTATTGTTTTTTAACAAATGCTTGCTAAGATTATAAAGTTCGACTTATATATCAAAATTGTCACATTTTAAATATGTAAATATTTATGTGATCATAACTATCTTGCCATGTCCATCTAAAATATTAATCGAGACGAGAGATAAAATTAAGTGTGAATACTTGAAATGCACAAGTAATTAAAGAACCATCCAAACAATAATGAGTTATCCTTATTTATAAAGCAACAATTTGCCGATGCTTAAAATTATGAAAAGAACTAGTGAATGTTGTTGGAAACTGTTCATTACAAGTACGCTTGGAGGTAATTTAAGTATTTGGCAAGTTCATATTTGATTTAAGCACTTGCTTTCATATATATATATATTATAATTCTTAAATGAATCTATTGTTAAATTTTAAATAGGCTTGTTATTATCTCTAAACTAATATAATATGAACAAGGTTGAGTTATAAATTAATACAAATTTAACTGCTAAATTAAATACTGCGCAATAAATCAAATAAAGTTGTCTTTATAAAATTGCTTCTTATATTTTTTATTAGATGCTTGATATAGGATGTATAAACTATTTTGTTTAGTTTTACATATTTGAAATTATTATAAAACTGAAAATGAGCAATCTTATAAAAAGGATTGAACTCTATTTTAGAACTGGAAATAAACTCTATTTTAGAATTGGAAGTGAGCAATCCTATAAAAAGGATTGAACTGTATTTTAGAATTGGAAATAGTCAATGAATTGACTTATATTTTGATTGTGTAAAAATTGTTTATTTGACCAAAAACAAAGGAGATTCTGCCGAAATTTTTAAGAATTTTAGGACTTAGAAAATTATGGGAAATATAAAAGTTTTCACATGTTTCTAGAATTTCATATAAATTTTTACTTCATTTAAAAATATAAGTCATAAAATAGTCAATTAGATAAATCTAAATATCAACATCATAAAAACATATTATTACAAGTTATGTTAAAATCATAAATCATTAAATTAATAACTTAAACTATTTTTGGCAGATCAAAAAAATTAAATTGATTAATTTTGTATCTAAACAGTCAGGTACGCAAATTTACTTATAAGTCTTATTTCGGTATTCTTATTTTTGAGTCATTTTCCATTTGAGTATTATTTATAGTGCTTACCGCATTTTTAATCTGCAAAAGATTTATATCAAATAGCATGTAACAAAAAGAATGAAACACATTATATATATATTTTGTAGTGTATTTTTTTGGAGGGTGGAACACAACACTGAGAATCTGTACAGATTGAGCCAGCTATCAGCCCCTGGGAGTTATATAGAGGGATTTAGCCTCTTGTAGGAAGTAGGCAAATCCAGAGGAAAGACACACCATCAGTTCCTATTTAGAGTAAGCTACCGACGGGTGGCGAGATAAACTTCCTACAGGTTATGCCTATGGGTTTATCCATTTGGGCTCAGGAGTTTACGGACTCGACTTATTGTTACAAATGCTTTTAATAAAATTTATTTCATGCTGTTCATATATATTGATTTTCACAGCTAACTTACAGGGCAAAAATTGAATTTAGAAAATTGCTTTATTTTCTATACAGATTTTCAGTCATTTTTATACTTGATTCATGCCTATTATAGGATGCTAGATTTATTCTTATAAGAACAATTTGCGTACTCCTACCTGACTGGTAAACTGAATTTTTCAAGTTTTGATAATTAAAATCTAGAAGAGCTGCCAATTAAAAGGAGAAGAAATAAAGAAGTATGAGAATGTAAATATTTTATTTTGTAAAAGATAAACTATAAATTTTCATATATATTTTGGCTCTATCTGTATAAATAGACTTTGGACTTTTATTATGTCCTTTTTGTATATAAAAATGTATGTGTTTACATTTTGATGAATTATTCTTTAAAGACTCTCGAACTTCGGTCCCTGGTCGCCACAGTTAGTTACTTAAGCTGGAGAGACTGTAAAGATCCATTTAAGTAGTAATAAGTGAAACTCTTAAATATCGAGGTGCCCTTTTAGATAATGGTGGAGTTCCTAATAAGAACTCCAAAGTGTAGCGTTCTCAAATGGGTGCACTCCTAGGATTGGTGATATGCTGTGAAGTTATCTTTTGAGGGCAAAACCGTGAGGCATTTTGGCCAAAGCAAACAATACCTTGGTGATTAAGAGTTTGGGCTGTTACAAATAGTATCAGAGTAGATCATATGGTGCCAAATATGAGCTAAGTGCCATACAGGGTAAAGTTGCACTTTATGTGAGCAGCCTAGCCTCTTAAACCGATAATGGTTAAGGTGCTACATGGTTATGGGCACCTCTTGAGCCTATATGAGCCACCTCTAGTTCTACCTACCCAATGAATAATTCTTAGATTTATGTGTGGATACTGATGAGAATATTAGTTACTTAAGTTGGAGAGATTGTAATGACCTATTTAAATAGTAATAAGTGAAATTCTTAAATATTGAGGCACCTTTTCAGATAATGAAGAAGTTCTAGATAAGAACTCTAAAGCTAAACGTGCTCAAGTGGGAGCACTCCTAGGATGGGTGACATATTGGGAAGTTATCTTTTGAAAGTAAAACTGTGAGGCATTTTTGGCCAAAGCAAATAATATCTTAGTAATTAAGAGTTTGGGCTATTACAAATGGTATCAGAGTAGACCATAGGGTGTCAAATATGAGCTAAGTGTCATACAGGGCAAAGTAGCACTTCATATGAGCAGCCTAGCCTCTTAAACTGATGATGGTTAATTTTTTACATGGTTATGGGCACCTCTTGAGTCTGTAGGAGCCACCTTTAGTTCTATCTACCCAATGAATAATTCTTGGATCTATGTGTGGATACTAATGAGGACGTTAGTTACTTAAGTTGGCGAGATTATAAAGACTCATTTAAGTAGTAATAAGTGAAACTCTTAAACATCGAGGTGCCTTTTTAGATAATAGTGGAGTTCCTGATAAGAACTCCAAAGCTAAGCATGCTCAAGTGGGACCACTCCTAGGATAGGTGATATGCTAGGAAGTTATCTTCTGAAGGCAAAACTATGGGGAATCTTTGGCCAAAGTAAATAATACCTTGGTGATTAAGAGTTTGGGCTATTATAAATGATATCAGAGCAGACCATAGGATGTCATATATGAGCTAAGTGTCATACAGGGCAAAGTAGCACTTTATGTGAGCAGCCTAGCCTCTTATACTGATGATGGTTGAGGTGCTATATGGTTATGGGCACCTCTTGAGCCTGTAGGAGCCACTTCTAGTTCTATCTACCTAATGAATAATTCTTAGATTTATGTGTGGATACTGATGAGAATGTTAGTTACTTAAGTTGGAGAGATTGTAAAGACCCATTTAAATAGTAATAAGTGAAATTCTTAAATATTGAGGCACTGTTTTAGATAATGAAGGAGCTTTATATAAGAACTCCAAAGCTAAATATGCTCAAGTGGGAGCACTCCTAGGATGGGTGATATATTGGGAAGTTATCTTCTGAAGGCAAAATTATGATGCATTTTTGGCCAAAGCAAATAATATCTTAGTGATTAAGAGTTGGGCTGTTACAAATGATATCATAGTAGACCATAGGGTGTCAGATATGAGCTAAGTGCTATACAGGGCAAAGTAGCACTTCATGTGAGCAGCCTAGCCTCTTAAACTTATGATGGTTAATTTGCTACATGGTTATGGGCACCTCTTGAGGCTGTAGGAGCCACCTTTAGTTCTATCTACCCAATGAATAATTCTTGGATTTATATGTGGATACTAATGAGGACGTTAGTTACTTAAGTTGGCGAGATTATAAAGACTCATTTAAGTAGTAATAAGTGAAACTCTTAAACATCGAGGTGCCTTTTTAAATAATGGTGGAGTTCCTGATAAGAGCTCTAAAGCTAAGCGTGCTCAAGTGGGAGCACTCCTAGGATATGTGATATGCTGGGAAGTTATCTTCTAAAGGTAAACCCGTGGGGAATTTTAGGCCAAAATGAACAATACCTTGGTGATTAAGAGTTTGGGCTGTTACAAATAGTATCAGAGCAGACCATGGGGTGTCATATATGAGCTAAGTGCCATACAGGGTGAAGTAGCACTTCATGTGAGCAACCTAGCCTCTCAAATTAATGATGGTTGAGGTGTTACATGGTTATGGGCACCTCTTGAGCCTCTAGGAGCCACTTCTAGTTCTATCTACCCAATGAATAATTCTTGGATCTATGTGTGGATACTAATGAGGATGTTAGTTACTTAAGTTGGAAAGACTCTAAAGATTCATTTAAGTAGTAATAAGTGAAACTCTTAAATATCGAGGTGTCTTTTTAGATAATAGTGGAGTTCCTGATAAGAACTCCAAAGTTAAGCGTGCTCAAGTGGGTGCACTCCTAGGATGGGTGATATGCTGTGAAGTTATCTTTCGAGGGCAAAACCATGAGGCATTTTTGGTCAAAGCAAATAATACTTTGGTGATTAAGTGTTTGGGCTGTTACAAATTATATACATATATTTGAAACCTTTATTTCACAAGGAGAAAAATGATACTAAGTATATTAATTTTGGACAACATTTAAAATTTTGGGTTTTTGGGACTTTTAATTAGGGTTAAGAAGTGATTTAGAAAATTAGAATTCAAATGTTAAATTTGATTTTATATTAATATTTCTTATATTTTTGTAAGTGAAATGGACTATTTGATCATTTAATTTGAATATTAAATGATCAAATTATGTCACATTAAATTATGGTATTAATTTACAATTAATTATTAATTTTAATTATTGATTAATTAAAATATTTGTCAAAATAGAAATTAGATTACATATTATTAATCTGATCATTTTTGTGATCAAAATGGTATATAATTTTGTAATATTTGGATGAGTATAATTAAAATTATTAAATAAATAAATAAAAAATAACATTTAATTATACTAATTAATCCTTAATAATCATTAAATCATTCAACATTAATCAACAGTAGAAGGTGGCTCAGAATTAAAGGTGGAACTGAATAAATGAAATGCTAAAAATGAGGCAGAACGGCGGCGTGAAAAACCGCGACATCGAAAACCACGCTCCCTAGAAACCCACACGCCATCATTACACCCGACAGCTCTTGTGAGAGCAACGTGTCAACGCTGGGTCGTGAGTTATTAAGCCGCAGTTTACGGTCTAAGGGCCCAAGCCGGTTCGGTTCAAACGAAAATATCAAACTGAGAGCGACCATGGAACCGGGCCGCTCCATCCACAAGAATTCACCCGTAAAATTATTGCTAGGGTTCCCTTTATCGGCCCAAGCCTATGGCCTCCCATTACAGCCCGCATAACCACGGAGAGAGCACAACATGGGCTACCCATTGAACCTAGAAATGGTTAATGAGATCAATTGGAACGGCGATAAGACGAAGCCCTAGAGTTTACGAGTTGAAACCCTAATGAGTACTGTGGATGGTTCGAACGCCACCGCTTCGATATGGCTCGTTTGAACTAATTCATAGCTCAAATCGTACAATATCGAATCAGAATAAGTGTGGGTGCAGTCAATTAAGAAAATGGTAGATGGAAAAGTACCTGAAGAGCTCGATCTCCTTGCTTATGTTGACTGAAAGTTAGGGCAGATAAAAATCGCATCACCGAGCAGTCTTCCTCAGCTCCCAGCAACCACAGACAACACCAAGAAACCCCGAAGAGCCAAAAAAAATGGAGTATATGGATCAATCCTTAAGCCTAAAGAGGTTTCGAGGGGCAGCTGGCATCGGCAGCGTATGCCTCTGCCAAACACGAGGGTGCGTCAGGCAAACATGGGAGAGGCGTACAAGGGGCTTATCAGGACCGTTGGATCGGGGTGATGATCCGACGGCTAAACCTCTTTGAGAAATCTCGTACCGTCAGATAGGGATCCAAATCACGCAACGGCTTTGATTTCGTCGGATCTCTGAATCGTGCACGGCCCGCCGCACGGGATCTCCGCCTTTTCGTAATTACTAGCAGTTGAAAAAATAAAATAATTAATTATTAATATATTAATTTAATTACTTAAATAAAAATTAGTTATATTTATTTTATCAATCAAATTTAAATAACTAAACACACTCTGAAAAAATCCAAAAATTCAGACTTACCTAATTGAGGTGTGGGGAACTCAAAAATGCAATCGGATTTTCGATCGAAGATCAATTTAATTATCTTAATTTTCTGAGTATTTAAAATATTATTAAAATATTCGTGGAAAATTCAACGACTTCCAAACTACCACCCTTAACTAATTTGGGTGTAGTGAGTCCAAAGGCGGACTCCATTTTTGATTTTGAGGTCTAAATAAATTAGGCATTCTCAGAATTATTTGAAAACCAGGAAATGTCAAAAATTACCAAATGATCTCCAAATCACACAAAAATTGACATGAAGACTCTAAATACTTTTATAAGACTAATGGAAAAGGATTGGAGTCAAATAGATCACTAATTGATGGGTAACAACTCTAGGATTGTTACAATCACTCATAACTAATTTGGGGGTGATGAGAGCAATTGCGAAGTCCAATTTTTGATTTGAGATCAATTTAAACATATCAAATTTTAGGGATTATGGATTTCTAAAAATTAGGATTTGATTTATTTGACTCCTGATTTGAACTAGGTCTTAGAGAAAGACTCCTAATAACTTAATTAGAGTACTAAGACTAAAATTAGGACCTGGATTAGTCCAAATTTGCTTGGGTTATTACACTTGCTGGGAAGTTATCTTTTGAAGGAAAAACCATGAGACCTTTCTGGCCAAAGTGGATAATACATTGGTGCTTAAGAGTTTGCGCTATTACATGCTATGTGGCCAAGAATCTTTATGAGGTGGTTGAGTTAAGTAGTATAATATACAAGTAAGAAATATGCAACAAATAAATGCATTCAATCCACCATCAAAACCAGAGGTAAATGAAAGTAAATCTATTAGAGACATAAAGTAAAAATATCATAAAAATTAAGTTATTACAAGCTGAATTAAATGAAACTAAAGTAACTTGCTCTCATCCTCACTTAAGCAATAAAAGAGTGTGGAAGCAAAATCTTCAATCTATAAATGACCAGTGCTAGTCCCAGCTCTATGATCCAGAAGATGCTCATGATATATCATATTTAGTTTTGAATATAGTAGGGCACATGAAATAAAATAAAGTAACTGATTAGATTAAAACATTTAAGTACATTTTAAGATTATACTAAGTTTTAATTTAAGTCTTAGTTGGATATCACATATGCAGTTTTACAATTAAAGATTATAAGCGGAGCATAAAGCGTCAAAGTAAGGGTAAGAACTGTATAAAATATAGTAAATAAAATAAGGAGTAAGAATTCACAAGTATATTTGCTCTGGCCTGCAATAACAAGTAAGGGAAAATAGGCATCCTAATAAAGATAAAAACTACTAAAGTGCATATGAGAGTATACAGTAAATATATGAATATGTTTAATAAATATTATGCTAAATAAAAAAGTTTGAAGCACTGAAGCATAAATGAAAGTAAAATAACATACATTATATCAAGTAAAGATTATAAAGTAAAATAAATTACAGTATAAATAAAAATATGGTCTTATATATATAAGTTAGGCTTACATTTTTCTTTCATACTTTCTTAGGATCCCATCTCTTCATTTTCTGAATAATTTTGGATTATTTTGAGACACTATAATATCACCAAATTCTTATATAATATAATCCCCAATGCATAAAAGTTTCAAGTATGGCCCTCGTGTAACTGCAGTGAGCCATGAAGCGTTCCCTGCCTTCATCAATAACACAGCCCAAAAAAAAAGATTCTAACTGAGTGAGTCCCTTCTTAAGCAGATGTAACAATCCTAATTGTTACTCTAGCTAATCCAAGTTAATCTAAGCAAAATTAAGTTTTTTGATTTTTATTCATTAGACTCAAATAATCATTTAAACTTAACCCTAGAAGTTTGTGATCAATAGGAGCTCATTTGAGTAATCTAGTTATTTTACCTATTTTAGGATCTTAAAAATTAGCTAAATTAAATTGGTCTTCAAATTAAAATTTGATTGCACTTTTGAATTTCTCACACTCTAATTATCCAATGGTAAATTTTTAGAAAATTTTGGAGCTCATTTAGTCTTAAATTAGATTTAAAATTATATAAGACTTATTTTTATTAATTTCAAGGATAATTAATATTAATTAAATTAAATTTTAATTAAATTATTTATGTTGAATTTACTATCGGGATCTCGTCAGATCCGCTGCGGTGTCCCGACAGCGAGGCAGTCGTTCCGTCGTATTGATTCTTTCGCACGAATTCTAGCGTGCGGCGCTAATAAGGCTCGCCTAGATCCTCTGTCAAAAAAAAAAATCCAACGGCTGATGCTTTCTCTGCATTTACCCATTTAAGTAGCGCATCAGGACTGTCCAGATCCAACATCTCTGCGATCAAACGGCTCGCAACTCGACTTGCCCTTTTCACCTTCATCCCCTCCCGTTTGCTCATGCACATGATCCCTCGACAATTCTCGACCTGCCGCTGTCTAAATTTTGTAAATTATTTTTGATTTATTATTTATACGGTTCTCAATTCTTTATATATTATATTATCAAAAATTAGCTCAATTTATTTATTTTATTATTATATAATAAAAGAAAAAAAAAGAACTCTTGTTTGAAATATAAAATGTTTAGGGATCAAGAATTTAAATTTTGCTTTCTCTTATAAAAACGCAGCCATTCGCCTCTTCAATACATCCAATTGCCTCTCTCCCTTCTCAGAAATACAAAAGAATGTCAGGAGCCATAAGAACAGTTTGCCAAACCCCTCAGGCCATGCGCAGCCGCCGGGGCGGTGGCCGGCTCGGCCGCCTGCCAACGATTACCAGCCAATTAAACATCGCCAGAGGCAGCGCGGACATAACGCCCCATCTGCTGCGCTGCCTTCCGGCCCACGCCCCTCCTTCGGTCGCCAACCCAATGCGACGCCTCATCCTGTCTGCCCCACCGACGGTCGCTCCCTCTGTCTGCCTCGCCGCCGCCGAGCTCGTATCCGCCGCGCTGGATATCGCCGCCTTCAACGCCGCCTGCGCCATCCAGCTCATCCACGCCGCCGCCGCCGCCCATTCAGCCGTCATAAACGTCAAGGCGAATTCGGCCGACCTCATGTCCGGCTGCGCCCTCCTGTCAATGGGCTACGAGATGATCGCCCGAACGCCGGCCGACGATGCGGAGGCCGCCGGGAAGTTCGTCATGGCACTGATAGAGGTGACTGGGGCTGAAGCCGACGGAAGTGAGGAGGGGGAGTGCAGGCTGGCGGCATGCGCGGCGGCGTGCGGGGTGATTCTGGGAGGGGGAACGAAGGAGGAGGCGGAGAGGGCGAGGAGGGTGGGGTTGCTCGCGGGGAGGAGGGAGTGGGCCTTGGCTGAAGAAGAATTGGATGGCTTCCAGGCCCCGGCGGGCTCCAGCGCCGCCTTCAGGCGCCTGCTGCACGACCAGAAAAGGAAGGCAGCCGCAGCTGGTGGGATTTAAGCCCTCAATTGCACTATTTTTATCGAAATTCTGTGCTATGATATCAAATCAAAAATATATTATTATATTAATTTGTGAAACAAAATTATTTTATTTAATGAGATTTTATGTAATTTTGCTGGTCTTTGAGATCTATTATGGTTTGAGGAATCTTATATTGTTTTTGATTTAGCAATGCATTTCTGTCGAACAATGAATTACATTATCTTTTTGGATGAACAATAATGCTCTCTTATAATAATGCTTAAATAAAGTTAAATTTGTCACATCAGTGATGCACTACAAAATAAAATATATAAATATTTGTTTCAATGATATATTTTTTTAATATTTCAGTATTATTAAAACATTAATATTTAATTTATAATAATTAAATTTATTAATCAAAATCTTAATTATAAATTTATTTGAAACAAATATATTACCTATGAAAAAAGAGCTGAGCTGTTTTTCAAGGTATCTAATCATTTAGTTATACTCTTATTGCTTATGAAACTGAGCCGCTGGCTAGTAAAAAATATTGCCATCGTGTATGGCTCTGGTGGGCCGTGGAACCTAAAAAACAGACATGTCATGCAACCCCAACAACCCCCAACGCATAAAAGTCTCAAGCATGGCTCTCATGTAATTGCAGTGAGCCACGAAGTGCTCCGTATCATCATCAGTATCACAGCCCCAAAATAAGCTGCTGATTGAGGGAGTCCCATCCTAAGCATCCAACACCCCGTCGAGATATCACATTGAGTAATCGCCATAAGAAACAAGCCTCCCGGGGGCCCATAGCCATCCCCCGCATTGACACAAACTACCAAAGTCGATCGCCCATATCTGCTTTGTAAATCTGGCTAGCCTGGCCCTCCATGAAAGCGGCAACCTGCTACTAAAAACTCTCATGAGTGTGGCACTGAACTATCGGTCACTCATATCCCAGTATCCTCAAAATTGTAGAATTAGAACGCCTAATAGTAAAGTTCTCACCCCGGCAGCGGTAGCGAAACTCCACGGCTCTCGCTCAGAGGAGATCCTCCCTGCTGAGGTATCTAAACATGTGGCGGGCTACAAGAACAGTCTTCCACAGCCTCAAGTCTTTTATCCCAAGTCCATCAGTCTCAAGCGGTCGACAGACCTCCTGCCACATCAAGTAGTGCAGACCACTACCATATGCTCCTTCCTAAAGGAACTTACAGAGAATAACCTCAATGTCCGAGAGGCAGGAGTCTAAGATCAGGGCAACCAGCATCAGATAATTGGGGATAATGACAAGCACAGATTTATGTGTTCTGTATTTTTATGCCTTGATATGCAACATTAAACTAACCTTAAAAAAAGTCATGAACCAAATATTGGTTAGGATCTTCTTAGGAGTTGACGACTGAGGTGGAGTAGTCATCTTGTGATGGAGCTCTCTAATTGCAAACAAAATAAGCCTAAAGTTAAAGCAACATGAAATAGTTTCACCAAATCTCTGGAGATTAAAGTGAACCACTTGATTTTGGATTCTATGACCCAAAATATGCAAGAACATTAAGACTTTTTCCTTAAAAGTTGTATATAAAAAATCGAATAGCAACTGTCTGATTCACAAAAGTTTACAAAGTCTAAAGAAAGAAAGTTTCCTCATTATAATCATAGCGATGACATTTTCATCCAAACCATTGTATACCCTACACATGTAATATTGTGGTTCCAAGTTTCTGCTTCGATTAGGCAAGCGCTTACATAACTTTGTAAGAGTGCTAAGAAGCAACATTATATATGTAAGTGCTTGAATAATTAAAGCAATGACTTCTTCCAGTTATTTTGAAAATATGTAATCTTCATCCATAACAATGTGGTGTGTAATGTTCAAATCACATGCCATCTTAAACATGCACTAAAAGTGGGTGCCTATTAGAGATGATATAGAATAAATGCACATTATATAAATTCATACATGATTAGCATAATTATGTTTACAAAAGTAATATATTCCATTATTATATAAATATTAATCCTAAGCATTTGAACCTCTGATTCTACATAATCAATCAATGTAATGCCATATGCACATCGTTATATCAATCGCTCGAATTTTATTTCACAATATAAGAATATGGACATAACAATCTCTTATGCCAAAGTTATAACAAATAGTGGAATGTTAATTGCACATAACAAGCACGAATTAGCAGGATAGATAAAATATTTTATTTCACTAGCCCTATTTTCAAAAACTAATTGCAGCAATAGCAATCTATTACAACATAATTTTTAATTTTTTTGAAATTGTAATTTTGTGAATTTGATACATAATCTTTAAGTATTTATGTCATATATTTTAATATTGTAATGATAAATATTGAACTTATTTTTTACAACAATAATATGATACTAATTGGAAAGCTTCATTTCATCCAAAAAGCATCGTTTCAAGCATGATGTTGCCTATTACCTTAAATACAATAGTAGCTAGCAGTTATGACAAAGTCCTTAATTTTCTTGAAATTGTGATGATATCACTATTACAACAAAATCTGCTACAGCAGAGACCGTAAACCATTTAGGAACTAGTTCTTAATATAGTACAAACATTTTACAACCATAAATACTATTATAACAACTCTAGGGTATTACTTAATTTAATCTTTGCTTAGTTACATCCTAATTATCATTACATTAGGTTCACTTAGTCATTAGAACCAATCTTCGAATAATTGGAATGATTCGGAGCTTAGTCCAATATTTGGATTATTTAATAATATTAAATTAATTTGAAAATTAAGATATTTAATTTGATCCCAAAATTAAAATTCGACTTCGTCATTGCACTCGTCACCCCCCAAATTAGCTATGGGTGATGTTTTGGAAGTGTTTGAAAGTCGTCAGATTTTTCTCGAATATTTTAATATATTTAAATACCCCGAAAAATAGAATAATTAAATAACTTTCGAAATTGAAATCAAAATTTGACTTCTCTATTACACTCTTCACCCCCAAATTAGCTAGGGGTGATGTTTGGAAGTCATTAGATTTTCGCTAATATTTTAATGTATATAAATACCCTGAAAATTTGGATAATTAAATTGATCTCCAAATTAAATCCAACTTCGTCGTTGAATTTCTCACCCCCAAATTAGCTAGGAGTAAATTTTTTGAATTTTTCAGAGCACGTTCATCAAATCTGATATTTAATGCATGAATTAAAAATTAGCAAATATTAATCCTCATTTTCTTATTTTCTTTCCTACACAGAACTCCACCTCTCCAATGGCGCCCCACTCCTTAAGCCCACAATCATTAGACTAAGGAGTGGAGTGTCACTCTGACAAATCCTTCACTTATCATTGGATTAGGTAAGATCTACAATCCACTAATAAGGGAAAGACGTGCACAGAATAACTAAGAAGATTAGTCACTACATCTAACATACATACAGAGTGCGGAAGCAAAATGAAATAAACATTACATCCATCCACCATGCATCACGTGAGAAACAACATATAGCTCAACAAAGAATAAAGTACAGAAAAATAATCACAGTCACAGTACCTGAATTATTACAACATTTAAATGAATAGTTTAAAAATACTGAAAAATAAAATCTCTCATTCTCACAGAAGGCTAAAAAGAAATTAGACAATGTCTAGCTCTCCTGGTTAGTGCTCCTCTTCTATGAATGGCTCCTCTTTCTCAACATTTAGCTCCTCAAATCTATCTGAATCTGATATTATCAGTTTCATAATGTCAGAGCCCCAGACAATAAAAGAAAATCTTATTAAACAATAGTCTAAGTATATTTTAGGCTGAAAATTTTAAATGAATTGTTAATGTCATCATTTTACACTTAAATGCAATAGACAGTGAACTAAAAGCATATGTGCAATAAGTGTACAATGAATATGATAAGTTATAAATACAGCATTTATAACTAAACAAAAAAGTGAGGCAAAAGCACACATTAATAAATTAAGCAAGGAATGGGCATATACATATATTCAGTGCAGTAAGTAAAAGTACTGAAAGTAAAGTCTAATCTTAAACATGCTGATGATCATGTGATATATGCTAATTAAAGATAGAAATCTAAAAATAGTATATATAGTAAGCAGTAAAGTCTAGCGTCCTATAAGTACATACACGTGAGCAAGTAAAGAAACACAACTGACTGAAACATGCATCAATAATACAGTACACAGTAAGCTAAAATTAAAATAGGTATGTAAAGCTGCCATATCAAAAAATTGGCTAATTGGGCCCAGTGAAATTCCCAAAGCTTTTCTGGGCTAGGGCAGACAGAAATTCCCATAGTCTTTCTGGGTTAGGGCAGACAAAACAGTAGCAGAACTGAGGAGGCAGTAAATAAAAATGTAAAATCTTTTAGTTATTTTACTTTTGTTTCTATGGACATGTTCAAAAATAGCTGAGGAGTCAAGCACGTCTGCAAGACTATACAGGTTCCAAGCTTAACACACACTCCTCATTGAGTAATGTTAAGCATCCTTATTACTTCTTACCACTGTTCATTAGGGTAAATGTGCACCCAAATCTACTAGAATATAATGAACCCAAAGGCAACTGTTATCCTAGTTATTCTAAGTTTTCATTTCATGCAAAAAGTTTTCTTATATGACATGTCCAAATAATTAAGCACAAAATACAAAAAATACGTAGCAACAAAATAATCAAGTAAGAAATGGGCTCTTCTATACATGGTGACATTGTTTGTTGTCTAATTAAACCATCAAAACTATTCCAAGTTACATAAGTTCAGGATCTCCAATTCCTACTATTGAGTGTAACTTAGAAGCATAGCCTTAGAAGTTAAAAGGATTAAAACTGATCAGGTTCTAATCTAATTCAATCAAACATGACTACATGTTTAAATCAATAAATCATAACATCCTAATTGATGAATTTAGACATTCTATCTAAGATTTGATCAAGTTCTACTAAGCTATAGATCATGGATTAAACACCACAAGATTGGGCTGAATCATATAATCTAAAAAGGATAAGATATAAGATCTATATTTTATTCTAAAAGTAATTTATTGATTAAGATAAATCTTATTAAGCAAATTAAATTTAATAGTATGAATCTCATATCCTAAATCTAGGGTTGAAAGACAAAACAATCAGAATTAAGTTGTAAAAATCTAGAAACTAATAAAATTAAGAATTTATTCATTAAATAACCCACTTATCCAATGATGAAATCTAACATATGAGCTAGTCTTAGTCTTAGGAATAATCCTAATGTGAAGGTGTGAAGTCTTAAGAAAAGACTTAGAGAAAATTTAGAAAATTTAACTATCATGACCTTATAACTGATTTTAACATTTAGAATGATCCTATTACAGTTCTAATATTAGTTTTAGTGACTTAGAGGGTAATTTAAGAGTTAGAAATACTTAACTTAAATTTTGGGCAAAATGATTATTTTTCCCATACTTGAGGGTCTAGAAAGCTACTTTTTGAATTAGAGTTACAAATCAGAATTTATTACTGCCAAATGATTCTTTACTATCTAACATGAAGATAAATAGTAAGTACACTTAATTTGGATAAGAAACTGGTCATATAAGTCCAAACTAAGGTTTTTGACCTAAGGGATATTTTAGTAATTTACTCCTAATAGAATCTAAATTTTTATGCAATTTACTATTGGTTACTGTTCAAAAATTTTATAGAGTCCAAGAATATTGCATTCTGAGGTCAAACAGCTAAGTTATAGCAATTTCAATTTTTAAGGGCAATTTGATAATTTTGTTGGTCAACGGGGATAAAAACCAAACTTTTCCATTTGAGGTACAATTTTAGCAAACTTAGTTTCTATAGCTTCCCTATAATATACTGAGTGTATTGACAGAGAGTAAACCCAATTTGGACTTCAAATGGTCAAGTTATGGCCAAATTAGGGTTAGTGGTATTTTGGTCATTTCTAATTTGCTAGGTTTTAGATCCTAAATATTATTTTAGTTTACTGATGACACTAAAATTTAAGCTAGTTAGCACTTTGAATTTCTGAATTAGGAGTTAAGTGGCCAAGTTATGGTCAATTGAATACTAGGGGCATTTTGGTCATTTTTAGGGTAGGGTCCTAAATGTTACTTTTCAAATTAAGCTCCAAATATAAAAACTAATACTTCTATAGCATTAGAGCTATTCTCTTGAGTATTTTAAGACCCATATTGCCTATATTTGGATAACTAGGTTAAAAGCTATGAGAGTTTTGTTTATGTCCTATAATGTCACTACGTTATAGTACCCCCGAAACGAATGTTTGAATTATATCATTTGATTCCTTTTATTTTTTTGAGTAAAATGAGTGCTATGTTTGGATTAGTATTTTTAAAGTTATTAAACTTTAAAATTTTATTTAAATTAAATTAAGTTAATTAAATTTATTATTTATTTATACAATTTAAATATTTTACTATTTAATTAATTACATTAATTGATTAACTACTTTACCTTACTGTTTATAATAATATAATTTAAATTAAACTAATTTATATCATTCTGCTAATTAATTATCATTTAAATTAATTAACTAATATTAATTAATTTGGATTATCCTAATTTTTTAAATAGTTCCAATTAACAAACCTAATTACTTACTGTTAAACTAGGCTAACTTAGTGTATTATATTAATTAATAATACATATTATTATTTAATTACTTTAATATTATTAACCACTAATTTTAATGATAATTAATTAATACTTAATTTACTAAATAATCTAATAAGGATTATAATATATAATAGAAATTATATATATTGAGATATATCTATACATTAAGTACAAATATATATAACTATGCTATAGTCTTAATCCTTCTGTACCTATAGTTATACATATATATATATATACAATTATATTTCTATTTATAATTATACATATTTTTTTATTGATTTTCTGCAGATTATTATGGCACGGGACCCACAGGTAATTCCAGCCAACGGATGGGCTACCGGGCGACACGTGGCGCGCCCTTATTGGCCACGGAGAGGGAGCAAGCCCCACGCAGGACGCGTGGCGGGGAAACGTAAGTGCATGTCGCCTCGGTGGGTCCCACGCCACGCCACGCCTGCGACCCGTTCGCACGGGCCAGGCCCGGGTCGACCCGGCCCGACCCAACCCTCCCCGATACCATGCCAGCCGCAAGGTCGCGACCTAGGGCATCGCCTTTGGCAGGCTTCCCGCAGCCTAAAGGCGATAGCCCGTGTGACGTTGGGACGGTCTCTGAGTAACCTTTCGTTTGAGTTGCAGATCATCGCCGAAGACGGTCAAGAGGGGTGGCAATGGCTAGCCCTAAGTGCAAGGTTCCAGAGTGACACGGAATGGATTGAGCGAAACTGTGCACAGCTGTTCACAGATTGCTTGATTCGATCGATTAAATAAGTTAATAGCTGATCTGATTCGATCGATCATTAATCCAACTCGGGGAATATGGCTATGATTCAACAACATCAACATTGCATGACGATCAAGGGAATTGGAGAGGTACATGAGTGAACGGCTAGAGACGTAGGGTTCGCAGATACCGCCCCCTGGATGCACCCGATCACTCCCCGACGGTCCGCCCGAGGCCCGGGTTCTACAGGCCTTAGTAGAGGTAACAGCGGAGGCTTCGATGGTGGAGGCGACACTCAGCGAGGAGGGAGGCCACGCGTACCTCGAGGGTTCGCGATCGGGGACGGCGAAATCGAGTCCGTCCATTCGGACGGTCCGATCGAACCGCCCGATCAGACTGAAAGGAGGAGACGGCGTGCACCGAATCTGACGGCGCGGGGATGACGCCGTCGAAGGGAAAAATTATTTTTTATTTATTTATTTTTAAACAATTAATTATTAAATAAACATTCATATTTCTTAATTAAAATTAAATGGCCAATTATATTCCAAAAATTGAACTGTCTAAATTGACCTTAAATCAAAAAAAATAATTCGAACTATATAAATTGACCTTAAATCAAAAAAACGGACTTCGCCATTGCGCTCATTGCCCCCAAATTTTCTATGGGTGATGTTTTCGTGTCAATCGGAAGTCGTTGAAATTTCGTCGAATATTTTAATTACATTTAAATACCCCGAAAATTGAGAAATTAAAATACCCGTCGGATCAAAAATCCAACCACACCGTTGCGTTCCTCACCCCACAATTAGCTAGGGTTAAATATTTGGAAATTTTTGAAATATAATTGGCCATTCAATTTAGACAGTTCAAATTAATAATAATAGAAAATATGCAATCCAATTATTGTCCAACCACAATAATAATTAAGTGTGAAACTTTTTACTTCACTCGTTCAAAGTTGTTCACATGCCAAAGTTTATTCTGCAAAAAATAAATTCAGCCTGTTCAATTTCTCAATCTTAGAATTTTAGAAAAGAAGCTCGATGTTTTAACTCAAGATAGTATTGTTGCACAATTTTAGCAAACTTAGTTTCTATAACTTCCCTATAATATACTGAGTGTGTTGACAGGGAGTAAACCCAATTTGGACTTCAAATAGGTCAAGTTATGGCCAAATTAGGGTTAGGAGTATTTTGGTCATTTCTAATTTGTTATGTTTCAGATCCTAAATATTATTTTAGTTTACTGATGACACTAAAATTTAAGTTAGTTAGCACTTTGAATTTCTGAATTGGGAGTTGAAGTGGCCAAGTTATGGTCAATTGAATACTAAGGGCATTTTGATCATTTTTTAGGGTATGGTCCTAAATGTTACTTTTCAAACTAAGCTCCAAATATGAAAACTAATACTTCTATAGCATTAGAGCTATTCTCTTGAGTATTTTAAGACCCATATTGTCTATATTTGGATAACTAGGTTAAAAGCTATGAGAGTTTTATTTATGTCCTATAATGTCACTACGTTATAGTACCCCGAAACGAATGTTTGAATTATATCATTTGATTCCTTTTATTTTTTTGAGTAAAATGAGTCATATGTTTGCTATGTTTGGATTAGTATTTTTAAAGTTATTAAACTTTAAAATTTTATTAAATTAAATTAAGTTAATTAAATTTATTATTTATTTATACAATTTAAATATTTTACTATTTAATTAATTACATTAATTGATTAACTACTTTACGTTACTATTTATAATAATATAATTTAAATTAAACTAATTTATATCATTCTGCTAATTAATTATCATTTAAATTAATTAACTAATATTAATTAATTTGGATATTCTAATTTTTTAAATAGTTCCAATTAACAAACCTAATTACTTACTGTTAAACTAAGCTAACTTAGTGTATTATATTAATTAATAATACATATTATTATTTAATTACTTTAATATTATTAACCACTAATTTTAATGATAATTAATTAATACTTAATTACTAAATAATCTAATAAGGATTATAATATATAATAGAAATTATATATATTGAGATATATCTATATATTAAGTACAAATATATATAACTATGCTATAGTCTTAATCCTTCTGTACCTATAGTTATACATATATATATATATACAATTATATTTCTATTTATAATTATACATATTTTTTTTATTGATTTTTCTGCATATTATTATGGCACGGGACCCACAGGTAATTCCAGCCCACGGATGGGCTACCGGGCGACACGTGGCGCGCCCTTATTGGCCACGAAGAGGGAGCAAGCCCCACGCAGGACGCGTGGCGGCGAAACGTAAGTGCATGTCGCCTCGGTGGGTCCCACGCCACGCAACGCCCGCGACCCGTTCGCACGGGCCAGGCCCGGGTCGACCCGGCCCGACCCAACCCTCCCCGATACCACGCCAGCCGCAAGGTCGCGACCCTAGGGCATCGCCTTTGGCAGCCTTCCCGCAGCCTAAAGGGGATAGCCCGTGTGACGTTGGGACGGTCTCTGAGTGACCTTTCGTTTGAGTTGCAGATCATCGCCGAAGACGGTCAAGAGGGGTGGCAATGGCTAGCCCTAAGTGCAAGGTTCCGGAGTGACACGGAATGGATTGAGCGAAACTGTGCACAGCTGTTCACAGATTGCTTGATTCGATCGATTAAATAAGTTAATAGCCGATCTGATTCGATCGATCATTAATCCAACTCGGGGAATATGGCTATGATTCAACAACATCAACATTGCATGAAGATCAAGGGAATTGGAGAGGTACATGAGTGAACGGCTAGAGACGTAGGGTTCGCAGATACCGCCCCCTGGATGCACCCGATCACTCCCCGACGGTCCGCCCGAGGCCCGGGTTCTACAGGCCTTAGTAGAGGTAACAGCGGAGGCTTCGATGGTGGAGGCGACACTCGGACGAGGAGGGAGGCCACGCGTACCTCGAGGGTTCGCGATCGGGGACGGCGAAATCGGGTCCGTCCATTCGGACGGTCGGATTGAAACCACCCGATCAGATTGAAAGGAGGAGACGGCGTGCGCCGAATCTGACGGCGCAGGGGACGACGCCGTCGAAGGGAAAAATTATTTTTTATTTATTATTTTTAAACAATTAATTATTAAATAAACATTCATATTTTCTTAATTAAAATTAAATGACCAATTATATTCCAAAAATTGAACTGTCTAAATTAACCTTAAATCAAAAAAATTAATTTGAACTGTCTAAATTGACCTTAAATCAAAAAACGGACTTCGCCATTGCGCTCATTGCCCCCAAATTGCTATGGGTGATGTTTTCGTGTCAATCGAAAGTCGTCGAAATTTCGTCGAATATTTTAATAATATTTAAATACCCCGAAAATTGAGAAATTAAAATACCCGTCGGTTCAAAATCCAACCACACCGTTGCGTTCCTCACCCCACAATTAGCTATGGGTAAATATTTGAAAATTTTTGGAATACAATTGGCCATTCAATTTAGACAGTTCAAATTAATAATAATAGAAAATATGCAATCCAATTATTGTCCAACCACAATAATAATTAACTGTGAAACTTATTACTTTACTCATTCAAAGTTGTTCACATGCCAAAGTTTATTCTACAAAAAATAAATTCAGCCTGTTCAATTTCTCAATCTTAAAATTTTAGAAAAGAAGCTAGTTTTTAACTCAAGATAGTATTGTGGCACCAAAGGACAAAGGTGATCTAGGCTTGTGCTCTACAACTGCTCTCCTTAATACTAACAAAATGAATCTCATTTGGAAGGCACTCACCTCAAACTCCATACTTAATGATTGGTGGATGGATAGTTTCGGTTTTCAACCAATGTTACCTGGAAAATTACTTTGAATATGCAAATGTTTTTGAAAAAACTACTTAATATTGCAAACTCTATGTTGTCTAACTTGTCCTTATAGAGAAATGCTGATGATAACAGCAAAATCTATTAAAATGTATGGACTCCAATACTCTTGCTAAGGCAAAAAAGTATGTGTTATAATTATTTAAATTCAATTGATTGGCCTCAAAATGCTTGGTTTAAAGGAAACAAATTAGGTTCTCTTTGGCTACTTGAAAAGTCATGCACAAAGGTTTTAAAACTACTGACTTAATTCAAGAGGAGTTCTTGTGGATTCCTCATGTTCTCTTTATCAGTCTAGCATGGAAACACGTCAACATCTTTTCTTCGATTGTAATTTTCTTTGAAGTGCTTAAAGCCTCTTTCCCATTCGACATGGAACGGCTTATGCCACCAAATTTGGGCCAAACTATTGATAATAATACAATGGTTCTTTTTGACAAATGAAAGAAAAACAAATGTTATTTCAGTGCATCTTTTTGCCAATCAAACATGAAAAATAATTGTGACCAACTGGAAGTTTCGTCCTAATACAAATGATACAGATATTGATGATATTTTGGGATGGATTAACAACCCCAGCCAGCTATTTTTTTTGTTGTTTCGGCTCTCAACAAAAGAGCCGATATATGAATGGGGCTTCGATAATAATTTGCTATTTTTAGGCGTCCTTATTCTTACTCGATTGTCTGCAGCAAATTGAATCTACATGTTTTTTGTCCTTTTCCAGTATTGTGAAAGTCAAAGACACTAGTAGTTTGCCTGCATGATTTTCTATATTTTGCAAGGGAATGACGGATAATGCTGCAATTGGAGGCACCTCCTTCATTGGACATCTTTTCTACTTGATCCTAATTTTTGTTGTGAACAGAGATATATGAGCTCCACTTTATCCTCTTAGGGGGAGCTGAATACATAACTTCTTTCAGTAGGTTGCTTTGATTTTGCTTTTCAATTTCATCAATTTGTAGCTTTTTCTACTTTTGCTCTATTGTAAATTATTTTTTTTGCTTTCTTGATTTGTAACAAACTGCGTTAGTTTAATCTGAAAAATATATATATAAATAAATTTATCAAAAAAATCCCTATAATTTTATTAATTTTTTAAATTAGTCTAATAAAACTATTGATAAAATAGATTAGATTATACTTATTTTGATAATTTTTAATAATTTTAATGATTTATTTGATAAAAATAAAAATAAAATGATAAGGAATAAGAAAAAAATTCCAAAAAATATATGGCAATCTTACATTTACTGTATTAGAGTGATATTCCTTCAGCAATCACTTCATCTATCGTTCACTTATTTTGTTAGTATTTTGCTGAATGAGGAGATGAATAATATCTAAGGAGTTAGGGTTAGCAACAAAAAAAAGCTAACACCCCAACTAACGGAGCATTGATGTAAGTAGTGGGCTCGGAATTTGCGGAAATCGGGCCGTTCATCCTCATAAAGATCATCTTCTCCTGGCCCCTCCCACAACCGCCCCAATCAATGGATTCGGTATTAGGGTTTCAAGGAATTGAAATAAGCTGATCCTTCCTCGCAAGAAATGAATTGCGGGTGGTCCATAATTGGACGGCAGGGATGAGCCCCGGTGATGGACCCTCCGAGGAAATCGTTCGCCATACCCGATCATATACGACATCTTCAACGGATTGTCCCCCAATATGTAGGTCAACCTAAGATTCAACAGAAGATCTGTCTAAATTAAGGAACTAAAATCTCCGAAGAGGGGGAAGCAAGCCACCTGTTTCTTGGCCCTGAGCTCTAAGGGAAGCTGGATTAATGGCAGCGCTCCCGCAATTGACAGATTGCGATGCTCTGGAGAGGTAATCGGCGTAGGAGAGGAGGAGGAAAGCGATGGAGGTCACGTGCTGCATGTTGCTGCCGCCAGGCTTGTAAATGAGGCCTCCGGGGGTTGTACTGTACGCGGCCCGGAGGATGATTCCGCCATCAAAGCGCACATAAACGCTATCTGCGGACTCCTTGTACGACTCGAGGGAGATCTCTCCTTCCTCGAGAAACTCCTGCATAAAAATAAAAAGTTGTTGAAAATAGAAAGTTCTTGAAAATGTTGAAGAGACTAACAAGAATGCGAACCTTAGAGACGAGGACATTGAGGCCGGCGTGCTTGTTATCCCACCCGAATTCGTTGATGCTGTCTTCTGCTCCTAGGGTTTTTCCCTTGTTCTGAATGTAGGCGAGGAATGAGTCGTTCCCAGTGGCCCGCCTTACCACGCAGCTCCCCACAGAAGTTCATCCTAAATTTTATTCATTATTTTGCCCCCGGATTAATAACCGGCCACTCAATATAATTTATGTATTTATTTATTTATATTAAATAATATAAATATTATTTTTTAAATATGTATTAAAATAAATATTCAAATTTTATTAAATAAATTCTTTAATAATATATGAATTAATCTAAATAATA
Organism: Gastrodia elata; assembly: GCA_016760335.1. Classification (NCBI taxonomy): domain Eukaryota; kingdom Viridiplantae; phylum Streptophyta; class Magnoliopsida; order Asparagales; family Orchidaceae; genus Gastrodia; species Gastrodia elata. The sequence goes on along the minus strand of CM028672.1, from coordinate 703,716 downwards.
TTTTTTTAATTATATACTTATAACTCATATATCATACAAATCCTAGAATAATATGATTAATTATATAAAATAATGAACGAGGAATAAAAGAGAAGGCGGGAGGGGGGGAGTTTACCCTGATAGCCATCAAAGTCGCAGTAGAAGGGGCAGCCCCCTGCCCTGAGCTCGGGGTCGTCGCTGTAGGCGCCTCTGTAAGTGTCCGCAAAATCGAAGGCGCGGAATGCGCCCTCCAGCAGCCTCTCCGCGTACTCGCCGTCGTACCCGACCGAAGGGCCATTGCCGCCGCCGACAGGGCCGCCGCCGTCTCTCCTGCGACATCCGATCCCGGCCTATTTGGGCTCACACTGTACACCGTCCGCACCGTGTCCATGTCCTCCGGCCTCTCCCAGCAATTATGATCCCTCAATGGCTCCCCTACCTATCATCACAAATTCACTCTCAGTGAATAATGTCGTCTCGGGCCCTCGTAGCGATAGAAATATATGGGTTGCAACAGAGGCGCTACGCCCTGAATGAAGACGCGATTCGGCTGAGCGATGGTCTTGAGGAGGGTAATCGGTGGCCCACCGTAGGGCGGCGACGGCGCTGCAGAGAGCTCTTCCGAGGGCATCAGAGAAGCCGAACTCGACGAGGCTTCCACGCCAAACATTGTCGCCGTGAAGGCCATTGGAAACCCGAATTTGACGTTGTCACCGGCCGTCGTAGTACCCACCTTCGAGATCGACGCCCGCCTCCGAGCCGTCTGACGCCGCGGAGTCGCCGCGCCACCTGGCCCGCTGATCCGGCGGCAGCCGCCCGGACCCGCTGGCCCCTCGAAGAAGAGGATCGATTTGGCGAGCGCATCCCTTGTAGTCGTGCGCCACCGGGCAGCATCCCGGCGCCTCCCGCCACAGCAGCACCCGCCAGCAACAAAAGAACTTGAGCTGCCGCATTGTGATGGAGAGGTTGTTACTCAGGTTGTGGGGACTGAATGAATATAAGAAGTGGCTAATCATTTTTGATTCTTAATTCACGTGCAAGAGAGAGGCGGCGTCACGTGTTTGGCTAAGCTGATGGTGGAGCCGGAGAGCGCTTTTAAGTTACTTGTTTTATTATGTGTTTTAAGAGAAGATTTTATTCGTATTGCGGTTAACTCTTGCGATGTTTCATTCGTAAATGAGTCGTTTAAATTTATACAATTATATACATCAAAATATATAGATATATATTACTTTAATGTATAAATATACTTATTATTTAAATAATTTTTTTTTGTAGTATATATTATATATATATATAATTTTATTAATCTGAATATTTTTTGATATATATTATTAGTTAAGCATAATATTTTTCTTTCAAACAGTTTTCCTGTAGTATTCCATAACTTAATAATATTTAGTAGTTCTTTAATTTATTTTTTATTTGATCCACTTTTTTTTTTTTATTTCAATTACTTATTTATTGGTTATATATTAAATGTATAGTATTATTTTTTATCTAAAATTTTATGAATATTAAGTTATTGAAGAACTTTTGAGGAGAAATTTTTCTTTTTTTTATTTTTATTTTGTATATATATATATATAATATATTAGTGGAACCTATATATAAAATGGATTTAATCCTAATTTTTCAAATGAAAATATTTTGATATTTATTAAGTTTATTTGATATCTTAAGGTTTTAAATATATATTAGATTGTAAATAAATTGTAAATAAGATATAATAGATAAAGCAATAAAAAATTTTATAGCTCAAATTGAAATATTTTGTCATAAATTGAATTTGGTAATCAAAGTATAAAGATTCAATATTTAGAAAATTAAATTATTTTATTATTCAAATATTCAATATTTGGCATAAATTTAGATATTCTTATCAAAATTTATCATATTTATTACAATATAATTTGATTATTTTATTTTAAAATATTTCAAAAAATTTGAATATTTTTGTTTGAATGAAGCAGTATGCATAGTTATGATATTTTGAGTAATTCACAGATAACATTACCCCTCAAATTTTTATTTGAAGTTTAAGAAACATTAGGGTAGGAACCAATCCAATATGCAAACAAATTGATGGAAATAGATTTGTGAAGTCTTCGAACGCACGTACAAATGGAATGACTGATCTACGAATCCTCAACGAACGAAATAATCAACTTGGCTGCGAAGATTCATTCGAAGGTTAAGAATGGATTACGTAAACGAACCACCTTCGGAAGTTCATTGAACGAAATTATTAGACTCGATAAACGAATCAATCGACTCGACGCAAAGGTCTTCGAAAGTTTGAAGATTCGTCCATTCGTAAATCTTCTCTGCACGAGACTCTGCGACGTACAAGATCTCAGTGCTATGAGAACCACATAGCAGAAACCCTACTCACAAGTTTCTCGTTTTGTGAGCTTTGCTTGCTGCAGCCAAAAGCATCCGATGCTTCCGTTGCTCTTTTAATTACCATGAAGCAAATTTAGGACTCCATAAGGCCTCCTGCCCCAAGCTCCCATTTTCTTTTTTCTTCTAAAAGGGTATTCACTTACATAGCAGTCATGAAACATTTATAATTTACATATATATCCAGCATCCTTAATGATTTTAATCTAAGAAATCCATAATCTAATTACTTGATTTTAATAATCACCTTCTAATCTCTTATACGTGAGATTAATTAACCCAAAGTTTTACTTGAACTACTATAAATAGAATATAACACATAAATTAATATTATAATTGTTTTAATTAAATAATATTATATTTTTTAAAACTTAAAAATATATATTTTTTGAATATATATAGTTTTTTTTTTCTCTTATATGTGGTCAGTAGGATTTGAACACCATGATCTAGGATAACAAATCCTAAACCTCAACCATTGAGCTACAACATCATTCACTTGATATATATATATATTCCTTTATTACCACTGGATTGAATGTTGAGGTGTTGGATAGACCTAAGGCATGTTTTAGCTGATATTCACAACAGAATATGTTTTAATGGTTAGAGTGATTATTAGTCATTAGATCTATAATGATGGTGTGTATTGATCATCCAACTGCCACCACATCGCTGAATAATAATTTGACGCAAATAAAATACTAATCATAAAACAAAGTGATTACATACATCGATCATTTCCAAAATAAATTTATGTTGTATGAAAATTTTACTGAGCATTTCATATGATATTTTGCTAGTTTATCAAAATGTATCACATACAAAAATAATCGAAATAAAAGATGTCTTGCAACAGTAGTACACAAATGATCATTCTGCTAGGCAAATCCAAATTATGGGGTCATTAGATATTGGGTTCATAAAATATTAACTTATGTTGTGTAACAATCCTAGGCTATTTTACCCTGATTTATCTAAACTAAATCAAGTCATAATCTGTGGGGCCCCCGTACTGTGGTAATAAGGAAGTACAGTGCTCCAACTGTGGCAAATCCCCTCACTTAAGTAAAGTTAGGCGAACCCCAAACTGGCTCTTAAGTCAAAGACTTGTCACCAAGTGCTATAACATCCTCAATATAAATATCAAAGTGGCGGAAACAGTTAAAATAAAGTAACATCCACAAGCATACATGGTAAGGAAAGAAATGCACTAAAGTAACTCGTACACTGCAGAAAGTAGAGTATATCCAGAAAGTTAATTATTACAACTGATGAAATGAATAACTGCAGGGATGAAAGACTCTCGTCCTCACTGAAAATAAATAATGCAAAACTATCTAAATAATAGCTGGAAGGTCCTCCTCCTAAACTGGCTCATCCTCTGCGATACTGCCCACGAACACGTCTGAATCTTGACATTTGTAGGTATCACAAATGCCAGGGCCCCAGCCAACAAAATAAAAGGTTACAGTTAGACAATTATCTAAGTACATTTTAGGCTATTTAAAGTGAACTGAATATTAAGGATATCACATTTAATTTAGCTACACATGCAAGCAGGTAAAAGAGCAACAAGCTATGAAAGAAATGGAATACTATAAAATTATCCATTTATAGCATGTAACAAGTATGTGAAGTAACATACAAAACACTAAATAAGCAAGGCAAAGCTAAAGCAAAATAACTGCAACTACTGAAATAAATATGATCCTAACATGATTATTGATCAAAGTAAAACTTGCTGAGTATAAAGAACACAAGTATGGAATAAAAATTCTAGCATCATAAATATACCATTTATACATTTATCTAAGCCATAAAATATACATACAACATGAGTTAATATGAAAATAAAGGCCACTGAGACATGTGGTAGAAGCAAAGCAATGCATAACATAATAAGCCACTGAGACATGTGGCAAGACAGCAAATACTGAAAATAAGCCACTTGAAGATGTGGCCAAAACAAATTAGAAAAATAATATAATACAGCCTAAGTAGTAATAAGCTTAAGTTCTAGTACTGTCATACAGCCAATAGGCCATACAGGGCCTCCAATATCAATCAATCAATCAATCCCAGCCTAGCCATCCAAATATGCTAGGTATGGGTCCAGTTCTATACAATACTACTACTGAAGAGGCAGACTCAAACTAGGTCATATTCTACTATTGTGACAAAACAAATTAAATGATATGTAATTTAATACTGGCTTATGATACATCATCCTAAGTTTTTCCTATCATGCTCAAGGGCTAAAGCTCAAAATCCAAGGTATGCAAAGCAATCTAGTCAAAGTAAGCAAGAGACTCAATCTAGACTTATGTGATCTTTGTTGTTATCTAATTTCTAAATCTAACTACTCTGAGAAGGTACAAGCTTAGGATCTCCAATATCCAACTATCGAGTAGAATCTCAGATTTACGTCCTTAAAGTTAAAATATTAGAACTTAACAAGTTCTAATCCAAATCATGTGACGACTATATAGTTTAAGTAAGCAAATTAACAACCTAATTTTATGAATATTTTACTCTCTTACCCCAAATCTTGATTAAATGAATCAAGATTTAAAAATTTAGAACTTAAACCCTATGTTGAGTGCAAATTCCAAATCCAAGTGATATTCTAAAGAGGATCTAGGTTTCTCACTTATATCCCCATTTTAAAGGTAAAGAATCCTATAAGTTGAAAGATTCTGGAATTAAGATCTTAGTGAAAGGCTATTCTACTAATTTAAGATTAAAATAATCAATTAAGAACTTGAGAATCTAAGATCTATATTCAATCTTTTAAGATAATTTCATTATCTTATTGATTGAATCATCCTATACCCACATGGAAGGTTTCAAAAGGTTAAACAATCAATCATTAGAGAATTTCAATTGGAGGTGGTTTGATTCAAAATGAAAATCTAAGTCTAAGATCTTAAGATCTAAAGATCTGAAGTTTGATCACTTTAGACTTCTAATTAGAGTTTAACTTAAGAGTTTCCCATTGTGATTATCTTTAGGTCTAACTTCATAATTAACTATAAGGAGCTTATTAAGGTTAAGAATTGACAATTCCAAGTAATTAGATTAACATTAAATCCATTTTGACCTTCTAGGCTACTTAAGATCTAAGGGTCTGAGTTTTGATCACTTTAGATCTTAAGCTAAGAACTTACTTAGACATTACCAATTTCTTTTCTTTTAACACTTAATTCTTAAGTTATCTTGACTGAACTTATTAATGAGATAATTGACCATTTTCATTATTAAATTAAATAAGTTTAAGGCCAAATAATCTTTTTAAGAAATGCTTAAGATTTAAGTATCTTATTTAAGGGAATTAATGAGACCTTATGGATTGGTGATTATTATTGTTATAGGATTTCAGAGAACAATTCCAATGTATTTTATAGTGGCTTACTGAAATTTTAATCCTTAAAGAACACTAAATTACATTTTGGCCAAAATGACCAAAATGCCCCTCTTAAGGCTAAAATTGGGATTTTAAGGTTTTATTGTCTAAATTTGTTATAATCTATTTTAAAGTGTTTCATATGACTAAATGAAGTGGGAAACACCCTTATCTTAGGTTTTGATGACCTAAATGATATTAATTAGCACTAATCATTTAATTAAGCCACTTAGGGTGATTAGTGAAATTAAGGCACTTTAAGGCAATCCAACCTTACACCTAGGTTATAGTAGGTCTAATATGATGTTAGGAACCATTCCCACCCAAATCAGAGGCTTAATTAGGGTTTAATTCACTAATCTTTGATTAGGGTGATTAAGGAGTGATTAAGAAAATTAATTATCCAAAATTAATCTTAAGGGTCTGGAATTGTTCCTTAGGGTACAAGGAGCAATCAAAGCCCTTAAACTCATAAATTGAACAATTAAATGATTTTATATGATTTATTTAAGAACAGAGAAAGTTTAGCTAATATTTTAAATCCAACCATTGGATTTGAAAATTTTATTTATATTCAGATTCCTTGAATTTTTCTGATTCAATGATATATTGGATTATACCATTTGGATCTGTATAACTAAAGTTATTTAACTAATTTAATCTGTATTTTTATTTAAATTAGAACTTTAGGTTTTTATTAAATTAAATCATAACTATTAAAAATACATTCCAATAATCGTTTAATTAACCGCGGCCCCAAATTTCAAACCGCGCAGGTCGGGGATCGGCCCGGCCCAAAATCGACTTCGTCTTCCTCCCCGACTGCGCTCGCAACCCGAACCCTAGGGTTACCTTCCGTCGCCAAATTCGCCACGCACAGGCCATGCCAGGCCCTGATCTCGATGGCTACACGTTTCTTGACCTCAGACGCATCGATTAAACTCAGAAGCCCTCATTGGGACGCTCTGGTTCGCTGGATGCCTATTCGGCCGAAATCCCTCAGTTGGCGCACCTGTGAGGAGATAATTCTCCTCACAGGAGTCCACGAGCCGCCGATGTCTCGATCTTCTACATGTTCATGGATCGAAGAGGGAGCGATAGGACGCAACGAGAGATCCTGAGGTGGTCTAGATTGTCGGGGTGCTACTCGGCATTTTCTGTCGTCTATACCCATGACTGGATCGATCGATTCTAGTCAAATCGATCGATCTGGTCGAGTTCAACCCTCGATACTAGCTCACAATTATGGCCCAGACGATCCTAGTACTATCTAGACAATTAACCTCCAACTGGACATGCCGAATTTGATGAACCAGAATTTCGTCTAGTTGTGCGCACAGACGACGAATTCGTCATCTAGGTCACTGCCAGACCATGCTTTCCGCTCGATCGACCGCGGAGGGGATAAGGTAAGATCCTACTCAGCATCCAGGCTTGCGAAGAGGTGAAAATAGAGCTGAATTCCAGCTCGATAGGAAAAGGGAAGAAGGTTGTACCTCAGTTCGAAGATTCGCAGCGAATGCAGGCCATCTCGCGTGCACTTAGAGGTTCCAGGAGCTCCGTAAGGGGGTCTGAACTCCGGACCTCACCCTCAATCAGTTGATGCAGCGGGTTCGATTGCCGGGAGAGCTTGGAAGAACTGGGAGCTGGGAATGGAGGGCAGTGGGGAAGGTGAGCCTCACAGTGAGCAAAGGAGCTCACTGTGAGATCAGAGGAGGTATTTATAGGTCTTAAGGTGCCTAGGTCCGGGTGGCAAGGCTGGGAGCCAGCAAACCAGGCTCGGGGAAAATGGCAGCCTCGGCCTTCCTCAATTGGGAGGTTCGACCCCCACTGAGCCCCTCTACCGGGTTTCAGCCAGTCATGGAAGAAATCCTAACGGCCAGAGGAATATGGTGAAGGCATGGCCAACCGGTTTGATGTGGCACGTACGGCAGATCTTTGCTGTCAGGGCTGAGAGCGAGCGGGGACGAAGATGAACAGTCGGGATCCATTCTCCGTCGTCTGATACGCGAAGTCGTTAGGATTTGACGGCTTAATGAGAACTTAACCAACGGACCACGGGTGCCTTCTCATCCGTCGGATCGAGCCTTAGATCCGACGGGCGCTAGAGGATCCAGGGTACTGATGATCTGCGCTGTCTGATTTTTGTGCTGCGATTCGTGCACACGCATCCATTGGCTGCTAAGGCTAAGCTGCTGTTGGGACCCCGCAGTGGATCTGTCGCGGTCCCCGACAGCAAATCCTGGCTTTTTAATTTTAATTAAAATTAATTTTAAATATAAATAAAAATTAATTAATTAAAACATATTTATTCCTAATTTATTTAAATCCAATTTAGGATCAATGAGCTCCAAAAATTCCCAAAAATTCACCCTTAGCTAATTTAGGTATGAGGAATTCAAAAATGAACTCAGATTTTAATTTAGATATCAAAATAATTTAGGTATTTTTCAGAGCTTAAAAATAGCCAAAAATACCAAATTTTCAAATTTAGCTCTGATTGATTTCAAACTTCTATGTTTAGATTTAAATGACCTATTAAATCTAATGGAATCAAATCAAACCTTAGTTTAGCTTAATTAATCTAGTTTTAGCTAGGGTAATAACCTAGGATTGTTATAGACTCCCCCAAACCTAGCATATTTGAATGGCTAGGCTGGGGATTGATTGATTGATTGATATTAAAGGCCATGTATGACCTATTGGCTGGTATGACAGTACTAGAACTTATGCATAATTACTACTTTAGCTGTATTGTATTATTTTTCTGATTTGTTTTGCCACATGCTTCAGTGGCCTTATTTTCAGTATTTTGCTCGCTTTGCTACATGTCTCAGTGGCTTATTATGTTATGCATTGCTTTGCTTCTGCCACATATCTCAGTGGCCTTTATTTTCATATTAATCTGCATGTTGTATGTATATTTTATGGCTTAGATAAATGTATAAATGGCATGTTTAGGATGCTAAATTTTATTCCATACTTGTGTTCTTTATACTCAGCATGTTTTACTTTGATCATAATCATGTTATGATCATATTTATTTCAGTAGTTGTAGTTATTTTGCTTTTAGCTTTGCCTTGCTTATTTAGTATTTTGTATGTTACTTTACAAACGTGTTGCATGCTATAAATGGATAATTTTATAGTATTCTATTTCTTTCATAGCTTGTTGCTCCTTTACTGCTTTCATGTGTAGCTAAATTAAATGTGATATCCTTAAATATTCAGTTCACTTTAAATAGCCTAAAATGTACTTAGACAATTGTCTAACTGTAACCTTTTTATTTTGTTGGCTGGGGCCCTGGCATTTATGATACCGACAAATATCAGATTCAGATGTGTTCGTGGGCAGTATCGCAGAGGAGGAGCCTGTTCATGAGGAGGACCTTCCAGCTGCTATTTAGATAGTCTTGCATTATTTATTTTCAGTGAGGACAAGAGTCTTTCATCTTGCAGTTATTCATTTCCGTTTGTGATAATTAACTTTCTGTATGTACTCTACTTTCTGTATTGTGACGAGTTACTTTATTGCATTTTCTTTCCTTACCATGTATGCTTGTGGATGTTACTTTATTTTACTGCTTCTGCCACTTTGATATTTATATTGATGGATGTTATAGCACTTGGTGACAAGTCCTTGACTTAAGCCAGGTTGGTTCGCCTAACTTTACTTAAGTGAGGGATTTGCCACAGTTGGAGCACCGTACTTCCTTATTACCAGTATGGGGGCCCCCACATAATCCATGTTCCATAAGACTCAAGTAGTCATTAGAGTCTAACCCTAATAATCTGGTATTCATCAGACTTCGATTTGATCATCTGGTTATTTTGTCAATTATTTGACATATAAAATTACCTAAATTAAATTGACTTCTAAATCAAAATTGAAGTTCATCATTGAATTCCTCACCCCTAAATTAGTTAGGGGTGTATTTTCAGAATTTTTGGAAGTCGTCAAATTTTCCCAAATAAAATATTTCCTCACCCTTAAATTAATATATTTAAATACTCTGAAAATTAAAATCATTAAATTGATCTCCAATTTAAAATTTTATTTTATTTTTGGATTCCTTATCCCTTAATTAGCTAAAAGTGAATTTTCGAGATTTTTCGGAAATTATTTAATAACTTAACTTTTATTAAATTAATTGGAATTAATTAATTTAATTAAAGTATTAATTAGTCTATCGTTTAAGCTTAACGGTGCCATCGACCTGTGGCGACGCGTCGTTTGATCAGACTACGTGCTGATCTGCGTCGTCTGATCGACTCAGTCGTTTAGATCGAATGACTAAAAGCTTCCTTCCCGCACACACGGACGCATCACCATGTGCGTGTGTGTCTGTTTACCACCGTAGAGCTCGTTTAAGCTCCATTTTTATACCTGATGAACCCAATAATTATAAAGAATTTAGTACATAATTTATATTTTTCTTAAGATTAGTTGTGTAACAACCCTAAGTTGTTACTTAGCCTAATCTTAACTTAATCTTAGCCTAATTATCGTTCTATTGAATTCATCTAGTCATTAGAACCAATCCTTAAAATTTTGAAGCGATTCGGAGCTCATTCGAATAAATTAGAATATTTTAATATATTTAATTAATTAGGAAATTGAGATATTTAATTTGACCTCGAAATCAAAATCTGACTTCGTCGTTGCAATCGTCACCCCCCAAATCCGACTTCATCGTACATAGCTTGTTTATTTCATCCCATATTTATTATTATTATTATTATTATAAAATTTTAATTAATTAGAAAACTGAAATTAATTTTTTATTTCATAAATGCATTTTCTATTTCCCTATTTCTTCCTGCGTTGGGACCAGCCTCCCACTCCTCCTTCACCTATATTCGATGCCTCCCCTGCCTGCACACGTAAGAGGGAAACTCCTCCCTCCCATCTTCTCCTCCATGCTGATGGGAGAGCTCAAGGGGGAGCCATGCCTCCCCTTGTCCTTTAAAATGGAGCTCATCCCCCTCCTTCCTTCCTTTGCTCAAGCTGAATGCTCTTTCCTCTTCTCAAGCTTCCCCTCTTTCCTTCACTTGTTGTGCTTGCTGTTTGAAGAAGCCCTCAACCTCTCCTTCCTCTTGCTAGTGGCTGAAGAAGAAGGAGTCCCTTCCTCCAAGTTCCTACAGAAAATACTTTTCTTCCTCCTTTATTCCAAGGCTAAGGTGCTCATTTGCTTCACTTTTTCTTGACTGCTCTCTTCATGATTTATCAAAGTATTATGAATGTCATTTCAATTAAATATTATATGGAAGCTAGATATGATCGTCGAGCCTCAAGTTCTCCATTAAAATTTATATCAAAAACTATGAAATTTTGTATACCCGTAGTTAGGGCTTTAATTTCTGTTCGCTATAATGATCTATTCATGTCAATTTTGGTATTAAAGGAAAGGTCTCAAAACTACCTTTCCATCGGTATATGGCACCACTCATGAGTTGCCCAAAATTGGGAGTATTTGAGTGCAAAATGAGACTCGTCACAGTTTTTGCACAGACGAAATCACTGTCGGGCCCTACATCGCGCCGCAGCATTAAAACCCATCGCAGCGCCTAAAAGCGCTACAATATGCTGTAGCACCTGGCTCTTGGCCAGGGAGCGCTACAGCGCACCGTAGCATCCAGCTCTCGGGATATTTGACACTGTAGCGTGCCACACCGTTTAAAAAGGGCTACAATGCCCCGCAATGCCGATATCTGCCGCAGCACCTGCGCTTCAAAAATTCTGGCGCCACAACGTGCCGTAGCGCCTGGCTCTCGTTCGGGATGCACGACAGCACGTCGTAGCACCTATAAATGCCCGAAATTCCCATAACTATCAGGAATTGCCCGAATTTGTGATTATTTGAATTCTAATGACCCTATGACCCTAATGGCACCAAAATATATCAAATATAAGCCTAGATTTAGTAAAATTAAAAATTGTATTAATATGTAGGTGAATTTCAATGAGAAATCTACCATTTTACCGTGAATAACATTTCTTAAATCTCCTAAATATTTGCTTGAACATTTTGTGACAAATAGTAATTAGTGTAATGGCATTAACTACTTAATATTTTAATTAATATGATGTTTATATGTTTTATTAACAATAGTTATATATTAGAGAACTTTAACTTGATTTGGATACCTTGATTTACTTAATTTTATATTAAATCATATTTGAACATAAGAATCTTAAGAGCTTGATTAAGTAAATGATAATTAATCTAAATCTAAAATTTACCATCAATAATATGCCAATAATGCATTGATTAGTCATTGATCTATAAATCAATAATTAGTCTTAATTAGGTAAGGATAGGGGTTAAATCCTAACATATTTGATTAAGACTTGAACTCCTTAATCACTTAATCAATTAAATTGATTAAAAGATAATTCAACTGATATTATTCCAATAATATATCTAATTTAGTATTAATCTTAAATCATTGAATTAGAAGTGCAAAGATAAATAAAGAACTTATATGATTTATTATATGGACATGTATCTTAAGATCTTTGATTTTCTCTTATATAAAATTCTTAGCATAAAAATAATTATAAAATTATGCTAATTTATTACAAGATCAAATCTTAATGATACTCTTAATTATATTCCAAAATTGTAGTATATGTATTGATCAGATGGGTTACCAATCTCATCTAATCAAAATAAGCTTAATAAATAAAACTTATGAATTTCAGCATAGATGTTGAATATGTAAGATCTTGATGATATTACATTAGGTTTTATATGGTAATTATTAGCCTTAACAAATGTTAACACATTGAGGTAAAAAGGACTTATTGTGACAAATTGAGATAGGAACTTAGATGATCCTCTTTAACCTTAGAAGAATGATCTTAGACCCTTGTGGTAGGATCACCTAAAATACTTAGAATGATAATTCTCCCATGTGGCAGAAACTTATATTGAGTGACCTTTTAGTCACACCCTTGGAACCTTGTGTAGGATTCACCCAAATTGAGTCTAAATTCATAGCTTTAGTAATTCTTGTTGATTAAATAAAATTATCTGAACCTAGATTATTAGTTGAGTATAGTAGTGTATACTCATAGTGCTGGATTACTTTAATAGTATTCAGGATTGATTAATTCACCTTAATGTAGGACTATGTCTGTGTTCTATCCTACAAGTTTAGTTGGACATAGACCCACTTATAATAAATCATATAATTCTAAGAGTATTATAATTAAGGACTTAGAGATCATGTAATAGCCCAAATTCTTAAGCATCAAGCTATTGTCCGCTTTGGCTTGAAAGGCCTCACGGTTTTTCCCTCAAGAAGATAACTTTCTAACAGGTCACCCATCTGGGAGTGCTCCCATATGAGCACCCTTAACTTAGAGTTCTTATCAGGAACTCCACCGTTATCTGAAAAGGCGCATCGATATTTAAGAGTTTCACTTATTACTACTTAAGTGGGCTTTACAATCTCCCCAACTTAAGTAACTGACGTCCTCGTTAGTATCTACACACAGATCCAAGAACTATCCATTAAGTAGATTGTACTAAAGGTGACCCCTACAGGCTCAAGAGGTATCCACAACTATGTAGCACCTTAATAATCATGGGTTCAAGAGGCTGCTCATATGAAGTGATACTTTGCCCTATATAACACATAGTTCATATTTGACACCCTATGGTCTGCTCTAATACCATTTATAATAGTCCAAACTCTTAAGCACCAATATATTGTCCGCTTTAGCCTGAAATGTCTCACGGTTTTGCCCTCAGAAAATAATTTCCCAGTAGGTCACCTATCCTGGGAGTACTTGAGCACGCATAACTTTGGAGTTCTTATCAGGAACTCCTCCGTTATCTGAAAAAGTGCTTTGATATTTAAGAGTTTCACTTATTACTATTTAAGTGGGATTTACAGATCATTAATTAGGTTAAATAAAATTATCATCGGGTGATACCTCCTATCGAATATCGCTTTCATAGGTGTGGCTTCAAATAAACTAGGTGATTCAAGTCACCCTCTTTAGAACACTATGTATACTTATAATTAGGGTATTTAATAGCTTAGTTTGAGATACAAATTGTCATTGGGTGATATCTCCTATCGAAGATCGTTTCAATAGGTGCAGCTTAAAAAACTAAGTGTTAAATTCACATTTTTTAAAATATACTAAATATGTGTTTACAACCTTTCCAACTGATGATTTTAAATAAAATCCTAATTAAATACCAATTATTAAAATCAGGACTAGGAGTCAGAATCCATTTAGATGGTGTGAGGCCCCCGTACTGACAACAAGGAAGTACGATCCTCCAACTGTGGCAAATTCTCAACTTAAGTAAAGTTAGGTTGTGGCGCCCCGCACCCTTAATCCAACGAGGATTAGGTTAAGGGTGGAGTGTCACTCTGGCTAACCCCTCACTTACCATTGAATTAGGATAGACTCCATAATCCACCTGATTAGGGAATGATTAACACAGTATCAATCTAACAGTCACTATAATGTACAGAGTGCAGAAGCAATAAATAATATCCAGGCATCATAATGTAATATAAGTGCAAAATATAACTCAGAATATAAGTATATAAGTCCAAATGCACAGTCAAGAGTACCTGTTTTATTACAACATTTAAAGTTCAAATAAAAGGAAATGTAAAGGCACTCATCCTCACTTACCATTGAATTAGGATAGACTCCTATCGAAGATCGTTTCAATAGGTGCAGCTTAAAAAACTAAGTGTTAAATTCACATTTCTTTAAAATATACTAAATATGTATTTACAACCTTTCCAACTGATGATTTTAAATAAAATCCTAATTAAATACCAATTATTAAAATCAGGACTATGAGTCAGAATCCATTTAGATGGTGTGGGGCCCCCGTACTGACAACAAGGAAGTACGATCCTCCAACTGTGGCAAATTTTCAACTTAAGTAAAGTTAGGTTGTGGCGCCCCGCACCCTTAATCCAACGAGGATTAGGTTAAGGGTGGAGTGTCACTCTGGCTAACCTCTCACTTACCATTGAATTAGGATAGACTCCACAATCCACCTGATTAGGGAAGGATTAACACAGTATCAATCTAACAGTCACTATAATGTACAGAGTGCGGAAGCAATAAATAACATCCAGGCATCACAATGTAATATAAGTGCAAAATATAACTCAGAATATAAGTATATAAGTCCAAATGCACAGTCAAGAGTACCTGTTTTATTACAACATTTAAAGTTCAAATAAAAGGAAATGTAAAGGCACTCATCCTCACTTACCATTGAATTAGGATAGACTCCTATCGAAGATCATTTCAATAGGTGCAGCTTAAAAAACTAAGTGTTAAATTCACATTTCTTTAAAATATACTAAATATGTGTTTACAACCTTTCCAACTGATGATTTTAAATAAAATCCTAATTAAATACCAATTATTAAAATCAAGACTAGGAGTCAGAATCCATTTAGATGGTGTGGGGCCCCCGTACTGACAACAAGGAAGTATGATCCTCCAACTGTGGCAAATTCTCAACTTAAGTAAAGTTAGGTTGTGGCGCCCCGCACCCTTAATACAACGAGGATTAGGTTAAGGGTGGAGTGTCACTCTGGCTAACCCCTCACTTACCATTGAATTAGGATAGACTCCACAATCCACCTGATTAGGGAAGGATTAACACAGTATCAATCTAACAGTCACTATAATGTACAGAGTGCGGAAGCAATAAATAACATCCAGGCATCACAATGTAATATAAGTGCAAAATATAACTCAGAATATAAGTATATAAGTCCAAATGCACAGTCAAGAGTACCTGTTTTATTACAACATTTAAAGTTCAAATAAAAGGAAATGTAAAGGCACTCATCCTCACAATAAGTCTAAGGGCTATATATGCTCTGATCCGAGCTGCTCCTCCTCCTCAATAAATAGCTCCTCCTCATGTACTGGATCATCTATCTGTTCTATGCCTGCCATTGTCGGTTTCACAATGTAGGGCCCCAACCAAAAAAAAGAGAAAATCTAGTTAGACAATTTGTCTAAGTACATTTTAGACAAATATATTTTTATATGTTTTATAATATCACCACTTTACACAATTTTTTTCTAAGCAACTATATATAAAGGAGCGACTGGCAATACTATAAGGAAGAGGAAAAGCTATAAATAACATTTATAACTTAAGCAAGAATGAGGCTAAGACATGCCTCACAAGCGAAGTAAACAAAACAGGGCATATAATATAAGTAACTAAACATATACTGAAAGAAAATGCTACATCCTAATATATGCTGCTGATCAAATGAAATATGCAAATTACAATAATAAATCTCAGCAGTGATATATATAAATAGCAATAAAATCTAACATCCTACTGTATAATAGCTGTACAAAGAAATATCTGACTAAATAACAATGCCAAAATATAGCCAAAATACCACAACTGTAAATCCAAACTCTGTATACTAACTACCATATCAGAAAATTTGGCCAAACTGGCCCATATATATATACATCTCAATCTGCAACCATACTGAACATACTGCATGACTGAAGAGGCAGACAATACCTATGCAACATATTTTAGTTATTTTACTTTTGTTTCTATGGACAACTATTAGAAATAACTGAGGAAGTCAAGCACGTCTGCAAGACTATACGGGTCCCAAGCCTAACACACTCTCCTCAATGAGAATGTTTGGCATCCTGATCTCACCTTACCCCTGTCCACCGGGGCAAATGTGCACCATAATCACCATAACACCGGACCCAAAGGCAACTGTTATCCTAATATTCTAAGTTTTTATTTTCATGCACAAAATTATCTTATATGAAATATCCAAGGAAGTAAGCTCAATTTACAAGGAATGCGTAGCACAAAGTATCAAAATAAGCAAGGGACTCTACTAATATGGTGATACCATCTGTTTTCTATTATTCGTTCTAACTATTCCAAATTATACAAGTTTAGGATCACCATTTTCCCACATTTCAAGTGTAACTTAAAAATTCATCCTTATGAGTTACAAAATATCAGGACTAGCTAGGTCCTAATATACCAAATCAAAGTCGACTATAGAAGTTAAATAATAAATCATTACGACCTAATTGATAATTTTAGACGTTCTATCTAAAACTCATAAACTATAGATTATGGATTAAACACTACGAGATTGGGCTTAATCACATAATCCAAAAAGGATAAGACATAGGATCTAAGTTTTATGATAATAGTGATCTATTAGTTAAGGCCAATTCTATTAAGTAATCAAACTTAATAGGATAAATCTCCTATTTTAGATCTAAAGTCAAAAGACAAAATAATCAAAAATAAGCTGAAAATTCTAGAAAACTAATAAAACCAAGGATTCATTCATTGAAAAACTCCGTTTTACCCTATGATCTAGTTCTAGTCTCAGGAAGGGTCCTAAAGGTGTAGTGTTAAAGACTTAAAAAAAGTTCTAGAATCTAACCTAACTGTTAATTTTACTTACTTAAATGTCACTAATATGGTTATAAAGTTAGTTTTAGTGATTTAAAAGACAAACTAAAGGTTAAGGTTGATTATTCTAAATTTTTGGCAAAATGACCATTTTGCCCCTACTCAAGTGTCCAAAAAGTCAACTTTTGATTTAAGTGCCCAAATTAGAGTTTCTCTTTTCCATATTATTTCTTACTATCTAACTTGTGGATAGACAGCAAGTTTGTCCAATTCGAATGAGAAACGGGTCCTAAAGGTTCAAACTAATATTTTTGACTTAAGGGCATTTAAGGGATTTTCACTCTACTAAAACTAAGTTTTTATGCAGTTTATTGTAAGCTACTATTCAAGGATTCCATAGAGTTCAAGAACACTGCATTTTGAGGTCACTTGACTAAGTTATGGACGTTTTAAGTTTGAAGGGCAATTTGGTAATTTCGAGTCGGTCAACGGGTGATAAAAACCGAACTTTTCCGTTTGAAGTCTAATTTCAATAAACTCAGTTTCTATAGCTTCCCTATAATGTACTGAGTATGTTTGTAGGGAGTAGATTCAATTTGGACTCAAATTGTCAAGTTATGACCTAACTAAGGTTGGGGGTATTTTGGTCATTTTCTAAATTTCTAAGGTTCAGAACCTAAATGTTAATTTAATTTATTGGTAACATCAAAATTATAAACTAGTTAGCATCTTGAATTTTTGAATTTGGAGTTGAATTGACAAAGTTATGGTCATTTGAATCCTAAGGGTAATTTGGTCATTTTCATTAAAGTCAACCCTAAATTCTAGGGTTGACTTTTTATCCTGATGTCCAAATAGAAAAACTAATACTACTGCGGTGATGGGGCCGCTCTCTTGAGTATTTTAAGACCCATATTGACTATATTCTGGTGACTGGGTCAAAAGTTATGGGGTCCTAAAGAGGTCCTAAAATGCTACTTCGTTACGCGTACCCCAAAACGAAATTCTGCATCATGCCATTTGATTCTAATTATTTTTCTGAGTATTTTAAGACCTATATTAATTATGTTTGGATCATCCTACAAAAAGTTATTAAACTTTTAAGTTTTACTATTTAAAAATATAATTTGTATTAATTTACTATTCATTTATCAAATTAAATGATTTTACTGTTCATTTCTAAAGTTCAGATTTTATTTCCCTGCATTTAATTATTTAATTAATCTCAAATTAATTAACATTTAATATTATTAATTAATAAATTAATAGGCTATAATTAATTATAATTTAATTATTCTATCAATAATTAGGATTTAATTATTAATTAATATTATTAACAAATATAAATATTATTATTATACTGAATTAATTAATTGATTAATTAATTTATATTATTAATTAACAGGTTAGTTAACAAATTAGTCAACCTACTTAATTAATCATTTATATAATATTAATTAATAGAACCCAATAATTAATACCTAATCAGTTAAATAAATTCACTAATACTTACTTGGTATAAATTAATCCTAATTTAATTAGCCACCCTAATTAACTCCTAATTAATCTAATTTAATAACCCTCTGTTTTAATTATACAATTATAACTATAACTATATATATATATTTATTTATTTATTTATTTATTTATATTTTATCTAACGTTTTCTGCAGGTCATGATGGCGCGGGGCCCGACAGAACCACGTGGCAGCTTCTTAGAGGCGCGGCAGCACCGGGTGGACCCCACAGCACTCGGCAGAGGGGACACGTGGGCCTACCGCCTAGCGCGCAGCGAATGAGCGCGGGCCAGCTGGCCTGGCGCCGCAGCTGAAAGCGCGGGCCCCACGGGCCACGCGTTGCGCTCGCGTTAGCCGGGGGCGGCGCAGCGGGACCCGCCACTGGCGTTCACGACCCGAAGTGTCGCGGGCGGGCCTCGGGTCGGCCCGATGGGTCCTTCGTCCTCACGGGCTTGCCGCGAGTAGGGGAACTAGGGCGCCGCCGTTGCCGGCCTTCCCGGCCGTGCATGGCGCTGGTCCGCATACCGTTGGGTCGGCCTTGACCAGGGCTAGCCGCTGGTGGTCGAGTCGATGGCCGAGACAGCCTGGATCGACGACGAACCTAAACCCTAAGACGATCGACTCGGCGAGGAGGAGGGCTAACGGTAAGTACCGTTTGACGAACTCCAAATTTGGGCGATCGAACCGTCGGTTGTTCGATCGACCCCACTAAATCCTTAATCTATCGAACGGAATAAGCTTGCAAAAATGAAAAGTACCGATACGATTGAGTATAGAGGGGTTTCGGGGGTAGGTACCTGACGAACGGCCGAGGAGGTAGGGTTTGCAGAGGGGGGGTCGTGCCGATAGCCTTCTCGCGATCTAGGGATCGGGATGGAGCAGACTTCGGCCTGGAATCGAGGAGGATGCTATAGAGGCCCGAGGCGGAGCTGCCGAGGTGTTGCCGGGCGGGGATTGGGCGCGAGGGGAGGTGGCGCTCGCCGCGTGGCGCTAGGGTACCGGGTCCGAGGGAGGTGACGCGGGGACCGTCTGATCCGTGATCAGACGGCGAGAAGCTGCCGTCTGATCTTGACGGCAAGACCGACGGCGCGGGACTTAACGGGCGGACGGTGTCAACTTCTTAACGGTGTCGCGGAATAAAAAAAAAATAAATATTAATTAATTTATATTAAAATATTATTTTAAATTCTTAATCAGTTTTAAGGATTAATTAATACAAAAAAAAATTTCCAACTATCTGCTCCTAACTAATTGAGGGGTGAGGAACACAACGGAAATGTCGAATTTCCGATTCGATGAGTATTTTAATTTCCCAATTTTCGAGGCATTTAATTATTATTAAAATATTCGTCAAATTTTGACGACTTCCAATTGCCACCAAAATTTCACCCCTAGCTAATTTCAGGGCAATGAGCACAATGGTGAAGTCCGTTTTCTAATCCGAGATCAATTTAAATGGGTCAAATTCTAGGGTTTCTGGATTTCAAAAAAATTAGAATTTGATCCAATCGACTCCTAATTTGATCTGGGTCTTAGAGGTTGACCCCAATTGACCTAATTAGCATTTAAGATTAGTTTTAAGACTTAAGATTAGTCCTAATTGACTAAGGTAACAACCTGGGTTGTTACAGACTCCCCCACTTAAAAACGATGTCGTCCTCGACATCTCTTAAATAGAATTAAAGTCAAGAGTCACATATGACTAAGAATTTGAAATGGAATTACCCTGGCTGGGTTCTCGAAGAGCCTGAGATATTTTGATCGCATGTCAGATTCCTTCTCCAAAGTGGCCTCGTTGCAGGAACGATTCTTCCACTGGACTTTGATCATGTCGATGGCATGACTTCTGAGCTGCTTGCAATCACGAGCTAGAATTCGAATTGGCTCCTCGGCATATGACAGATCGGGCTGGATCCGCACTTCTGGGAGTCGCACAAGGTGAGACGGGTCCCGGAGGCATTTCCTTAGGGACGAAACGTGAAAGACATTGTGCACCACGGCGAAGTCCGTTGGCAATTCTAATTGGTAGGCAGCTGACCCAACTCTCTTCAGGATTTTGAATGGTCCCACATACCTTGGGCTGAGCTTACCGGCAACCCCGAAACGATAGACTCCCTTCATAGGACTGACTTTTAGATATACAGAGTCTCCTTCTTGAAATTCTAAGGGGCGACGATGAAGGTTATGATACTTACTTTGCCTATCCTAGGCTGTCCTGATTCTCTGTTGTATGAGCTTTATCTTTTTGTTTGTTTCTTCTATTATATCAGAGCCATACAGTTGAATATCTCCTGTCTCTGCCCAAGCTAAAGGCGTAGAACACTTCCTACCATAAAGTGTTGCATACGGAGCCATCTTGATACTGGCCTGGAAGCTGTTATTGTACGCAAATTCTACCAAGGGAAGATGATCCTCCCAAGATCCTGCAAAGTCTAAAATACAGAGGCGGAGCAAATCTTCTAAAACTTGATTTACTCTCTCTGTTTGACCATCTGATTGAGGATGGAAGGCTGTGCTCATGGCTAGCGTGGTGCCTAGGTCCTGATGGACGGCTTGCCAAAATTTCGATGTGAATCAGCTATCTCTGTCTGACACAATAGTCCTTGGGATACCATGCAGCCGAATTATTTCCTTAATATACATTTTGGCAAGTCTCTCCACTGAGTCTGTCTGTCGAATTGGAAGGAAGTGCGCAGACTTGGTCAACCGGTCGACTATGACCCAATTTGCATCTGCCCCAGACCTTGCATGAGGCAATCCCATAACGAAATCCATTGATATATAAGACCATTTCCATTCTGGAATTTCTAGTGGATGCAGCATACCACCAGGTTTTTGATGTTCTGCCTTTACTAGGCAACATGCGTGGCACTTAGCCACGAAATCTGCTACGCTCTTCTTCATCCGTGGCCACCAGAATGATAACTTCAGGTCTTGATACATTTTGGTACTTCCTGGGTGCACCTGATATCCAGAATTATGACCCTCAGTTAGTATTTCGCGCTGCATAGACTTAGGGATCCACAAATGGTCCCCTAGATAGATTGCACCCTTCTGAAATCGAAGGTCCGTGCGGCGGCCACTTTCAATAGCTTGCTTGAAGCCCAAGTATTCATCATCCTTGGTTTGTGACACGGATATGTCCCTGTGAAAGGTGGGCTCCACATTGATGTTTGCCAGAGTTAAACTGAGTCTATCTCCGCTAATAGGCTTGATACCCATTTTGTGAAATTCTTCGACTAATGGTCCCTCTAATATTATAGCATTTAGTGAGGCCTGACGACTTAAAGCATCGGCTACAACGTTGGCTTTCCCGGGAGGTATTGAATATCCAGGTCGTAGTCACTGATCAGCTCCAGCCATCTTCTCTATCTACAGTTTAGTTCTCGCTGAGTGAATATATATTTCAGACTTTAGTGATCGGTAAATATCGAGCATTGAACCCCGTAGAGATAGTGTCGCCAAATCTTTAGAGCAAACACTACTACGGCCAGTTCGAGGTCATGGACTGCATAATTCTTCTCGTGGACTTTAAGTTGTCGCGAGGCGTATGCGATGACTTTTCCTTCTTACATCAATACAGCCCCTAAACCTATGCCTGAGGCATCTGTATATACCTGGAAGTTCATTCCTTCTTTTGGCAGGACTAGTACAGGGGCAGAGGTAAGCGCATCTCTAAGGGCTTGGAAGGCCTTCTCACATGCAGGCGACCATTCGAATGGTACTGTTTTTTGAGTGAGCTTGGTAATAGGGGAGGCGATTTGGGAAAATCCCTTCACAAACTTTCTGTAATAGCCGGCTAATCCCAGAAAACTTCTGACCTCCGTCACCGTTTTAGGTTGAGCCCATTCTTGGATTGCATGAATCTTATTTTGATCCACCCTGATCCCGTGAGCATCCACAACATGACCTAGGAAAGCGACCGATTCTAGCCAAAATTCACACTTCGAATACTTGGCATATAGCTGGTGGTTCCTTAGTTCCTCCAATACAGTACAGAGATGTTCCTCGTGCTCGTTCTTGGTCTTAGAGTATATCAGGATATCATCTATGAATATAATAACGAACTTATCCAGGTACGGTTTCAAGATTCGTTGCATCAGGTCCATAAAGATAGACAGAGCATTAGTGAGTCCAAACGACATCACTAGAAATTCATAGTGACCGTATCTAGTCCGGAAGGCGGTTTTAGCAATATCAGAGTCTTTCACCTGCAGTTGGTGGTATCCAGATCGCAGGTCAATTTTTGAGAATACCTTGGCTCCTGCCAACTGATCGAACAGATCGTCAATGCGCGGCAAAGGATATTTATTTTTGGTTGTGACTTTATTTAATTCGCGATAATCGACACACATCCGCATAGAACCATCCTTCTTCTTTACGAACAATACTGGTGCTCCCCATGGTGATGAGCTTGGCCTTATGAGACCTTTTTCTA
This sequence comes from Gastrodia elata, assembly GCA_016760335.1. Classification (NCBI taxonomy): domain Eukaryota; kingdom Viridiplantae; phylum Streptophyta; class Magnoliopsida; order Asparagales; family Orchidaceae; genus Gastrodia; species Gastrodia elata. Next base: position 680,548 of record CM028672.1, on the reverse strand, counting down.
AGAGTTCTTGTAGTTGCTTGTTCAACTCCTGCAATTCCTTAGACGCCATTCTATACAGGGTTTTAGAAATGGGCTGTGTTCCCGGAATAACATCAAGTGCGAATTCGACTTCCCGTGTAGGAGGAAGACCAGGTAAGTCTTCTGGGAAGACATCTGCAAATTTGCAAACAACAAGATTCTTAGCTAATGGAACTTCTTCTTTCTTCTCTCCTAGTATCGTCACTAGGAAGGCTTCGCATCCTTTCTGAACTAATCTCCTTGCTTCTATTGCATTGATGAGTGAGGCGCGAGTACTAAGATTGCCAACAAAGGATATGGCTTCGTTCCCACTACCCAATGTAATCTTTTTCTTGGTACAGTTGATAGTGGCATTGTGTTGGCTTAGCCAGTTCATGCCTAGTATTATATCGAAGTTGGCTATGGGAAGAACTACTAGCTTAGCCTCATACTTTCTGGTTGAAATTGGAATCTGCATCTTGCAAAATTGGCGAGTTAGCAATTGGGTTCTAGAAGGTAATCCAACTTTAAGGGGATTGGCCAAGTTATACTTATGGAGATTTAATGATTCCGCCCATCCCTCAGATACAAAAGAGTGGCTAGCCCCAGTATCAAATAAGATGCTATAGAGTTTCCCATTTATACAGATGGAACCTAATCATATAGCAAATAATTGACTTAACTGTGCATAGTAAGGAATGACAGTAAAAATGAGTAGGTTCAAGATAGTGTACCTGACACCACATGGTTGTCTTCTGTAGCCTCAACGGGCATGAGAGTGTACACACGTGCAGGTTCAGCAGGTGGGTTGCTGAAATTTTGCCTTGAAGGTGCATTTGGGCGAGGAGCATTGGATGCTTCACGCCTGACGACTGAAGTAGGAGAGGCAGCTGGACGGGCAGCTGGAGGCCTCTGGTACAGGTCGAAGACTTGATGGCGTTTAGTACGATCGATCACATCACCATCCACCGTTTCTATAGCTGCACAGTCGAGGAACCCATGACCTGGCCATCCGCAGGTATAGCAGACACGACTCCCATGGTAGCACCGCCAATAAGGGTGTGGTTTAATGCAACCATTGAATGGATCTGCTGCTGGAGTCTCGGCCTCAAGTTGGTATACCCTGGCTCGCTTGAGCTGCTGTGGCTGCAATGAAGTAGACCCTACATTCCTTATGGATCCTTCCCTAGCCTGATCCTATTCTATCACTTTGGCTGTCTCAAGTAATTCTGAGAAATCGGTGATGCGCAAAGGAATCACTTGACTCCGGATTGAAGGTTGCAGGCCATCCTGGAATCGGAAACAACGGTCTGTCTCTGTAGGGATCAGTCTTGTAGAGAATCTTATAAGGCTATGGAATTCAGCTTTGTATGCTGACACAGATCGATCTCCTTGCTGTAATTTTAGTAGCATTTCTCCCAAGCGATGCTTAGCAGATGGAGGAATGAATCGAGCTTGGAACACTTCAACGAACTCATCCCACATGATGTCGGCTAATGAAACTCCAGAGAATGTGGTGCTGCGGGTGGTATCCCACCAGTATTCAGCTTCATTCTGCAAGAGGTGGGTGGTAAGGCGAACTAGGGCCGACTCTGGGCATTGGATGCTTGTTAAATTTTTCTCGACCATCTTTAACCATGAAGCTGTATCGACTGCCGAGAGGGTCCCATCAAACGTAGGAGGCCTCAGTCGGAGAAAGCTGTGGAGTATCCCTTCTGTGGACTGATTTTGCAGTTGGGTCTGGGGTGCTGAGGTGCTTCCCGCGGTGGTTCGGTTATGGTTTATCTGAGATACCAGCAGCCGTTCCATCCGTTCGGCTTGTTTAGCTTGGGCTTTCACGGCCTTTCTAGCCTGCTTTTAGCTAAATTCAACCTGGCCCTGGTGGGTTTCCATCATCAGTTTTACAGCTTCCAATAATGCGGTTACCTCGTTAGAGGAGGTACTGGAGGAAACAGAAGGGGGACTTGATCCTGGGTTCATGGTTATCAACACCTGAATCAAGAACGACGCATTATTTAGAACTCAATAAATAGGAGATCAAAACATTCCATTTCTTTTATTAACCAGGTACAACACATCATTTAAAACAGTACATAAAAAGATATCAGTAGTGAGAATACAAATTCTATCCTATGTACTCTCTGGTGAAAGCTTGAGTAAAGTAAGCGTAGGTCAGTGTTTGGCGACGGCGGGCGTGTCGTCGCTCAAACCTCCATACTTCCTGGGCCCACCACTCCTTCGCATAATCCTGGAGGAGGATCTCAAGGATATTAAGTCGAGTATCATCTGGACACTCCAGCTCATCAAATACTTTGGTTACTCTTCGTAACCATTCTCTGGCCAGGATGGTGAAATCTAGTCCCCTGAACACCGCACCTTCCAGCATCTTCTCAAGAACGCTGGCTCTAGCTGGGGAGACTCCTTGGACTTCCCTCCCATATTTCTTTGCTAAGAACACATCGTATGCCCACCTATCCTTAAAATGGGCGAAGAGGTCGTATCCTGTCATGCTTGCTTAGTAACCTAGACATCCATATCAAAGTAGTAAGGAAAAATGATTTTTAAATTTAAAAGACCAAATTACGATGATACAGAAGGGAGCATAAAAATAAAACTAAGGCTTCTATCCAATGTATCGGGCTGTAAAGACACGACGGAAGTCTTCGTAGATGACGTCCCACTGTAACCATCCGCGCTGATGGGTGAGGGCTCTGAGGGTGACACGCCACCAGTCTCTAGCCCTATCCTGCATAAGGCGTGTCACGAGGGCAAGCTTGACATTGTCTGTAATATCCATCATCCCTAGTATCTCGTATGTCAACATTAGCCATCTCTCGGCCAATGCGGGGTGATCATGTCCTCTGAAGGCACTTTCTCGGAGCAACTGGTTCAACCTCCTAACTTCTGGATCTGTGTACGGGTCGAGTCCTTAGTAGAATTGGACAATTTCCTCTCAGCTTTCATTGAATTGTTGGAAATGCCTTTTGACCATCATTCCAGTGTATCTAATTATGTTAACGTTTAGATTTTCATTTGATACCATTGTTTGTGTATTTTTATTATCAACTTCTTATTCTGAGTGTGATGTTATGATTCCTTGGATGTGACTATAACATATTCTGATATAGTGACTGAATTGGTAGAAGAATCATCCATTAGGTAGATAAGAATGCAAATTCTTATCTGACACCTTATGGAATTCTCTGATACCAACTGTGGCGCCCCGCACCCTTAATCCAATGAGGATTAGGTTAAGGGTGGAGTGTCACTATGGCTAACCCCTCATTTACCATTGGATTAGGATAGACTCCACAATCCACTTGATTAGGGAACGATTAACACAGCATCAATCTAACAGTCACTATAATGCATAGAGTGCGGAAGCAATAAATAACATCCAGACATCACAATATAATATAAGTGCAAAATATAACTCAGAATATAAGTATATAAGTCCAAATGCACAATCAAGAGTACCTATTATATTATAACATTTAAAGTTCAAATAAAAGGAAATGTAAAGGCACTCATCTTCACAATAAGTCTAAGGGCTAGATATGCTCTGATTCAACCTGCTGCTCTTCTTCTATAAATAGCTCCTCCATAGGTACTGGATCTTCTATCTGTTCTATGCCTGCCATTATCGGTTTCACAATGTAGGGCCCCAGCCAAAAAAAAGAGAAAATCTGGTTAGACAATTTGTCTAAGTACATTTTAGGCAGATACATTTTTATATGTTTTATAATATCACCACTTTACACAATTTTTTTCTAAGCAACTATATATAAAGGAGCGACTAGCAATACTATAAGGAAGAGGAAAAGCTATAAATAACATTTATAACTTAAGCGAGAAGGAGGCTAAGACATGCCTCACAAGCGAAGTAAACAAAACAGGGCATATAATATAAGTAACTAAACATATGCTGAAAGAAAATGCTACATCCTAATACATGCTGGTGATCAAATGAAATATGCAAATTACAATAATAAATCTCAGTAGTGATATATATAAATAACAACAAAATCTAACATCCTACTGTATAATAGTTGTACAAAGAAATATCTGACTAAATAATAATGCCAAAACATAGCCAAATACCACAACTGCAAATCCAAACTCTGTAGACTGACTGCCATATCAGAAAACTTGGCCAAACTGGCCCATATATATATGCATCTCAATCTGCAACCATACTAAACATACTGCATGACTGAAGAGGCAGACAATACCTATGCAACATATTTTAGTTATTTTACTTTTGTTTTTATAGATAACTGTTAGAAACAATTGAGGAGTCAAGCACGTCTGCAAGACTATACGGGTCTCAAGCCTAACACACTCTCCTCAATGAGAATGTTTGGCATCCTGATCTCACCTTACCCCTGTCCATCGGGGCAAATGTGCACCATAATCACCATAACACCGGACCCAAAGGCAACTGTTATCCTAATATTCTAAGTTTTTATTTTCATGCACAAAATTATCTTATATAAAATATCCAAGGAAGTAAGCTCAATTTATAAGGAATACATAGCACAAAGTATCAAAATAAGCAAGGGACTCTACTAATATGGTGATACCATCTGTTTTCTATTATTCATTCTAACTATTCCAAATTACACAAGTTCAGGATCACCATTTTCCCACATTTCAAGTGTAACTTAGAAATTCGTCCTTATGAGTTATAAAATATCAGGACTAGCTAGGTCCTAATATACCAAATCAAAGTCAACTATAGAAGTTAAATAATAAATCATTACGACCTAATTGATAATTTTAGATGTTCTATCTAAAACTCATAAACTATAGATTATGGATTAAATACCACGAGATTGGGCTTAATCACATAATCCAAAAAGGATAAGACCTAGGATCTAAGTTTTATGCTAATAATGATCTATTAGTCAAGGCCAATTCTATTAAGTAATCAAACTTAATAGGATGAATCTCCTATTTTAGATCTAAAGTCAAAAGATAAAATAATCAAAAATAAGCTGAAAATTCTAGAAAACTAATAAAACCAAGAATTCATTCATTGAAAAACCCTATTTTTCAATGAATGAAATCAACCCTATGATCTAGTCCTAGTCTCAGGAAGGGTCCTTAAGGTGTAGTGTTAAAGACTTAAGAAAAGTTCTAGAATCTGACCTAACTGTTAATTTTACTTACTTAAATGTCACTAATATGATTATAAAGTTAGTTTTAGTGATTTAAAAGACAAACTAAAGGTTAAGGTTAATTATTCTAAATTTTTAGCAAAATGACCATTTTGCCCCTACTCAAGTGTCCAAAAATCAACTTTTGATTTAAGTGCCCAAATTAGAGTTTCTCTTTTCCATATGATTTCTTACTGTCTAACTTGTGGATAGACAGCAAGTTTGTCCAATTCGGACGAGAAACGGGTCCTAAAGGTTCAAACTAATATTTTTGACTTAAGGGCATTCAAGGGATTTTCACTCTACTAAAACTAAGTTTTTTCAGTTTATTGTAGGCTACTGTTCAAGGATTCCATAGAGTCCAAGAACACTGCATTCTGAGGTCAATTGACTAAGTTATGGACGTTTTAAGTTTGAAGGGCAATTTGGTAATTTCGAGTCAGTCAACGGGTGACAAAAACCAAACTTTTCCGTTTGAAGTTCAATTTCAACAAACTTAGTTTCTATAGCTTCCCTATAATGTACTGAGTATGTTGGTAGGGAGTAGACCCAATTTGGACCTCAAATGGTCAAGTTATGACCTAACTAAGGTTGGAGGTATTTTGGTCATTTTCTAAATTTCTAAGGTTCAGAACCTAAATGTTAATTCAGTTTATTGGTGACATCGAAATTCTAAACTAGTTAGCATCTTGAATTTTTGAATTTGGAGTTGAATTGACCAAGTTATAGTCATTTGAATCCTAGGGATAATTTGGTCATTTTTCATTAAAGTCAACTTTAAATTCTAGGGTTGACTTTTTATCCTGATGTCCAAATAGGAAAACTAATACTACTGCGGTGATGGGGCCGCTCTCCTGAGTATTTTAAGACCCATATTGACTATATTCTGGTGACTGGGTCAAAAGTTATGGGGTCCTAAAGAGGTCCTAAAATGCTACTTCGTTACGCGTACCCCGAAACGAAATTCTACATTATGCCATTTGATTCTAATTATTTTTTTGAGTATTTTAAGACCTATATTGACTATGTTTGGATCATCATATAAAAAGTTATTAAACTTTTAAGTTTTACTATTTAAAAATATAATTTGTATTAATTTACTATTCATTTATCAAATTAAATGATTATACTGTTTATTTCTAAAGTTCAGATTTTATTTTCCTGCATTTAATTATTTAATTAATCTGAAATTAATTAACATTTAATATTATTAATTAATAAATTAATAGGCTATAATTAATTATAATTTAATTATTCTGTCAATAATTATGATTTAATTATTAATTAATATTATTAACAAATATAAATGTTATTATTATTTTACTGAATTAATTAATTGATTAATTAATTTATATTATTAATTAACATATTAGTTAACAGATTAGTCAACATACTTAATTAATCATTTATATAATATTAATTAACAAAACCCAATAATTAATACCTAATTAGTTAAATAAATTCACTAATACTTACGAGTATGAATTAATCCTAATTTAATTAGCCACCCTAATTAATCTAATTTAATAACCCTCTGTTTTAATTATACAATTTTAACTATAACTATATATATATATATATATATATATATATTTATTTATTTATTTATATTTTATCTAACGTTTTCTGCAGGTCGTGATGGCGCGGGGCCCGCCAGAACCACGTGGCAGCTTCTTAGAGGCGCGGCAGCACCTGGTGGGCCCCACAGCACTCGGCAGAGGGGACACGTGGGGCCTATCGCCTGGCGCGCAGCGAATGAGCGCGTGCCAGCTGGCCTGGCGCCGCAGCTGAAAGCGCGGGCCCCACGGGCCACGCGTTGCGCTCGCGTTAGCCGGGGCGGCGCAGCGGGACCCGCCACTGGCGTTCACGACCCGAAGCGTCGCGGGCGGGCCTCGGGTCGGCCCGATGGGTCCTTCGTCCTCACGGGCTTGCCGCGAGTAGGGGAACTAGGGCGCCGCCGTTGCCGGCCTTCCCGGCCGTGCATGGCGCTGGTCCGCATACCGTTGGGTCGGCCTTGACCAGGGCTAGCCGCTGGTGGTCGAGTCGATGGCCGAGACAGCCTGGATCGACGACGAACCTAAACCCTAAGACGATCGACTCGGCGAGGAGGAGGGCTAACGGTAAGTACCGTTTGACGAACTCCAAATTTGGGCGATCGAACCGTCGGTTGTTCGATCGACCCCACTAAATCCTTAATCTATCGAACGGAATAAGCTTGCAAAAATGAAAAGCACCGATACGATTGAGTATAGAGGGGTTTCGGGGGTAGGTACCTGACGAACGGCCGATGAGGTAGGGTTTGCAGAGGGGGGGGGGGGGGGTCGTGCCAATAGCCTTTCTCGCGATCTAGGGATCGGGATGGAGCAGACTTTGGCCTGGAATCGAGGAGGATGCTATAGAGGCCCGAGGCGGAGCTGCCGAGGCGTTGCCGGGCGGGGATTGGGCGCGAGGGGAGGTGGCGCTAGGGTACCGGGTCCGAGGGAGGTGACGCGGGGACCGTCTGATCCCTGATCAGACGGCTAGAAGCTGTCGTCTGATCTTGACGGCAAGACCGACGGCGCGGGACTTAACGAGCGGACGGCGTCAACTTCTTAACGGTGCCGCGGAATAATAAAAAAAATATTAAATATTAATTAATTTATATTAAAATATTATTTTAAATTCTTAATCAGTTTTAAGGATTAATTAATACAAAAAAAATTTCCAACTATCTACTCCTGACTAATTGAGGGGTGAAGAACACAACGACGATGTCGGATTTTTGATTCGACGAGTATTTTAATTTCCCAATTTTCGAGGCATTTAATTATTATTAAAATATTCGTCAATTTTTGACGACTTCCAATTGCCACCAAAACTTCACCCCTAGCTAATTTGGGGGCAATGAGCACAATGGCGAAGTCCGTTTTCCAATCTGAGATCAATTTAAATGGGTCAAATTCTAGGGTTTCTGGATTTCAAAAAAATCAGGATTTGATCCAATTGACTCCTAATTTGATATGGGTCTTAGAGGTTGACCCCAATTGACCTAATTAGTACTTAAGATTAGTTTTAAGACTTAAGATTAGTCCTAATTGACTAAGATAATAACTTGGGTTGTTATATAGGTAAATCCAACCTGCCTTAAGCCAAGGACTTATCACAAAACATATAATATTCATCAATATATAAGTATCAAAGTGGCAGAAGCAATAAATAATAATGTAACATCCACAAACATACATAGTAGAAAGAGGGAAAATAATATAATAACTCATTACAATGCAGAAACGAAATACATTCAGAAATAATTATTACAGACTGAAATTTAATAGAAAATACGAATATCTCTCAATCTCACTAAAATAAACGACAGAATCTAACTAAGCAGCAGCAGCATGATCCTCCTCCAGAATCTGCTCCGCTCCTGCGACTTCACCCACGAACAGGTCTGAATCTGATATTTATCGGTATTACAAATGTCAGGGCCCCAGCCAACAAAATAAAAAGATTACAGTTAGATAATTGTCTAAGTACATTTTAGGCTATTTTAATGAACTGAATATTAGGTGTACAATTGTCTAAGTACATACGCTAATTTCCCTTATCCCAAAGGGTAAAGGAATTTCCTCCATTGACAATTTTAGACCAACTGCTCTTTGTAATACCATTTACAAAACTATTTCAAAGCTGATTGTTAAACGCATTTCCTCCCTTCTCCCGAATTTAATTCATCCAGCTCAAGCTACCTTCGTCAAGCACAGGCAGCTATCTCATCACATTATTTTGGCGAACGAAATTATCAGAACTTTTAATTGGCCCTCAGCAAAAAATTTCTGTACAAAAATAGATTTTAAGAAAAGCTTTTGATAGCATTAATCATAACTTTATTATTAATGCTCTCATTAGCATTAATCTTTCGAGGTAGCTTATTAGTTGGATTACAGCTTGTATTTAAAATATTTATTTTTCTGTTAATATTCAAGGTGCTTCCCATGGTTTTATTGGCTCTTCTTCGAGCCTTAGACAAGGTTGCTCATTATCCTCATTATTATTTATTATAGCTATGAATTTCCTTTCTACCTCAACTGATAATGCGGTTCAAAGTAAGCTCATCCAGCCCTTTATCTTTGGAAACTTCAGATGTTCCCATTTGCTTTTTGCTGATGACATTTTACTCTTTGAAAAAGCAACAAAAAATAATATGATTGGTTTCAAAACTTGTATCAATGGATTCTTAGAAGCATCAGGCCTTTGCATTAATGATAAAAAATCACACCTTTTTTATTCCAAGACGGTCCACAATGCCAATGAGTTGTCTGAAATATAGAATTTTCCAACTGCCCAATTTCCTATGAAATATTTGGGACTTCCTGTCCTCTCTCAGCATCCAAAACTGGCTCTTTTTCCCCTCTTATATCCAAACTTCATCTTTGGATCTCTGGCTGGGCGCAAAAATCTCTATCATTGGCGGATCGTCTTCAGCTTTTAAAATTCTCGGTTTGGCCACTTCTCCTTCACTGGTTCAAATCTACAACTATCCCTATTAGCATAATCAATATCATCAAGAAGCTATGCTCGAATTTTCTGGATTATGGTACTTTGGATCATAAACTTCATACAATTGCATTACTTAAGATTGCTTCTCCCATAACAAAATATGGCATTGGTCTTATTTGTCCCACAAAGCTTCTCATAAGTTGCAAATTATCTTTATGCTGATATATTCTATGCAACACCTCCCTTCTCACTATCTGGTGGAAAAGCAATCGTTTAAGGATTACTAATAACTCAGCCCAGGTCAATAAGGCTGCTTCTCCTTTTTGGAAGAGCCAAATTAAGTTTGTTGTTTGCTAAATCAGCACACTAGTTATGATTCTTCAAGAAATGCTTATCTTTTTCAAAACAAAGCTGATTTTACTTTTAAAGATGCCCACAATCTTTTATATTCGTCTTTGCCGGATGTGTCGTGGGCTTCTAGTCTTTGGATTAAAGGACTCAAATTAAAATTTAAATACATCATCTGGAAAGCTTTGAGTGGGGGTCTAAAAACTGCGGACATCCTTAAGAACAGAGGTATTAACTGCGTTTCATCTTGCCACTTCTGCATTATGCACGATAAATCTCATTCCCATCTTTTTTTTCAATGTGATTATGCCTATCACATTCTAAACAGAATTTTTTCAAGAGATCATAGATATCTTTTTCCCCCTTCAATTACCCAAATATTATGTGAATCTGCTAATCTTTCTGGTTGCAAAAAGCGGGTGCTTCTCACTGCTCTTGGATTGATTCTTGATAGCCTTTGGAAAGAAAGAAATGCGAGACTTTTTAATAATGCTACGTCGAGTATCAATTGCATTATAAGTAATATTAATTGCAGTATCATTAGAAATTGGAAGCAATTTAAAGATTATGAATTCCATCGGCAATGGGAGATAGACCTCAAATCTAGGTTTTGATCTTGCTGGTTATTGCTGGGGCTGTTTTCTTCTTTTCTTATCTTTTCTTTTGCAGTTGTCGTGGCTTTATTTTGAAGTATATGCTGCTTTTATTACTTATGGAGCTCTCCTTTATATTGTTGCAATGATTGTACAAGCTTTGGTTTCTTGCCTTTACGATCAGCTTTGTATATATATCTTACATGATGCATGAGGATATTTTATCTTCTTATCTCTTGTCTAGTAAGCTGGTTTTAATTTGATGCTGGAGTTGCTGCTGTTATTGTCTGAATCTAGGCTGACTTTAATCTGTCTTACGGTTGACTTTAATCTTTCTTCTGCTGTTTGTGAAGTGGCCGCGTTTGTTAACAGTGGGGCTCATTTTATGTTGCTTCAATTGTTGGCCCTGTTTCCTGATTTTATTTATGCTTATGGGATTTGTTGCTCAGCTAATTTTTAAAGGAGTTTGTTGCCAAAATTTGATTTTGCTATAATTTTTCTGGCTGGTTGTCTGGTGCCCCTCTTAGTTTCGCTGATACTTCGTGGAGGTTGTGTCTATTTGCTGCTGATTTTGGTTGGCTGCTATTTTGGGAGTTTATTTTGATCTATCTTCTTCATCTTCTCCTTCGGGGGTTTATCTCCCCCGTCTCCTGGAAGCATTTCGTGCCTTATATATCTTGGGCTATTTATATGACTGATTGCTGCCCCGCTTGTTTTCCTTATTTTTGCTTGACCTGAGGATGATTCGATAGAGATTTTTTTCGTATTTGAACAGTAAAGGATGATGATATTTTTTGAGACCCTATTCGATTTCTGGTGGCTTTCTTTTGCCTTTCAGATACTACATGATACTACACTGATCTTCAGATTGTTGCCCAGCAGATCTTCGATCCCAAGTCGGCCTCATATGAGAAGATATGAATACTTTGTCCACTGTTTACTTTTCTACTTTGTTCTGTTTTAATGCTCCTGATAAATATTTTTTCTTTTTTTTTTCTTTTGTATTTAGAAGAATTGTATCATTGCTTTTTATTTATAAAATTTCACAAAGTCCTCGAACTTAAAAAAAAAAAAAAAAAAAAAAAAAAAAAAAAAAATCCGAGTGTCGTACCGAGCATCCATTTCATCTATTTAAGTTATTTTCTAGCTTCTGTGGTAGCTGGTACTGGTAGCAGCAGGTCGGAGTCTGGCGCTTCGTCTTCCTAAACTCTGCGCGGGCGAAAAAATGTAGAAAGAGGGAACTGGTGCAGTAAGAGATAGATACGCAGAGAATATGGGGATTCCCTCTTTTTACCGATGGCTTGTGGGAAGATATCCTAAAATAGTGGAAAACGCTATAGATGAAGGCGAAGGTTGTGCTCCAGATATGCCAAACCCTAATGGGGAATTCGACAACCTTTATCTTGATATGAACGGGATTATACATCCCTGCTTCCATCCTGATAATGAGGTTTCTTTTTCTGGATCATACAATTTATAGTACACAATTTTTCTTTGTTTTTTTTTCTGAGCTGAGTTTTAGCTTTAATCTGTATAGCTTATTGATAACGTAAACGGGATTATTCATAAATTCATAAAAAAGCTATAATTCAACATGCCGAATGAAAATCCCTCCAAAACTTTACCTTGATCCTAAAATATAAACATAAAAATGTTTTGGTTTTTAATTGTTTCCATGATGTGGTTTGATCAATTACCTAAGTTATATGCTAAGTACCAAAAATTTGGTGCTATTTATCACAATTTAATAGAAAAGTAAGACCCAAATGCTAAGCACAATGAGAGAGAAACTCATGTTTCTTTATTAGTTTAGATTTCTAATTGCCCATTAAACTCTATTTTGCTAGAATTAAACCGTTTATTCTCTCATCTCTTAATGTTCTTAAACATAATAGGCAAGCCACATATAAAAATCGGAATTATTATACAAATATGAGTAATAATTTCCTTAATTTGTGCTCATGTTTCTTAAGGGGCTGTTTGGTTCAGTGTTATTTGAAAAATTATTAAGATAACATGTTATTCTGATAACATGTTATTCAGATAACAGTGTTATTCAGATAACAATAGCTGTTTGGTTCAGTATTATTTAAATGACAGATGTCAGTGTTATTCAGATATATGCTGTTTGGTTCAATGTCATTCATGTTATATTACACATGAGGTAAGAATACCTCCAAATAAGATTCTTTCATTTCATAAAAAATACGATTTACAACCAAAAGCATAAAACTAATTGATTTCCCTTCCAAACTCATTGGAAGTAAGAAGACACCCACAAATCGTCTGTATCATACTCTACTCAACAGCAACTTCTTAAACTCCATCATACATTAAACTTCTGAAAAATAAAAGTCATGAAGATATTGCTACTCTCCTATGGGCAAAGGGCAAATGGACGGTGCATTCTCAATGTCGTATATTTGTAAATGCACAAGTGCTACAGTTGGGAGGAAATATCAGCAGACTGTGAGGAAAATACCCAAAACAATGTTAAAGATATGTGCAATCTATCTTCTGTAAATAACAAGGGAAACTTATTAGAGGGAGTCGCATATAAAGAAAAGGCAACAAAGAACCTTCCGCGTGTGTGGCAATGAAGGCTCGGCGAAGGCAATGAAGGATCGGCGAAGGCAACGAAGGCTCGACGAGCGGCGAAGGCAATGAAGGCTCCACGAGCGGCGAAGGCAATGAAGGCTCGGCGAGCGGCGAAGGCAATGAAGGCTCGGCGAGCGGCGAAGGTAGCGATCTCAGCGAGCGGCGAGAGGCGACTGCGACCTTCCGTGCTTTTGGTAGCGACGACAGGCAAGGCTCGGCGTCGAATCTCCAAGTCGCGCGCGAAGTACCCTACCTCTCCCGTCTCTCCCGCGAAAGATTGGCGTAATGTTATCTGAATGTCGGTCGATTTTCGACCGACATTCAGATAACATTATACAATGGCATTTTGTAATTTTTGAGATGTCATTACTCAAATGACATCAAACCAAACACCTACTTTCTTATCTACAGTTTTAAATAACATCACATAACACCTAATGTCAGCAAACCAAACAACCCCTAAAGTTTTTGTAAGATCCACTCAATCTAATACAGTCAAATTAAAAACAAATTTAATTTCTAGGAGTCATTCTTGGAGAATTTTAACTCAAGTTTTATATTCTTGAGCACCTTAAGCACATCTTTACTTTTAAGTGATGAATGCACTAGAATAGCTTAGGGAAGACTGAAATCTACTCGTAGTTGCTAGAAATAGATTAATCCGTAATTCAACACTTTCTAAATCATTAACAAACATTGTTGAAGGTTTGTTATCATCAAATTAATAATGAAAGATAATTGTATTCATATAGTTTTAGTAATTGGTCCTTTAATATTTTCTCAAATATTTGATTTACCAGCTTTTTCTACGAAGCACTTTTGATGAAGTCTTCATCGCCATCTTTGAGTACATTGACCATCTATTTCAGATTGTTCGGCCCAGAAAACTTCTTTACTTGGCAGTAGGTGCGCTCCCAACAATCTCATTTTTTCCCCTTGTGTGAAGCTTAATGTTGTTTTCAAACTTCAATCTGACATCTTTCTTACTGGCCTGCATTTTTTATTTTGAATTACCTGAAAGTGCATAAAAGTTTTCATTGTATATTAATTTTGCATATGCTATATTTCTGTTTTGTTAGTAACGGTTTAAATGATCAGTTATTTTTATATTTTTTTCCACTGCGATTTTTTATGTTTGTGGCATGAATTATAGAACATTCAGATCTCAAATCTGTTTGACTTATTGGCGGTTTGGCTCTATGCATTTTGTTGACATATCCATTCTTTATATAGGCTTCACTATATGGTTATTCAATCCAACTGATAAGGTTTTATTTAAAAGAATTGTTGTACTTTAAAAATAGTACATCAAGCTCACGTCACATCCTCTCATATGATTGGGTTAATCAATAAGTTGTTTTCTCAAACGTACATAATTCTTCCAATTAAGATTGAGCGAATTTGAACCCAGTAGAATTTTCTATTGATTTGTTTTTGGGGAATGAGCTATACTCTTAGGCGATGTTGGGTAACTGGGATTTAATGAATTTTGGAATCCGAGGTTTTAAAATCTGAAATTTTGAAAAATTGAAAATTGTTTGGTTATCTTTTCTTGTAAACCTTTCTAAGTCTTGTATTACTATATGGATGTGCTTTTGTTTACTATTTCTGGATTTAGCTTGTTTTTATTATTAAATTAAAAATAGTATATGTGCATTATTTTATTACTTTTGATGAAACAAAAACTACGTAAAATAATTTTGAAATCAGCTTGGTAACATATTAAAAATAATATTTGCAGCCATCATAATCATATTTTGCTATCTTATCTATATTCTTCTCTGGCTCATGTAGTGAACTTGTGATCTTCTCTCCCATAACACTTTTTTTTTTTTTTTCTTTGGCTCAGTTTTATATACCATTTTTTACCTGGAGGAGTATACAATCATACTTTGTTTAGGAACATCTTTCCCATGATACCACTTCTTGTCCTTAGACCTTGGTTTGGGCAGTAAACCCTAAATATTACAAAAGTTAGGAATATGAGATTTGCCAAAATGAAGAAATGCTGAAATTACAGAATCTGCGTTTGTGACATAGGATATGGATTTATGTTAGATCTTCCATATTCAACATATTGTGTTAGGCAGATTTTATGATTTAACTTTTTAATTCCTGCACAGATCTTGTTGCCAAACAGCTTCTTAGCTTAATCTTTTATTTGTTTTCCCTTGTTCTTTTACTCCATATCACCCTCTCTATCTCTCTCACAAAGTAAGGTATTAATTTCGTTAGCGTTGTACTCAGAGGTGCTATAATGATATGTTTGCTTTCATGCACCGCTATAAAATTCAATTCCTGTTATATCTTGATTTAATGCAGGTTGAATTCTTTTCACGTTTAATTTGATCTATATTTGCTCATTCACCAGCTTTAATCTGAGCATGATTCAAGCTGGACATATATCCAACTTTAAAACATCTTTCATTTGTTTTTAAGTCAAATTTTTGTACCAAAGTTGCCTACAAGCTTGCTGCCTGATGCTTTATGCTAGAACTAGTCTGAAATTTACTAATAATCATCAAGGGATTCTTCTCCATTGTGTAGATGGAGTAGCTCCTAGGGCTAAAATGAATCAGCAGAGAGCCAGGAGATATCGAACGGCAAAAGATGCTGAGATTGCTGTGAGCATATTTATTCTCATTTGGTTGCCTTAATGATTTGTTCTTTTTTCAGGGTTGGGTGCATTCGTAGGTATGAATGCATTTAATTTTTGATTTTTTTTCTTGTTTAGGAAATTGAGGAGGAGAGATTAAGAAGGGAATTTGAGCGTGAAGGCAAAGTGCTTATTCCCAAGGAAGAGCATTCTGAAGTTTCTGATTCGAATGTCATTACTCCTGGAACTGTATTTATGCAGAAGCTGACCAGATCTCTTGAGTATTATGTCCGTTTGAGACTAAATAATGACCCTTCTTGGAAATCTATTGCGGTCGGTATAATGACTGCTATCATCATTACTTTTTTATTTTTCCTTTTCGTGTAGATTATCTGTCAATTGTTAAACTGGTTGCTCCAGTTCGGCATTTTCTTGCTGTGTGAACCGAGGGTTTATAGTACAAACATATTTTTTAGCAACTTGTAGCTGCCGGTTGCAACACATGCTTTGCTAAAATTTATGCAATATGATATTCTTATGTACTTTTTTGTTAAGGTTCTTATCTCAGATTCAAATGTTCCTGGTGAGGGAGAGCACAAAATTATGTCATTCATACGCTTTCTACGGAGGCTTCCAGGTTACGATCCAAATACTCGTCATTGCCTCTACGGCCTTGTAAGAATCCTGCCACTTTAAACAAACACTACATATATTTTGTGCAACTATTAAAAGTTCTTTTATAGGATGCTGACCTTATCATGCTTGCACTTTCAACACATGAGATACATTTCTGTATATTACGTGAGGTTTGTACATCCTGCAACTGAAACAAAATATTGGCATTATGAATGTGTCAAATTAGTATTTACTTTTGTTTACATTTGCTTAAGCAATCCATTTCCCTGTTCTTACAGCTACGTTACTGTATGCTGACTTGGTTTCTTGGTTTCATGAGTGAAATAGGACGTTCTCAAGCAGGATAATCAAGAAATTTGTTTGTCGACATTTGTAGTAAATTCGTCTCAGAAAGAGCTCGAGATGTTTAAATCAAGGCAGTGGTTCAAGAAGTTTGAAACTAGTACTATTAAAAAAGTCTATCGGCAGCCTTATCAGGTAGTTTTTGGATTCATCATGATTGCATTTGAGGCTGGTAGTTTGAATTTGTCTTTTAAGAATGCCATGGTTTTGTTTACAGTTTCTGAATATCTGGAGATTAAGAGAATATCTTGAACTTGATATGAAACCTCAATCAGATGCTGATATTGAAAGAGTTGTGGATGATTTTATTTTCATCTGTTTTTTAAGTGGAAATGATTTTCTTCCGAATCTCCCTACAATTGAAATTCACGAGGTTAATTTAAGACACTTAGATTCTTATTCATCAAAATTTTATTGTTTCTTGAAGACCACAAAAGATAACTAAAATTTTTGTCCTATTTAAACTATTTAATGGGTATGGTATGTTCGGTTTCTATATTTCCTTAGTGTGGACTAGATTTGCTCATTGCTGTATATAAAATGATGTTCAAGTTTATGGGAGGCTATCTTATCAATTCAGGCAATGTAAGACGTTTCCTTCACCGCTTGCCTTAGTTTTAGAATGTTTTTTCTTTAATTAACAGTCTTTGATTGATGTGATTTTTCTTTATTGGTCAGATTAATAAAGAAAGTACCGCGTACATTAACTTTAAGGGGCTCAAAATTTTCTTAACGGAGGTTGGTTCATATGAGGATATGATTTTTGAAAAAAGATACATTCTTAGGAAGGTATAATTTTGCAATGACAGAAAGTAGAGGACTTTATGTAATATATGTCTTTTTTATTTATTGTACTTCATTGATAATTTAGTCGGATTGCAGAGGAAGCTGAAAAGGCTGCAGCAAGAAAGAGAAAATGAAGAAAATGATGGAAATAATGCCGGGAACCCGGTGAATAGAGCGTATTACTTGTGATTAACATGAAGCTTACACCTGATCCCCTAATAAACTTTTAGTTGTCACTCAGGAGTTCAATGTCATGCCAGATAATTTCAATTGCATAATTGGAGCTTCAGATCATATCTCTGATTCCTTTTCAAAGAAATGCAATATTTCTACTTCAGCAGCAATCGAAGCTAACTGTTCTATCCAATCTGATGTATGTCAATTGCTCCATTTCCTAGTATTTATGCTACATTGGCCTAGTTGTTTTTGTATTGAAACATATCTTTTGCATTTCTTTATGAGCCATTTAATTTTAGTTTTTAATTCATTATTTTTAGCTCTCATTTTATCAGGCCCTAGAGAGCACTAGCGAATTTAAGCAAAGAATGAAGCAATTCCTCCTAGCCAAATCTGACCTGTACAAGAGTGAGGATGTTCTAGGCAATGACAAGGTGTAGTTTTTTTGCTCATTTTATTTGATATGATATTTTCCTGTTGTTGATAATATGAGGCATTTATATAGGTTAAACTTGGTTGTCCTGGTTGGAGGGCTAGATACTACAAAATAAAGTTCTCTGCTGAAAATGCCAAAGAAATTGATGCCATTCGTAGAGACATTGTGGGTTTGGATTGTTACAAATTTGATTTGTATAACTTGTGATTATTCTTCTCAACTTCTATAACTTGTGATTCATTGATTTGCTCTAGTAAATTCACAATAGTATATGCTAAGTGTTGCTTCGAGTTATTTGACAAAATGATCTCTTAACTCTTTGAAAATGTCCAAAATAGTCCATTGACTTCTACAAATTCCAAAATTATTTTTAACTCTCCAAAATGATACAAGTTTAGTCCCGTTAAATTTTTGTGATGTTATGTTAATTGGCTATGTGAATAAAATGTATTTTGGTAAGAAAAAAATGCAATTGAACTCAATAAATATTACATTCTTCTTCTTTTTTTCTTACATTATAAACTATCTTGGTGCAGCGGTCAAAGTCACTACTTATAGCGTTGTGGTAACAAAGAAATAAATTGAGCATTTATTGATTTCAACTGCATTGTTTCTTTTCAAAATATTGGTATTTGTAGCGCTAGAAACATGGCATACTAAAAATTTAGCCGTGGGACTAATTTGCTTCATTTTCATGAGTTAACGAACTAATTTAAGATCTATACAAGTCATGGACTATTTTAAACAATATTAAAAAGCTAGGAGATCATTTTGGTAAATAACTAAATTGCTATTTATAATTTCATTTAGGTAAAGAACTATATTGAAGGCTTGTGCTGGGTTTTGCAATACTACTTTACTGGAATCTGTTCTTGGTCCTGGTGAGGAAATTGCTATTTTCAGCAAATAAGCTTTCTAACTAATTGATATTTCTTTCTTTGTTTGAGTTTTCTTAAAAGGTATTTATAACAGGTATTATCCCTTTTACTACGGTCCCTTTGCGTCAGATTTCAAAGATCCCTTTTGTGAGGTATCTTTTACAGTTGGAAGACCCTTTAAACCTTTTGATCAACTTATGGCCGTTCTCCCACCAAGAAGGTATATCAAATTTTATTTGCTTAAAAGTAAATTTAATTGCATTGTTATCTCATGTTATTTCTTTTGCCCTTCAGTTCTCATGCACTCCCCAAAGCATATAAGAGTTTGATGAATGATGATGAGTCACCAATTGCTAATTTTTTCCCTACAGGCAATGATTTATTTTTTTGTTTCTATTTAGTAACAAGTACCTGGTGACATTTTTTTTCTTTAATGTTACCAGATTTTGTGGTGGACAATGATGGCAAACGTTTTACATGGCAGGTTAATAGCTTAATCTTGTTTGACTTTTTAATAGGCATTAAACCCTTATGTTTATTAGAAATCAATGTAAATCTATGACAAGTGTCATAAAGTTGACGATCGCTTCTAAGAAAACCCAAGAACTACTCCCAACTTTTCATTATCTTCTCATTTACAACTGCTCAAGCTATAGAAAATTTGTTAATATATCAGTGTTACGAAAGTCAATAATTGCCCCTTCCCTTGGGGTCATTCAAGAAGCACCCATCAACCTTAATAATAGGCCTATAATCGATCTTAAAACATTTTTTATGTGGCACAAAACAAATATAAAGCTTAATGGATCAATTTCAATCATCCATCAAAAATTGTTTGAATTGAGATAGTTTCTTGGATTGATCCAAAATTTGTTTAGCTTGTTAATCTTTTAAATATGTTATACTCTTAAGATCTTTGGGTTTCTATTCTTGATTGTTCATAACATGAAGCTGGTCTCTTCAGTAACTTTCTATCTGTACACCTTACACTCATGCTTTGGATTTATTCTAATTTTATTAGCAAGCTGTTTTTCTATGGCTGATGATGTCATAGTCTTCTTACGACAAGTTTATGATGAACTAATTTATCATTAATCTGCATTTTTATGCATGGAAGTTTAAATAGCATTTGGACAATTAGGTATCCTACAAATATCTTTACTCTTTTTTTTTTTTTTTAAATTTAATTGATTTTTGTCAAGAAACCAACTATTTTTAAATGGTTTCTTTGAAGTCCTTAATAATCATTCCAATTTCAATGATATGATCAGACATTCTCATTAAGAGGTAGAAAATTGGCCATTTGGTATTATTTGCTGATCTTTATCATGAATACTCCTATCATCAACAATATTCAAACAATAAATATTATTTGAATTAAAAAAGAAGAAAATTAACAAACAAAGATGAAGAAGAATCACATGTAGCCATCGGCGTTTCTGCCATTCAGGACCACCACTTGTACAAGTCAGCATGTCATTTTCGTTGCAAAGTCTGTGAGCTTCGTCCTTGCAATGCAGGCAACGATCGCATCTCATCGGACTTTCCAAGCTTTGGTTACTTGCGTCTTCACCATCTCCTAGCGTTTGCATGTGATGAAGATGATCGCCTCGAAAAGTGCATGCATCTCCACTATCTTTGTTAAGCTTTTGAAATGGACATTTCGTAGGGTAGATTTGAGTTTTAACCTATGACGACCCCAATATTGGAAATCACTTAACTCAATATTGATACGTCACCACAATACCTAATACTAGATTAGAAGAAAACTAATCCAAATCATTAAGTATTGTGTTTGGCCAAGGATTTAGAAGAAGGGTCTTAAGTTAAGATGGAAGGGGAGTTATGAATGATATATAGAAGTTTGTAAATAAAGATGCAACAAAATAGATTTAAGAATGAAAGAAAAATAGAATTGAACATGCAATTTATGAAAGAAGACATGAGTACATGCAATAGTAATCTAAAACAAATGAATTACTTACATTTAATTCTAGATATGAGATTCTAATTATTTATAGGGAAATTAACACGTGAATTATGGTTTATCTTTTTCCCAATTATTCTAAGTCTAAATTTTCTTAAAAATTTTGGCAGAGTCTCCTTTGTAAATGGTTAAGGAAACACCTGCAGAAGTACATGCAATACTCCCATTCCAATGGGAGTTATAATTTAAAAGAAAAGATAACCTAATCTATCATACATTCAATCCACTTTAATTCCAATTCTAATCTAGAGTTCAATCCTTTTTATAGGATTGCTCATTTCCAATTCTAAATAGAGTTCAATCCTTTTTATGGGTTTGCTCATTTCCAATTCTAAAAGAAAAATGGAGAGAAGTACATGTGTGACAATTGTCTATCTTATGGTTTATTTCATCAAGACATTAAATATTCATAGGAAGATATGCAAAGACTTAATTAATACACAAATTTTATACATTTAATTCCCATTCATCCATTCATTTACTCATCCATTCATTCATCACAAGCATTTAAGTATATTCTAAGCTCCAACAAGTATGATAAATTAAAGTAAATGACATTATTACAAAACAACAGTAAACTGAATAAGAAAAGAAAATTTACAGCTCACTTGGAGTTCTTAATAAGCTATAAATTTATAATATATGATAGGCGGAATCAATTTTAGTTTTTAGCGCTTGGTCTAGCTCCACTAGCATCCAAGTGCACCTGATCTAGCACATTTTGACATTTAAATGTGATAGGGCAAAGCCAAAAAATAAAAAACTTGGTTAGACTAAACAGTCTAAGCACAATTTAAGATTGGCTAAACATGTTATTGTTATAATTGGATATCACAGTTCTAGTTACAATGCAAGCACAAGCATAGGTGCAATATGGTAAGCATACAAATAAGGAAAGGAAAAACAAATGAGATAGAATTGCTCACTTAATCAAACATCTTAGCCTACAAATAATATAAGGGTAAAGCATCCTAAATAGGCTAGAATGAACTAGTGTGCATATGAAATTAAATGAAATAAATCATGATATGTTTAAATGAAATTATGCTAAGTAAGGAAAAATAAACAGTGAAGCATTTAAATGGAGTTATACAACATTCACTGTAATCTAAATAAACTGTAAACAAGTAAAGTACAGTCATAAATCATAGAAAATGCATAGTAAGGAAATTGAAGGAATAATCTTAGATTTAAATCTAAGATTCACATAGCCTAGGACTATGTAAAGTAGTATAGCTAAAAGCTATGGTGAGTCTTAACAATCTATAAGATTGAAGATCTCACATATTTATTAATTGAAGTTATTTTAATCTGTGCTCATTCTGTGGGCATATTCAGAATGAGATGAGGAGTTAAACACGTCTGTTTAACATCTAAGGAAAATGGGGTCCATACCTAAAACACTCACATTCTCCCTCTAAGAATGCGATGTCTCTTTATTACTCCATTTCAGTCCGCCCTAGACTGGTCCACCATATAGAACCCCTAATAATTTTATGTGAAAGTTTTATTCATGCACAATATTTTTATGAATGATTCAATGAATAAGGCTCAAAGCTAAGCAAGCCAACAAGGGAAATTCAATATTTGCAATTAAGTGATATCTAAAGTTATCTAATTTTAATGATCTACTTAATGATTGGAGCTAATTGAGCTCTCAATTAATTTTGGGATATTGATCTCAAGTTAATTGTAATATAATAGTAATTGAGATTTTGAAAATTAATAGATTCAATTTATTTAATATGATGTGATAAAATAATTTATAAATATAATGATTGTTATTAGAGACTAGCTCTTAACCTCTTCCTAAATTATAAGATCTAACTTAAAAATTAAATCATAGTTTAGGTTACTAATATGTAGAGATTAAGATAAGGAATTATCTAATTTAAGAAATTTAAAACTAAAGTAATTCTACTACTATTTATTATAGTTTTCTAGCTAGGTTATAATTTGAATGTTCTGATCAAACATATTAATCAGCTAAGTTACAAGTAATTGCAAAATTTAGGATAAGTACTTACTAGACTTAAGAACTACAAGTTCTATGTTTACTATTAATGTATGTTTAAAGAATTTAATAGGTTTTCTAAACTAATCTAAGTAAGTTAAGGATACCTATTACTATATCTTAAATTAATAAAAGAAATGAGTTTTAGGGATTATGATGAATAAGCTAAGTACTGAACTAATCACTAAAATTAGATCTAGTTGGTTCACAATTCTACAATTACTAATACATTAAGATTATCTATTCTTAATGGTTGCAACTAATCGACTTAGGATCCAACTATAGATCAATTGCAAATCAAATCTTAGGGTTTCTATCTTAGGGTTAAAAAGTGAATTAAGCACTTGACAATTAATTCACATAACTAGGGAATTGAGAACTAAACTCATAAAAATGTTATCTAAGTACTAAGGGAGATAATAAATGTAACAAGTTAGTTATCCTAGGATTTATAAGACCTAAAGTAAGCTACCTAGAAATTTAGGCTAATCACAATAACACTAAGTGAGAGTCAAAAATCTATTATCATAATTTGTTGTCCAATTGAAATCTTTTATAAATAAATGAAATCCTTATTTCATAAGGAGAAGATTGACACTAAGTTTGTCAATTTCGGACAACATTGGAAAATTAGAGTTTTAATGAATCCTAATTAGGTTAAAAATTGATTAAGAAAATTAGGTTTCAAATATTGGATTTTATTCCATATTATTGATCCTCACATTTTTGTGAGTAAAATGGACTATTTGATCTTTTGATTTGGAATTCAATTGATCAAATTAGGTCACAAGAAAGATTAATATTAATTTTAAAATTAATTAATTAATTCTAAATATTGACTCATTAAAATATTTATCAAAACTGAAATTAAATTTCATATTATTGATCCTCACATTTTTGTGATAAAAATAACATATAAATTTGTATTATTTGGAGTTGTACTTTTAAGGTTATGATTAAAACAAATTATGTAAATATTAAGAAATTATTTTATTTACATATCCTCCAATAGCACAAATCAAATTTTAAATTAGGTTATCATTCAGCATTTAATAACATATAGCATTTATTTAGAAAACAGAATTAATTGGAATGCAAAAATTCATAAATGGCAACTACAAAAATTAAATTTTTCTTAATTATTAGTTTAATTATTTCATTAATAAAAATTTAGATGTCTGATTAAGCATAAAAGTCGCATCCACTGCTCAAGGAAAGCGTGTCGTCCCATTTAGGAGGCAGGCGAGCGGGTGGAGCGGATGGAGCGGATGGCTATTTGGTCATCTCCTTCGCAGCAGGGCAAAATGCCGACAGGAAAAGGTGAAGGAGGATGCCGATCGAAGGGAGTGCCGACAGAGGAAGGTTGCCGACAGAAAGGAGGAAAAGAGGTAGAGTCCTACTCGATCCTGGGGACGGCTCGCACGCCGGCGAGTGAAACTACTTGCCGAAGCTATCTTCCCAGGTCAAAAGATGGACTTGATGAAGTGAAGAGGACGTTACCCTAAATTTTCCGGAAGGGAAAAATCGATATGTGCGTAAAAAGGAAAGGAGATGAAGACGGAAGTACCTGAAGATCCCGCACAGAACAGCTCGTCGACTGAGGCTTAAGGTACGCAAAGCTCTCTTTTACTCCTTCTCACGGCTCGATCACCCGCACACGTCGATCGCCTCGATAGAAGTCGCAACCCTACGAAGAAGCTCCCGCAAGCACTTCGGACACAGCAGCTCAAGGAATTTTCAGCAAATGCCCAAAAATCCCTTAGGAAAGGAATAGAAGGGGATTATAGCCACGGGGAGGCCAGCTGGAGAACCGGACAGTCCTTCTCTGGCAGCTGCGATCGTGCGTGAGGCGTACAGGGAGCGGGATCTGGCCGTTCGTTCGATCGGTTGATCGAACGGCCAAATCTCAAATTTATGGTTTGATTAATGCTAGACCGCCGGATGAGATCCAAAAGGAAGAGCGACGGCCAAGATGCTGCCGCACGCCCGATTCGTGCAGTACCCGCCACAGCGAATTCTCTTCCACTATTAAAAAGGAACTGTTGGATATTTTAAAGCTTTAATTAGGTTGTTTAACAATATTTTTAAAAGCTAATTAATTTATTTTAGTAGGAGGCTGTTACATAACCAGACTTTCTCTTGACAAGTGATTCAAAGTTTAGTTAGATCTGGGGTTGAGGATTTCCCATAGGCGCAAGCCTCTATAATTAATTACCCCTCCTAATCGTTTAGGAGAGAATTCTTAATTGAGGAGTAATATTGTTTTTTAATCAACATCGAAATGGGGCGTAAGTGGAAGAATATTTAATCAAGATCTCATGATTTTGTCATCCTAGGATGACTTCAGATCTAATTTGCCAATGTTTTAGATAACTTTTTCCATAACCTCTAGAGATTCTGATTAGCAACCATGAATTATCTCATCTCGGAAGTCTCGAGTCGATTGAGTGGTATTTGTTGAGGGTTTAAATGTTATGTTTTAGTATCTTTAACTTAGGGTTTACACCTGTTTAAATATATGGCTATATTTAAGGTGGGCTTATATCTGTTGGAATGCTCAATTTTGATTTAGGATGTGGCTTACATCCATTTAGATTGCCCATGTTTGATTAGGATGGGGCTTACATTTGTTTAGTATGCCCAAGTTTAGTTTAGGATGTTGCTTACATCTATTTAAAGGCCTAGCCTAGGATAATGGGTCTTGTGGTCTTGTCATTTAAACACGGTGGCCTGATATAATTTGTATTTTGGATCTCTTAAATCTTTATAGGTTAGATGACAGCTTTAGCTGGTGTTAGATTAACAAGAAAAGAAAAGAAAAGAAAAGAATAAAAAGTAAGATCAACAAACTCAAACTCAACCATCTAGGAACCAAATACTTTCAAGAAAATACCATCAAGAATTAAAATTAATTTAAGATAATAAACATTGTACGATTTACCAGATCTAGTCGACTTGGGATAACTAAGAACAAAAAAGTCTTCTATACCTTTTCAATCGGAATCCCTCGATCATAAACCTTGTACAAATCATTGTATTACATTAAATAATAAGAGAAAACCACAAATAACTTCGATTTAAGAAAAAATCGTACAAAAATTAGTGGAGATCATTGAAGAATCACCAAATTTGCTATCACTTTTGTTGGGTTTCACTTTTTCCTTCGCCGGAGCAGTTAGGAGATAATAGGAGAGAGAGTATGCGTTGGGTTTAGGGAACTAAATCTATTACCTATTAATCACCAATTTATATAGAACTAGATTTAAATATTGTGTTCATCATTGTTGAATGATTGTAAGCTGTTTTATTATATTTTTGCATATGATTCTTTGATTTAGGATACTTGCCAGCCATAAATTTTATGATAAATTTTTTATTAATGTATCAGGGTGTTTGTAAGCTGCCATTTATTGATGAAGAAGCTCTTTTAGGGGCAACTAAGGGGCTTCTCAAGGAACTACAGGTGATGTTTATTTTTGTTTTTTGAACCTTGAATGATCATTTTCACAAATCTTGTTTTTTATTATTTTGTTTTTTGTGATGAATGATTTTAGGCTGATGAAGTGGAGAGGAACAGCGTGAAAAATGACAAGGTTTTTGTTATGGAATCAAATTCCCTTTCTACGATTATTAGTTTGCAGCACCGAGTTTCCGCCGATAACCATCCAGTAGAAAATCAAATTTTTGATGTTTTTGGAGCGAGGTATTTTCTTTTTTAATTTGGATTCATTAATATTACTTGTTTATTTACTTATAATTTTCTCGTAATATTTCTACTAGCTGTGTTAAGTTGTCTATCATTATTCTGCTGAAGCCTCTTTTATTCTACATAATACTAAAGAGCAATGCATGCTTGAAGTTGTGCATATTGGTACCAGAAATTTTATGGCAAAATTTTCTTATTATGGCTCGTCTTATCTCCAAAATTTTGATGTTTTTCTTATCTTTTTTAGCTGTGGAATATCAGATTTATCATCGCATTCTGAAGGTTGTTCAGCTGTATCAAAATTTACTTCTCCTGTTTTGGGGATGGAGGATATATCGTGTGATAAATCTAGGCAAGTTCAATTTTGCAACCAATCCTGATTAATTTGTTTTTGAAACCATCTAAATGAAGGCATTATTTTTCAATAGATGCATAACATTCACCAATCAGTTGCGCCAAGCACATATTCCTAGACTACTCGATGGCGCTAGAATCCCTGAAAAGGTTTGCATATTTTTGTGTTTCATTGGCCAAATGTTCAAATTAATGCACAAAAATATGTTCTTCCTGTGCAAGAGAAACTTCTAAACATAGCACCTTAATTTTACGACCTTTTTCCATTCACTATTTATGCAAGGTGTATATATGCACCTAAACACTGCAGTATAAAGTTACACATTCTAGGCATATCAACTATTCTATCATACCAGTAAGCTCCTCGATGTGCAGGAATATAGAAATTTTGTAAGAAGTATTTGTGTAAAAATATTTCAAATTACTGAAGATTCAAAAACTGCAATGAATATTTATTTATGATAGCGTGGCTTCATAATATACATATATTCTATATAAAGCAGGTTCCGTCAGCAAAGTGCATTACTCGTTCTTTTTTAGATCAAAAAGCCACTCATCACGTAATTTATTAACAGTTGATATTTGTTTAACAAATCATTTAATAATGGAGTCACATTTATGACAGAAATAATGATGTAATACTTGTAATGCGAATATAATCCAGGAAATAAAATTCAAATCATCTATATTAACATCATCAAGCATAAACTTCTTTCATAAACTGTTGAACTATAGGGGGATAAAATGAAGCAGAGAAGCTTCAATTTGTTATTAAATCTTTGGTACTAGCTTTAGAACCCATCAAAATCATAGTTTTAGCATTTACATATTCACAGTAGAAAAGAGTAAAATTTAAAAGTCTTTATTTTTGGCATGCCGTTATTTTGTTGCTGAAAAGCACCCCAGTTTTGGCCAAATAAGCCTTTATTTTTGGCATGCATTTGTATTTTACTTCTGGATTATATGATATTTGAAGGTTAATTAAATGGAAATTACTTTGAAGAATAGTCTGTTCTAGTGGATGATACTCTTTGGTAACCTTAAATATCCCTGTTTTAAGCACATGGGGGCAACTTTTGGGGAATTTTTGCTGAAGGTGCTCACATATAGTGCTTGGGGGCATGCCTTCCCCACTGGATGAGATGTCTCGGCTCAGCACTTGGGGAAAGAGGGTGGTTTTTAGGCGGAAATATATATATACATACATATTTACATCGTGAAACCCTACTATTCTTCATCAATATATTATAATGGATCGAATTTAAAAGAAATTAAAAATAAAAAATGATGTGATTTTCAATCTTTCACAACAACAAAATTTTTTCCATTAAAATAATATGATGGATGATAAATATGCAGGAAAACCCTCCATCTTTCTAAAAGTATAGTAGTGTTCTCTTATAATCGTGCGATGTCTCTGACCTCGATGCCCGCTGTGGCTCCATCATCATCATGATGAATCGAGTTCTCTTGAAGTATTGGAGTAGGTTGTGCTCATGGATAGGGCAGATGTAGCCCATACCGGTTTGCTGTTGGCGGGCAGTGGGTCGTTCTTCTTTGAGACGTCTAACCTCTGTGTTGGTTTGAGGGTGCCCCCACTATCCCCTTGGTACCTGGGGTGCCATGGCTTGATTCTGTGTCAACGACTTGTACTTCTCCGATGGACTGTGGTGTTGGGACATGGGTTAACAATAGCTATATTGCATCTATAACTGTGGGTGTGTTACCAATGCAGCTGATCATGTTTCTTTAACTTTTATTAATGCTCACAGGACGGTTGACGGAATGAATGGGGGTGGTGCTGTTGGCAGTTTGTTTCTTTCTGGGGTGGCTGGTTTGGCCTTTTTCCAATACCCTAATACTTGGTATTGTTCCTCTTGGAGTGAATTTGAAATCTCCATCTTACTTTCCTGCAAATATTTTGCTTAGGCTGTGCCAGAAGGTAGTTTATCTACCCCAAGCAAGTCTTTTCAAGCTTACAAACCTCTTCTTTTTGTTAATGAGAATCCAAAGTTGCTTCTCTTAAAGGAGGAGATCTGGAAGTTAGCAAAGTCATTCATTCTTTTTTGTTGGCTTGTGATGGGATACATTACGAAAGCGTTACATTATTTTAAGCTTCAAGGGTTTGTTCTGTTGATGTGCTTACCATTTCCATGTATTTGCTTTCCAATGCAATAGACTGTCTATTTATTAAAACATCCATTTAAATATGGGGCTATCTCACGTGGTTATTGAAATCAACCTCAAATTTCAATCCACCAATGAAATTCCCTATTAGGATAGTTTGGGTTGCTTTTCTAGAACTTCGGATTTTTTTTCTTCAATCATTCCACATTTTGGTTCTTGAAAGCAATCTTTGAAAAGCTACTATGATTGGATGTCCTAACTAGAAGGCTCTTATGACCTTCATTAGCTATGATCTTTGTTAAACTGGATGGGACATGTGGTCCTTGTTTTGAAGTTTGGGTTGATCTTGCGAGGTTGAATTTCAGCAAACAATATTCTATGAAATTTTCTTAAAGTTTTGCATTAGTTGCTAGATTGTCATGGTTTGGCTACTTGCTTCATGATCCATATTAAAATGAAACTTCAAAAGACGGTTCATATTGGTCCTCTTTTTGGCGGATGGTGTTGAAGTCTACTTTGGTGATGGTGACGGTGCAAATGCTGAGTTGTAAATGCTGATCTACACTCCTGGATTCCCATATTGTGGTGGGGGGCACGTGGTTCATTGTCCTAGAGAGAGGTGGACATGGAATCGTACTTCCACTGATTTCTCTTTATGGGCCTTCTTTTTTGTGATGCTAACTATACAGCTTGCTTATTTTGGGGTTCAAAGGAACTCTTGTGTTAAATCTTTCATAACTCAAACTCTTGTCTGAGCTTGGGGCTGTTTATCCTCCTAATGTTTCCACTACACAACCTTATGCGAGCACTGACGTGCTCCTGGATTCTATCCTTGTTTAGTTTGGTTGAATGGTGAAGAATATTGATCTAGTTGTGAGTACGATTATTGGCATGTGCTACTATGAATTGAAGAAAATCTGTATGACATGTTTGAGTTTATCAATTTAGGACTGCTCCCCTTGGTCATTGGATTGTATATTAGAGTTTGTTACGAAGGTTGCTGGATGTAAGAGATATATTAGGGTTTGTTAATGTAGGACTGCTCTTTTGTCATTGGATGCTCTATTGCTCGTCTCTATAAACCTCTCTCTTATAAAATTCTTTATTTATTTTTAGTAATATATATATATATATATTATATGAAAATATTTGGGTGAGGAAGGAATTTCTTGTCCTACCAAGTTATTATTATTTTGAAGGTTAAAAATATGTCAGATGAGTGACGAAAGAGTATTGTTATACTTATTTACAAAAATAAAAATGATGTTCAAGATTGTAAATTATAGAGAAATTAAAATATTGTGTCATACATTGAAACTTTGAGAGAGAGCAATTGAATACAAAGATTTATCATGAAAACTATATATATATATACATATATATATATATATATATATATTAAGGGTTTGTAGGAGAAATTTAGAGAAAAAGATTTTTTAATTTTTATCAATCTTAAAAAAACTAGTGATTAAGTACTTGGGGAAGTTCTTTGGAGAGCTTTGAAGAGAAGGGATTTGTGTTGCATATATTGATGCTATTAGAGATGTATAATGGGGTTGTAACATGTTCGATTGCAAGGTTGCTGTCTAATGATTACATCAAGGCTTGGTGCTCAGCTCGCATCTTTTTGCTTTAATTATGGAGGTTCTTATCGAACCCAATCAAGAGGAGGTTCCTTTGTGCTTATTGTTTGCAAATGATGTTCTATTAATTGATAAGACTAGGGATGGAGTTAAGGTAGAACTTGTGGATGACTACTTTAAAATCTAAAAGTTTTCATAAGTTCAATTATATTAGAAGTTCTAATCTCAAGGTCATAATTGTTGAGAATTATATGATCACGAAGAGCAAGATGTTTAAATACCTTGGTTCAATTATTCAAATAATGTAATAGAGTGTGATGTGAATAATAAGATCCAAGCAAGTTGGATGAATTGGAAGAGCACTTCTGGAGTATTGTACGATGGTGCAACATTTTGCTCAAGAAAAATTTTATTGAGCAGCAATACATTCAGTTATGCTTTATATAAGATTGAATGTTGGCCAAAAAAGAAAAACTTCCTATAAAATAAGTGTTAAAAGAGATGAGAATGCTTAGGTGGATGATCGGCTATACTAAGGATAGAATGAGAAATGGGAGAATGCTGCCTTAGATGGTTTGGGTATATCAAGCGTAGGTAGTTCAATGCGCCTGCTAGAAAGGATCTTCTTTATTTGGAACTTAGTGAGGGGCTTCTATTTAACCGTGCACAATGGAAACAAAGGATTCATGTAGCTGATCCCACCTAGTGGGATTAAGGCTTGTTATTTTTATTGTTGTTGCTGTGTATATATATGTATATTCTTGTTGAGGTGCAGTTCGGCCTTGTATGTATATATATTGCTTGTCATGTATTGTGATGGAGCGTATTTGGGCAGACTATTACAGCTGCTGACATTGTTGAGAGAATGCTTTGGCATGAATATCATGGGCAGGCTCCTCGTGCATTGTAAGTACAAAAAGCACTCCCTTATTTCTTTAACATGTAGAGGATCGGCAATATGATAATATGATAATACTCTGATTAAATTAATGAGCAGACCACAGAGGCATGCGCATAAGCCCAACACCAATGAAACCTTGCCAG
Organism: Gastrodia elata; assembly: GCA_016760335.1. NCBI lineage: Eukaryota > Viridiplantae > Streptophyta > Magnoliopsida > Asparagales > Orchidaceae > Gastrodia > Gastrodia elata. The sequence goes on along the minus strand of CM028672.1, from coordinate 648,708 downwards.
AACCGGACCATGATACATGGAAGTGCGCGAGAGTCGGCTGGAACCGTGTGGGACGTGGAAAGATGCTTAAAGATGAGGACAAGCCATTGAATAAGCCCAACATGAATGAAACCTTGCCAGAACCGGACCATGATACATGGAAGTGCGCGGGAGTCGGCTGGAACCGTGTGGGACGTGGAAAGATGCTTAAAGACGAGGACAAGCCATTGAATAGGATTCATAAAGGGAATGCACCTAACACTTATAGACGGGGACAGTATTGTCCCCCTCCTTTTCAGCCAACAGCTGCTCCGCTGGACACTTGGAGGCAGAGATCTGTGCCTCCTCCAGCTTCTTTGTCGGGTAGGTTCGAGAATTGGGGGCAAAGATCAATGCCTATGGTTTCTTCAAACGCTCGTGAATGGGGGCAACAATACAGGGCTCCTCCTCTTCCAGCTTATTCTATTCCGGCAGCACAATACCAAATCCAACAGCCGATGATTCAAAGGCCAGTTGCCGGAAGATACGACAATCGGATGGTTGAAAGGCCTGTGAATCAAAGGCCCGTGATGTCATACAATGGATTTCCGAGGAGTGTTAGGCAGAGACCAGAAGCACCCATGATTTTTACTTCTGCAAGTGGAAGGGGAATGCTGCCCCCCGGTAGGCATCCGAATTTTTCATGGGTTCCAAGAAGTCCTGAAATCTCGGCATCAACAATGTCTGCAAGTAACAGATTTGAAGCTAATGCTACTGATGGTGGGAGATGGAGAGGAGGCCCGAGTTGATGCCGGTTAGCATAGCAGTGTTGCAGGCAATACTGCTGGTATAATCGAAGCTATTCTGATGTGATTAGCAGTATAGTGATTGTGAGGCATATCATTAGAAGCTCTCTAAGCTGTGCTCGTCTTTTATTTCCTTGTTTTGCTTACTTGAATGAGAAGATGTGGCCTAAATAGTTGTTATAAGAGTATATATATAAGAAAAAGATTTGGTGCTGTTTGAAATTTTTTTATTCTATCATTATATTTTATATATTATAATTTACTGAGAAAGTAATCTTCCTTGCGCTGATGTGATTGGGTCAGACTTTCGTTCTCAATAGGAATATCAAAATTTGTGAAACGCTAAGTATTGTAGCATAACTGTTGTAGTAATGCTACGAAAAATAAATGACTAAGTTCCAGGTTTTGAATCTGCATTATAAGTTATAAGCTATCGAACATAAGGAAAACAAAACTAATAATCGTTTGCATTCAAGAATGCTCAAATGGAGCTCAAATGGAGGTAGAAAGGGCTAATGAACAAAAATAGTTAGACGAAGAAGTAGAATAAATTTCACTTCGTCTGTCATTTCTATTGAGAACGCCCTTACTTACGCTAAGGGGGTGCTGTCCAAAACAATACTTCTTTTGAAATATACACGGTTCTCGACTCTTAGGATTGGCTTTTGAGCCGTATTTTATTTTCTTCGGAACAAGATGCAAGTATGCTTGAAACAGCTCGAAGAACTGTGTCCCATTATATCATAATTTGCACAAAAGGATGACAAATATTCGAATCCTCTCTTGATAATAACAATTTTATTCATCTACTATATATTTATGGGAGCTATTATAGTACCCAACTCGTGTACCAAAATACATAGAATAGTAGCATATATAATATTTTTCGTATATATATATATATATTGTTTTTATGACTTTTCGGTGCTTCGCGGACAGACTTTGAGCGCGGTTTGTTCGAAGGCAAAGCTAGAGCCATAAGTGATTTTGGGGGAGGAACGCCAGCGGCGATTATGGAGGAACCAGGCGGCGGCGATTCATTGCAAACTCACAGGTCCTCTTCGTATAAAGGCAAGTCCTGCAAGGGGTGCCTCTACTTCTCCTCATCCCTCAAAGCCAACGCGCGCAGCCCTGTCTGCTTCGGCATCAGCCGAACCCTTCCCCAAGGTTAGACTTTTCTCTCACTTTGGTTTCTTCTCTCTTACTCTCTGTTTCCCCTCCATTTAGATTCATAAGCTCACTTTGTCTCTCTTCTAGCTGGTGAATACTGATCAGAAACAATCGATTGATTTTCTTATAGATCTGTGCCCTTGTTTTTCTCGCGCTGTTTTAGTACGGTTAAACAGATGTTTCCGCTAACGGGATGTCTGGTTGCAGGATTATAGGCTGATTGCGGGTGTTAAATCCCGTAATCCGCCATACAAAAAAAGAGTCAAACGGTGAGTTAACGTAATCCCGAATCCCCGTATTCCCTCCAAATCTGCTGAATCCCACATTTTTTCGCTTTTTATTCAAAATCTCGTAATCCTCAATTTTCTGGTGCCTGGAATCGTGGGGTTCTCATTTTATTCGATTGACTACGAAACAAATTTTCATTGTCGATATAACTGACTGTTCCAGCCTTTTTAATCAATTATTAACAACTTAAAGAATTATACTTTGATGCCCTGAAACCCTTATTGTGCTGTTATTTAAAAAATTGTTAACTGTTTTTTATGAGAATGACAATTTGATATATTGCTATCATTCTCCACTTATTTTGATACTATTAGACTAGATATGCCCATCATTTTTACATAATGCACAAAAGTAGTCACTATCTCTCCATATCATTTGGCCTGCATTGCTAGATTTTGTGGTGATTCAAGCACTCCTTAACATCCTCTTGGATTTGATGTTTTGTTATAGTATCTATGCAGTTTTTAATGCTTGGATCTGACAAAGATTTGCGTTTAGGCCTGATGTTATTACTATATTGTAAATTTAATGTAGGTGCACCATTTTGATTTTCATTTGTAACTTTGCTAGTTAGTTAACCAAGCCAAAATATTACAAAAAAGAGCCTTATGGATCATGCCTCCTTTTCTACCTCCATACCCTTTAATTTCCACCACATTATTCTTTAAGTTCTTATCCATGATGATACCATTATATTTAATAACGCTTCTTACTTGAGTAACAAAGTTTAAAGCCTTAATTTCTTTTACTTTCTCTTCGACTCTCTTTATTTCTTGCGGTCATAAAATATTTATTTTCTTATTAATTATGATATCTACTATCTTAAAAAGTTTGCCAGCATGACTGTCAATATTCCAATTACTTAATCTTAATTTAATAGCACAGACTAGCTTTTTTGTCGGCATTTGTCCATTATGCAAGAACTTTTGACAATTAACACTACATTCAAGCATCAATATAGCGGCCTTTGCACACTTTTCACTATGTTCAAGCAATGTAGCGTATCACTTCTAGAGAATGCACTAGGCTTAGCACAATTTTTTATAGGATTCATGCTTAAGAAGATTTGATAAAATTTCATGTTGCTTGTCGACCAACAAATTCATCTCTCCTTTCTTGTTTTGGGCTTGGATCCTAACAACTGTGGAGGTAGGGTTTCAATGCCCTTTGTATGTTATCTCTAAAAATTGAGGCAATCTGTGATGACTCGTTATTGGGTTAGTACAACTAATCCAACATTAAGTACATTCCCGCATGATCAGATTGGGCAGTTAAGTAAGATAACATACAAATTATAACATCAAGAGCCATACATAATAGAAATAAAGAACTTCATTCAGTTTAGTATAAAATTTATCTAGAATAATACATTACAAAACAATGTCTTAAAAATAATTATCAAACATATTATTCTTTATAACATAACATCATGAAAAAAAAAAGTTATTTTCTTTAGCATTTAGTTGCTTTCTTCAATTTCCTTAACGTCACGCCAAATCAGCTTCTTCCAGTTGTATATGACCTAATGGTATTATAAAAATGCAGGGATTTGAATTCTCAGTAATTAGAGAATACTCCAAGTACCAAATGAATATTAAGTATTACACTTTTGCAAAATTAGCGGATACGAAAAAAATGAAATATAAGTGCATAAATAAAAATGTGCAGGAAAACATTGATTTAGCATACGAAACATATGTCAAATTTCTGCACCACAATCGATTTATAAAAATAAATAAGGTCTACCAGTATTATAAGTAATATGCATAAATAACTTTATTCCTTTCAAGAATAATTTATGTATTTATATATTAGCATGTCTTGGTGTTACGTAGCAACATTGTCTTCGTTATGCTGCGAAAATTCAGAACCTTGAGGTCATGGGTTTATAATAATAAAATAGACATCATACTAACCCCCCCTCCCCCCGTAGGCTGCAGTACGACAACCTTATAGCTCCCACGGTGAATTAACACCGTCCCTAACTTAACCTACCCCAAAATTCACCTTTCTTTGAACCATTGCATTCATTCACAATATATAATAAAAATATTCATAACATTCTTTTGGCAATAAAATAACTTTATCTTCAACATGGAATCAGTTTCAAAGTGAAGCGTAAGCAAGCATTAGAAACAAATAAGTGCATAAAGTAATATTCTGGGTACCTTTGCATTCGTCCGTGATGAGAAAACAAGAGTTTGATTTGTTAACATAAACTATTATATTTGAAATTCCCTTGCATGTTTCAATACTTGGGCATCGATGATATGTAGATTTGAATGCAAGGATTGAATGTATTACAATTGCACAATGCTACAGCATAAATATATATTCCGCTAACTTGATTTGGGAAGAAGATAGAGTAACCACATTCTTTTTTGGACTTAGTAACTTCTACAGTTTTAATTAGGGAAAAAATAAATGTTACTGTAAGCTTTAAAATCCAATATTATATTAGTTCTAAATTTGATTTATAATCTTTAACTTAAGTATATATACCAAGTTAATATACAATCTTATCAAGTATCCACATAAAATTCTGATTCATAATATTGGAATTTAGGTGAACTTCATTATCAGTTTATTTGAACTCTAATGAAAATCCTGATTCCCTTCTTTTATATTATGGATTAGAGAGTAACTTGTAATAGAATAAATTTATGATTAAACGAAGAATGAATTGATGTTAAAGACCAGATTAGATTTTGCTAATAATTCAAGGAAAGAAATGCTATTCATCATTTTGATACAACATATACCAAATTAATTGAATGATGCTACCTATGTGATAATCGAAATATCAACTTCAATGCCAAAATAACTTTGCATTCAAGACACTTCCTTCAAGTGTTTGTAACCCATATGTAAGATATAAAGGGCTATACTACTTTAATATTGGATCTAATTGTTTTATAATACTATCTAAGATACCTTTATATGTGAGTAGATCATATCTATAACACTATCTAGAGAGTTTTAGAAATGGTTTTATCGAGATGCATCATGATAGAATTTTGGTTAAATTGTTAACTAAATAATTGAGTATTAACAAGCTTATATATTGCAGGTTTTGACTTCTATCTTAAGCAAAAATCGAAGTACTTAAACAAGGAGATTCATACTTTCAGTCGAGCTTTAAGAGTCCAAGTAGAAATTAGAAGAGATCGAGATTCAGAGAAGAGGCCTTAAGAGCGCCGAGAAACTTGGATGGAGATGGTGACTGACGGCGACGAGGCCTTCCTAGCTTTGCGGCTTAGTAGCTAAAGTTCGCCAAGATGGTTGGGTCTTGTCTGTGAGAGAAAGTATCGAGACGATGGGATCCCGTCGCTAAAGACTCGGGAGGATTTATGAAACCTTACGGGGTGGTCGTAGTGCGGTCGAGAGCTTTGATAGGCTATGTGGAACTAAGGGCAAAGGTGAGGAAGATCTTAAGGAAGAAGTAGCGTTTGTAGAAGACGGGTCGTGAGGTCTAAATAAGACCTTTTCGTAAGGTAACCTTCAGTCTAAATAAGATCCTTGCCAACGTTTTCGTGGGGAGAAGGAAACAATCGAGCCATCGGGAGCGAATTATGGGATTTCAGAGCGGTTAAATGGAGCTCAATTGCCAGCTTCTCTTTAGAAATCGTTGGATAGTTTAGGCAGACGGGGAAGGGAAATAAATAGGGTCTTACATGCGGTGATTCGTCTACCCCTCCATTGGAATTGTAGGTTTAATTGCCGTCACTTACTGGAAAGACGCGTTAAGTTTGCGAGAGAAAGAAAGAGCGTATTCCTGATTCTGTCGGTTACGGGAAATTGAAATTCGGCTGTTTTTTAATTTCCTTTATTTTCAAAAATAAAACATTTTCTAATAATGATCTCAGCCTAAATGGCTGAAATCAGTGAGAAATTAATATAAAGCAGTATATAGTGTGAACGGTTAATGTAAAACAGAAATTGGAGTGAAATTAACCTAAAACAAAATTTGGCGAGTATTTAACACAAAACAAAATTCAGCGGGGAGGTTAATGTCTTCTTTTAGTAATGACCTACACAATCTTAGTTAGTCCAATGGATTACTGGAAAATTGTAGTGCCTATATGCTGTTTTGAAGATTGTCTTTGAAAAACTTCAATTGATGACACCCAAATTTAAGAATGATTTTAGAAAATATAGTTACCTTTGTTAACGGATCACATCTATTATCTTCCTACTATTTGTTCATTATTATAATTTTGCTTGGTTATATGTAGTTTGTATATATATTTATTGTTTTGCCCTTTTTAACAAATAGGATGGGTGCTCTTCAAGTTGATGAACTTGGATCAATTCTCATTCTAGTAATTCTTGTATCTGTTTTATTAGCTCATTTAGAGATATTTAATACAGGGCTTTAGATTTTGATTGAGTTCCTTGTAGTAGTTCTATTGTAAACTTAACTTATCTAGAGGTGAGTGTATCAGGTATCTCATTTATGAAATCCTGTACTACAGATTTATCTTTAATTTCTTTATTATTGTGGCTTGTTATAAAATATGATATAATTTGTTATTCTCTAAAAAGGTTATTTTTTCTATCCTTGCGTTTATGTGTACTTGTTTCTTTGAACAATCAATAATTCTATATACTAGCTTTGTAATTCTGTACTCAAGATTATTTTGAAGTTGATTTTTTAATATGATTAAATTGGCTTCTAATTTTCTACTATTGATATTTAATTCTCATGTACAGTAATAATTTGCTTTTGATGTATTGATTGAGGGCATACTGACAGTTATGGATTTGATAAGATTCTTGATATGCATCTTCAACTTATTGACTATCCTATCTTATATAATGCAATGGCTTGCTTTGAGTTGAAAGATATGATGCAAGCATATTCAAGTATAGTAACTTTAGTTTTAACCCCATTGGGTGCTTCCCTTGCTTTTGTTGGAGAGATATTGAAGATGCTAGGTTGTGCAAGTGCTCTATTAGCCCTCCATGGCTATTGTGGTTGAATGGGAGCTTTTTATTGTTGCTTCTGTATATTGTTTTCCCATCAATCATTTTTTTTTCTTGGCACACTTGGGCTTTGTTTATATCTTCCGTAGGTGAAGTATTTGATGTTTCAACAACATTATCTGAGAGTATGCCATCTTTTTTAACTAGAGGAGTTAATATTATCTTTTTATGATAACTTTGTTAGGAGCTCTTGCTTGTAACGATATTGAATATTTTTGGCTGCACCTTCCTATTCTATCAGGGTAACTTGACATTATTGGTCCTCTCATTTTATTTTTTTGCTTTTGAAACTGCATATTTTCATTCTCTAACAGTTTGGCTTTCTCAACAAGATCTACAAAATTGTTGAGTCTCAAATGCACTCCTGAATTTTTCCTCAAGCAGGTTAAAATCTTTTGCACCCTTTCTTTGTGTGTTCTTACTTGAGTGGGGGTATATCTTATTAGTTTAGAAAATATCAGCGTACTTCACAATTGATTTATTTATATATTCTAGCTGTTTAAGGTGTTTTGCATAAGTTCTCTAGCGGATGGTGGGGCCAAGGAATTAAATATTGGATCAGACTGGCCAGTTCTATCGGTTTAACCGTGAACCGGCCGTGACCTTGGTTTTTAAAGGCCGGTTAAACTGATCTTTGTCGAACTGGCGTAAAACTGGCCCATTTTACTATTTGACCGACGAACCGTAAAATCAGTCTGATTTTATTCAAACCACCTGGTTTGAATTTTGGATTAAATTCAGCATGTCGATTTGAATGTGGTGGCGTTATTGTGCGATTCATGTCGTGGATTGAAAAGATAAAAGAATAAGCCTTTTTGTTTGTCACATTTGTCTCGGTCTTTCTCGTCTTTTTCATATCGTGGCTTCCTCGTTTACCTCAGCAGCTTCCTTCGTTGGGATCTTTCCGGCTTCCTCCGTGCCTCGTCTTCGTCCGTTTTGAGGCTTCTTCGTTTTCTTCTACGACTCTCTTTGTTCGTGTTTCTCTATTTCGTGACTCTTCGTAAGTTGAAAAATAGCCATTTTCTTCGTGCCATGGTTCTGTGTAAGGAAAAGTCATTTTTTTGTCATTATGATCATGTTCAACTCTCAAAAAGTAAGTTGATGGTGAATTCATCTCCTCCATTTATGCAGTTTTGAATTTTTGTGGAGTTGCCACTTTTGAGGGAGCTACAGGTCAATATGAGTTTATTAATGCTTATGCAAAATATCTGGGTAATTTCAATTCACCAATTAGCCAGTCTGTAGTGTTTTTCACTGATTAAGGAGGATTCAATAAAATAGTATTTGGTTTTCTCAATGTGTCCATATGAGCTTTTTTGACAATGTAAATGTGAAAAAATGTTATTCTTGTATTCTTAGATAAAACTTTTCAACAATTGTTAACTATCGGTTTCAAGAAAAAATGTTCTAGGTTTGCTTTTTATGCAACGTTTGATATTTCTTCCATGGTTGAATGCCATTTACTTTCCAATGCAAACGCATTTAATTTGAAAAATCTATATATGATTTGTGGTAAGGGTTGCAAATCTTGTCATATGCAGGACGTATTAGTATCTAATCTTCACATATAAAATTGTACATAAAGTTGCTTTCTGAATTTCTCTGATTTGTAAATATTGAAATAGAAAATGTTGTTTTCTTTCTTCTTGTCATAATATTCTTACTGTTGCACATATTCATAACTTATCTGATTGGAGCGTTAGGATCATGCTAAAGAAAGGTCTAAAACATGAAAGTTGTTCTTTGATTGGGATCTTGGGTTTGTTTGTAAATTGTTAATATTTTGAATATGTGATAGCAAACTGAGATAGATAAATTAGTTCTTAATGGCCATATCTGTGTATCCTTAAGTACACATGCAAATTATTTATCAGTTGATTAACCAGCCTTTTAGAAAACAATATTTGGTCTTTTTAATGTGATCCGTTCGAGTTCTATTAACAAAACAAATGTGGGTAGCTTTATTGTGGCTTTCTTCTACGAAACATGCCAAAAGTTGTTAACTATGAGGTTCAATGAAACATGTTTATGCTGGAAATTGTTTTAGGTATGCTTTCTATGCAACATTTATATTTGTTCCACTTGTTGAGTTCTATTTTATAGTCGACACATATATATTCAATATTAAAAGATAACTTTGACTCACAACAAAGGTTGCAAATGCCACTTAATGATTCTAACATACTGATATTGGATTATAACTTTCCAAATTGTAAATAAGGCTGCCTTTTGAGTTTTTATTTTTTTAAATCTCAAATAGAAAGTGATGTTTTATTACCCTTTTTAGTAATGTTTTTATTATTGTACTTAACCCTAGTTCATCTAATTAAACTATGATGATTAAGCTAATGAAAGCCCTAAACATGAAAGTTGTCTTTTGCTTGGGATCTATGAATTTGTTTGAAGCTACCTTTACATCGCTTCATCTAGTGCTTCACAAAACTTTTTAAATTTTAGTTCAGCTCAATTTACAATAATGATCCCTGAATATTAATAAACTATTAACTTGTGTAATGATATAGAAATTAATGAATAAAATATTATCTTCTTCCACAACTTGTTTATAATTGTGGATTTTGTGTAGTTCATTTTCATGGTTTTATGACATTCATAATCTATGCTTTTTCCTTACTCAGTTTCATTGTTTCTTTCTTTTCCTCTTGTATATTATATATATTCAACTTTTTTTTTGAATTACTTGGATCTTAATATATTTTATATATTATTTAATTAATTTTTGATTTATTGCTACATTACAATTTCGACCTCCATTTTGTCTCGGTTCAACATTCGAATCTTGAACTTTTTGCCTTGACGGTTTGATGATCGGTCTGGTTTTTAATTCTTTGGGTGGGACAGTGTAAAAAATTTCTATGAACTCTTCCTGAGATATGTCTTCTGTAGTTTTTTTTTTAATATGGTGGCTATTTGCATTTGCCATCAATTTATAGCTTTTTTATTCTACTTTTAAATTACAAATTTTGTGTGATTGTTGTGAGAATTTTGACTCTTTGCAAATAAAGTTTAATAACCTTGTTATTGCATTAGAAGCTATAGTTTTATTTTTGAATGAGTCTTGATTTCCATAGCGGAAGAAATGTTCAATGTTGGCCTTGAGTCAAGCGGAGTTGTCACTCACTTTGGTGGTGAAGATGATGAGATCACATTCCTTAAAGTTGTGCATGGATATAGCTGCCATGATTTATTCTTCGCAATTTTGGTGTCGAAGTCGTCGGGGTTACCTTTCTTTTGAAAGCTTTGCCTGGCAGGAGCTTGCCCGAAAGTGTTTTGCACAACTCGCAAGATATGTTTGGAAAGAAAGAATAATGACAAATAAAATTTACAACATTTAGGTGTATTTCTCAAATCTTTGAGTGCCTAAATGTTGGAAGAGAGCTTGAAGACTTTGGAGCACTTTAAAATTACGTTAGAAAGCTTTTTAAATGCTTAGGCTTTGCTAGGGATAGATAAAAGCATGGGAAATGAACTCTTATTTTTAGGAATGGTGAGGAGCCCTTAGAATAGGAAGTTGGGATTTTCTTGGTAGTTAGACTTACTAGGGTGTGATATTCATGATCATTGGCTGCGCCCTTTCCTTGTTGACTCAACTGGGCATGTGGATGGTTATAGAATTGAAAACTTAGCCCATTTATTAAAATTCAACCCTACAAAATGCATTGTGCTTTTTGGCATGTGGGCTTGCGTGCTTGGGCACCTCGTCTAGGCACATGATTAAGCTCAGAAGGGAAATGTTATAAGTCTCGTTGAGTCAAGTAACTAATGTGTTGTGACGACCCGGGGATCAAGATCGATAATTTTCAAGCAATAATTCATATTTAAAACATCATCAATAAAATAACTTGATTAACATGAGATTATTCATTATACATAAGGCCATTTAACATTAATATAATACACGAATTGATTAATTAATACAATGAAAGTTAGAATAGCAGTAAATGTATCTCCATCTCACTTCTTTAATCTCAAGCCGTTAAATTCTCAAGCTGATCTTTTCTTAATTAGTTCTCAAAATTTAGAATATTACAACATTGTCAGTCAGGCAGGAGGACGTAGAGTAATTAGTAAAAGTTAAGTTTTAACATCCGATATACGGTGTGAAATCAACAACAATATTATTGCAAGGGGAAATTTTATCAAAGGAAATACATGAGCCAAAATCTGCATCATATGAACGAAAAATGCATTTGCTTGAACTTTTCAAATAAGCTGCATTTGTTAACTGAGATAAAAATAATAATTTAAAACAATAAAGCAATAGTTTGAAATAAACTGTGACAATAATATCTTCTGTGTGGGCCTAAGACTCCTAATAATAACTAGGAAACCCAGCTATTGGCTTAAATATTCTAGGAATATATATAATTACTCGTCGGTAAATGTTCATAATTTTCACTTTTAATTTGATGAGACTTTCATCTGGATCTTTTGTCCCTTTCTAGTGGACTAGTTCCTTCCTTATTTTGTCATAGGTTGCTAGCAAATCATACATGTATAGTTTCATTTTTGTTTCTCCTTTCAAAAACTATCACTATAGATATTTGTCACAAGTAGTACAAAAAGTTTTTCTATTCAATAAATGGTAAAGTGTATACATGCCATGCCATATATCAAATTTTGCCAATGAAAATAGGCTCAAACAAAATGTTAAAAATAACAATTTCAAAATAATTTTATGTACTTGACAGTTTGGTTATCACATTGCTGATTTTTACTTTAATTTTTTAAAAATCAATGTTCATGCATTAATTTGATGTTTAATATTGTTTTTAAGATTTAGGGTCCCAATATATTATGATTTGATATTTAATTAATAATTATCATAAAAAAATAATTAAATTTGATTAGGAAAAATTTCAAAAAACTTTTCTAAGTGAAAAATTAGATTTTTTTCTTGAATTTTGGAGTGATTTTTGCATACTTTAGAAACAATATTCTAGTGTGATGTCTTCTAGTGATTTGTTAACAATATATGTGGGAATATGTGTCAAGTTATAACAACTAATTATGAGTAAATAAAAAATATGATAATGTAAGGTACAGACACAAATTTGTAAAATAGTGCAAATGATTCTTACAAAAAAATTAGGATTTTCTTGAAACTTTACACGCATATTAGAAGACCTTAGAGGCTTCATGTGTGTGAGGTGTTAGTATTTTTTATGACAATATATACAAGATTGCATGCAACATATTTTTAAGTCCTAAAATTGCTTAGTAAAGAAAATAAAATGATTCAAAGTAAGAGAAAAGTCTCATTTTGAATTTGTGATTCTTAAATGAAAAATCATTCATCAAGCATGGGGGATGCATTTGTCTTTGAGTAAATTCGTAAGAATACATAAATGAGTTTTGAAGTCATTTTGGATGACTAAAAATTCATATGCAAGTAATTTAAATGAAGGAGATGAGTAGAGAAAATTATCTTGGATTGATGGAGGGTGCCCTTAGAAAGTGGAGAGATTGAATATGCTAGAGTCTTTAATTTTCTTCTTGGATGATTCGATGATCAAATTATGCTTCTTAGATTATTAGGAAGCTTGATGTGAAATTTTGAGGTCTTGGGAAAGTGAGGGTAAAGAAGAAGGGAATATTTTTCAAAGCTTGAAAGAACTCAAGATGGTGAAGGTTTGATCATGTGAAAAATTGGGAGGCTATAAATAAATTTATTAAAAATTGTTCTCAAATGAGTCAAATTTCTATAAAAACCTAAAGAGGGTAATCCTAAAGATATGTTAAGGAGAAATCCCCCAAATTTTGTGTTTAATTTGACCAAATTGGGCTAAAAATAAAATTTAATATTCTTTGAAATTAATCACATATGTACCATTAAAGTACAAATTGAGGGGTTCTGATGATAAACCTCAGTAAGAGAAATCCTTACACACCAAAATCAGCCAATTTGGACAAGTGGTTGAGCCGACTTTTACATTTGAACCCAGCCAGCTTGAGTTTCGCCGCGTCGCCCGACCGGTTCGGGCTCAAACCGGTTTGCCGTGGCTCGAAACCATCGGCTATCAACCGTCGCTTTCGAGGCCGATGACGTCGAATCGACCGTTGGATCCACACTGTCTGTTTAACCGTTACGCCTAACACCGTAACCGCCGTTTAATATAAAACAGTGAGTCGATTTCCCGACGTTTGATCCGATTTTGAAATAGAGGAATAACTGAGATCTCGCAGATCTGATGTTCCATGTTTGGCTCGGACCACGGGGTCTCTGTTGTTATGAAATTAAAATTAAATATTTGATTATCGATTTAATTAACTTCAAGTAATTCAATTAATTTAATTCAAATTGTATTTTTGTCATAATTCCTCCATTTTAGCTCTAAAAATTATGAACTTTTTGATGCTAGCTAATTTGAATGTGCAAGTCCAAAAATATAAAAGGTTTTCTATTTTGAAAATTAAATATTTTACTTTTATTATTTTAATTAAAACCTCTTTAATCTATTCGTGAAAAATCTAAACATGAAAAAACTCTAAAAAATTACCAAAAATTCTTTAAAATTTATCTAGATATCCTAATAATTTTTTTTTGCAAATCTAATAGATATTTTACTCAATCTAAAATAGAAGATTAATAAAATTAATTATACTTAAAAATTGAAGGATTCCCATGTGTGCTTCTTTATTTTAGAAATTCTTTGGATTAAGTCTTTGTGGACATTTGGATCAATGGAGCTAGCATATGATTCAACTGGATCACATAAGTTGAAGTTTAAACCTTAATACTCTTTGTAACAGACTTTTTGAAATATATACTAGACAAATAATTTTTAGATTTGCAAAAAATACAGTTATACTTTGCGACCATCATAACCAAATAAGGTAAAAAACATATCATAACTCTTTGTTTAACATTTTGTAGTTTCATATTAGATTGTGTCTACACATTTAAAAAGGTGCTCAATCTGTTTCATATTGTGCTTTTGCTTAACCTAAGAGGTTTGGCACATTAACAAAATTTCTTTTTTATTTATGCATTTCTTAAACAGTGCCAAGTCACATTGTGGGGAAATCTGAGATGGAAGCGGCTGATGATGGACGCAGCTTGTCAGACTTCAAGTATGCTTGTCTTGGTTATTCTGTGTTTATGGATGACAAAAAAAGTGAGAAGGTGGAAGAGCAAGCGGAGTTGCCAATTTGTGCAGGCCTTGAGGTTATTTTTTTATGTTATTTTGCTTTATGCATGCACAAATACATTTTAAGTTTTGGAAAATTAAATTTTAACTTTGCTTTTGGCTATGCTATGCACTTTATTAACCGTTTTTGTCAAATTTATGAAGGATAAAAAACATTTTCTAGGCTAACCTAACTCTTCAGTTTTATTCGAAAGAGGAAAATTCTCATATTTCACATGTTTTTCATCCAACGCCTTTGAGGATGTGATTCAGGTCCTCAATTTTATGATTTTGTTTATTTTTTTTACTCTGGGATCAATAAAAATGAATTCCTAGAATCCTAAATTGACTTTGAAACATTTTTGAACGACTCTTGCTAAATCATGCTATTTTTGGTTAAATCAGCTTAAAATTAAATTTTGTTACATTTGTAAGAGAAAAGCTTTCTTGATGGGTTCACTATTTCTGTGTGACACTAGAGTGAACATGCATGTACTTGTTTTTCTCAATCTCATCTCTATTGAATTTCAAATTACAGATTTTTTTCTGTTTTTGAAACTTGGAGGCTTTAAAGCGTCGCCTTTCAAATTATAATCAATTGATTTATATGCTTTCTAAGACTCACAAATTGCTGAAGTTATGGTAGTTATTGCGGTATAGCCATTATTGGATATTTTTAGCAAAAGGTCCAATAGGCGGTTTTCTTACTACATCTTGTTGAAAGTGTAAAGAAACCTTAGACTCCTCTTACAAGCCATTGCAGCATGGAAAGGTCCACCTCTATCATAAATTTTACATGCTTTTCTTCCTACATTATCTTTCTTTCTGTTCCGGTGCTCAACTTTTGACAAAATGCGAACACTAATTTTTACTTGCAATTTTCTTCACTAACTCACACATTATAAAAGCTGCAGCCATCCCTCTTCTTTTCTCATAATATAGCAGCACTTCCTCTTACCACTAATCCATTTCAATCGAAAGCTGGGATGTTTTTAATCCATAATCAGCTACTAAAATAAACTTAATTCAGCTTCCATTTTAATTCCAGAGTATCTCTCCCCCTCTGTAACTACCCGAGGTCATTACTTAGCAAATTAGGTCAAAATCTCAACTCGAAAATCAGGATCCCGGAGAATTTTGAATTAGGGCAAACAAAAATAGCTCTAGATAGAAATAAATTTTTGGATCAAAGTGCCATAGTTTGGGAGAAATCCGGATAACGGAAACTTCCGCCTTTATTTTTCTGAACTTTTTAAAATCAAATAAAACAAGAACATTGAAATGCATGTCCAAATTCATCGATTTTTGTGCCGTCATGTTAAGAACATAATTTAAAAGTTGTTCATGAAGTTTCATCAATTTTGGATCGTCGGTTTAACCTAAATTAATTTTTGAAGTTTAAAACTTCAAAAATTAATATAAAATAAAACATTTGTCCGAATCGGAAATTTTTGGCCGAGGGTGTTCATTACATCATAACACACCTCGGTGTTAAGTTTCATTGTATTTGGACGCCAAACGATGGAAAAATACGAAAAATTTTATTTTAAGTAAATTTTCAAATTTTCAGTGTCTGTTCAGCTCTCCCCCCCCGACCTTCCTCTACTTAAACCTCCTCACCCCCTTCTTCCCTCAAGCTAACTCTCCTCCTCAGCCCCCTCACCTTGCTGCCAGTCCCTCTCCCAGCCAGCTGCCAGCCCCGGCAGCCACCCCGGCCACCTCGGCAGCCATCTCGGCAACCCATTTGAACCCCCCAACCCAACCAGCCCCTTCTCGGCTCTCCAAAACAGCAATAGCCCTCCTCACCCCTCTCAAACCCCTCCCAACAGCAGCAACCCTCCTCTTGCCAACCACCAACCGGCCACCATTTCGGTCACCTCCTGCAGTCGTCTGGCCTCCCTCAGCCTCCCGACAATACTATCTAGGTAAGAGGAGAGGAAAATGAGGTAGAAACGAGGAGATTTTACTATTATGTATATCATTTTTATATACTTAATATTTCATTATTAATATGATAAGACTAGTCATTCATACTATTGTTATTGTCATTAATCAATAATGATAATAGGACGTGTATTATAAAATGACCACAATCTTTATTCTTGTCAATTTAAAATTATATTATTTCCCATCATTTCCATTTCATCTTTTACTATCATATATTATTATTATTATCTTTAAATAAAGATAATAATAACGCTATTGATACCTTCAATAACAAATATGATGCATGGAGAGTGAAAGAAAGACAATGGAAAAAGACGTAATAAATACTTATGAAAATACAGCATAAACTAAAAAGCTAATATCTAAATCTAAATGCAGATCCAAAGGTTGAACTGTCAAACCTTGGATCTTAAAGAACAAAGGTACCCAGTATATGATATGTATTATATTTTGCATTTTTATTGCTGCTTAGCTTTTGCTTATTCGCTTTGAGCCAAAATTTATTGAACCTTGGTTGGTTGTTCGGAACCAACGTCATTTCATTCGTGGTTAGTTATTGGGAAAAATACATCAAGTAATCGACATCATTTTATTCGTGATTGTAACATTCGTGGTTGGTTATTGGAAAAAAGACATCAAGTAACCAATATCATTCTTCGTGGTTATAACATTCGTGGTTGGTTATTGGAAAAATGACATCAAGTAATCAATATCATTTTATTTGTGGTTGGTTATTGGAAAAAGGACATCAAGTAACCAACATCTTTGTGATAACACTCGTGGCAGGAAATTTTTATTTCTTTTGCGCTATTTCTTTATTCTTCTTGCATTTTTATCCTTATATCTGCTAATCGTATTTTTGCTTTTATAAAAATGTAATATCATTTTATTTACTATGGTACTTAGAGTATTATCTAATTATTGGTAATTTCAATCCCGGTATTATTTTTTGTACAATACCAGGCCAGGTACTTTTGGAAAAGCTTGTACAAGAACTTTAAATCTTAAATTATCAAAACGCTGATGGGTCTACGACGACGCTACTTTAATTTTTTTATCTCTTTATTTTCTCTTTTGTTGAACAATGTTCGTGATGTACGATGAAGATCTTTTTTGTAATATGTAATTTTGAAATGAATGGAAAATATCTTTGAATTTTGTATGTATATTTCCTCTTTTCTCGAATTGCTCAATATGATACCGCATCCTGCGGTATGTGACACCCGAATGTCGGGACATCACACCCTCCTCCCCCTTAACTTTGAAAGCACTCATCTTCTTCTCTTTTTCCTATACAACACCCCAAATTTCTGCACCAAAACAACACCATTTTAAAAAACATTAAAGCCTCGAGGTTGTTAAAATTTTAGAACTAAATAGGTTTCAATTGCTATAAATAGCAACAATTATAGCCTTTCAATTAGCCACAAATTGTAAATTTCCAGTAAAAACCCAAAGCCTATAATTTAATGCAAACAACCTTCAAACTCGTTCAATTAATAGCCCCATTTTAATCCCAAATATTAGTCTTAAATTTGCTGCAAAATCCAGCACAAAAACAACCCTATTACAGCCTAAAATCTGTCACCAATCAGCCCAATCAGCCCCCATTTCGTCACCTAATTAGCCTCAACTATATACTTCAAATCACCTCAAACGACACTAAAAAACAGATCAATTTTTTGTGTTTGTTGACTACGTTGAAATAAACCTCCTAATGTTTTAGACTCAATCCACTAGATGGTGCCAATCCTAGCTCTTTCGACTTAGCTTGGCAGAAAACTTCTCTCTCTAAATTTGTTGCTATGACAAGCAACTACAAAGATTAAACTTGTTTTAACATTACAAACAGGTAAATAATATACATCTCTAGTTTTATTTATCACATTTATATAAATTCTTACAAGAATGCTATCATGTCAAGCTAGAAAAGTTTTATCTTTGGGGATCAATTTAGTTAGCAAGAGTGAAGACACTGGAAAATGGACATCAAATTTTTAAGTCTAGACATTCAATTTAGGGTCTATTTGGTGTAGTTGGAGCTGACTAAAAAAACTGTTGGATAGTTACTGGATTAAAAACAACTGGATAAAAAGCTGCAAATGAAAAAGCTGTAAAGGTTGTTTGGTGGCCTCTTGATGTACTGCTAGAGCTGAATTATTTTTTTAATAAATTTGCTATTGTACCAAAATGCATAATTTAGAGCCATAATTGAGTCAAATAAAAGTATATCAAAATTTAAACTCAGATTAGGAGTCAAATAAAATTATCAGAATTTAAACTCAGATTAAGCTTTTTAATACATTATTAAATGGTTACATTTTAGAATAATAGTCAATGTTGGCCGGCATGAGACTTAGGAGTAAGATCATCAAGGGATCTGATCATTGACATCAAGGGCTAAGCTCTACATACGTGGCGAGGAGATGAAGATCTATGTCAAGGGAGAGGTGAAGCCCTATTTATGTGTCGAGTGTGTCGAGCACAAGATGCTATGTCTGTGTCAAGGATGATGAAGATGCCGTGTCTGTGCCAATGTTGAGGGGACGAGGCTCCTCAAAGGAAACAATAGAGTTCCCTTGACTTCAGGCGTCAATGATGCCATAAGACATTGACTCATTCTTTGCTCTTTCGATTTTGCATAAATATTTTCTTTCTCTAAGATTGTGGCTACAATTGGTGGTGACAATGATTACACTCGCATCATGATTAAAATTCATGTTAAGAATAAAGCTCGCTAGTTCTATATATCACATTAATGTAAACTCATGTAGCAATGCTAATTATATAAAGCTACAAAATTTTCAAATTTAGGGATCCATTTAGTTAGCAAGGCTGAAGTTGACATTTAAATTTGACATCAAATTTGCAAGTCTTGACATTGAACTTAGGAGGATCTGATTTGGATATCAAAGTAAAAAATTTATTAGAAGTGATGCCTTTTAAGAAATGAGACTAGAAATCATTAAGCTTAGAAAAGAGTTTAATATGGTAAATATATATTTTATTTTGAGCAATTTTTATTTCTCCTTGTTATTTAACACTTGTTTTATGTTTTGATTTCCTTAGAAAGCATTTATTTTATTTCTTAGTCCCACTAGGTGGGGTAAGCTACATAATTCTTTGTGTTCATCGTACCCGATCAAATATAAGCCCCTCCCGAATTTCTAAATAGAGGTCTTTTCTAATGGTATCTTCTCGTGTCTTTTTGGTTTTCCTCTATTTCTTTTAACATGAGCAAAATTCATATAAATAATTTAAACACTTAATATGCCCAAATCATATTAAATGATATTCTCTAATCTTGTTCAGTATTGGAGGCACTTCAACCTTGCTATAAATGACTTGTTTCTCATTCTATCCTTTTGACTATAGCCACTTATACATCTTAGCATACTCATCTCTATAACACTTAATTAGTGCTCATCTTAGTGCTTCTTTATTTCATCAAACCAACTTGAATTTTATTAATCACATTGCTCTATATCACCATTGTTTTGAATAATTGAATCGTGGTATATGAACCTCTCGCTCTTCTTGATCACATGGTCCTCAGTAGTTCTCTCATCGGGATAATGGCATCTATTATGATTGATCTTACACATCATTTCTTTTGTTTTATATCTAGTATATAACGAGTATGGATTCTTAAGTACTCTTTCATAGTTCAAGTTTTGCTTTAAATCTCTGCCTTTGGTCTTTCCAATTAAGAGAATGTCATATGCATGCAAATAACATGTACCTAGGAACTTTCTCTTGAATGTGTTTAGTAAGAATATTCATAATTAAAGCAAAAAGATATAGATTGAGAGCAAAACTTTGATGTTATCTAATAGTAACATGAAAACCATTAGACAAGCCCCCTTGTTAACGAACACATGTGACAACTCCATTATGTATATCTTTCATGACATCAACATGAGCTCTAAATTTCTCTATAATTAACTGTTCTGAGCTTTTTATCATACCCGTATCACATCGTACCACTGCATATTTATCTATTTTTTATTTTCACTACTACTCTATACCACCTCCAGCCAACAAGAAATCCTCTTGAATATCACACCCCCATCTTTTGAATTTTATGCCCAACCTTCTCTTTTGGTGGCACCTATTTAGGATATATTTGAGTTACGTTTCATTTCTAAAATTAAATTGGTGATATATTAGCTCTAAATTTTATAGTATGTTTTATTTTATGTTCATTTATCTCTTTGAATATGAACTAGATACCCAAATTTTGAAATATACTTAAATATGCTTCAGAAGTAATATAAATTCCCAAGTAAGCTGCATGGCAGTGTATAACTTCAATTTTTTTCTGTATCTTCTTCTGTATCATTTGCCACTGACAGGAAGTGTTGCTATTTCTTGGAAATACTTCATCAAATTCAGAGTGATTTCTAACAAGTTTATTAAAACTATCTCAGCTATTGGTAGATCGGCAAGTATCAAATGCTGGCAATGCTCCTGCACATATTTACAATAAGGAAGGTATGTCGAAATTAAGACTGGCCACTTGAACTATTAATTCTTTGCCATGGCAAGGTAGTGTAGTAAATTTGTGTAAGAATTGCCTTCACTTTTTTCCTTATGAATAAATTTCTTTTAAATAGCAGGGGCAATTAAATGCATTGCGTCAAAATTTTCGTGTTCATTAATCGCAAACTCAAATATTTATATTTATGTCAAAACTACATCTCACTTGGATACTTCAAAGCCATCATTATGGGTTGTAATTCTTACATAATTAAGGTTATTTGTTAATGTCGCAAATATGAAAATTGGGAACTAATTTGTACGGAAAATAGCAAAAACTGCACAAACCATCTAGGAGGGTGATGATGCATGTCATCAGCTTGAAAGAAGATGACACAAGTCTTGCCAGAATGGAAGTGAAGCACTCTAAGATTTTACTGAAACAAGCCAATTGTAAATGCTGCATGAACCTTTATTTAAAATAAACAATTTTTGAGGCAAGTTGCTGTTTGGAAAGTACGTGTCTAAAATTTAGGCAATGAGAATTGTGTGATCTAACTCAACAATGTCAGTCGGTAGAGTTTCATTTAGTGCGACATCGGGCTGCTTCTCTACCTCCCATTACGGCGCAACGTTGCCGTCGGTTCTACATGATTTTTGATCGTCTTCATTGTGCTTGCTTCCTTTGTTGGGTGCCACTTCGGCTGGCTGACAGGTTCTCCTGACGCATTCTTCTTCTCCATTCGCTTTGGCAGATCTTGGCTGCGGGATGGAGGGGCCGGAGGCCGTCCGGTCTTCTCTTCCCAATCTCCACTGGCATTGTGTGGGGGGAGCAGATCGACTCTAAAGTCCATTCGGGATGCCTTGACGACCTTTTCTTTCCCGTGTGAATTGGTTGAGATTAAATTGATAGTGCGCTATAAGGTAAAACGACACTACTCTTATCCGAGGAAGAAATAAAAACCCTTGCTAAACCATTCGAGTTTGCATTGATTGGAAAATTTTCAAATGGTAAACCTACAATAGTGGCCATATGGAAATTTATTTGTAATTTCGGCTTACTCGGAGAATTCACAAGATTAATTGATCATCATCATATATTGATTAAGCTTTCAAATGAAGATATACTTCCGTATGGCAAGGTTTCAACTTCATTGATAATTATCCCATGAAAGTACGAAAATGAACCTCATATTTTGACCCAAGAAGTGAGCCTCCAATTGTGCCAGTATGGATTAACTTTCTCTTATAAAAGGTTTACTTAATTTCACATTCAATTATATTTGTGCATTGGGATCCTATCTTGGCAATCCTCTCAAGGTCGATTATGCTATGACCAATCTCCTTCGTCCCTTGATTGCTCGAGTTTTGGTTGAAATTGACCTAACTGAATAATTAGAATCTGAAATTTGGATTGACTGTGAAGAGAAGGGATATTTCCATGAATGTAGCTTTGTAAACAAGCCGACTTATTACTCTCATTATTTTATTATTGGTCATGATGTGTCTACATGCTTCAAGATACATCCTCAGCTCACTTCATTTATAAAAGATCACTTAATATCACATTCTATTTTATTTGTGCATTGGGATCCTATTTTGGCAAGCCTCTCAAGGTCGATTATGCGACAACCAATCTCTTTTGCCCCTCGATTGCTTGAATTTTGGTTGAAATTGACCTAACTGAATGATTCTGAAATTTGGATTGGGGTGAAGAGAAGGGATATTTCTAAGAATGTATCTGTTAAATTAGGCTGACTTATTGCTCCCATTATCTCACTATTGATCACGATGTGTCTACATGCTTCAAGCTACATCCTCAGCTTAAAAATGCATCTATTAAGGGAGAGCGTGCCGACTCAAATATTCGGTAAAGGAAAAAATAATAATCAAAAGAAAAGTTTATGTATATCCCAAAGATAAATGATCCCCTCGCGGGAAGTATAGCGTTGAGGGATGCGCCAAATGATCAGATGCTTGTCTTTGAAGTTGATGGGGTGTGAGGACCCGGTGTCGGGTCAGCGGAAGCTAATCCAGCATCGGTTGTGGAGATAACAACAAGTCCTCTAGCCGCAAGATTATATTAAGTGATTTAAGAGACAAATATATAGATATCAAACATAACTCATTTATTCATTAATTCACAAGTTTCTTAATTACAAGAATCAAAATAAAAAGTTATAAACTTTTAATAAGAGTAAAAAAGAATGATAATTCAGCAGGAAGCATTATCATCGCTGCTTGGTTCTTAGCACTTTTCTTCTAGGACAAATTCCTGATCTAGGCATGTTTCAAAAATGCAGGCATTTGAATACCAGTTAGTTATGAAACTAAGTACTGATAGATGTCATCTTTACAATGTTAAACAATAAATAAAATAATTAATAATTTGAGAAGAAATAAAAGCTGTATAAAATTATCTTTGCAAACTTGTTTCAGTTGCACTGAAAGTTTAGCATAAAAGTAATTGCAGTCGCAAAAATATATATATAATTTTTGGCGTTTGATATCTGAGGCAAAATATGATTTTGTTGGGCAAGTACAAAATCGAGGAAAAGGGGGTTCATTTTTGTGTTACATATCCCAACTTTCCTCTATACCTGCCCCTCAATGGCTTATGAGTATAGGCTCCTTATGACTCCCGATGTCGGACAGCCTCGTCCTAGTAGTTATTTGATCAGACTAAAAATATATTAACATGGAATCCTTGGTACTCACTTATCCAAACTTGTTCATATATCATTTTATGTGACTTTTGAAAGCATTTTTAGTTTGTGCGATGCTAAGCGGAAAAAAATATATTAAACAAGAGTAAGGAAAGACATATGGTGCATTGTTCTTTAAGTTCGGATGAGTGACAGTTTGCTCAATTTACATTTAAATTCTTGATATTTTAAATTAGCCTTTTAGCTAACATTAAAATGAAAGTGATATGATATTTTTATAGATTTTTACTTTCTTCTTTTCTATTTTGCCTTTCTTTCGTTATTTTATCTTTATATAAGGCAGTATTTTAAGTCTCTTAGGGTAGCAATTATATTTGATATAATATTATTAGTATTATCATTATTTCAATGATAATAATATATGAATGAAAGAAAAATAGAATGAAAATGACTGTAAAAATGTGCGGAATATTATGAAAATGCCTGAATTGAAATAATAGTCATTTTATAACATATGTATTGTTTATCATTATTAATTAATGACAATAATACTAATGTGATGACATAATCTTATCTTCATAAAGATTATTAAGTATATATAATAATAAATAAAAAAATAGCAAAATAATTGCTTTTCTTTTCTTCTCCCTTTTTTTCATCTACTCACCTCGGGTTAGGGCTGTCGAGAGCCAGGCGAGGGATCGGAGGGGTTGGCCGATGGCTGGAAGGCGGCTGGCCAGCTGGCTGGGCTGTTGGGAGAGGGAGGAGGGCTACTGCTCTTTGGGAGAAGGAGGGGAGGGGAAGTGCTGAGGGAGGAGAGGGGCTGCTGCTGAGGGCTGAGGCTGGCAGGGAGGGTGGCTGCTAGCAGGGGAAGGGAGGGCTGGCTGGGCTGCTGTGAGGGGAGGAGAGGGCTGCTGGTTTGGGGAGGAAGGGAGAGAGCTGATGGGGGTTTTATAGAGAAGAGAGGGGGAGAGGATCGACCTTGTTAGCCGACAGCCTGCGATCGCATGTTCTCTGCGATCCGGATTTGGGGGTATAAGGAAGAAGGAATTTAAGAAAAATTACTTAAACTTAAATTTTTCGTATTTTTCCATTGTTTGAAGTTTAAAACTTTAAAAATTAATTGAGGCCGAACCGACGCTTAAAAATTAATGAAATTTTTTCGAGCAGCCTTTAAATAATATACTTAACATAACGACATGAAAGTCGATGAATTCAGACACATTTTATTTTCTCAAATTATTGAATTTAAATAATTCAGAAAAATAAAACGGGAGTTTCCGTTATTCGAATTTTCCCAAACTAAGGCACTTGATCTAAAAAATTATTTCTAACAAATGGTATTTTTGTTTGCCCGAATTCGAAATTCCCCGGGGTCCTGATGTCTGAGGCGGGTTTTGACCTAATTTGCTAAGTAACGACATTACATGGGGCCCATCAGGAGTTGGTTGGGTAGGATTTGCAAGAAGGGGTTTTGCGTAATAATGACAATCATCTAATGGTGGCCGATGATTGTGCTAAAAGATATGCCACTGCCGACATTTTCTTTGGAGATTTCTTTGTGGATTAGAATGCAATCCGGGCCATTCTTACCAAATGTGGTAAGTTGTGGGAAGGGCTTGATGATTTGGTGGCTAATTTTGACTCAAAGTCTTACATGGAGGTCCAAGTACTCATGAAAGACAATGATAATTTGTTTGAATTTGGTCATTTTGAAATGTGTGGGATTTCGTTGGAGGAAAGCAATGATGATTTATCGGGTTATGATGTTCTCTTCGAATCGGCTTCCAAACATGTTTTTGGTAGCGCAAGAGATGGTGAAGTTGAGAGCTACAGGGGAGGATGGACTGTTTGATGCTTATTCCTTTTGGGTTAGGAAGCTGATGGGATCTCCCTTGGATATGGTACAACAATGGATTGATGAAATCCCTTTAGTTCTTAGCAAACTTAATTTGATGGCCGACACTCCGTCCCTAGCCATAAATGAGCACGTCTATGGCGAACCATTGTGAGACGATCTGGGCTCAACTCGTACACCACTGATTTTTTGCTGCGTGTTTATGGGAGGCACCAACTTGCACAGTCTGTGGAGCCAAATGAAGTAGTGTTTTCTGATTTGGACACACATGTAAAGATAACTGATTTGATGATATTGAATAGCTTATTTGGAAAAAAGTAAGAAAAAGAAAAGGAAGAATGGCTCAAAATTTTCGAATAGAAGAACAAGGTACTACTTAAGAAAAAGATGAGGATGTTGATCAGCTCTTCTCTCGTATTCGTTTGATGAGATTTCTCTTTGTGAATCTCTTTAGGGTGATTTGTTAATCGTTTGCTATTTTTTATTTTATTTTATTTTATTTATTCGAGGTCACCAATCATATTTATTTATACATATTTCAAATCAATAAATTCATTATATTATACTTCATATATATATATATATATATATATATTGAGGGAATCTATTGAATTTTCATTAATTAAGAAATTGAGTACAAATAGAATAGGTTGGTAACCATTAAAGAAAATAAAAATAAAAATAAAACTAAAACTAAAAATAAAGAAACATTTTTTTTTACCAAACCCCTCCCCAATGATTCTCCAAAATGGAGAATCCATTAAAACAAAGAAGCACAAATGCAAATGAAAACATGACCCTTTGCTCAAGCTTCTATGTCAACATATCTTTATATATTTCGATAGTATTGTGGAAATGTTTTTGAAGAATCGGAATCATGCTTCCTATATATATATATATATATATATATATATATATATATATATAGATGTATATATTTACATATGTATATATTGAAAATATGACCACTATTTTGTGTGTATAAGAAACAAAGAACTGATCATAATTGCCAAATTTTGTCTAAAATTAGAATAAAAGAGTGATCTTCAACGGCATCATTAGAATGAAAAGATTTTATTGAACATCTTAAAGAGTTTTTGTTTTTTGAAGTATAAAAGACTAATAAATGACTCAAACTTACATTGTAAAGGAAACAACTTATAGAATTTGAAGTGCTATTTTTGAAAACATATTAATAAATTTGATTTGTAATAGATGTAACATGTTCTGGATCTTAAACATCATAATAGACATAGTGGTTTTTTGGCAAATGATAGAACTGGTGGAAGTTGCAATTTATGACTTTGTTCTTGTTGACAAGATGAGAGTATACTAGGTAGCTTGCTAGCTGGAAGGGACAAGTGCTGATGGATGGGTTGTTTATGTTGTTTTGGAGGGATCAGATGATTATGCCAAAGCGATGTAGTTCTAGTTGAAGTTGTAAGATGGGGGGCGCCAGAGGTAGAGTTGGGGTTGGAGTTGGTAATGTTTGTGATGTAGAGGCCCTAGAAGGGATTCTTGCTTCATCTCAAATTCTATTATTTTATTATCAGGTGTAAGCTTACTTGCAAAACAAAATTTTTAATATGGAGGTAACTTCAAAAAAGTGCTTTTGCTAGAAAGTGAGTGGAGTTAATGAGAGTGGAAGAACCGATATGGCTAGTATGCAAGCCTGCTTTTTTTTCTATTTGAACCTGAGTTCCACTATTTGGATTGTGAATTTGTAAATCGTAGATCTGTGATGACATGAGGAGTTTGTGGAGTAGTGTAGACTTTTTGTGGACCAGATGGATGATATTTGGTCATAATTTGATGGTAGTGGCTGTCAATGCTTGTGTTCTTGCTAATTGCAAAGTTGGCATCTAACAATGTCTCATCCTTAGCCACGCCACATGATCAATCTCAACCACAAAAGTTGAGTCTTAAAATTGAACCACTTGAAGAATTGTTGTATGTAAAGGGTTTATGTATGATACAGAGTCATCAGGAGTTGATGCAGTAACTGAGTATAAGTCTCAAATGGGTAAGTGGTGTCAATTTGATGATGTATAACTTACCATGGTAAGGTTTGTGAAAGCTTGATGAGGAAGGTTACTCTGGGCTCTGTACATGGCGTTTAACAACTTAAAAGAAGGCCAATAAATATAGCAAGTTAGATAGGATCAATATTGGCTGTAATTCTAGTGTCTAAGGAAGAGTATTTTAGGCCAAAGGAAAAATTGTTTGTTGATCATAAATAGAGTTACACTTTACGATCATCAAAACCAAATTAAGAGGTTAACTTAGACCAAACCCTAGAGTCAACAAAAAAAAAGCTCATTCTTTATAAATAACTTACGTCAACTCATTAAATAACTCAAACTCCACTCGATCGATAAGGAGACGAGCTGAGCTTGAACCAAGTTTTATGCTCGATATCTTAGCAAGTTTATTATAAACAAGACGTTCATTTGAGTTATGCTCGATTTGTTAGTATGGCTCAAATAATGAAAATTAATAATAATGAATATAATAATATTAATAATATCATAAGATTAAATATTATTATTATTATCATTATTATTATAGGTTTAGCATTAATCTTGATTATATATATTTATAAGATTAATTTATATGTATGAAATTTTACAAAATTTTAGTTAGTACCATGTTACAAAATTAAAGAATATAATTTGAGATTTGCTCTTTATAAAATCTTGTTGACTTGAGATTTTATTGTCTTTAGCTGTAGGTATAGCTTGAGTTGAACTTTAGCCTAAACTGAGCCAAGTAAAAATGACTTGAGTTGAACTCATGATCACGTCATCTTGAGCTCAGATTGAACTTGAGTTGAACTCTAGCCAAGCTAAAATCCAACGTGTTGAACTCAAACATAAGCTGGGATTGCTCAAGCTTGATTCATTTACACCCTTAAAACTAACAATCTTACAATTGGAACAATAATTAGGAAATTTTCAAATATCATAGTTTATCAATACCTTGATTCATAATCAGCAATTCAGATGTGGCCAGGAAATTTGAATATGGTATCAAGTTTCTCCAAGAATCATGCAACATATGAACACGTAAATTTCTAGTGGGCTCCTCAAAAGAGAGCTACTTCCTGTAAGTTAAATAAGCTTGAATTTGAAAGTGGATACAAAACTTTGGTTAGGCTATATATGCTTTTTAAACAAGATATTTCACATCTAGATCAAATGCAGGGTACCACTTGGCTTATTTAAAAAGTTTTTTAAAAATATGCATGATATGGAATAAAGATTAGAAGATTCGAGAAAGTTACAATTCAAAGTGCTCAAATAAAATTCCTTAAAATTTAAATAGAACAATAAAATCTTAAATTCAAAACAATAAAGTGAAAATTCTTGTAAAATCATTGTAAGGAAGTTGGAATATTTAAAAATTTTCTAATGTTGAGTCGCAACAAAAATGATATGCAAAGTTGTTTTTTTACTAATAATGTTTTATGCTCCTAACCCAAAACTAACAA
The DNA here is from genome assembly GCA_016760335.1 of Gastrodia elata. NCBI lineage: Eukaryota > Viridiplantae > Streptophyta > Magnoliopsida > Asparagales > Orchidaceae > Gastrodia > Gastrodia elata. The sequence continues at coordinate 619,912 of CM028672.1, read as the reverse complement.
CTAAAAGAAAAAAGAATGTAAAAATAAAGAAGATATTACCCAATTAATGCAAATCTACGACCCACAATGGAACAAGTGTTTAATTCCTTCGAAAGTTTTGTAGCCCTTACTCTGCACTCAAGAACACCACATCCATGAGCTTACACAAGTTTGAGAGTAACGATTTTAATTTCAAAATTTAGTGTCTTACAAATGAGAGTTTGAGCCTTGATTATACAGCTATAAAACTTTGAGATTCCAAAACTATGAATCTTAAGAAAAAGATATGGCGACTGTTTATTGATCATTTGGCTCATAGATGGCTGAAATTGATGGTTCGTGGGTTGAAATTTGGTAGCTGAATTTCTGAGATATAGGCTCAGATTTGATGGCTAAAAATAGTGATCCGTGGGATATAATGAAGATTTTAGATGTCATTATTTCAAGATGCTCTTCTTATATCTTTCAAAATAAAACAAAAGAAAAACAAAGCAATGTACAATATTACTTTTAACATTAATTAGAGCAATGCCTGTATCATGTGTAGACGGAACTCCCATTTGCAACTCCACAAAAACTGTACCTCATAAGCAATGCGAGTGTTAACATTGGGGATTATTGGCCAAAAGTAAATGTACAAATCAAGGAGAATTCAAACAGATGTGCCAATATGTGAAAATTGACTTTTGACAATCGTTGTGCAAGTTTACAATAAATTGATGTGGATGCCTTTATACTCAGCTCAAGAGGAGAAGAGGTTGGGATACCAAACTTAAAACAGCCTGGGTGAAAGATTGAGGCTCTCATGAAGGAAAAGGAGAGCTGCCCCTGACAGCAGCAAAAGCTCCACCACAAAAAAAATTTGATAGAGCAAGAGCAGCAAGCTCTTTCTCTACGAGGCAAGAATAGCTTAAACTCTCCTTAGAATAAATACATAACGGGGAATGTTTAGATATATAGATCCATAAAAGTAGTATTATTCAGCACTCATGCACTGCAATTGTCATCAATTATTCACCTACAAACCTTACAGATTGTATGATCAATACCCGACAGTCGTTGTTTATGCTCTGATGCGATTTAATGGAGGCTTTGCAATTTATTGACGAGGTTGAGGGTGGTGACCCATGACTGGCAAGGTAAGAGATGAGTAGAGGGCTAACAAGTCTCCGTAGAAGAAGGGAGGAGAAACACTCCACAATTTTATGAAACACTGACCAATCCAAAATTATAAAAGTTAATATATATGTCCTCCTTTATTTGATAAATAGTGGGGATAAAATAGTGGCAATTTAAAATCTAAAATATTAAAACAACTTAAAATTCAGATAATGAAACACTGACCAATCCAAAATTATAAAAGTTAATATTTATATATGTCCTCCTTTATTTGATAAATAGTGGGGATAAAATAGTGGAAATTTAAAATTTAAAATGTTAAAACAACTTAAAATCCAGATAAAAATATATATAAAACTCGGTTGATTGCAAATTACACAAAAATGCAAGCACTAAACTGCATTTATAGAATTCATCGGTGTTTTATAAGAAGATATTGGTGTAACACCCTAAATATTAATCTGGTCAAGCCCAATCAGAGCAGATAAGACTTGATTGCTGAGTGGTGATAGTTACATCAGCAATGCATGTTGTTACTCTTTTTGTTTTTATATTGAAGTCTTCTTGTTGAAAGAAACATTGTATGCATCTGTCCAATTGGTAAGATTTTCTTGATGATTGTTTCAGAAATGTTATGGTTCCAACTATAATCCAAAAGTTCATCTCCCACTAAAAAAAATCATGATTTTTTTATTTGGCCATAGATGTGGAATAAAAACTTGAACAACTCAAGTCGTCAGTCTTTCTTGGCATCTTCCTGTATCAGCAGAGCAGGTGTTAGAGTTGTTTTTGTGTAATTTGAATTAAAAAAAACATCTTAAACCCTAAACCCCAACCATGCAAAACTTTTTTCAACTTTTGTTGTATATTTCCTTTTTAAATTATTCAAAGAGAACACTTTTAACACATTCAAAATCTTGTAAAAATATGTTCAGAATTGTTGGATGAATGCTACACGATTTACTCTTACGTATCATCTATCCAACAACATGAAAAGATCCTTATGTTCTAACATATGAAGCACACGGATCTTTAATATTTACAAATAAAGTACTATCATTCTATCTTTTTTAGACTTTTTTTTAAATGCAAACATATATGCATATTCCATACATCATATAAATCAGAAATGAAAGTGTGTTTTTTTTTTTCTTTTAAAAATAGTAAAAATTAGTGTCGGGTGGGATTGTTATCTATAACTCCTAAACTTTAAAAATATACATATTTAGCACCAAAACTTTTAAGATCTACAAAAAAGTACATTCATTTCGTCATTTCTCTTCACATCTACATTTAATCAAAAGAGTTCTAATTTCAACTATGTGATGGCGTTTTATTTGAAAATATTAAAGATTTGGGTGCTACATGCATAAAAGTATGTGTGCAATTGCTGACTATTATTGTATTCTAGATGCTAGCCCTAGCCGCTCCCATCCTCGCCCCTACAAACCGACACAGGCTATGGGTGAAGAATTCATGTCCAGGAAAGTTTGAAGCCCTTTTTTCAATTACATTTAAAAAAAAAAAAAACTTGAATCTTCTCCCCGCCATCGTTTTGTTCGAATTACTGAGAGGAGTATGCGCCTTGATTTGTTGCAGGTTCTCGAGAAATGCCGGGTTGGTGGCTTCCGGTGTGGTGAGGAATCTGAACCGTGCAGGAAACTATATCAAAGATACCATTGATGACATGTTATACCCGTACCGCCGACGGCCCAAGTAGTCTCCAAACCCGGCAGACAACTATGCGTCTACTGCTTACTGTTATCCATATGCTCTTTTCCCTTCTTTTGTTTTAGTTTCTGTTTTCATGTTCCTAACAAACAATTGCATCCTAAATCAGTTGTTTTCATAGATAATACTTCCCACCTTCGAGTTTCATGTTTGCCTCATTAGTAAGTTTATTTGTGTATAAAGTTTCAAGGCTTTCCGCACTTTAGGCTTTGGTGATCAATAAATAAATCTCATATTGGTCCCAATAAAGATGGGTTTAGACAATTGAGGATAAGCTTAGAGAACTATATTAGATGATTTTGGGTGTATTATTTGTAAACTGTCTGATGGGCTTTATTTGGAAAGCATGTTAAGACATGACAAAAAGATTCATGCGGTTTTTTGGGAAGGAAGGAACACAAATAATTGGAGCTTATGAAATATTTGCTATTTAATCGCATTAAGCTATGAATTGTCTTTTGTCGACTATTAATTAGCATCAATTAAACATAAACATTTAATACTATAGTTGTAATTACATAATAATTATATATCAAGTACACATGAACTAGTAATTATGTATTAATAGTCATATATTATTTATTTACTTGTTAAATTAATTGCATATTAGTTAATTAATCTTTATTAGCACATTCATGTTTTGTAATAATAATGTATTAATCAGTAAAGATTACATATAATTTCTATAAAGTATAAGTTAATTAATTGTTGCTGATATCAAATAGTAATAGTGGATCATACTTGGAAGGCGATGCTCGGCTCGATAGGGCAGACCTGAGCGCTCCCTCAAGAATCGGCCTGACCTGTTGTGGGTCCGAATCATTAAAACTTTGTTTTATTTTTGGAGCGCACATATTTATTATATAAATAAATTAATTACATATAAGAACCTAATTAAGAGATTTAGGATTTCTTGTGAAGGCACAATTAATTTAAATAAGTAAAATGCTGTATATATATTATTAAAAAGTGCAACAATACTCTAATATCAATATATATATAAATATTTACTTGCTGCTTTGGCTGATTAGATTTAAACTTATGATTTGGGATAATAAATTTTGAGCCTCAACTACTGAGTTATAATATCATTTATGTCTAATATCAACACTTGTTCTAATAAATAATTATAGATATACTTAATTGAATAGATGGATATATATATAAAGGTGTTTGATGAAAAAGAGAAAGGATAGTTTTTGGAAAGAGGAAGCGTTATACTTGGATTTGATAGGTTCATAGAAGATGCAACATATTTAGTTCATAGTGTATTTAAGATTAGCATGCTTAATATATTTATAAAAATATCATAATTATTTATAATTTTTTAGTGTTCTAAAAGTTTTAGGAGGAAAAAGCTATGAAATTATTGATATATTTTAATGATAATTATACAATTTACTCAAAACTTTTATATATATATATATATTTAGCACATAAAATTATAATATTGAATGATATTTTTTGATATAACAATGAAATTGTATAGAATATATATAATATTTTAAAATTTGAATAATAAATAATTAAATAAAAGAATTTTTGTGCATAAATGAGGTTCTCCCTAATTATTTCCTTAAAATATTTGAAGACAAATTTGAAATTCTCTATAGTTCTTTCTTTGCGAAAGGTGCCGTCTTACCCCTAACCTTACAAAAGCGTTCCAGTGCGCGCGCTGAGAGTCGCCTTCGGATCTCCTTTTCGTATCTGAGAGACGGTAGAGTGAATCAGTGACGAAGGTCCCATCGTAATCTTCCCTTTTTTGTTGATTTTCCCGTAGAAGGTTGAAAGAGGTATTGAGGTTGAAGGGGACGTCGAGGTGGAGGGCACGGATCATTTTCCTCTTTTCTGGTCTTCTCAGAAGCTTAATCACACATATTTCATATCACCTTCGACTGATCTTGGAACGAGATTCGGATGGCAGCGGCGATAAATGCTCACCGGAGAGGATGGATGGCGTTGGTGTCGTCGTCTACTCATACCCGCGCTATCTCAGAATTAGCCAAGTCGAATGGTAATGGGAAGCGGGCATTTCTCGTGGATACCCTGGGATTGGTGGGTTTATGTTTTATTCGCTCACTTCGCCTCTCTTTGCCCCCTCTCTTTACTGTCAGGTGTTTAACTTAATGGTTATGAGAAGAGATTGCTCTAATGATGCTTGGCTTGCTGGCAGGTGAGGAGATTGGAAGGGCAGGGCGTCCCTTCCAAACAGGCCGAGGCAATTACGTCGGCCATCACAGAAGTTCTAAATGATAGTTTGGAGAACGTTTCGCAGTCATTTGTATCTAATGGGCGGATGAAGATGGTGCGTGCTTTGTTCCTTTTTTTTTTTCTTGGTCCTTCTTGTGGATGCAGAACTGACGCATGTGGCCGGTGATGGTTTGGTTGCAGAGCGAGATGGTCCAAGATGCTAATCTCTCCAAGTTCAAGTCTGAGGTGCAGAGCTCACAGGTGTGGCATTTTCTTAATGGTTATGGTGCTGATTCATTAATGCTTTCAGTAAATTTTCTATTTTGCTAGTAAATTTATCAGTACTCTTATCAACAGTGTATTACCAATGCACTTATCAATATGTTGAGTTCTTCTTGTACCTTTTCTAATTTTTATAGAAATTTTTGGGACGCATTAGGTACAATATGCTTTCAGTAAATTTTCTATTTTGCTAGTAAATAGTATTTCCAGTATTTCATTATATTTTCTTTGGTTCATAGTAGAAATATCAGTCATTTGATGCCTCTTACAACAGCACTGTGTTCTGTTAGGAAGGAAAATTCTTATTTTTAAAAAATTTTCATTAAAGGCCAAAATAAATGTTTAAAGGCCATGTATTTGTTGGAATCATTTAGTATATGAGTTATTAGAAGTTCTTAATTTTGTTGATGTGTCATGAGAACTCATTTGCTGAAAGCGTCCAACTAGTTTTGTCCTTATACTTGTGATGCCCAGGGTTTTAAGAACCGTGCTGATTGTATCGTTTCAAGTGGGAATGTCTATTAAGAGAATACATTTTTTGTGCTTTGTAATTTGAAGATTCTAATTTCTTAATTTTAATAACCAACGAAGCTTTTCTTATGGACAATTTTATTTTATTTAGTTTTATTATTTGAAGCTAAATCATTAAATTGTTCCTTTAAAGAGATAATCTATCTCTTAATAGTGCATTTAATGATTTATTTTCAAAAAAAATTGTCAATTTCTTATGTTCCTTCATTTTGGTGACCTAAGGAGCATGAAACTTTTCTAAAAATAGTAATAGTTCTTCATGTGATAATTTATTATTTATCACATATTCTGGCTACTGAAGCCTCTCTTTAATTCTCATTTAACATTTCATATGTTACCTTTTTGAACTTTTTGAGTGAATTCACCAAAAGGCATTTCTCATTTTGTGCTTTTCTTTTTATTCTTCTTATCTTCTAACTCTAGACATTCAGGTCTTAGATGCTTTTTTTTTATTACACTCAAAGGAAATAAGGGTGTTATAATAATTCTTAAATAAAAGTTAGATTACTTATCTTTTGATGTTTTCCCTTATATTAATTTATTGTACTTTTTTGTTAGTGATTTAATCCGTTAATCATATAGGCCATCTATAACTGAAGAGTTTTTTATTCTGTAGATTTTTAGGTGATCGTTTTCTTTTTTATGTAACTTTTTGCGACATTACTAATTTTTTATATTGTACATGAGAATCTAAAGTTGATCTAAATGGTAAATATACATTTTTTTGCTTCTATTATAGCTTGGACTTTGGGGTCCCAGCTTTACTGTAAACTTATAAGAACTTTTTCTACCTTCTTTTTAAAAGTTAGAGATGTTCCTTGTGAATGAAGTCATAATGACTTCAGTCTTGTATATATTCGGATATGCTATCTTCGGGTTTTATTTGGAAGGGTTTTTATTTTTCCTTAATTATTAACTAGGAGTAACAACCCAACCTCTCTTCGCTTGCGTATGCTGCAACTCGGTTGCATTGCCCTACTATACATTGTGTAGCCTTCCGCTCTCATTTTTGCACCACCTTCCTCTCTTGTGCCTCCCCTCTCTTCACTGCCTCACATCAAACTTCCTTCTCATTTGCATGCATGTGCCTTGTGCCCCCACTACATGCCCAATGTCCTCGTGCTTCACTTCCTTTTCACCACCACCCCACTGTGCACCTTGGCATCACATTGTGCTCACGCTCTCGCCACACTCGCATTTGCCAGCTGTGCCTTGCTTTTGTGTAGTGTTTCTTCTCTGCCATCTCCCCACAATTCCTGCCCTTGACTGACCCTTTGTAGTTTTGCATCACCCTTTAATGCCCCATGCTCATCTTGTCTCACTTTATCATTGCTCTGCCCCACCCCCTCCAAGGTCCTGTCGTCTTGCACCAACCAGCTTTGCCTCGACCTCATCACATCGTACGTGAGCTTTTTACATATTTTTTTTCATTTATTATTTTTTTGACTAAAATAAATATTAGGATCATTTTATAGGGATAATTACCAAGATCACACCTAAATTTTTATAACTCACTATCATTTCACTTATCTTAACTTGCATTTTACTATAAATCATAAAGATTTGGACATTTATTGTAATTTATAAAGATTTGGGTCCAATTTAAGCAAAGAACCTTTTTTTTTGTTACTTGGAAGACTATTTATTTGTAAGTTTTAAAGATTGAATGCTTAACATGCACATTTTAAAAACTTGAGTCTTGGGTAAGTTATTTTTTATCAATATTGTTACTTTTAATTTAGAATGATTATTTTGTTAAAGTTAATAAATAAGAAATTTTATTGTAATCAAGCCCCACCTGTTCCACATGGCTTTTTTTTCTCTCCAATTTTATAATTTCCTCCAAATTTCACTATGCAACATACATAGAAGTTGCTCTTACTCTTTGTTGTCCTTTCTCTTCTCATCTCATCCCATTCGTTAACATGATGCAAGATTTGATTCTCTTTGATTCTCTTTGATTCTCGTTGCCTATTTGATCTTGTTGAGTGTTACAGTAGGTGTTATATAGCTTCTTTGGAAATCATTTTGAACAACTTCTATTGCAACTTTTACTTATTATTTTTTCAACCCAAAGTTTTTCAGCCACCAATTTGGTGAATTTATTTTCTGTTATATGTAATACATGACTGTATACTTCATTGATTGTATGTCTAATTTTCAATAGGCATCATTTTAGCCATCCCTTACGTAATTATTTTTTAACTTATTATTTTTGTTTTAACATTCTGATTTTTGTTACATTTGCATCTATTAATAGTTTTTTAATGCACAACACTTGAATTTACTCAACATAAGTTGCCTTTAGCAGAATTCCTTAAAATTTCATTTGATTCTTGATGGTATCAACTTTTTTGAGATTTTTTCATTTGGCTATCCAACCTTTATTTAGAAGTTAAACCCCTATTTATGTCATTGTTCTTATATATTTTTATAAACATTTAAATAGAGAATTAAACAATCTTATATCATAGTTTTCTCTTCAATCAACATATTTCTCATCTCCATTGTGTTGGAATTCATCTTCATTAGATGCTTTTTTTTCTGTATTTGATTCATTCTTCGTCTTTCTATTGAATTATAGAAAAAGTAGACGAAGCCAAGACATACTTTCCTTAGGATGAACTTCTTGATTCTTTTATGCTAATGTATAGGTGAGTCTTCCATCAACTTTTCATTTTGTTCTTTTGATTTAGCTTTTCAAGATGCGCTCATTATCAAAATACTTTTCCTTACTATCCACCATTCAAGATGCCAGATAGCATTTTGTGTTCAACGAATTTGAGAACAAAACTGAGAAAAAAGGTTATACTCATCTAATCAAATTTCTAGGCTTACTGCTGCCTACTGCTTTTGTGCCCTGTCGTGCCACAAATCTTGATCTCAACCATTGTCCATGCTCATAATTTGAGGCAATTCTGAAAGTTTAATAAATCAATTATATGATATAAAGCAGCTAAATCAAAGTAAAGGGCATTTATTCAAATTGTAGTCAAGTTTAAAGGATCTTTGATCGAGCTTGTTAGTAAGATTAGAAATCCAGTACTCTGCTTGCATGCTCGTCGTGCAAGTGCCTGCATTGGCATAAGCCATTGAGGACCCTTCTTATAATTTAACAATTCAAACTCGATACTTGAAACAATGCATACGATAATCCATAGGAAAACATCAGCATTGTATTTGCATATTTTAAATCTGCTGAGTCAGAGTTCTTGGTTTTATTCACTAACAAGAGGCCTATAAATAAGCATAATGTTTTAAAAAAAAAGATGAAAATTAATATACATTTGTCTTACCCTGCTTGAGTTTACAAGTTTCACCATCTAGCATTGTTTTTTTAAGTTAAAGTATAGCGAATACTTCAATGGAAATATATAATGATGTGGGAAAAAGCACTCCTGTCCTTTTAAGAGTATTCTACCCTCTTCTTTTACACACATTTTAAGTGTAGACTGTTAAATGCTTTGATTATGAGAGTTGACTTGAGGAATTTTTTCTAATTAAAAGAGGAAGACAAAAAAAAGTGGCAAGAAACTATTAGGAATGATCTCAAATACTATGAGCATAGGGGGATTGTTATTTGATAGCGCATAGTAGAAACAAAGGACTCAATTTGACGGCCCCACTTAATGGGACCAAGGCTCGGTATTGTTGGTGTTATTTATCTACCTTATATTTATCTATTTTTTTGTTATTTTTATGGGTTGTAGGAGCATCATTTTTCATTGCTGCAACGTGAGACTGAAAAGCTTAAGGTGGACATTGAGAAGATGCGCAGTGAGCTTAGGTTGTTTTCTGCTTTCAACATCATCTTGTATTTTTTGTATTATTATATTCAAAGTAATTATTACATATTGGGTCTTTTCTGTGCACAGGTATGAGATTGACAAGGTGACCGCAGGACAACGTTTAGATCTAAACCTTGAAAGAGGGCAAGTACTATATTTCTATAGAATTTTTTTCAATTGAAGTTTCAGTTTCTTGATGACTAATGTTCTTTTTTTTTTAATATGCTAATGTTACTGGCATGTGTGAGCTATATTTCTAGTTTGTGCTACATGTGAGCTCAAAATCTCAGTAGATGCATTCCTTCCCACACCAACACTACCCCTTCAATTTTATCAACCCAACTTATCCAGCACAAATATGTGGATGGATGTGCATCAATATATTTTAAATGACTTGGATTATAACTCACTGAAAGAGAAAAGTCTACTTTTTATATATATCCTTTTTTTGAAATGAGAGTGGTTTAATTTTTTTTTTAAGATCAGAGCGATTTAATGTTTGTGAATGATGATGACTGTGTGAGGGAAAATCATATTATTATTCTAATTGTATAGTATTTTCTCTCTCTTTATAGATATACACAAGCACACAACATATGATTATTTTTATACTATTAGAAGTATGCCTTTACTATTCTATATGCATTTACTGTCATTACAACATTTTATTACATTCATTAATTTTGGCTTATTTTTACTTTAAATTTATGCATTAGAGTTTATGATGAATGCTTAGAGATTTATGATGATTTTTGTACTTGTACTCTTAATTATAGCAATGATTTCGCTCTCTTCTCTTTCCATCTTCATCAATGTCTCTAGGTTAAGTATTGCACGATTCTTTGGCTGGGTTCCCTTGAATTGGATTTTTTCTAGGAAGTGGTTTTTAATAATATGCCCAACAGCTGTGTGACTAGTTCTTGTTTTGAGCACAGATCCAATAGATTTGAATCTTTTATTATGGAAGACATTCTAAAAGTACCTAAATCTGATACACACCCTAGGTTGATCCAGCATGCAACTGAGGAAATGTTACAACCTTTGGTTGGGGGCTAAAGCCGCATCATAGTTTTTTTTTTTTTTTTTTTTTGGATCCGTTGATATGGGGTTATGCAGAATTTGCAGTAGACATTGTTTTAGTGACTCAAAAAAGTGGAGTAACCTAATAATTAATCTGTTGGTGTATTTATGCTGGGGTTAGGCAGGTTTATGAAGAGACTATACATTCTTCTAGTGATTTGGAGAGGAGCAAGCCCCATAATTCAATTTCTGATTATCAGGAGTTTGTTGATTTTCTTAGGTTTGGGAGCTCGATTGAGAACCAAGGTTTAGAAGATCGTTTTGGAGTGTCAACATTTAAGGAAAGATCCATCTAACGTCTATTAGCAAATGTAAGAGGAAAGAATTGGTCATTCTTTAACCGCTAAACTTGAATTCCAAGCACATGCACAGAAACTCACACCCACACACACATATCTTATAGCAATGGGTGGAAACCTTTTAGGTAGATAAATTATTCTCCTTATAGATACATAGCTCACTAACCACCTAAATGTATGATTATCGAGATTTGAAATAAAATTTAACTTTTTTGGAGTGTGTCACTCTACTCTTCATTTTGAAGGATTGAGACACTTATTTATTCTCAGGCAGGTCTTTCCACTTATTTCAATCTTAAATGGCTATGAATTACCATGGCTTTAGGCAACTGATTGAAAAATAATATATTAATATATATATATATATATTTATATATGTATATGTATATATTGAATAGTGGAGATATGATGAGGGGGGTTCCCAATATTGCATGTGCTTGTGCCTTAGGTTCCTTTTGTCTCCTATATAGCCTCTTTTCTGTTTAGAGCTTCCAAATGCCTATTAAAATTTTGCATTTTGCAAATATTTAGCCTTTATGGTCGTATATGGCTAGCATATATTACTTTACCTTACAAAGATAAATAGCAAGTTCATACTTTCATTATTCATGAGTAGTAACCATCAAAAAAAGCTCCTCACTGTCCACCATTCATTCTCTATCTGTGCATTCCGACTCATAAATTTTTTAATCCCGTCAATGTACTCAAAGCTTTTGCTGCTTTAATTAATGAATTCTATATATTTCATTTGTTGGAAAGTAGGTTAATTTTTCTTTTTTTTCAATATATCTTCAGTATAGTCATTCTATTCTCAATGTCTTACCTTGGAATTATTTGTACTTTTGTTGATCAAGCTATTTATTACTTAATTTTCATAGCATAGTTTCATTGGTCTGCTTATAACATTCATTCTCAAATATTCTAGATCATATAATTCAAATAGTGTTTGTGGTGGTCATGTTACAAGTTATATTTTCAGCTTTTTACGTGTATCTAACAATACACTCTTTTTATTTTCTAGCCCAAGAAAGTGCTGCACCCAAACATAAGCATGTCTTGATATAGATTTTTAATTTTGTGCATCTTCTAAATATGCATCAAAATAAACAAGCATCTTCAATGTTGGGTTGTTAATACTATTTTGTGGTGTTTGAATTATTTAAATATTTGTATTTCTCTCAACATCTTTCTAATGTGCTCGATAAGACCACTTTGATATTTGTTAAACAACCTAATTATATACATAAGTTTGAAATCTTCTTAAGTATAATTAAGCTAAACTCTTAAACACTGAGTCACCTTTTGAGATAATGGTAGAGTTTCTGATATAAACTCCAATGTTAAGCATCTTTGGGTGGGAGCACTTTAAGAGAAGTGATTTTCTGGGAAATTATCTTATGAGGATAAAATCATCAGATCTTTAAGGTCAGAGTGAAAAATATTTTGGTGCTTAAGAATTTGAGCTTACAAATGATATTAGAGCAAAATATTGAGTGTTAAATGAGAGCTAAGTGCAATATAGGACAAAGTGTCATGCTATGAGAGCCACATCTTGAACCCAAGATGGGACACAATATTGTATGGTGGGTGATACCTCTCGAGCCTGTATATGCCACTTCTAATTCCATCTACTTGATGAATGATTCTTGAATTTGTATGTGGATATTGACGAGAACATCAGTTGCTTAAGTTGGAAAAATTGTGAAACCCACTTAATTATAGTTAAGTTGAACTCTTAAACATCGATATACCTTTTTCAAGTCACAATAGATTTTTTTATAAGAAATCTAAAATTAAGCATGCTTGAGTGGGAGTATTCATAAGATGAGTAATTCTTTTGATGATATTCATAAGGCTATTAAGGTCAAAATAGATTATATCTTGGTATTTAAGAGTTTGAGCTATTACACTAAGTTAGGCTTAGAATATACATTGCATATATCAGCTCCCCATTATTTGTGCATACGGGACTTCAAGCAGTTTTTATTATTATTTAGGACGCTAAATATTTAATCATTTTCCTATAACTAATGGTGTTGGAGCTGAATTGCAATTTTGTATTTTGAACCTCTTAATAATACTTAGCATATATCTTTCTTGACGTGACCTCTATATCTTGGAATCCTTGTTTTTAATGATTTGAATTCCATGCCCATATCCTTTATCTCAACTCCTTGATTATTAATTTTAATTTTATTTAGTGTCTGAATCGTATTTTTTACAAGTAATATATCATCTATTTACAATGATAATATCAGAAACTTGCTATTAGTTTACCAGACAAACTCACCTGGAAAATTACCTAATTGCATTTGGGATACCACAATATAGAAGGCCGTTTAAAATCTTTTTGAGACCTGTTCAACATGAACATCTGATTCCCACAACCGGCAACTGCAAATCATTTTGGTTGCTTCATATAGAATGCTTCCCTTAACTCTTTGTTTAGAAATATTGCTTTTATATATTTAATATAGTTTCATATCAAGGTGCACAGCCGCTAAGATTATTTTAATGGATACAAACTTAGAGTAAATTGCTTCAAAATAATTATATCCAGATTGGTCTGAAACGTAATGGCTCACTTAAAAACAGGTACTAATAATTTATCCATGCAGGTGGACTGCGCATTATTTCCGTGCCAATTGCACCAGCTAAGTGCTTTTGGTTCAGGTAAGTTTTTACATTGATAGATATAGTCTCGTTTATGGTTTTCTTTCCACTTCTTGGTTCTATGTGCCACCTCTCTGTGGGTCATCTTCTTCAAGGATTTCACTCAAACCTAGTAGATGTTCATTTTTCTCTTAGGCATGTTCTTAATCCTCAGAATTTTCAGGAAGATAGCATCTTTTATTTTGTGCAACTCATTTAACAATGCGGCTATCTCTTTGAGTTTTCAGAATACCCAATGTCCTAAAAATCTAACTTGCCCATTATTAAACTTGGAATAAGAACATTTACAATACATCCTTGAACATGTGCAACTCCTCTCTATTTTTGAATATGGTTCAATTTTAGTCTATGTTTATTCTTAAGTTCATAATCTGTTGTCTCAATTGATTTAGTAGGAACTCTATTTGATACATAATTTAAATAAGCATTGCCTCATCCTAAAATTTCTCTTCGGAATGTGATAACATATGTGATATGCTGCAAATATCCTCATTCTGTTCTTTCTTTTTGACTCTATTCTTTTGAGACATTTTTGTTTGCATTTATTGTACCAAGCTGAATTCACTAGTTATCAAATTCAGTAGAGTTGATCACCTTTTCAATATTTTAATATCTTATTCATTCTAGTGAGTTTTCTTTCTGCTTCTGTTTTATTATTTCGAGGCATTCAAATGTTTTTGCTTCACTTGTTGTCATGAGAAAAAACATTGAACAAGTATTCATTGTTCCCATGTGCCTCGACACATGATAACAACATTCGTTCTATCTTATCTGTATTAGAGCTACTACAGTGCTTATGCCACAAGTATTGATTAGATAAAGTGCACATAGTCTTCCTCTTAAAGTGTAGTAAAGCTCCTTTTGCTTTATTCTTTCCAGTAAATCTTGTTCTATTTTTAATTATGCTGGAAAATTACATGTTTAAAGTTGTGCAGCTTTTTAAAAAGATGATGGAAAACTAGTCTAGGATAGGTGCTACTTATCAATCATTCTATTAATGTGCTCGATTATGCTGTCATTTTCCTTTTTGCATGCATTGTAGTTTGTGCAAAGGATTGTAATGCTTTTTAGCAAGCCGAACTTGAGCATGAACTTCATTCAAGTACACCACTCGATGCATTGTAGTGGCTCAACCATTAGATACAGGAAATGTGCATTATTCTTCTGTTGCATAATTGCAGGCGCTTACGTGACGAGCTTGCTAAACAGAGCGCTGAAACCTCCGAACTCACCAACAAGCTCGACCGAGTGAGTGCTGCTTCTTTCTCTGCTTTTTTTTTTTAATGAAACTAAATAACACATATTTTATTATCCAAATTATTATTATTTTTAATCTATATATGCCAGGAAATTCATGCTTTAAAGGCTCAGCTGGAGGCGGCTAAATACGACGTAATCAAATACTGTATCGGAACCCTCGTTTCAATATCTGCCGTCGGTCTCGCTGTCATCCGAATTCTGTTGTGATTACTAGTTGTAATATACAAGGATGATTAATTGTTTTTCTATCATTTGCATGTGAATCTCATGCTGATCACTTTTTTGAAGCACAAAGATAATATGTTTACCAAGATTTGCTATGAAATATATTCAACATTCATGCACATTTTTTTCATTTGCTTATTTCTATGTTATAAACAGATAAGCCGATTATAATTTTAATAGAGCTATTTTAAACAAATTAGTATATGGCAAATCTATATATAATTGAATAGGTGGAGTTCGACAAAAAAGCAACCCGTGAATGTTTGAAGAGTATCGTAGTTATTCCATCCTCGCCCCTTTCTTACTTCTTTATCAAGTAACAAGGCGGGAAAATGCATCGATAAAGCCGCCGAGACAAACTGCCTTCTCTTTTCTATCAATGAATTCGTGCCAAAATTAAATTTTTCTTTTTAATAGCAGGTTTTAATGGAATAAAAAAAAAATATAAAAATTAACCTAAAAAGAGACGGCTACCATCATACCCTCCAAGTAGAAGACGCAGGTGGTCGGGGTCAGTCAAGAGGAAGCAGATTGGTTGTTCGGGCGCCAGTTCGATTTTTGTGCAGCGATGATTCCTTCCCCGTCTCTTCGGAGAAGCCTCCTAACCTCCCAATGCAAAGATTTCAGCAGGGCTTCCACTTCGCCGGCGACAGCCGATTCATCCCTAACTATAAGCTTCCCGCCCGGCCTCACGATCCGGTCGATTTCCGCCATCATCGGAACGATGCTGCACCTTTCCTTCAGCTTCGAGAAGAGGCGGTCGGCGTGAAGGAGATCGTAGGTCCGAGGATAAGTGCTGAAGGATTCGCACCAATCGTGGTATATTCCGAAAAGCCCGCGCTCGTAGATGATCGGCAGCGTATCATCTCCCGAATCCACGTTCACCACATTCATCACCCAGATCTTGAGATCATCCCTCAGAGCAGCAGCAAATCCTCCGTACACAGATCTCATATCCATGGCATTCCTGACTCCGGTCCAGTTGAAGCCCAATTCGTCGCTGAGGTAGGAATTCATCACCGTGTACTTCCAGCGCTCGCTGTCCGCCCTAAAATCTAGGGCAGATGATCGGTTCAGCCAGTTGGGAGGCGCTGCGAGTCTCCTGGGCCATTCCACCGGCCATTTCGCTCCTCTTTCTGGCACCCGATGCATGCAGCTTTTCAAAGGAGTGTACCAAGCTCGATCTGGATCATCTCCATCCTCGCACATGGGAGGGGTTTCGTTATTATTCCTGCTGTCATAGCATTCATTCGAAGCCGGCTTCCTATAAAAAGCTGCAGCAACTCCATTCAATCTATCCTTCTTGACAGTGGCAAGATCCCAGCACATCGATTTGGTGAGAGATGTCATCGCTTTCCATATCCCTACATCTTCCTTGAGCTTCTGGTAGACAGGGGTGGCGGACCAGACGAAATAGCCGCCGGGACGAAGCAGGCGATTGAGCTCGAGGAGAAGCATTCCGGCGTCTGCGTGCCATGGGACGCGGCACCTTGCACAGTGAATCAGGTCGAAAGCGTTGCTCGGGAAAGGCAGGCGTTGAGAGCCCATTACTGCCGATATTGCCGGGATTCCCCGCTCCAGAGCGAACTGAATCTGCGCTTCGTGCTCATCCTTTGGCGCGAACGACATCGCCAACACATCCCTCTCGAAAAGATAGCCGCCGAAGCTCGCCACACCGCACCCAACATCTAATATTACCCGGGTACGCTTTCCCCATCCGATATCGCGCCTGGACTGATGCAACACGAATACATGCCACCAATCAATATAAAACATATATGAACATCATGGCAGGGTTGTATTTGCTCTAATAGAATTGTCCTGCTCAATCAATTTGATTTTTTTGGTTATTTTATTGTTTTCTACCATATTTTTATGTGTGGTGTTAAAGACATATTTAGCAGAGAGACTGCGCTCTCAAAGAACAACTTATACAAGCAAGCTGGTTTATTTTACAGCATTCAAAAGAATGCAAGCTGTATGACGCTTACCTGCTTGATGAAATCAATGTAATGCAAAGCCCCGTGAATGAACTGAGTCCCACCTCCTGGAAATGTAAGGTAGTCTCCCTCTACTTTCACCCAGTTCTGATGCCCCTTCACCTCGGCGAGTTTGGTGCGAGGAACATTGCTGTACCATATCTAAACAACAAAACAGGAAGAAGAATCAAACCAGCTGCAGTTCTTCACCAAAACACATGCTTACGTTGAATATGATAGGGTTACCTTATCCCTGCTTGCAGGCCACTCGATGGACCTATTATACCCGTAAGGAAGGGGAACGAGACAGGCGGGGCTCTCATCAGGGCAATGCCTCTCTCTGTGTTCAAAGTGCTTCATGCTCTTCAGTTTCTTTACAGCGTTTTCGTTGTCCAGGCAAGGAATGTAGTCAGGACCCGCAGTAACATTGCAGAGATCCCACTCGTATTCATTCCGAGGATGAATAGCTTGGTTCTCCCAAGGCCGATCATCCCCGCTGCCCCCGCTTTGTTCCTCTACCTGCGAGTTGATAGGACTATCCTTCTCTCTGGCTTCCTCCATCTGATTTTGCTCCTTGCTTGAATTATTTTCCTCTTGCTCTTCTTCTTCTTCAATGGCGCCACGATCTTCCAGGCGCTTCTGATTCATAGAGTAATCTTGGTCGGAAACCCCAGATCCAGGCTCATATCGGCCCGATCCGTGGAGATTCTCCTCATTGATAGAACTAACATCAGCCGGGGGTTCTTCGAGGGAAGGTTGGCCGTCTTTACGGGATGAATGGGGCGATGATAGAAGGGGCGAAGGGGAAGACGATGTGAGCGTGTAGACGCCGTAGACGCAGAAGGCGACGAAGATGACCATTGCGGCTGTGGAAGCCCATGAGAAGCAGAGGGTAGATGAAGAAGAAGAAGGGCCGCCGCGCTTCCCCCCTCGAGAGGTCTTGCCGAAGCTACGCATCCTGCAAATTTCTCCGCGATCAAAAGATAAGCGAATCGAGAAAAAGGATGGCCAACATCCTGCTTTTAAAGCCGCTTCTGGACGCCTGAAGGTACGGATGAGCGATCGGGTCACAGGTTACTCGATTCGGGCCGGCCGGGTCCTGATATTTTTTATATGAACTGATCCAAAATTATACAATTACACTATTGCTGCAAAATTTTAAAAATTCAGCTGAATCTAGGCATACAAATATAGAAATAAAATGTTAAGGATTTAAAACTCTAAAAAAACTCTAGCCTTCTGATTTTTTTTTTTTTTGATAATTTAAAATTATTTAATTGAGCTTATTTCATAACATAACTTATAATTTTTCTAGTTAAATTAATATATAGATATGTACAATCATTTATTTTTTTATTATTTAAAATAATGATGTGATCCGCACTATTGGATTTAGATAAGCACAAGCATCATGCATTTGATAGTCATGGAAATCCAATTGAATCCATTAAGGTATTGCCTGATCCAACCTGATGGACCTGTGTGAACTTATTTCTCTCTCTCGACGCGATAATTGTTGCTTTAATTGCAAAATAGGGAGAAACGTGCTGAAACAGCCATGAATCGATTCCATTGATTTGTCTACTCCAATAACTCCCATCCAACCTTTATTATGGGTTAATTGATTTTAATTAGGTTTAATTAAGTCAAAACTCGTGATTTGGTTTATTTCTGCCACTCTTCTCTTTTGACATGCTACGAATCGCTCATCATCTAAACTACACCTTGTTTGACAATCACTCCAATAATAACTCTTGTTAGTTTTTCCTAAAATCAAAAAGGATATTAGAAGTCATGCTCTAATGTCATTTCTAACAAATAACTCTTGTTAGCACTATCATAATGTCCAAATTATTCTTAATGCTCTCATATGTGTTTAAGAGATAGCTTATTAGGAGATCATGTTTTAATACCATGATTAAAAGGTACTTGGAATTTTTAAGTATGATTATTGTCCAATTTGAATTTATTAGCTTAATGATTTTGTTATTAGAAATAATATTTCAAAAATCACTCATCTTGAGAGTGCTCTCATTAGAGCATGCTTAGTTTTAAAACTTCTTTCTTAAGAGATGTTTCGAAGCTTCAAAACTCAACCTTTTATATTTAAATAGAATCATTCAAATAGAGATAACAAAAAGGTCATGTTTATTTTACTTTCTTAGAAGGCAACTTATTTTACCCTTCTTAGCAAATCTCGATACAAGTGTTGTATCGAGATTTGCTAACTTCATTTTTTGGTGTTTGAAATGCATAGTGGCTCAATTGTATCTCCACAGGTCTACTCAGTTTATAAAATATATTAATTTTAAATTTTATACATATAATTAATTAGATAGAGCTAACAATCTATAATATTTAACATACATATATTATTATCAAAAAAATAATAATTGTTGAATTATTAAACAAGAAATGTACACTTGTTTAAATTATATAAAATTAGTCTATAAACCTTTGTAAATATTAATACTACCATTAGTAGAAAACAGTGTTATTATTATTTATCATTTACAATCAATTCACAGGAAGAATGATTATGCATTGGGAATGAGAAAATTATTTTATTACTCTTTATATCAAGTTGAATTAAGAGGACACCACAATTAGGGGTCCACTTAATCACCTAATCAGTGTTTCTTGTCAGCAAGATTGGATAAAGAGGAAGACATCAAGCACATTATATGCATGGAACTTTGTGAGAAATTATTATTATTATTATTATTTGTTTAAGCCTAATAAAGACCTAAAATCATCCATTTAAAACGACTGCTAAACATTAATGAAAAGCTATATTTTTAATAAATTGGCATGATTTAGCAGATATTTTTTAAGAGAGTAAGCCCAAATTATGCGCCACATGAGATTCGTAGGCCTTTCAAGAGTTTAAATCCAAAGATCATATCTACTATAAGACAATATCATACAGAATTCATTAACAAAACTTTTAATTTATTAAAGGCTCTTGAAAAAGAAGAACAAAACATGTTCAGGTTTAAGATGCAATCAATCACTTAACTCACAAGATTCTAAACAACTTGCTACATCTGTGAACTCCTACAAGAAAGCTGATAAACACTGACAAAACTAAAAAATATACTCAGGATGGGCTGCTTAAGAATGATCTGCCGATTCCTTTTGAGAAAATTTAAAAATAAAAATACAAATAAGAAAAATAAAATTATCGCTGCGGGTGGTGGGCCGTCAAACTTTGGAAAGCGCGCCGGCAGCGAATAATAGATTACGCCGCGAGAACTGTTGGACATTAGAAACATCAAGCATTAGTGTTTGTTGATTCCAGGTGAAGAATTTATGATGTAATCATTTTGAATGGTGTTGCAGTTTAATGATTAAGGCTCTGGATTTGTTATCCTATATTATAAGCTTAAGTTTCACCTGCTACATATTTATTTGAAGCTCATTCTTTAAGAAAAAAATGGAATAACTGATGTGGGGGCATAGTAAAGCAGGGTTGGGCATTAGACAGACATTTGCATAATACGAATTAAATTCAAAATAATATATTATACTTTTTGGTAATTAAAATTTATGACTATTTATTAAGGATGAAGAAAACGGGAATATTTCTTAACCTGCAGAGTATAGACTGGCGTTGATTTTGTTTGAAACGCTTTCAGCAATCTCAGTCTGCTGCCTCCACTGCTGCCTTTGCTGAAGAGTTTTAAAAGGAAAATATGCCGTCTTATTAATTTAAAATAAAAGAAAAATAGTTTTTCTTTTTTCAATTTATATATCTTAAAACCCAAGATTTCAATTTTTACAAAAACTGATGGTCCAAATGTGAAAGAAATTTCATATATATGGATAAAATGATGACTAACTTTTCATCCATCTTTGTTGCCTTGTTGCTGGAAGTTACATCCCATAGCTTAACGGCGCCGTCAGCAGATCCAGACGCAAGCAGCGTTCCTTCACAGCTGTTAATTATACAAATTAACTAAAGAATGCAAAAGTTGGAAAGAAAAATCTTCATAATTACCATAAAAATTGAAAGATTATTATCCCATCAATGACAACCTTGTTTGATTCATCAGAACAACAAAACATATAATAACAATTATATATCAAAACAGTCCTTAGACTATTTCTTTGCTCAACTAATTTAGCGCCAGAGTGCTTCAAATGGTCTCAGAATTTGGACTGAAACTAATCATTTTGATATCATTTTAGTCCCGTGACTGAAACTAAGTTAAGAAGAAATCTCAAAGAAAAATAATCAAGCAAATGGAATGCAAACCTGAAAGCCAGAGTCCACACGCAGGAGTGATGGCCCGTGAGGGGAGATACACACCGCCCTGTGGAAAGATCCCACATCATGATAGTGCCGTCTTCATCCCCGGAAGCCATATACCGGCCATCAGGAGACATTGCTAGTGACAGTACCATACTTCGATGGCCAATAAATATGCGGACACTCTCTCCAGTTTGGACGTCCCATAATCTGACTGTCTTGTCACTAGAGCCGGTAGCAATGTAGTTACAATTGGCATGCCACTGCACACACTGAAAACATAGGCCCCATAAACATGCGTCTACCAATATTCAAAGCCATAACAGAGTCAAACATGCAAAAAATAGCTCCTGTCTGATTAGATAAATGTGGGTTTGGCTCAATCAATAAACTAATATGCTGAGGTTAAACACATAATTGAAACTCGGTTCCTTATCATGTTGAACAGAAACTGTTATGCTTGTATTTGCTTAAAATTAAGAATGCTTTTAAAGCCAATAAAAAATCAGGTAAAAAGAAATTAATTTTCTGAAGACAATTTATTCCTAATTATTTATCAAATTGACGAAGAATTGAGAATTGGGTTAGCTTTTCTTGAATGATTAATACCCACCTCCATGAATAAAGAATGTGTTCTGGATAAAAATATAATGACCCTAAATTCAGCATGAAACGCACATAAAACCAAGCAAATTTTTAGCCACAGTTTACACAATTGTATGGCACGTGGAGAATAAGTATTTTAAAAGCTCGAGCAAAAGATTTGGTGCATGTAGGTTGAGTCTTGGCCATCACCTACTAAGACTCATCCTACATATTTCCGAATTAGTAGTGTCGGGACACTATGGCAGTATATGGCAATGTTCTATAGTCCCTGAAAACATGCCTAAGAAGTATTAAATTTAGGATGCCGCTTTGAGCAAACAATCATTGGTAGAACCTCTGTGAACATTATTGAAACAAATGATTCAGCTTCGTTACATATATCCACACATTAAGCTAAATATTACAGTAAGAGTTAGCAAGATCAATCTCCAATGAAATTTAGACTTACATCAACATCCGAAAGATGCCCCGCCATTATTCTCAATGGTTGTATTCTATCCATTGACCAAATCCTAGCAGTTCGATCATGTGAGGCACTGGCAAAGTAATGACCAAATGGACCAAACTGCATAATATGTAGCAGATAAAATAAAAGATTGTTAAAAAAGAGTTGCATTTAATAGAAGAGATGTCACAAAATCTATGAGAGATCTCACAGAGGCAATGCAAAAAGAACAAAAATAGAAATATCATAAGAAAATAAATAGGATAAATCAAAAAACAAAATAAAATATGATATATAAAGATGTGGTTATCCCCCACTAATTTCAATGACCAAGTTTCTTAGGACTAGTGGCCCAAAATCTGTTGATGGGTTTTTTCCTCGAGTTTCTGTGTCTAAATCGATTTCTTTAATTCTGTTTATTGTTGCAGATTGTGAAACGCTTACTAAGGTGTTATTATTTGGATCATTGGAGGCCATTTTAGTAGAATTTCTGCACCGTACTGTGGCTAAGCTTTTTGAAGCTATTTGGCAGGACTATTACTAAACTTTTTGTAAAAGCACTTGTTCCATTACGGTTTCTTTGTTGGGTTTGCAACTCGTCCCATGGGAATCTCAGCTGTAGTTAAGCTCTCTTTGAGGCTGCAATTGTTGTGCTTCATTAACTTTTAGACCAAAGGCCTCTTCCACTGGGCCTGTCTCTCCTTGTTTTTTAGCGAAAATATGATGATGGTATGCTTCTAATATTTGCATTGTAATTATTATTGTATCAACATTTTATATGTTTCTTTATTAACACACATGGCCGGCAAAGATAAAACGAGGGCAGAGAAAAAAGTTTCAAATGAGGGCAATGAAAGGTGTTGTTGGGGCAATAGTTTGGAGCTGCATATTAAGGAATGTAAGAGGAGGGAGGCACCAAAGGTCAGGTTTTCTGTGGTCTCTTCCCAGGTTCATGACCATGTGGAGAGACTTGCTCTCTGGACAAAAATTATCAATAATCTCTTCGTCATTTAAGAGCTGCACAAGCCAGACAAGATAGCTAGCTGTGGCGCTCTGCGGATACCTGGATAAGCTTGGATAGATAACATTCCCAGCACCTTTAGGTGACGATGCTTTCTTTATTTTATATTTTTCATAAAATATTTCTATTCACTTTTCCTTTAAGCAGTTTTGTTTCAAGTTGAACCACACCAGATCAACGTCAACTCACTATCGCCCAATCGTAAAATTGCTGAAATGAAAAAACACACATGGCCGGCAAAGAAAAAAATGAGGGCAGAGAAGAAAGTTTCAAATGAGGGCAATGAAAGATGTTGGGGCAATTGTTTACTAATTTATGTATGATAGGAAAGAGAATTAGAATCATGCATTGCAAGAATAGCATCAACTTACACTGCCTTTAGTATAAAAAATAGCTATGGCGACTGGCAAAACAAGCATAAATCCTACTGTCACAGAACAGTATGTGTGTTCTAAATTTCATTGCAATGCAATATTCATAGAAGAGATTATACTAAATTTAAAGATCACAGTTTTCAAATAATTATCATTAATAAAAAAGAAAAAAAAAATGTAAATGCAAACCTGAATATCCCACACAGGGTAATTGTGGCCTTTGTAGCAGACAAGATTTGCATTCAACCTGGTACTCCATAATCGAACTATAGCATTTAAAGAATGGCATCAATAAGTAGATTTTTAATACAATGGCTTCAAAATATTTTAAGTTTACCCATATAAATACGGCGATAAAATTGTTCCCATAAATTCAACATTGAGCGTTGAGAGAAGAGCAGAAATGTTTCCTTCTAAGTGAAGGAACTACAAAATAAGGAATAATAAAAGGCAAAGAATGCAATGAAACATCACGAAAGACAGCATACTTGTTGAATCAGAAGAAGAAGACAACAGAAATTCCCCTGCAGGACAAAATGACGAAGAATAAACTGGTCCCGAATGACCCTGGAACAATGTGTAAGATCTTTGAGCTTCATCAGACCCTATATGAAGCTCATTCAAAGCGGATTCATTTTCTCCATGTGCAGAGGCTGAAAATGCAATTAATTAGGTAACTCATCAAACATTGATGCAAAACAACAGGTGAAAAATCAATACTTTACAATATAAGTTAAGGGAATTTTACTTGTATAACACTAAAATCTTTAATATTTACTCTTAAAACACATAATTTTTAAATATTACTCACATAACACTGAAATCTTTAAAACTAATTAAAAATACCACTCCAATTAACACCGTAATCCACCATCTTTTACTAACCGAAACTCCTTCGCTTACTTATTCTTCTTTACACGTCAACTTGGCATTGCGACCCGGCAAATAAACTCGTCAGCCCCTTAATTCACAACTATCCCCAATACCCTCACCCAAACCCATCACCGACCCTCTTACCCCATTTCCACTCCAACATTCCCATCACTCAGCAGCTCGTCACCTGCCGCCGCCGCATAATCCACATTTCCAGCTTCAGGGAGGTGCCATTCTGTCTTTTTTCTTCCCCGCAGACACAAAATTCAAGCATTTGGTAGATGACAGCCCCAGCGGCAGCAGCCGAGACAAATTCAACAGTGGCACGACATCTGTGAAACCCAATTGCAGTGCAAACTGGAGAAGAAGCCATCTGAGCTCCTCTTATAGCCGCTAAGAGGGGAAAGACAACAGCCGCAGGAAAATTGCACATGCCAGCGCTGGAGGCAGAAATAACAAGTGCTTCAGCGATCTTGAGGCCATCTATAAGCTCGGCGCCATGGACAGAGCCACCGGAAAAGACGGCAACGGGTGCATTTAGGGTCAATTGCTGCGTTCTTCGAGGGGCTACTGAAACAGCTCATAGAACACCAGGAGGCCCTCCACCAAAAATTCCTGGAAGCTATGGAGCAACAAGACGGAGCATAATTAAGAAAAAAGATAAAAATAGTGCCGACATGTGCTTCTTGGCAGCCAAGATGTCGTGTAAAGAAAAATGAGCAAGGGAAGATGAAGAGGGTTTGGTTAGTAATAGAAAGAAAGAAGATGGTGTATTAACGTGTTAATTGGAGTGATAGATTTGATTAATTTTAAAGATTTGAGTGTTATGTGAGTGA
Source organism: Gastrodia elata (assembly GCA_016760335.1). Taxonomy (NCBI): domain Eukaryota; kingdom Viridiplantae; phylum Streptophyta; class Magnoliopsida; order Asparagales; family Orchidaceae; genus Gastrodia; species Gastrodia elata. The sequence goes on along the minus strand of CM028672.1, from coordinate 594,369 downwards.
TATTTAAAAATTAAATATTTAGCAATAAATATTAAAGATTTCAATACCAAGAAATATTTAAGGATAAGTCAATTGATCTATATAGTTTTCATAAAGTAGCACTTCATTGTTAACGCAAAATTCCCAGTGTGAGAAATCAAGCAAGCACAAATATAAGTGTTCAAATAGTTCAAAAAATTAAATTATTAAAATTACTCCCTTAACTATTCAATGTAACCCTTTTTGTCTACCAACTAATCATTTTAAGCCTAGTTTAGATTTTAGCTTCCCCTCTCTTGGAATTAAAATGAGAGGAGGAGCCAAAAAAAGCATGTTGAAAAATTGGGATTATATTAAATGTGTTGAATACTATAAATAAATTGGTTAATCTAAACTAGTAAAGGGAGAATTTCGACAAATACTCTTAATATATATATATATATATATATATATATATATATACATATGTATATATATATATGTGTGTGTATGTGTGTGTGTGAATGCGCGTGCGCACGTGTGTAATAAGATGCATTGCAATACAATTTGTATTGATGCACTATCCTAACACATCTCTCATAATTAATCTCAAGTTTTGAAGGGCTTAGATTTAAGATAGCAACAAAATAAAAAATAAAATGCAATAAAAGTATACTATGGCTTGCATGAACAATTATATTGCTTTGTCATCTTTATTTTTTTGGAAATAAGCAAGCAAATTATAAAATCAACGATATTTGAACCTCCACAATGATATAATGAAAGCCCTGGACTACAAAACTAGAACACCTGTTTGGTTATCCTCATTAGAGCTTTTGCTAAATCAACAAAGTAGTATGATCCCTTGGGCCGGTGAGCTAAATGGGATTGCTTCTCATCATGAATAGTTTTGTTAAGGTGCAAAATTTGCCAAATAGCAATAGGAATCCCAGCCACAAAGGATTGCATAATTCAACTGAAAAAGAATATATATAAATTACCTCCTGTAAAACCGTTTCACAATAGATGTCAAACGTGGCACTTTAAGGTTTAAGACAAATACTAATTTAACTAGTTTGGTTGCTAAGCATGTGAAAATACTTTTAGAATAGATTGGTTATTAGAGTTACAGAGATAGATTATATGTAACAACTAAATTAGATTCAAGAGCTTAATCAGATGAGTATATTCATAATGATTTAACCAATTATATATGGTTTATATTTTAAAATAAAGATTGTTTATCAGATGCTTAGACGACTAACAACCAAAATATAAACTTCACCAAGCCTTTTTGTGCAATGAATCCTTGATGAAATTGTGCAAGAGCTAATGCATCTTCTAGAAGCAATGCACCGCATTGATAAAAAGCCTGCAAAGGCCGCTACATTAATGCCAAAGTGTAGTGTTAAATGAGCAAGGGTTCTTGAATTATGAACAAATATGAGTAACAAGTTAGTCTTGGGCACAAAATAAAAAATAGAGTTAGAATATTAGCACTCTCACTTGCAATCTTTTAGAAATTAGTAAAAATCACAACTAACATGAGGATAAATATTTTGGGCTTTAAACTTTGGTACATATCTAAGAAGCATCATAAAAATGATATGCTCATTGCCTTGGAAAAGAATTCAAACGATAGTATAGTGAAATTTAAGAAAATAGAGAAGCGATTACTATTACTAAAATAACTTTCAATATCTAAAGTGTTCATGCTCCTTAAAAAAGATTTATACCTATATAAAATTTGTGTATGATTGGGAGAAATTGGCTTGAGGAATACATCAAGAATAAATGCTATTTATATAAAAAAAAAATTAAAATGGGCATATATGGTGGAAAAATTTTTTTAATGGTATTCATGGTGATTTTAAAGAGATAATTGGAGCATGAAAAATAAATTTAAGGTTTATTATAGCTTATGATTTTACAATTGCTTAAATCTAGTTTTTAAAAAAAGAGATAAACATGGTATTATTTATAAAAGAGGATAGAATGTTGGCCAACAAAATACTTCTTAACAAAATAAATATTACAATGATGAAAATGCCAAGGTGGACAAGTGGCATACTTAAAAGGACAATAAAAAATGAGTTCACCCATAGCAAGATTGAACTAGTTTTTATATCATGGATACAATAAGAGAATGTCATCTTATAAATGGTTTGAATATATCAAGTGTAGATTGTTTGACACCCCTATTATTGAATTTATATGAATTTTTCTCTTGTTAAACGAATTAAAAAAAGACCAAAAAGGCCATGTAAAGAAACAATTAGAATAGTCTTCTTTGTTTGGAGCTTAAGGAGAACCTTCCATTTGAACATATGCAATGGAAATATATGATTCATGAAGTTGACCCTGCTCATTTGGGACTAAAGCTTGCCATTGTTTGTGGTTTTGATTGCTTATGGGAAGCATGGTGCTAAAGCCTTTTATATAAATAAGTTGTTGGGCTCCTTGGTTATACACTTTTTAGTGATGAATTTATCATCAATCCAATGATGGAGAATTGTGGTTTGGAAGACAATAGGGCTAGGCTAACTCATCCATCCTAAAAACTCATAGGCGAAAAATGCTCATGGAATTTAATCATCCTTTCCATGCTACTTTAAACTTTTGTTAAAGGGTGATGATTTTCACATATCGTGAACAAAAGAACTTTCACCAAATCATTTAACTAATGGAGTGGCCAAACTCAACCTTAATCTCCAAACAAAACAGGTTTTTCTGGCCCATCTATCACGCTTTACCCGTGAATTAACTACATTATCATGCTCTTTAAGGCTGACCAGCAAGTTTTGTCAGCTCGAGCTACAAATAAGATGCACGAACCTCACTCAGCAAAAGCTTTGATCAAATTCTCAAATCCTGCAACATGTTAGAAAATATTTTTTCATGTGCCAGAACTAGTTTTATATGATGATGGTACAAGTTTTTGCAATTGACTATCCTATTTAATCCTCATTATGGATCATTTTATCTTACTGAGCAAAGCATACTTAATTTTCCAAATGTGCTCAATTATTTCACCTTTCATGATGCAATAGGAAGACTCCCTGTGCTGACTATAAAATAACATCTTCAATCGAGCAGCTGAGAGTTCTCAAAGCTCATTAAGTATGGAGAAAGAGAAAAAAATGCTAGCCACTCTTACTCTATGAGGACCCAGAGTAGTCAAATTTTAGGGTGAGAAAAAAAGCATACATAATACAATGGAGAAATTTTAGTGGTGTATTCCAAGCACCCAAAGTAAGGGTAAAAGCTTTTGCCTTTCAGGGTTTAAAAGATTTACACAACAAGAATGGAATGAAGAAAGCGAAGGTGAATAAATTAAAGGTCCTTGAAGGATCTCTGTGTGCTTGAAGTTTGATCTAGCATTTTTAGTGTTGATCAGAAAAAGTATGTGAATCATTAATCACGTGCAGGAAACGGCTTTTATAAAAAGTAATCTAGAATTTATTGGGCAAATCCTCAAGGCTGTTGTTGGTCAGTGTGAACCAAAATGCATACAATATGCAAAACCAGACCCTCATTTGTAACGATCCAATATCGTTACTTCGCAAAATTAGGCCAGATCCAGTCTCAGTAATCAGGATCCTAGAAACTTAAAATTAAGACAAACCAAAATACCAATAGATAGAAATAATATTTAGATCAAAGTGCCCTAGTTTGAGAGAATTCAGATAACAAAAACTCCCGCTTTAATTTTTTTTTAAATTATTTAAATTCAATAAATTGAGAAAATTAAATAAGTGTCTGAATTCATCATTTTTTTCATGTCATTGTATTAAGTATATTATTTAAAGGATGCTCGAAAAGTTTCATCGGTTTTTGAGAGTTGGTTCGGCCTTAATTAATTTTTGAAGTTTCAAACTTCAGAAATTAATTAAAAATAAAATATTTGTCCGAATCGAAAAATTTTTGTGCGAGGGTGTTCGTTATATCGTAACACACCTCGGTGTCAAGTTTCGTTATTTTTGGACGTCAAACGGCTGAAAAATGCGAAATTTTAATTTTAAATAACTATATTAATTTTTCTTTAAAATTCCTTCTTCCTCTGTTTTCCCCCTCCCTTCGCACGACAGCGCGGACGCGGAAGCTTCCGCGCCAGAAGGAAGCAGCCTGCACCGTTTTTGGCGCAGGCTGGTCGGCCCACTTGGTCGGCCTCCCTCTCCTCCTTCCCTCCCTCCTCTCTCTATAAAATCTCTCCCTCAGCCTTCTTCCTCCTCCCCAAGAACAGCAGCTCTTCCTCTCAGCCCTCCAGCCAGCCACTCCCGGTCCACCCCTCAGCTCTTCCTTCTCTTTCCCAACAGCAGCCCACCTGCAGCCTCTGGCCAGCCACCCCCTTCAGCCATGTTCGGCTCCTGGCAACCCTAACCATAGGTCAAAGGAAAAAGAAAATGGGGAAAGAAATGAGGAGAAATTATTTTATTTTATTTTCTTTATTTCTTTTTATTATTAATAAATATACTATCTATAGTACGTCATTCACATTATTATGGTTCTCATTAATTAATAATGAAAACTATACAAATATTATAAATTGACTATTATTTCAATTCAAACATTTTTATTCTATCATTTTCTTTTATTTATTATTATTATTATTATTATTACTTTCTGCAAATTTTACAGTCATTTCCATTTTTGTCCTTTTTTTATATATTATTATTATCATTATTATTATATAATAATAATAATAATAACATTATATTAAATATAATTACTACCCTCAGAGACTTAAGATGTTGTCTTCTATCAAGATAAAAGAATGAAAGAAAGGCAGAATGAAAACAAAAAGTAAAAATTCATAAAAATATCATATCACTTTTATTTTAATGTTAGCTAAAAGGCTAATTTAAAATATTAAAAATATAAATACAGATTCGAACAAACTATTGAACTTTTGAACTTAAAGAATAAGGTACCAGATATATTTCATTACTCTTGTTTAAATATACTTTTTCTGCTCAATATCGCACAAATTGATAAAAATGCTTTAAAAGTCACATAAAATGAAATATGAACAATTTTGGATAACTGAGTATTAATGATTCCATGTTGATATATTTTTAGTCTGATTAGACAACTGTTAGGATGGGATTGTCCGACATCGGGAGTCATAAGGAGCCTATACTGATAAAGCCATGAGGGGGCAAGTATAGAGGGAAGTTGTAATATAAAAGATGAACTCATTTTCCTCGATTTTGTACTTGCCCAACAAAATCACATTTTGCGCCAGATAACAAACACTAAAATTCTATATTTATTTTTGTGACTGCAATTATTTTTATGCTAAAATTTCAGTGCAACTATGAAACAGATTTGCAAGAATAATTTTATACAATTTTTATTTTCTGTCAAATTATTGCTTATTTTGCTTATTATTTAATAATTGTAAAGTTGACATCTATCAGCACTTAGTTTCATAACTAACTGATATTCAAATGTCCGTACTTTTGAAACGTGCCCAAATCAGGAGTTTGTTCCAGAGGAAGGATGCCAAGATCCAAGCAATGCTGATTCTGCTTCATGTTATTTATCGCCCTTTTGACTCTTTTAAAAAGTTTGTAACTTTTGTTTTATTTTGATCTTTGTAATCAAGACTTATGAATTAATGAATAAATGAGTTATGTTTGATGTTTATATATTTATCTCTTAAATCACTCAATATGATCATGCGGCTAAAAAACTTGTTATTCCACAAGAACGGGTGTTGGATTAACTCCCGCTGACCCAACCCCGGGTCCTCACATCATTGGTGGCAGATAAGAGTAAACAGTACACAAATTTTACCCTTAGTCTACACTTAATAGTAAGAGTTATGTTGAGTTGGGGGTGAAACATAGTTAGCAAAATGTAGACCAATGAGTAAAAATGTGCTTGATATCATAACATACAGTAGTTGTGCTGGCTCACAAGGGGCTTCTCAACTAATTTTTGCAGTTTGATTGATTGCATGGCTTAAATCTTTTGAATGATAGAACACTATGCCTTTCTTTCTTTTTCCCAAATGGAGCAACTAAATGGGATTCAAAACTATAATTTTAAAATACTTACTTATTGACGCAACAAAAAACTAATATTTATTAAGGAAAACATAAATAACACATATCTAACATTAATAATAAGAGCCTGAATTTTAAGGGAAAATTCAATTCCGCAAACAGCATGTTATTGTTCCTTGAAATTGAAAGCTAAATTTTTGTACAGGAATGGCCATCTTCCTTCCATGAAAACATTTTCAGTAGATTTAAAAATGATTGATAATAGTATGTTACTTGTGAAAAACAAGTTGTTTTCTTCAAGAAAGTAGCACTAGAATCTTGACTTTAAATTAATATATGAATACTATCAGTATATACCTGTTTTAACTGGCTGACCAATTTTTGACATATCCCATACCTATAAATGTAAATAAGAAATACAAATAAAAATGAATTGCTCAGGAAACACAAACAAAGCACTCAGAAAACAATCCCATGAAACAAGACCTTCAAAGAAGAGTCAGAAAAGCCTCCAGCAACCAAAGAACCATCATTAGAAATTGACGTACAATTCAATCTATTAAAAAATAGAATGAGTAAATATGATATCTGATGGTGATACAAGTATAAAATAGAATATCGATCATAATTACCCATTATGTGTGTTGAGGAAGGTATAGAAGCTTACTGATGGCAAAGCCAAGCTACTCAACTGCACACGATTCCTAAGGTCATCAAGATTAGATTGTTCCACTTCAGTTACCCTGAAAAGTATTTGCAGACAATGTTCAACTTGATTTAAGAAGTCAGTCAGGTACAGCTAGCAGATACATATCGAGCTATAAACGTACATTCAACCTTTTATAGCCAACAATAACCCATTTCTAAATAATTTCTTAAGCATACATCAGCTCAAAATGCACTTTCCAATTATGATGTTAATAATGCGTGTGATGGCCCTAATAAACAATATGACAAAAATGACACTCTCGAGCATATTTTGCGATTCAACCATCTAAAATGTTGGCAATGTATAGAACATAACTAGAGGTGCAAATGATTCAAACTAGAGTTCTGAGTTAGTTTGAACTTTATTCGTGTACACCTATTTGGCTCGAGCTTAAAATTCATTCTTATCCAATACAAAACATAAATTAAAAGACTATCACAAAAAGGGAAGCTTGGTGCTGAAAAGTTGTGCATTGTAGCGTGCTAATAATAGAAAATATAAGCATACATTATTGGTAAAGTCAGCTCTGGTTTCACTCTTGGAGCTAATGAAACTGTACTGGTTTCCGATCGGACACCTTTACCCATTGCACCAACAACCTTGTCCTTTTTAACCTTTTTTGAAGAACCACTTTGCTTTCCTACATCTGCTGACCTTTTCTGTAACAACAAAGAAAAAAATATATATTTTAACAGAAATTGCCATATAATAGGTACAATATTTCTGTTACAAAAGACCAATATAGCATAAATCCAGGAAAAATAAAGAACAACTAAACAACAACAATAACAACACAAAGCCTTAATCCCACTAGGTGAGGTCAACTACATGAATCCATTGTTTCCATTAAATCAACCTGAAATAACCAAGAAATAGTTTTGGCAAATTTCCCATAAAACACTTTATTTAAAAATTATTAGGGGTCAAGTATCTGATGAATCTAAGATGTTATAAAATATAAATATAATTTGAATATAGCTGCAAGGGCAATCTCTTTAAATGGTCTAGTAGTTTGTAGAAAAAAATAAAAAGGCCCTTTCTTACATTTGAAGAAGTAAAAATACATGAGAATTATGATGACGCCCCTCCTACAACTGTTCACATAATAATTGTAACAAAAAATAATAGCAACTGTTATGTTACTTGAGAAAAGGAGTTTAATTAGTTTTAACAAATCTGAATTCCACTTTTGAAACAACTCTTTCTTACAAAATTTGATGTTTCTAAATATTAAGTATTTTAATATACCAAGTTCAGGTTGTAACTGGCATGTGATTCTCTCTTGTTGACAAGAGGTGGAAGTAAAAAAAATCTCATAGTCAAACTTAAATTACAATATTAGCAGTAACACATTGTTACTAATATAAAAATAATTCCATGAATAGCCAATGAAAATGCACCCATAGTCTCAGAATTAAATAAAAAAATGAATTAATACACAGCAAGTACTAGAATAAAACAAACCTTTGAGCAGGTGTTTTAAAATTATGTAGAGAAAAAGTTCAACTTATGATTGACTCATGCAAAAGTTCATATATTGATTCAGTGACAATTACTTGCACAGATATAAAAAGAATCGAGAATTTATTTCTTCCAGAAACATCAATTAAAAATTTATCCAAATAAAAGAGGTATTATATCAATCAGATATACTTGCCTTAGCATCTTCCACATCCAGATCTTTGTTTTCACCTTCAACTTTATCAGAATCTGATAACGTCTTCTCTAATCGCTCTTCAATGGAATCTTCTAGCAACTGCAATTATAAGATATGTTACCATAGAATTAAAAGAAACAACATTTGGAAGACAAGAAAATAAAATGAAATAAGCAGTTATGCACTATTTAATAGTAATAACTTACTAATTATTAAATATATTAATAAGTAATAACATACAAAATATTTACATATTTATTAATTAAGTGTAATATTAGTAATTACATATTCACCAAATATACATTAATCGAGTAATTAAGTATTAACAAATTGTAAATATGTATAACTTTATATTAATTAATTACACATCAATCCATAATTACTTTATATATTATATATCAATTAATTACATATTAATCCTTGAATTAATTAGTATTAATTATGCATTAAATGATTATGTGCTAATTAAGCATTAATAATTACATCTTAATTTGCACTAATTACTTATATATTAAAATGCATTATGAACTAATTGCATATTAATCATGAACCTGATTATTATTATTATAAATTTTTCACATTTAAAATAACTAATATAATTTTGTTTATCTTTAATTTTGAACCAAACACCCTTTCCTGTTTAACTTATCTTTCTTTTCTTTCTCATCTCAACTTTAGCTTATTTAGCTAATCTTAAGCTAAGCCTGAAATGAACAGCCCTTAATTATTAACTAAGTTTGAGCTAAGATCAATTAAAGATTAATTGTTTGCCATTGACTGTATCAACTAGGGTTAGTTAGGTTGGCTAAAAATCAGATATTTAACAACTGATACAACTATGTCACTTAGGTCGATTAGACTTTATATTCAACTTAAATTAATTAGATCGCCTAAGAGTCAAATATTTAATTTAGATTGATTTAGCTATGCTCACTTAGATTCTCTAGGAATCAAGCATGTTGCTAAGATTCAACTAAATTTAGTTAAATTAGCTAGTAATCAAACATCTAACTTAAATTGAATCAACTATAATCATTTAGATCGAATAGAAATTAGACATATAACTTTCATTCAGCTAGGAATCATAACAATCTACATTCTTAGCCTTTGTTTGATCTACTATATTGCTCTTTTTTTTACAATTTTATTTCTGCTTTCACTTTATTTGTGCCCCCTTTTTTCTATGCACATATTCATTTTATTGTGACACTAATCATAACTAGATTGGCAGCTTGCATGTTGTGAAAACAAAAAGAATAGAAGAAACTGTCTATTCTATGCTTGTGAGCTCTGAGAGATTCTATACTCATAGGAAGTGTGAGTTGAGAAAAGTGCCTTGCACTAAGTGAGGATTGAGTAGAATATGGTAGATATGTACTTAAGGTGTGAGCTTTTGAGAGATGTGATATAATTTTGTAAACATTTAAATAATGAAAACTCATTTTTATCTTTTTTTTTTATCTTTTTTGTTGCCAACTAAATAATATCAATGGCACAATGAAACACTCATTATTGTTATAATCATCAACAATAACTCTGATTAGCACGCCGATGCTCGTGTAATTGATACTTAGTTTCTTTGGAGTATTTTATCTAAGAAACTTTTTTTATTGAATTTTAGACAACATGAGCTAGTATCCAAATCAAATATGTAAGCGGGATTGAGCTCAAATGTAGTACCTGTGTACAAAGATAACTTTCAAGCCCAACAATAAGCTTAAACGTGACATGTAAAGATCCTCTAAATTTCTCCCATCCAAGTCATGCATAAGAATTTAAATTCTAGATGTCAATATTTCTTATCTTGCCACCTTAATTACTAAATAAGCTAATAAAATAATAAAATAATTATTTTCAACTAGTCAACTAATTATCTTAATCAGCAAATATATATAACTAATTCATTAAATTTATTTAATCAAATAATTTAATTAGCCAATTTAAGACTTTGCATCAAATTTTGGCAACATGATGTCATGTGTCGGGTTTAATCAAAAAATTTCTATGAAAATTTTGACAGTATAACAATGTTTTGGGTTGAAAAGTGTTCCCTTCGAGCAATGAAAGTTTTAAATTCCTTTGAACGGATCAAAGATTAATGGCACTAATCTTCAAAATGTGATCTTCCAACCGAACCAAAAGTCAGTGAAATGCAAAACTTGCACTTTCGCTCAAGCAGAATTTCCACTAAGGCCTCGTGGGAGTTGTGTTGAAAGAAAGGTCTCATTATTTATAGACGTTGAGGAAGTAGTTGGCCCTGTTAAGTTACATAATGATTTAATACATGTGCCACATGAAGGGGAGCATGTGTTGTTGATCTGACTGATCGAATGATCATGTTTACATAAGTGACACATATGTCAGATGGTGCAAGAAACAGTGCATGTAGGAAGGATCAAAAAGTTCAACAGATAAGTAGGCGTAGAGAACAACAATTGCACCAAGCAAGTAGCAGCAATGTATGCATAAAAATAAAATAGTCGAAGCTTCAAGCTTCCCTGTCAAAGCATACTTTTCTTGTAAGCTCAAAAATTCTCTTACCAAAGTGTCTGTTTTCTTCAAACTAACTTCATCATCATCGAACATGACCAAAGACCTTAACGAATGTGTGTGAGCGAGAGCAAGAGTTTGCACAACTAGCGATTGTGCAAGAAGTGAATTCATGGGAACTCTGTGTATTAAGAGAAGCTGCATATTGTATCTTGCAATGTGTGCAGCTCTCAAAAATCGTGCAATCCACACATACACGGTTTGCAAAAGATGTCCATAGGCTGCGCACAACATGCAACGCAGAAGGCGCATGTGGATGGCGTTTGGGGTAAGAGGAATCGGAGTAGAACATTAGTTTATAAAGTGTCTTCCTCACATCTTACACATTTTTATTTAACTTTTTTAGGAACAAACAAGATGTATAAGAGATAATAAAAGTAATATTAAATCTATAATATCATAAAACAAGATGATGAAATCTTATGAAGAAGATATTTTTAGTAGTAAAATTTTAAAATTTGAATAGTGAGATTTTGAGAGTGAAGCCAACATAATGAAAATTTAATTGCTAATTGTGTTCACAATATAGCAAAGAGTTTACCAGGTAAAACATAAGAAAGAGTACTCCATTGTTAAGAGTGCATTCGATGAATTATACAATAATTTAGAAACTACCAAGGGAGAGACGCATTTATAAACTAGCTAAATTAAAAGAGAAAAGAATCAAATATTTGACACATGCTAAATATATCAAAGATGATAAACAAAAAATCCTTTTTAAGAATGGAAATTTTTAATTATGATAGATGGATCATTTTAGTCAATTTTTTAATGAAAGTTTTACAAATACAATTAATAGAAATGACTAATTATTATATAAATAGACTTGACTACACTTTTATTTATTGTGTTAGTAAAGCTGAGATTTGAAATGCTTTAAAGATGATGAAGAGCGAAAAGGTGATATGATTGAATGACATCCCTATCGATATATGAAAATATTTAGGTGAGAATTAAATTTTTTGGCTTACCAATTTAATTAATGTTATTTTGAAAGACAAAAGATAGCAAGTGATTGGAGAAATAGTATTGTTATACCTATATATAAGAATAAAAGTGATACTCAAAACTTTGCTAATTATAGTGGAATCAAGTTAATGTATCATAAGATGAAACTTTTGGAGAGAGTTTGACTAATATTACGAAGGGATACTCTAATTCTCAAAATCAATTTGGCTTGATGCCAAGTAGATCTACCATGAAAGTCATACATATAATAAAATGTTTTATGGGTAATTTAAAGAATGAAAAAATATTCATTTGATTTTTAATGATCTACAAAAGGTTTATGATAAAATACCAAGAGAAGTACTTTGGAAAGTTTTGAAGAAAAATGAGATATATGTTGAATATTTTAATGTTATTAGATATATGTATAATGGGTTGTAACATGTGTTAGATTGCAGGTAACTTGTCTAAAGACTTTCTGGTTACTATTGGATTACATTAAAGCTTAGCTTTTAGCTCATATATTTTTGATTTAATTATGAATGTTCTTATTGAGCACATTTAAGAGAAGGTTCCTTAGTGCACATTATTTACAAATGACATTCTTTGAATTGATGAGGCTGAAGATGGAGTTAAAATAAAACTTGAGTTGTGGAGGACTACTTTAGAATATAAAGATTTTTGTCTTAGTAGATTTAAAATATAATATATGTGTGTAAGTTCAATTGTTTTAGAAGCCCTAATCTCGATGACAACCATTGAGGACCATGTGATCAAGAAGAGCGAAAGGTTCAAATACCTTGGTTTAATTATTTAAAAAAATGGTGAAAGAGAGCAATGTGATTAATAGGATGCAAGCTATTGTGGATGAAATGGAGCACTTCTAGAGTATTGTGAGATCGAAAATCCCACTCATAATTATAATAAAATTTTATAGATCGGCTATACGACCAGCTATGTTATGTGGGGCTGAATGTTAGCTAACAATGAAGGAACTCATCGATAAAATAAGATAAGGATGCTTAGGTAGATGTGTGGGTACACTCATAAGGATAGAATGAGAAATGAGTTTATCCATATCAAAATCGTAGTGACTCTAATAGTGGATAAAGATTAGAGAATGTAGTCTAAGATGGTTCAGGCATACTAAGCGTACATCGTGCAATATCTCTATTAGAAAACTTAAGTTTATGAATTTTTCAAATATTAAAAGAGGAAGACCAAAAATGGCATCGGAAGAAACCACTAGAAAGAATCTTCTCTAATTGAAATATAGGGAGGAGCTTCTATTTGATCGTGCCTAATGAAATTAGGGGATTCGTGTAGCCGGCCCCATCCAGTGGGATTAAGGCTTGGCGTTATTATTGTTGTTGTTGTTGTGGTCGTTGTCGTAACTGCAAACAAAAGTTAAAAACAACTACGAGTAAAATTTGTGCTTGAACAAACAGATAAACTCACATGTATGCTTCTATTTGAACAAAGATCAAGAATTAATCTCATAAAAGAATTAAGAAATTACACTGGCTAGAAAAAAATAAAATATAAAAAACATAGAAATCCCTTTTTTACATGTTACAAAAGGTTCATTTATCATCCACATAGAAATTGCAAAATTTTTGATGGAAAGAGAAAATTCACTATTTTTCTTCAACAATGTGCAAGCATTCATACATGATAGTAAGCTCACAGACTTGAAATTGAAATAAGTAGTGAAACAATTAAATACAAAAATCAGAAAAATAAATCACCCCATTAAGTACCACAATGAGCTGCTTTTCTTACAAAAAATCTTCCATTGGAGTAAGATTTGTGTTCCCAGAATCCAGCAAATTTCCACCTTCATTCCAAATAGGCTAGACATGATAGAGTAGATAAACTATTTGGTAACAATGTTTGATGCAATCAGACCCTTAATCATGAAATAAATGGATGAAAAATAACTCTAGATCATGAAAGGATCATTCCATCCTTAACCCTAGCTTCTTCTTGAATGACAAGTAAGCAAAAAATCTTTGCTACAGAATAGTATTTTTCACTTCCCCATAAGTATAGCAAAATATAATAAATCTCACTATATCAGAGAATACATGTTCATTACTCTCTTGACATAGATTGTCAAGCATTTCAATAGAACTTTATCCCAAAATTTCCTTGCTAAATCTTAATCAATCTTCACATATTGGATTATCAAAATAATTTACTATTCACGAAAATATTGAACAAATATTTTTAGCTTGATTTCTTAGCAAGCCAAATACGAACAATGCACTGTTCATTGAAGTCTGACTCAATAATGGCTTAATTAATTATAATGGATTAACTCTTAATAATAATAAAAAAATTAAAAATACATTATATATAAGGTTAAATGATATTAATGAGAAAAAAAAATTCTCCTTTCTATTATATATATTTATAAACCCTTTTATGCAAATTTCATAAAGAGATGTGAAGCCATTTGAGTACAAACATATGCAAACGGGCAACCAATTTTAGATAAAAGCATATAGATCCGTGCCACACACTTCCTGTGTGCGCATGCACGAACATACAAGTACTCATCCTTAGTAATGCACCCTAATGTTTTAGCGCAACCAAAGTGGATATATAATCCCACACCACTTTATAGAAATAGGTTTGTGGTGCAAATATTAATTTACAAATATGCTACAAAATGAGTGTGTTTTATAATGAAATTCCACAGCCAAAAAGAGTATGTGCTGTAAGAAAATAATTAAATTTTGCTTAAAAAAGGCATCCACAACAGCATTTGAGCCAAAGTTACCCCAAATATAATCTAGCCAAATTAGAGAATTGCTCCAGCTTAATAAACATGTTTCCCTCATTACGCATGGCTTCATTAATAACTACTTTAGTTCGCTTCAACTATTACAATTATTGGGGTATCTTTTTGTGTGGGCCAATGGCTTTCTTCATTTAAAATCTAAGAAAACACTTCTGTGTCAGCCATTTATTTTTCCTTAATTCTATCATCTCCTTTACAAATAAATTTAAGAATACGGTAGGTTTCCACCTTTTTTTCAATGGTTGCTTAAATCAACCTGAAATTCTCTTCATATTAAATAAACATAGCAAAATCTTGCCACAAATATTTCAGAATCGAAATACTATCTTCTCCTTTCTTGTCTTTCAATGGCACTAGTTTCCCAAATCAAACTACATCTGATTTCTGTTACCCAAAGTTACGTCTAAAGAAGAGAAAGAAGCTTCAAACATAAAATTAGAGCTAATTTCTTCAATGAAGTTAACATTGATGACATAAAATTGAATCCTCAACATATAAAGTGAAATATATGTATGTATATATATATATATATATATATATATAGGGTTGTGGAAAAATGCTACCTTCATTCAATCTGGAGATAGCAATTTGGATAGGACTACGATTTATACGGAGTAGACGACCAAAGAGAAGCTTCAAACATACTGATCAAATATTTGACCCAGGAGACGGATGTATCAGGAAGAGAAAGATATGGAGAAATATTTGGCTCCAATACCAAGTAAAAATGAAAGTCATTAAATTAGGAAGAGAATATTTTCTACATTTCTATTCACTCACATGGATTTAAGACATGTAGAATCTTCAATATATATAGTACAAGTTATACATAAAAAAATTATGGAATACATGAATCCAAGGCAAAAAAGCAAAGTTAATACAAGATATATGCCAATGGATCAATCCCAATAGATTGGAATCCAATTATAGCAAGAGGGATGCTATAGATTGAGTGGTAGAACCATGGTGAAAAATTAAAGTGAGCCAAGTCTAGTATATTGGATCATCGGTATATGTCACGTTCAAAAGAGAGACTTGCATCTTGGCTATTTTTTTTATTAATGATTCCAGTAAAATAGATACCTACATTAAAATAAAAATTTAAACAACAAAAAATGCACTAAAAAATATTTTCAATAATGAAGATGTTTTACAATTAAAAACTAGCAAATACACCTACAACGAATTAGACATTTTAAATATTGAAACTATATTTTAAATCTAAACTATTAGTTTCACTTTCTATATGATAATTCATCTAATTCCTGAAAAGCTTTTCCTCTAATAATATAAATTTAATATTTAAGAGTGAACTTTGAAGTGCAAGGTTATCCAAATTATATTGGAATTAAATTAATAAGTTTTACTTTTATTTTGGGAGAGTGATTGATTACATATTATGATGATGTGCAATGACTCCACAGAATCGACAATGTTTAATGCCTAGTAGATCCATTATAGAGGTTATAAATTTGTTAATAGGTTTGATAGAGAAATTTAGAAAGAATGAGGATATTTTTATGATTTTAATGATATAGAAAAAGCAAGTGATTTAGTACCTAGAGAAGTTCTTTGGAGTGCTTTGGAAATGGGGGCATTGTATTATTTATGTTCATGTTATTAGCATTTGTACAATAGGGTAGTTACATGTGTTCAAACATAAAGTGATTTGTTCAATGGTTTTTAGAAAGTTTCAGTTGGACTACATAAGAAATCAGCTCTAAGTCAATACCTCTTTGTCTTAACCAGATGCTTTTATTAAACACATTCAAAAATAGGTGCCTTAGTGCATGTTTTTTGAAACTGATATTCTTCTCATCAATAAGACTAGAGATGATGAGGTTCATGGAAATCCTGAGTCATAAAGGACATAAAGTAAGTAAATTTAAAATGTAATAAATGGAATGTATGCTTAATTATAATAGAAGCTATAATATTGGCAATATGACAATTAAAGATAACATTACCAAGAAGAGTGATATATTCAAATATTTTACCTCAAACATACAAAATGATACTCATTTGAGAATATGATCAACATTATTTATGCATGTTGTCTAAAATGGAAGAGCATTTCAGTGATGTGCGATCTAAAGATCACAATCCAAAATTAAATAAAAGCCTGATACAATACCAGCAATGTTATAAAGGGTAGAATATTGGCTTAGAAAGCATAAGTGTACTGATAAAATAAGTGTTGCAAATATAAAAAAGCTAAGATAGACAAGTGAATTTACTAGCAAGGATTTGATGAGAAATGACTGCATTCATAGCTAGGTTGAAGTAGCTCCAAGAGAGGATAATCTCAAAGACAGTCATCTTTGATGATTTAGGCATATAAAGTATAGATCATTGAATACTCATGTCAGAAAAGTTCAACACTTCAATTGGTTCATTTTAG
Source organism: Gastrodia elata (assembly GCA_016760335.1). Taxonomy (NCBI): domain Eukaryota; kingdom Viridiplantae; phylum Streptophyta; class Magnoliopsida; order Asparagales; family Orchidaceae; genus Gastrodia; species Gastrodia elata. The sequence goes on along the minus strand of CM028672.1, from coordinate 577,329 downwards.
TCCCTCAAATATCTTAAGCCCATTTTAATCTAAAACATAAAAAATTGTGAATGGATTAGTCTTAAAATGAATAATTAAAGAAATCAGATTAAAAAGTTAGAGACTAAATTGGACAAACTTAGTGATCTTGGACTAAATTAGACAATCTAAAGAGTCAATGAACTATTTTGGCAAATTGCTCATAGTTGCCACAATGTGCTTTTGATTCTTAAAAATGAGCCGAACCCCACATTATCATATCCGTAATATTATAAGATTGTAACAATAAATCAAAATCTAAATTAAGCATACTCAACTACAAGGCAGCACTAATTAAGCCAACAATATAGTACTCCTAACAATGAACAATTAGCTTTCAGGCATTTAAATTTCCAATAAAACAGTTAAAAAAGACAGTTATCTTCCATGAATACTTCAAGCTTGAGATACAGTTAAAATAAGAACTATGGTACAAATGCAGTAGAGATGGAACTCACCCCCCAACGAACTTCCTTTTGATTTACTTGCTTTGCTATATCCTGGCTGCTTCCCACAAGAGCAACAACATCGAAGTCATCAGAAATTGAGACAGGTTGTCCAGATGATACTATCAGCATTGCAAAATAAAGAACTAAAATATGTTAGCTATTGATCAAAAAAATGTATTGAAAAGCTCCAAATATAAATATTAACAACCACTGTAACATGATGCTCATATAAAAAGAGAAGAACTATACCTTCAAAGTTAATATGCTCATTGATTACTTCAAGCATGGTGAAAGACTGAGCCTTCTGAAGGTATTGCAAAAGCAGATTGTACGAGTACTGATTCAATGCAAGAAAAATATGGTTTTAATTTTCCTAGCCACATGACATACAGTGCACTCAACAAATTTATTCAATTTGGTTGCTACTGACACACAAAAGCATTAAAATGTCAGACTTGGTCTATACTGCATAGAAAATTTGCATCAGCAAGGTGAGCAGTTGTCAACTGTGCAGAATCATAATATCCACATAGATCAAATAAAGCATCACTCTTCGATAAAATGAAATTAAATAGCAATCAATAAATGCATAATCACGACCAAGCTACTTTAGTAATAAATACATGTATTATAAATGATGTAACTATGACGCTGTGCCTGCGTACCTATTTTTCTTTCTGTAAAGCTGTTGTTCAACAGTGGGAAAACATTTAGATAAAGACTTTCACATGCTCCATGCAAAGCAATTCATTCAATAATATGGTGGGAGTTAGAACTGTCAAATAAAAATCTAGCAAACCCAAAGGGATGATGAGCTTTACATGCTAAATTTATAAGATTGTATGTTCATGAATATCCATTTGACACCCTGTAGCAAGAACCTGTAGCTGCCTTGAAACAGCTAAAAGAAAGTGTTAAAAAAAAAAAAAAAGATTGACAAATGTCAACATTTTACCCCCACTATAACCCTAGCTCAACATTAATGCCTAAAAATTCAAGAGCTTCCCTTACCAACCCTTTTAACCCGTTATTCTAGTTTTTAAGAAATCAAATAAATTGATCTAATTCTCAGAGGCAATAGGGTTAAGTTGGCAATTGTCAACTTTATCCCTGTTACTACTACCCCAAGTCAATACAAATGCCCAAGATATCAAGAGTGTTCCATTCTTTGGACCATAAGTCTGTACTTTAAAAAATCAAAAGAAACTGATTTTAATGATAATGGGCTTAAGTTGGTCGGCCCTAATAAAATCAGAATTGCTCAATTAACTGAATTATCACTAAATTTTACCCAATTTAGTAAATGAACTAACTGATAATGAGAAAGTCAATGATGATATTAAAGGCCAAAGACCCTTGAATAAGTATGCCACCAATGTCTAGCATAGTGTGGTGAGACAGATTATGATTGCTAAGCAAGTTTGAATATGTATTTTATTATATCACAGATTAGCTGAATGTTGGGCCTTATGTGATAAAATTAACTAGAACTAAATGGATTGAAGCAACCAAATGGGCACCCCTAGTAACAAATTTTTTATAGTCGCTTTCGGGTATCAAGAAAAAAAATGCATACAAAAAATAGGTTGGCAATGTCAACTTTACCCCTCACCGCTCAAATCCCGAGTTCACTACTAACAATAATAACAACAACACCAACCTTAGTCCCAATGGGAGGGGTCGACTACATGAATCATTTATTTCTATTGTGCATATCAAATAGAAGCCTTACAAATAGTTTCTTCCAATGTCTTTTTAGATCTTCCTCCACTTTTAATATGACAAAAATTCATATACTCATTTTTTCTAACAAAGGCGTTGCACGGTATATACTTAATATGCCTGAAACATCTAAGACGACATTTTCTAATCTTATCCACTATGCCACTCCAACCTTGCTACGAAAAATTTCATTTCTCATTCTATCCTTACTAGTATACCCACTCATCCACCTAAGCATCCTCATCTCTATAACACTTATATTATCAATAAATTTCTTCTTTGTTAGCCAACATTCATCCCCATATAACATAGTTGGTCATATAGCAGCTCTATAAAATTTCCTTTTAATTTTGATTGGAATTGTTGGATTGCACAACACTCCAGTACCACTCCATTTCATCCAACCAGCTTGAATTCTATTAATCACATCGATATTAGGACTTCTAATACAATTGAAAGTGCACTCCATACATTCTATTTTAGATCTACTAAGACAAAAAATTATGGTTTTTAAAGTAATCCTCCATAACTCAAATTTCATTTTAACGCCATCCTTAATCTTATCAATTTTGAATACATCTGCAAATAACATGCACCAAGGAATATTCTCTAAATGTGCTCAGAAAGAACATTCATAATTAAAGTAAGAAGATATGGGCCGGGAGCTAAGCCTTGACGTAATCCAATTGAAATAGAAAATATCATTAGACAAGCCACCTTGTGATCAAACACATGTTACAGTCCCATGATACATATATCTAATAACATCAATATATGTAACACAAATTTATTTTCTCTCTAAAGCTCTCCAAAAAACTTCTACTGGTACTCTATCATAAGAATTTTCAAGATCACTAAAAATAAATTGAAGATCTTCCTTTCTTTCTCTAAATTAGTCCGCTTAATATATGTAGGACTACTATGGTAGATGTACTAGGCATAAAACCAATTTGGTTTTAATAAATGCATGTATCCTTTCGTAATTTGTGATCAATTACTCTCACAAAATTTCAAAATATGACACAATACTTAATTCCTCTATAATTAGCACAATCTTGACCATCGTCTTTATTCTTGTAAATAGATATAACAATACTCTTTCTCAACTCATCTGGCATTTTTTAGTCTTTTAAATAATATTAACATGGTAAACCAATAAATTCTTTCCCGCCCAAACATTTACATATATTGACAGGGACATCATCCAATCATATTGCAATTTGCTCTTCATCCTCTTTAAAGCATTCCAAATCTCAGTTTTATTAACACAGCAAATGAAAGTGTAATTGAGACTATTTTTTTAACCATTAAACTCACTTTAATTAATTTATTGGTACAACATTCATTAAAAAGTTTAGTAAAATAATTCATCCATCTATATTGAAAATATTCATCCCGAAAAAAAAAAATCATCTTTAATATATTTAACATAAGTCAAATATTTAATGCTCTTATCTCTTAATTTAGCTAATTTATAAATGTGTGTTTCTCCCTCGATAGTGTCTAATTTACAGTATAAATCATCGAATGCAGCACTCTTAGCATTACTAACTACAATTTGGATTCACAATAAGCTAGTTTATATTTCTTCCAACTCTCTTCAATCTTACATTTAAATCATTCTTTATAATATACTTTTTTATCTTTAATTTTAATTTGAACATCATGTCATACATCTTTATTATTAAGTACTCTCCCTTTAATTCACAAGTAAACTCTTTGTTATATTGCATATACAACTAACAACCAAATTTCACATAATGTTGGCTTCACCCTCAAAATCTGACTGTCCGAGTTTTAAAACTTTACTCTTAAATATCTATATTACCCTTCTTAAGATTCTACCATCTAGCTTTAAGATATTTTATAGATCTAACATTACTTTTATTACCTATTATTTTCAAACCCAAAACCAACAAATGGTGCTAGGTTAACAAAACAATCACTTGGATTAATCTTACAATCCTTACACAATAAACGATCATTATTTTAAAAGAAAATAATTAATCTAAGTTTTAGAAATCTCATTTTTAGAAGTTCTATTTTCTTAAATAAGTATTAGCAATCATAAGATCACAAGCTAAGACAAACTCTAAAATCATTTTTCCTTCTTCATTAATCTCTCCAAAACCAAAATCACCATGATAATAATTAAATTTGTTCTTTACGCTTCCAACATGTTCATCTAAATCTCGTATACAAAAGCATCTCCTTTTGAAATATTTCTTGAACCAACTCATCCAAACTATGCCAAAATCTTTCTTTTATACATATTCAATTCTATTTGAGAGGCATAAACACTTGCAATGTTAAAAGTTATTTTATTAATTATAAGTTTTAAAGCTATAATTCTATCATCCAACCGCTTAACTTTCACTGCATTATCCTTTACATTTTTATTCAGAATAATACTTGTATCATTCCTAAGGCGAGCCCATTGCACCCAAGTTCACTACTAACACCAAAAAATTTGAGAGTTTTCCCGCATCACATTACTTGAGAGGCAATGTCATCTGAACGCATTGATCTTCCTTCATCGGCATCCTTTGTCATCCAACATCCATGACAACTCGTTCAAATAGTTAGCTTTCCTTTCTCTCGAAGCATATTCATTAGTTATAGCAATCTCCACCATGCTTATAGAAGCTATGACCCTTCCACACAACATGAATATGTTTTATGGCATGTAATATTCAATGAACATTCCTTATCATCCACGCAAATCTACAACACTTGTGCACATAGAAAGACAATCAACTACAACCATACCACCTGTCAACCCCTCCAATAATCTTCAATACACAGCCACCACCACCCACTCCTAGTCTAACCGAACAAGACTCATTCCACCCTTAACAAACACACACCCCAGTGTCACTATATCTTACGTAAAATCTCTAAAACCAAAAAACTATACATCAAAACAAACATCCATTTCAATAATTCAATTTCGTACACTCATGCCTAGACACTAAAATCTGAACTTTGGCTCCTTGATATGTCTAAGGAGATTCAAACACTACTACACAATAACATATGGACATTTGTACCACCTCCAAGCAATGCCATATTATTGCTTGTAGGTGGCTATTCAAGCTTAAGTATGCATTATGCAACTATTGCAAAATATAATGCATGCCTTGCAGCCAGTGGATTTCATCAATAACCATGCATAGACTATAATGAGATGTTCAGCCAAACTGTTAAACTAACAACCATTCATCTTGTCCTTACCTAGTAGTCACAAACAAATGGCCAATCAAACAACTTGACTTCAACATCTCATTTTTTCATGAATATATCGATGAAACATTCTACATGTTACAACCCTCGTAATAATTTCCTTTTCATATATGCGAACTAAATAAAGCACTATATGGATTCAAGTAATTCCCCTGTGAAGGTGTATGGGCTCACAAATTATCCACATTCTTAAAATCATGAGACTTTTCAACAAACAAATCTGACCCATCACTCTTCCATATGAGCAAACATCAAGAACAACTATTATTATTGATATATGTGGATGCTGTTATTATCGCTAGAACCACATAAAAAAACTTATATCGGAATGCATAGGAGCTCTCTCAGCAAAATTTTCACTAAATGATTTTGGAAAATACACCATTCTTGGGCATATTCATCTGCCTTCCGCCTTTTACAATATAAATATATACAATAACTTCTACATGACACCATTACTGCTAAGTCTAAGACTTGCAATACACTATGGCTCAGTCATCTAAATGAAATAGCCAATGGCAAGCCTTTACTGTCCAACCGCATAGCACTATATCAATCATCCGCCTAAACATTGCCTACAGCATCAACTAAGTGTCTCAAATTCTCTACAAACCCACCAATTCACATTGGACCGCTGTCAAACACATTATACACTCCATCAAAAATATAGCACAGCATGATATCAAATTACATGCAACCCCGCCATGAATCTACAAGCCTACTCTAACACAAAATGGAAAAAATGAGCTAACGATAGAAGATCTGCCAGACACATTGTCTTCCTCGGTGTAGCATTCATATTGTAATGACCCAATGTCGTTACTTTTCAAATTAGATCAAAACCCGCTTCAGACATCAGGATCTCGGGAAATTTCAAATTAGGGCAAATAAAATTTCCTTTGGATAGAAATAATTTTTAGATCAAAGTGCCCTAATTTGAGAAAATTCGGATAACAAAAACTCCCGCTTTATTTTTCTAAATTATTTAAATTCAATAAATCATGAACATTGAAATATGTGTCTGAATTCATCATTTTCAGTGTCATTGTGTTAAGTATATTATTTAAAGGCTGCTCGAAAAGTTTCATCAAATTCTGAGAGCCGGTTTGATCATGATTAATTTTTAAAATTTTAAACCTAAAAAATTAATATAAAATAAAATATTTGTCTGAATCGAAAATTTTTAGCGCGAGAGTGTTCATTACGTTGTAACACACCTCGGTGTCAAGTTTCGTTATTTTTGGACACCAAACGGCAGAAAAATGCGAAAATTTTTCTTTCCCCCCTTTCTGCGACTCCCCCCCCCCCTTTAATGTTTTTTCCTTCCTTCCCCCCCTTTCTGCGACTCCCCCCCCCCCTTTCTGCGCCTGTTCCCGATACCTTCCGCCTTAAGGCGCGGAAGGTTCCGCGACAGGGCCTTCCTGCGCCGTTTTGGCGCAGGAATGGTAGGCCAAATTGGTTGACCAGCCCCTCCCCTCAGCCCTCTCCTTCCCTCCCTCACACCACAGCAGCAGCCTCTCCTCCCCTCACAGCAGCCCAGCCAGCCCTCCCTTCCCCTGCCGGCAGCCACCATCCCTGCAACCCTCAGCCCTGAGCAGCAGCCCCTCTCCTCCCTCAGCCCTTCCCCTCCCCTCCTCCTCCCAAAAAGCGGCAGCCCTCCTCCCTCTCCCAATAGCCCGGCCAGCCGCTTCCCTCCTCCGACAAGCCAGCCCCCGCTGCCCCGACAACCTCCTGTCAGCTCCCTTCCGCCACATTCGGCCTCCCTCCATTTTTCCGGCAACTCTAGCCAAAGTATGAGGAGAAGGAAAAATAAGGAGGGAAAATGATATAAGATTTTGCTATTTCTTCATTCTTTTATTTTATATATATACCTAATAATCATTATTATAAAAATAATAATGATAAAATTACATCATTCACATTAATATGGTTCTCATTAATTAATAATGAAAATTATACAAATGTTATAAATTGATTATTATTTCAATTCAAGCATTTTTAATTTGTCATTTTCATTCCCTTATTAATATTACTTTATACAGATTTTTACAGTCATTTCCATTCTGTCCTTTCTTTCATACATTATTATCATTATTACTATTACATAATGATAATAATATTATTATATTAAATATAATTACTACCCTCAAAAATTTGAAAAGTTATCTTCTATCAAGATAAAAGAATGAAAGAAAAGCAGAATGGAAAAGAAGAAACTAAAAAAATTCATAAAGAAAAATATATCATACCACTTTCATTTTAAAACATCAAAAAAATCTAAATGCAGATTGAGCGAACTGTCACTCATCCGAACTTAAAGAATAAGGTATCAGATGTCTTTTATTACTTTTATTTAAATATGCTTTTTGCTCAGCATCACATAAATTTGATAAAAGTGCTTTTAAAAGTCACATAAAATGATATATAAACAAATTTGGATAAGTGAGTAGCAAGGATTCCATGTTGATATATTTTTAGTTTGATCAGACAACTGCTATGACGGGGCTGTCCGACATCGGGAGTCATAAGGAGCCTATACTGATAAGCCTTTGAGGGGGCAGGTATAGAAGGAAGTTAGAATATGTAACACAAAAATGAACATTTTCCTCGATTTTGTACTTGCCCAACAAAATCATATTTTAACTCAGATATCAAATGCGAAAATTCTGTATTTAATTTTGTGATTGCAATTATTTTTATGCTAAGTTTCAAGTGCAAATGAAACAAGTTTGCAGGGATAAGTTTGTTAAGTTTTTATTTCCTGTCAAATTATTGATTATTTTGCTTATTATTTAACATTTGTAAAGATAACATCTATCAGTACTTAGTTTCACAACTAACTGGTATTCGAATGCCCGTACCTTTGAAATGTGCCCAGATCAGGAGTTTGTCCTAGAAGAAAGGTGCTAAGAACCAAGTAATGCTGATACTACTTCATGCTGATTTTTTGCTTTTTTTTTGACACTTTTAAGAAGTTTGTAATTTTTCTTTTATTTTAATCTTTGTATCCAAGACTTGTGAATTATTGAATAAAAGAGTTATGTTTGATGTCTATATATTTGTTTCTTAAATCACTAAATATGATCCTGCGGCTAGAGAACTCATTGTCATCACCCAAGAAACCGGTGCTGGATTAGCTCCCGCTGACCCGGCACCGGGTCCTCACACATATCCCAGTCCTGCAAGAAATAACAACAATGGCATGTTCCGAGACTGAGTTCAAGTATAAATCTGTGGCCCAAACTACAAGTGATGATTTGTGGATCAAGCCTCTATTTAAAGAATTCGGGAATACTCTGTGATCACTCACCATAAGGTGTGACAGCATAGAAGCCACATATTTAGCGCACAATCCATCCATTCAATCTTGTATGAAGCATGTCATGTTGACTTTCACTTCATTTGTAACCTAAAATCCACCAAGAACTTCATTGTTGCAGACACACCAGCATATAATCAACTTGCAAATGCATCGATCGGGCACTTATCACACATCAAGTTTATATTCTTAACCTCCAACTTTGTCGTTGATTCACCATCAAACTAGAAGGGGCGTGATAACCAACCATGTGCGAAGGCATCCAGAATATTCCACTAACAGTATAACAAAGAAAATGTACCTCAGTCCTACATCACTAACAGCCTAACAAAACTCTCTAGCCCAGCTGCACAAAGCTAACAACCTGCCCTATATATAAGTTACATTTGCAACAGAGAAAATGATGAAATTAGTGAGAATGATTAGCACTAATGTGTGCTGTTCTTAGCAAACTGTTCCTTGCAGGTTCAGGAATTATAATCAAATCAGTGATCTGAACAGCTTGACATAGCACGGCACAAAGTTTCAACAGCATTGAGCCAACTTATACCTTTTGTGTTACCTAACGATTATTGAATCATGATAGTTCTCTTTACTTGAACATTAATGAAATGCCTATTTCAAAAACTGGTTATGGTTTTTTTTTATTTTCAAAAGCATAGCATCATAAGTGTGAAATTTTGTTTTACTATAACCATGGCATTGTATAAAAATAAAGATATTTATATTAATCTCAAATCCCACATACCACCAAGAATTGTTTTGCGTGACAAACTTTGTAGCATTTAACGGTAGTGCAGAGTAACAACAGCATAAAAAGGATTCTCTATAAATTCCTAATGAATCAGGTAGTTGGTAATGGATGCATATTTTGCAATCTTAGAAAAGAAAACTATCTTGTTAGTGCAACTGAAATAAAATTCCAACACAATTCAAACAAAATAATATTGGAATAAGAGGAATAATAGAATTTAACCGAAACATCACTTATTATCAAAGTGTAAACCAAACAATAGATGAGAGGGCACCTCACACATTTTAATGTTAAATTTGTTAAGTCTCAAAGATCTAGCCAATTCCATCTCCTAAATAATAAAAAACAAAGAGTTGCATTGTCAGTAAAAAACTGTTATATAAATTACTGTAGTAAAAGCAAGTTCCTGAGAGCACAACCTCCAAATGTGATGGCGAGAGTATCCCTTCTAACTTTTGTAGATCCCTTTGATGCATCAACTCATGGTCCTCACGGAAAGTTTGAAAAAATGAACGAGCTGTCAGTAGTGTGAAGTTTTATAGATTAAATGAAAAACAGCATAGAATAAAATCTTCTAAACATACAGAAACATTAAAGTTTTTAAAATTTACCCTCTTGCATGTGCCCGTCTGCCACAAGGTCCATAAAGCAATGAATAAATACTGGATACAGTACACGTAGTAATTCATGCTGAAACAATTTAATTAGTTAAAGTGCAAGCCGTTATCACCAGTAGGTAATTAAACGAGATTTGTAAATGCATTGGCCTAAAATAAAGTAAGATACTTTAAATGATGAAAATTTTCTTTTGAATGCAGATGTCTTAAAATTTTAACTAAAGCATGTCTTACAAGTCCAAGTATCAGTTTATGGAGGACTAATGAAAATCAATAATTGAAGTCATATTATTTATGGCTTATATGTAAAATATAAGCTAATATAAGCAACTAAAGCACCATCAAGCCCACTCAGATCCAGCTTGGCATGACTTTCCCAATATATAGTTGTGAGTCTTTTGCTGAATTTGATCCAATTATAGAGTCCACACCATCTCCAAGCCATGGGTAGTTAAGTACCAAGAGAAGTTTTTTGAAGAATTTTGGAGAGAAGGGATTAACGTTGCATATATTGATGTTATTAGAGATATGCATAATGGAGTTGTAACATGTGTTTGATCACCCAATGATTTTTCTATTAATATTGGATTACATCAAGGCTCAGTTCTTAGCCCATATATTTTTGCTTTAATCATGAATGTTCTTAATGAGCGCAATCAAGAGGAGATTCATTGGTGCATGTTATTTGCAAATGATATTCTTTAATTAATAAGATTAGGGATGAAATTATAGCAAAACTTGAGTTATAGAGGACAAATTTAAAATCTAAAGGTTTTCGTCTCAGCAGATCTAAAATAGAATATATGGAGCATAAGTTCAATTGTATTAGAAGTCATAATCTCAATGACATGAATATTGAGGATCATGTGATCTAGAAGAGCGAGAGGTTCAAGTACCTTAGTTAAATTACTCAAAATAATGGCTAAATAGAGTGTGATGTGATCAATAAGATCCAAGCTTGTTGGATGAAATGGAGGAGCACTTCCGGAGTGTTGCATGATCCAACAAGTCCACTCAAAATTGTAGGAAAATTTGATAAAGCCGCTATACGGTTGTTATGTTATATGGGGCTGAATGTTGGCCAACAAAGAAGAAGCTTACAAATAAGTTGAATGTTTCAAAGATGAGAATGCTTAAGTGAATGAGTGGGTATACTTGTAAGAATAGAATGAGAAATGAGTTGGAATGGCTCTAATAGTGTATAAGATTAGAGAATGCCACCTTAAATGGTTCGGGCATACTAAATGTAAATCGTGCAACACCTTTGTAAAAAAATTGAGTTTATGAATTTCGCCCATATTAAAAGAGGAAAAGGATGACCAAAAAAGATATGGGAAGAAACAATTAGAAAGGATATTCTCTATTTAGACATAGGAATGGTCTTGTATTTAATTGTGCACAATGGAAACAAAGAATTCATGTAGTCAACCCCACAGTGGATTAAGGCTTGGTGTTGTTGTAGAAATATGTATATATATATATATATATATGTGTGTGTGTTTTAATTGCAAGAACTTTGATAATAGTATCTGAGGATCCAATCGATTGCAAAACTATTGGGAAAATTTGATGGTGCCAATTATTGGATATTTGGTCTATGGCAACCCTAATGCTTATATATATATATATATATATATAGATATATATATAGATATATATATATAGATATATATATATATATATGTGTGTGTGTGTGCCCGTGCATTTACATATACATATATATATAAGTATATATAAATATATAAGTATGTATATATAAGTATGTATATATAAATATGTATATATATTTATGTATATATGTATATATATGTATATCTATATATATATATGTATATATATGTATATATATGTATATATATAGATATATGTATGTATGTTTTATTGAAGAACTTTGATAAAAGTATCTAAGAATCCAATGGATTGCAAAACTACTAAGAAAAATTGATGGTGCCAATTATTGGATATTTGGTCTATGATAACCCTGATGCTCACTACTTACCCCTACACCTTGTTTCTCCATTTTCTATATTATCAACCGTCACAATCCCTCTTCACCCTTTTCCCACCAATAAGGCCCGTATTCTACATATCCTATCATACTAATAGCCCACCATACAGATAAAATCCTTTACATACATATCATAACGAAGTCCTAAAATCTCTCGACAGCCATATTCAGCATTGCTTCATCACACAAAGATAAAACTTCAACAATTTACCTACAAAAATTGAACATAAAAAGAGAAATTCGTTCATAGAGAGAAATGAGTTTAAATCTAAGAAGGATTGAAAACGGTCCGGGTTTTTAATTTGAATACAAGTGATTCAGTTTTGATCAATTGAGCTTTACTTTAAATTATTAGGCCTGCTTATGGGCCCATATAGCATCAAATTATATGTACCATCGTAATTAACATCAGCTCACGATTCCAAAGCGTACAAATAACAACAACACAAGATAGGTGCAAAGTTATTCACTGCTACGTTAAAAAATTATTTTAAAAGCTATTTTAACAAAATAAAACTTAATTAGCCGGATGAAAAACAAATTACATATTTCATCATGTATTATAAGGTACCAGAAGATCCTTTAAGGACTTCCAAATAAAGGCACTGCTCAAAGAAAGCTCTCTAAGAGCAACCAACGTGTAAAAATGAAAATAGTAATGCAGGCTTATTTTCAAAGGCAATAGTAAAATTGGCAACTTTAATTAATTGAAAATGCTCAATTTGATCTCGGACTTGTAATTAAATTTAGTCCCAACTCTTTTTATTTAATAAAAATTAGTTTCTAAAGCAAAAAAAAAAGTTGTTAACTGAAAGGGGTAGCCTAGAGAGCGAAGCATCCTGCCAACGTGGGTCTGAGGAAGGGTCGGACCAAAAAATTTAATAAAGATGGCTGGAAAATATTTTGGAGGCTTTGAGTGAAGGTAATGTTGTCTTTTTTTAATGATTCAAAATATGAGTATATGGCAGATTTTGATGCTGAAATTTTCTATTAACAATTTGTAAACTGTAATATTTATGACTTCAATAAATAATATTTAATGAGCACTTTTACTCCTTAAAAATATTTCCAAATAACAAAAATACTATTTGCTCATTGAAACAGAATAAAATGAAAGGAATGAGGTTATAAAACAAGCAAAAATATTGAAAATGACCATAAAAACAAATTTATCCAAACAACAAACCTAAAAATTGATAATTAAATTTTATAACATGAAATTTACTAACAAAATATAAAGTTATATTATAAACTATACCAAAATAATAATACCCTCACCTAAAACCTTAAGAAAACATTTTCACCCATAATTAATGAATTTCCTGCTTTTGATACTAAATTGGATAAATCAAAAGCCATCGGTCTAAAATTTACAAAATTATAAGTTCAGGCATTGAGTGAACGTATTGCTGTCTTTTTACATAATTCAAAATTAAAATACATGACAATTTTTTGTTTTTTTAAATTTTTTACTGACTTTTTTATTATTAATTTATTAAATATAATATTTGTGACTTCAATAAATAATATTGAATGAGTACTCATACTCCTTATAAATATAGGTTCTTCCATCTTAACAAAAATACTATTTTCCTCATTAAAATATAGAATAACAAAAAGAGGACATGAAGTCATAAAGTCAAGCAAAAAAATATTGAAAAGGACTGTAAAAATAAATTATTCAAGCAACATAACTTAAAAATTGATAATAAAAAATTTACAACATGAAATTTTAAGAAATATATATATTAATCATGTTGCAAATTATACCAATATAAAAACACCCTCACAAAATCACAAGAAAATATTTTTCATCCATAATTAGAGAATTTCCTGCTTTAGGGCGAAGTTGAAAAAAAATCAAAAGATTTTGGTTTAGAATTGACCAAATTACAAGTACAAGATCAAAACTAAACATTTGAAAAATTCGGGAAACCAAATTAAACTATTTAATCAATTTTTTTACTAAGTGCGTGGGGGTTTATATAATCTCCAGAGTTCATAAAGTATTTATTTTTTGACAGAAAAGACCAAAATTAATGTTTTACTTTGTCAACTGTCCAATAAAACTAACTATTAACTAGTTAGCATGGTTACTCATAAAGATTCTGTAAGAGCAAAATTATGCTAATAAATCACTGCAGCACAAGCAAATAAAGGCTAAATGCTGCTGAATTGCACTAAGATTGTCTCTAGCTTGCCGTGCAATGTGACAAAAAAGGCATCAAATTTAAAGAGTTTTAAAATTTTGTGGCGCTTCATAAATAACCAATTTTTCATTAGACACAAGCAACAAGCAAGAATTAAGTAGCTTGAAATAAGAAAATAATAGGAAAGCTTTCTTTGTTGATCATTTTGAGTTTATGTTAAAGCTAACAAACTTACGGGGCGCTGGGAGGCCAAATTTATGAAGTATTTATGTTAGCAAGTTATAAGTCTTCCAAACGGTGCATTTGCATCCAAACAATACTTTAAGAATTACCAAGAATTAGCAATGGCATATCAAAGAGTTTTTAGGATGTAATGATTTCAAGATTTACAATATCCTGGATCCCTGCATCCAAATAGCCCCTTACATTTCCAACAAAAAAAATGCACGAACTTTCATTTCCACAAAAAAATGATCATTTGGATTTGATGTTAGACAGCGCACTTACAATTTCAACAAAAAGGTAAAATTTTATTTAATGAATGAGAGAAAAAAACAATTTTCTTTGTAAGACAAGTTCGAGGCATGCATTAACAACCAAATTTAAAGATCCTACCTTGTATAAATCCAATGAACTATATGACCATGACCTGAGCATGCTGTAACCATCATGGTATAGTGCTGGAGCACTTTCTGATCTGTATAGCATTTTTTTCAATAAGAAATAAAAGGAATGTGAAAAGACAATAAAATCAAAAATATAAAAAAATAATTTCCACCACCATCAAAGGCTTGAACAAACATTCTACCAAAAAACAAAAGCATCATGGAATAATCGTTTAAAATAAACGCAAATCATAGCTAAGTTCCTTAACTTCTTAGTAACATTTAGGCCCCCAAAACTTGCAAAGATCAATTTTTTAAAGTACCTCAAATATTAAATATAAGCAGTTGCAAAGCCCCTTTTTTTAAGTACCTCAATTATTTAAAAAAAACTACTTCATATAGAGTTAAATTATTTAAAAGTTTATTTAAAAGTATTAGTAATAAAACTTTGACAATGAGTCAGATCATTACATGTCCAAGCATTATTTGATCGTTTAAGAATCCTAAGGTGATTCTATCAGTAAGCTTGCACTATAGATGATATGAGTTTTCATCATCATCATCATCATCACTAGCCTAATTTTAACTCTTATGGATTGATTTATAATTTATAATTTTCTATTTATTCCTACTATGTAATGCTTGAGATGGAAAGCCTATTTTTAACAAATCATTTTGAGCAACTTCAAATTCTTCAATCCAAATTTTTTATTTACCCGTCTAATTGAGACATGTATTACCATTAGATTTATTTGTCAAAGCCTTCTTTAGGCTATTTTGAAGGAGAAAGGAATGAAACTTAAAAGCATACAACAATATTAACAATCAGTGAACCCATTGTTAGATAATTTAATCTAAAGCAAATGATGAATAAATTTGTAAGGAAAGAAGTAGGAACATGAAACGCCCATGAGAGACGAAAATTATGGAAGCTTGGACTCCAATTATGTCTACTTATGATAGTTGAACATCAACCTCTATGAGCAATTCTTCATTGTAAATGAATCCTCCTCTATTGAAATCTTAAACTCAAGAAGTTCTTTTCTAGGCTGCAAAACACAAGTCCTAGAGATTGCAACTCTTCATTTATTTAATGATTAATTTCTACAATACATAAAAAACAAAAATCATAAATTTTGAGCAAAAATCAAATAAATAAAGAGCAGACAAAAGGGTGCATGATTTTGGCATAGAAAATAGAATATGAATCAACAATAGTGGAAATGTTTGAAAGCAATACTTTGAGTTTCCAAATTGTTTAGAGAAGTTTCCAAGCAAAGCTAGCTAAATTAAGTTGTCACAAGGCTAATAGTCAATACAAAATAGTGAGATATGAGAGAGAACGGACATGGATATGCATAATCAGTGGAAGGTTAAAGATGAGGTATCAAGTTAAAAAATAATGTGGATACCAATTTTGGTGTTTGCGATCAGAACATCTAAAATGGCTATTTGGGATAAGATAAAAAGTATAATTGCCAACCTCAGACTCAAGTTCACAATGATTGTTACAAGGCAAAGCATATGGCAAGGCAATATCATAGTCTTAAAATGCAACTCAAAAACTTGACAATACAAAGATTCACAAAGCTACATAATAAATGAATAAGCTTAGACATGTACTACACATGAAATCTAGATATGACAGAAAAATACTACAAATTAAAAAGAACAATAATGATAATGAGTGTGTGATGCACAATAACAGCACTTCCCAAATTCATATGATTCACCTTGGTGGATGAAAATTTTGGTACACTCGAAGTATGGATCAAGTTAGTGGGTGTTAACAAAATAAAAAAAAAAAACTTTCAGTGAAGAAAGATTCATCTCACAAGCAAAGTACCTTTGTACCCAACTATTTGATATACCCAAAATATGGCCATCCAGAATTATCAAGCGTTGAAAGTTAAACAATGAGTCAAAAAGTGTGTTGGTGAAGAAAATTAATCTACTAATGTTGCTAATAAAATGATGCTAAAACTACAAACAAAGATATCAATATTATCAAAAAATAAGGTCTTTCACATTTGATATTACAAAAAGTTCTGCATCAATAAAAGATCAACCTCACAAAATTTTCATCATTTTCCTTCCTAATTATTATATAAGATCTTGCTCATCAAGCATTTAATTTCCTTGAGGTTCAATGGGAAGCCTCTCAGCTCTTAGCTCTAATCGACACATTACCTCTCCAAGTACAGTGATTTGCTAATACCTGTCAGCCTTAGATTAATACTTATCAGGTGTGACAAGTAAATTTCCCCAAATTTAATTGTGAATATCAAGCCTGCTATATGTGAATTATATGTAAACTAGTTGAACCTATATGCTATAGGAAGATAAACTAGATAAATAGGATTACAAGTCTTGTCACAAGACAATATGAAAATAAATAGTGTAAATTGCCCTGATAGAGTTGTTATATGTGATTTCTCTAGTACAGCCAAAATCTCATTTGAATTCCTTAATTAATTCTTTCTCATTTTGTAACATAACCATGTTAAATTTCTCATTTTCACAAATGCTATATAGATACTAATAATGTTTTAGCTTTACAATTCTTGCATGCATGAATCATTGCTCACAAATGTCTTAGTTTTTTATGGTATTCTCTTATACATGAAGTGTTATATGTTTTAATTGCCCAACTTTATTTCTACAAGTTTGATTTACATCCCTATTTTTATATAATAAATCTATTTTTCTTAAAGTTAGTAGATAAAAAAGTGACTTTATCTTCAGATGATATAGACTACTATCATAAAAAACTATTGTATAATATGTGTTCAATCTTTGCACTTCAATTTTTTAAGTACTCTAATTTAAAGGAAGTGCTACTAATAAACACCTACAAGAGAACAAAAGTCCTCAAGTCTAAGAAAATAGAAAGGGCACACACATATATTGAAAAGCAACAGTCCTAAATCCTAAAATTACTCCTGGCACACACATACTAGAGAGAGCAATAATTCTCAATTTTTGAGACAACTACCGACAAACACAGCTAGGTTAACAATTGTTCTCAATCTTGACACTTGTGATTAGCACACACCTATAAAGAATGTGTATGTGCAAGTCTTCACTCACTAATCATGGATAATAAAAAAATTGATAGCATGGCAATGCACAATAAGATAAAAATAATGTCTGCATAACACATTGATAGATACTAGCATTCTATTAAGTTAGCTAATTTAAAATTTCTTATTTAATAAAAAACTTCAACATTATCAGTACTAGGTTCAATAATTTTTTAAAAACTCTCTCCGTAGCCTTTGGAAAGGATTAATTCCCACGCTAATAGACGCCATTCCAACGCCAACATGCACTTTATGCATAGGTAACCAACATCGAGTTCATACTTAAGTACTCCTTGAAAAATTAGCTGCTTTAATTAGAAACATAGTTGCCAAAGATTTAAATTTTTTAACATAAAATGAGGTATGTTTCCGAATCATGTTATCTTTGTCAATAGTGCAGCATTTGCTTGTGAGCTCAAATAGAACTGTAATAATTATAGCCTCTCTTGCCTTTGAAAGAAAGTATGATGCTGATTGTAACGACAATTCCACAAGTTAACTCTACACAAATAAAAAGCCTAGTCAAAGCAATTTTTTGAAATAAGATAATATAATATCTGCATTTAAATGTAACTGAGTTGATGATGTGTTGTTCCTATCAAACAAGAAGGGTAAAATTAAATATTTGTTACCATGAGGCATAACAAGTGCCATCAAATCAAGATGATCATTAAGATGCAAGTGTTGTTAATAATTTGGTGTTGCTCAAGATCCTAACAATACATGAGCCATCGAGTTCCTCAAGCTCAAAATGATCAATAAATAAAAAGATCAACAAAAACTAGAAATCCTAGAAGAGAGTTGTCCTTAAAATCCACATTTAACTTGCTATTAATTGGTAGACACCAACACTCACAACACCTACATCATGTTGGATCCTTTTTGTCTATGATGTGTAAGTCAAAAGATCCAGAAGATACCAACCATTTAAGGACTATCACATAGATTAATGGGAGAGTGTGAAGAGAATATTAGACAGCAACATGAGTTTGAATATGAATAAAAAGAAATAAACAAAAAAATTAACGTGAGATAAATTTTAACTTTTTCATTAATCGGGTGGGAAATAAAACAGTTTTTGTTAAGATGATATTTTGAAAAGATGGGATTCAAAAATAGAGAGGCCTGAAAAAGTTTCACTTCAGTCTAAAAATTGAATTCCTTAAGAAAATGGCTACCCATTAACAAGAAATATTTAGTCTAAAACTAGACACATATTTTGACTAAATTCCTATTTATAGAGACAACACAATATGGCATAAGAAAAAAAATATAGAAAATCAAAATAGTCATTGATGTGTCATATAAATATGAGAAACTAAAATGCAGCAAAGCTAAGCCAAGCTTGATGGAACATAGCTTACCAAGACATCTACTTCCCATTAACAATAAATATTTAGTTATCAACAACAATAGAAGTTTGGTCCTCTTGTTTGGGCAAGAGATTGAATACCACTAAGATTCAACGTTTAACAACTAATAGTTTTAACTCAATGTGCCGTCGCATAGGATGGCAATGAGATGTATCATTGTCAAAGAGGTTGGTAGTGTTGGTCACTTTCAAGTACAAAGTGTGTTCTTGTCTTTAGTACAAGTGCGAGGCATCTTTAGAAATGGCAAGTATGCTCTTGTTAATGTGTTCCTTCTATTGACAAATGGGTGACTAAGCCCAGTATTTTAAGAAACAATAATAAAACTCAATGGATGTTTGGTAACAAAGATTTAATGATATAGCACATCCTAAAATTCATGATTAAGTAAATCTTAAAAAAAAAGTTCAGTGTGCCAATTGATAAACTCTTAACCCTAGACTATAAAGGTAGGCAATTACATATCAAATGGGTTAGAACGTAGGTATCCAAAAAAGTCTTGAATGGCTTACCAAAGTGTATTTGTGGAGAGCTTAGTTAAATGCAAATTGGATACATAAAAATGCCCGTCCTAAGTCTTAAGCCTTTAGCTATGAAAACCTCTCAATAAGTGAACAATGATGTTGTGTGGTTGCAGTTTTTCATTTTTTTAGGATATAGCTAACTGACACAATTAGACATCCACAAATGTGTGTAATCATATGAAACTGTGCCCAAAATATATGAAATGGAGTAGTGTGCGTTCAAATATCAAATAATAGTCGAATTAGGTATTAATATAATTTGATTATAGTTTCTTAATATGTATATTAGAATTTAAATCAATTCAATTTAAATTTTAATTAATTTGATAATTAGTGCTAATATTAATAGTTAATGAATATAAAAAATTATTTACTTGCAAAAATAGCTTAAACGTGTTAATGATATTTCATATTATTTAATTTAACGACTAATATTTTATTCGGACTAAAAAATTTACTCATGTGAGAAATTGGGGCAGCTGGTGAGAATTTGAAGCTTTAAACTATATGAAAGAGATGCATGCGAGTAAAGATATTATCTTTTCTTCATCTATCTCTTGAATTTGGAAGGAATCTTTAAAAGAAAAATGCATATCACCAAATTTACTATTAACTGCATTCCCCGATCTTCGTTCAAGTAAAACCTACTAAAAAGAAACCCTAAAGTTAAATAGATGAAGCGCAGAGATAAGCAAGCATATACCGAGAAAGGGCAGTTTCGGACTGGGAAGCAGATGAAAACCTACTCTGCTCTACATGCAGCGCTCGCTCCGTCTGCCAAAAGCCCTTCTTCTTCAAATAAGCAAACAGGGCTTTTTCTATATCCTCGTCCTCCATCGCCCAGGCAGTGCTGAAGCAGAAGGTTGCATATAAATTCGCTTAATTTGGAACCGGTAAATTAAAGAATGGCAACGGAACTCTCAGATGCGTCCATGACGCCACTTCATGTATTCTGCTTCGCCGGAAAATCGAAAGTTAATTAAAAGTGGAAGGCCGTCGGAGACCTGAGAAACCGAGAGCAGGACCGGGGGCACCCAGTCCAGCCGACTCAGCTGAGTAGGGTTTAGCGCCAATCACAAAATTATATGAATTTACAAGATATCTAAAGAATATCTTTTTTTTATTATTAAGAGAGAAATTGCTATTTAGAAATGCTATTTAGATTTGTACTTAAAAAAATTTATACAATAAGATTTAAATATATTTCAATATAAATTTTAAAAATAATAATTATATCATTTTAATATAAATAAATAAATACTAATGAAATAAAATTCAAATTCAATTGAATGGCCATTTTTTGGTATCACGTCAATGAGTCTAAATATCATTTCTTATATAAAAAATAATATAAGTAGTGCAAAAAAACATATATTAAAAAAAGAAAAAAAACTTCCAAACAACTAGTCAAAAAAAATTATATATATATATATATATATATATATATATAACAATGCTACACTACCCCTCCAAAACCCCTTTTTTTCTCGATGATATGGCTACTGACGTGGCATAGCATGCCACATCATGCCACGTCGACATTAACCCTAAACTCCCCTCGCTTGACCTAATCTTCCGATCGCTCGTTCTTTTTTTAAGCTCCCCTCGCGACCTAATCTCATGATCACCACATCCTTTTCGCAAGCCGGCTCCTGATCTCCCGCGCCGCATTCTCTTCGATCAATCGGGACCTCCTCCATTGGCACCACCTGCACCATCTCTGACATCGAGCGCGAGGTCGTCGATAAGCACCTGGCCCTCCCCCATTCGCATTTACCCTAAAATCCCTAGCCGCCCCGATCTTCAGATAAGCTGCAACATCGAGCGCACCTCTCATCCCTTCATCCGCCGATCTATATTCCGCTGCTCTCTTCGTCCCTTGAGCGTGAATTCGTCGATAAGCAGCTCATCGCTCACGACAAGGAGCTCCGCGCTTTTCTCTCACATCGCTCCTCAATTGCTCGTCTTTTCTCTTATTCTGCTTCACAAACAGTATACCTTTTTCATTGAAAGCGTTGCGATTCTTGTAAGTATTATTGTTATTTTTTATTCATCAAGGTTACTATAGAACTATTTTTTCAGCTGTTTGCCAAGCCGTTTTTAAATTATCAATTGTCTTCACAAACTTTGATTATTTTCTAATGAAGTTATTAATGCCATCAAATTAATGGATGAAAATAGAGAAACATGAGAGTCATTTGAATGTATATAAATAATTAAATTTACTTGCATGAATATGAATTTGTTGCTAATGAAATTAAATAATTTGTAGTATGAATTGTTTAACATATAAGTTTGTGATTCTAACAAGAGGGGTTACATCCTCTCCATGCGTTTGCCTATCTATGGGGCCTTCTAGATTTTAGTTTGTTGAGAAAATTTTGACATTAAATCACATTGTAGCGCCCTGTCCTTTCGCCGTGCGCAAAAGACAAGTAGTAAATCAGATCGGCAACGGGGTGGTGCGCTACTCGGGACGATGAGAACAAGCAAAACTCATCTTCTCGAATAGGCTAGAAGACTGAGCCATACTGAAGGCTGCTCACTCAAACCTAAGAGTATGATCGATATTAGATTAATACGTATATTGGATTTAAATAAACAATTAAGGATCCAATATACGTGATCAATATATCAGCATTTTCAGTATACTGATCAGATCACAATACTAAGTATAATGGTATAACAGAGTGTGGAAGCTAAAAGCATATCATTCAGAATGCATTCACCACAAAACAGTATGTAAACATTCATCTTTAAAAAGAAAAGAAAATTATATCCAGAGTTATTACAAACTGATTTAACATATGAAAAGTAAAATCTACTAAAATAAAGCAAAAGTAAAAAGGAGACACACAGATCCTTTATGGCTCCATGTACTTGCAAAATACTAGAAATTCTTTTCAAAATTTTTTATTAATATTTAAATAATTTAGAACTTAGAATCAAAAACGGAGTCTACCATTAGATTCAGTAACTCCAAATTAACTAAGAGTGTTATTCTGGGAATTATTAAAAATCATTGATTTTCCCAGATATTTTCGATAACTCAGAAATTTTTGTCAAAAATAGGAATCCAATTTAAATCAAATAAAAATATAATAAAAATATCCATTTATAATACTTATTGAAAGGATCCTACTGCAAAAAATTTGAGTACATATGGGATCCTGGATTGTCCTGAATAAATTCATGAAGTATAAACTTCAAAGGCTAATAATATAAAAAATATAAATTGGAATTTGAAAATTTTTATATATCTAAGTCAAGCATCATATGAGGATACTATGTTTCAAGTTTCGTTAATTTTCGAGTTTCCAATTATCTTAATTAATTTTCCAAGTTTTTCACTTAAAAATCAATATAAAATAAATTACTTATCCAAATTCAATAATTTTTAAATGCGTGCGTTCGTCTCGTCGAGACGGTCGTTTCGATACTAAGATTGTAATTTTTGAAGCTTAAATGACTCCAGATCTTGGCTTAGAAATTCCAGCCATTCATTTTGATCCAACGGCTTATTTAAGATCCTAATTTTACTTATATAATCTTATCTCTTCAAAACCTAATTCCTCCTTATCTAATTCTCCTTCAGCTGAAAATTCCTTACGCAAGCCATTCGCTCGACCGACCGCCTCCTCCCGTTCGCAAACCCTCAGGCGCAACGCGTGGCTCCAAACCACTCTCTCTCTCGCGACAGCTGCACACCCCTCTCTTGCCCTTATCTTCTCATTCGAGGGGGAGATGGATTTCTGCGATAATAAGACGGGTCCTAGGCGAGACCTGAGGCGAAGTCGAGCTCCTCCATCTCCCCAAAACCTCTCCATTTCGCCGAGCACCTCTTCTAGCCGAGCCCCTTCTAGTTGAATCTCAAGGAACAAAGGTACTTCACACGATTTCTTACCCGATATAATTTATAAAATCATCTTGAAGGATTTATGGGATTCGTAAATAGCCTTTGAAATGGATCTTTTCTTTCCTTATAACTCATTCGTAATCACGATTGTTGTTTCAAGTACTTAAGTTACCACAAGTTTATTCATCGCTTCTGTGTTAATTAATAGATGCTTCTATATGAATGAATATATATGATATGCAGATGCATTCATCTCTAATTAAGGACCAAAAGACACATCATTCTAGAATAAGTAATAGAATATCATCATTCATTTTTTTTTTCTATTGCGATTATGTGAATAAATTATCTGTACGCTATGATCTGTATACATAAATTCAAGAAGTACGAACAGCTATAACTTAAAGAGTTAGTTTGTAGAGTTTCTTTTTATCAATAAGATTATTGCCAAATTCCTTAATCTTGCTTGACTCTTATTAAACTGAAATTTTACTTTATTCTTTTATGTAATAAAGAAGGTTTGGGTTTGATCATCAGGACAGTATAAGGCTGAAAGCGTTAAATATAATTTGAAAGCAAGCATATCAATTAAATGGTAATCATAATATCATAATTCAGTAAAATTTACTTTAAAGAGGGAGAATATTATATTTAAATCTACAATTACTATGCTAAGTGCTAAATATGAAAAGAAGGAGGTAGTATAGTTTTGAAATTTTAAATGCTGAATATTTGCATTTCATATTTTAATTATAGAATTGAATCACATAAACTTATTATGTAACTCTATCTTTTTAAGATTTGCCTAGTTCTATTTTATATCTTTAATGTTACCAAAGACCTTGTGATCAGACCAAAAGTCTTATAGTTTAGATTTGTCGCTTTATTCATGAATAAATCAATTAGTTTTAGATCTTGTTGGGATCTTTTCATATTTGTTTAGAAATGTATATATGATTAAGCAACTACTAAATAAAGTCGCATAACTTTTCCTTCACATGAATGAACTTATTAATAAGTAAATGGATTATCGTGGCATTGGGAATGATATGAAAGGTTCAATGCAGTTTATAATATGAATGCTTATATAGTTATTGTACAGCTGAATAAATTTTGTGCCTTATATTATGATGCAAGTTCTATTTAATAATGTTGTTAGCTATTTTTTTTATTACTTAATTTCAGTACATTCATGTAATGCTTGAGATAGTGGCTAGGTTATTTACAAAATATTGAGATAATGCATGATTTCTGTATTTCTAGATATGTTTATTAATTCTAAATATATGTCATTTCTCTACTTTGGTAAATGAGCGGAGTTTTGGTGAGAGTGTTTACTTGGTTCAAACTTCATAAATTATAATGATTAATGTACTAAAACTTATTGTGATTAGTTTAAAATGACCATTGGGCATGCATATTGTGGTTTATGGATTGAGAATGATCGATTTACATTTAGCTATTGATTTGCACTCTAGTTGTAACAAGTTAATTTATGTCAGTTGCCTAACACAAGAATACAGTTGAACTGATGAGTTGATGATGGGCTATTTGAACCTTGTAGTTGAAATTATGAATCCTGCAGTAATATTAGAATATTAACATTTTTCTTATAAGACTCTTCTTACATTATTGTAATTCAAATATCACATTTTTATTACTTCATAAATGTATGTTGAATGTTGGATTTTTTACTACAGAGTTATTAGGTGGGGTGCTGATTACTGAAATTTTGGATTTACTTAGGAGTAAATGCTGAACGTTGAGTTAAATTTCTGCTGATTTTATTTTCTTAAAAACGATATTCTTAATATCTTAACATATTTCTTTTCTTATATACTGAATCTTGAGGCTCGAAATGTTAATTTCTTTGTATCCTGACTACTATGAGGTTCTAATACGTATTAGAACAACAATAGCATGGATTACGTTCATGTTCACACATGTTTAAGCAGGATTGCATGCTTGCATTAGAACTTAAAATGCGTAACAGTAAGCAGTTGAATTGATTACTGTTGTTCTGAACTCTATTTTTAGAACTGGAATTAAACTCTATTTTTAGAATTGGAATTAAACTCTATTTTTAGAACTGGAATTAAACTCTATTTTTAGAATTAGAATTAAACTCTATTTTTAGAACTGGAATTAAACTCTATTTTTAGAACTGTAAATGAGCAGTCCTGTAAAAAGGACTGAACTCTATATTTAGAATTGGAGATTGATTGTGAAAATGGAAAATTTGAACAAAAATAAAGGAGACTCTGCCGAAATTTTTGAAAATTTTAGAACTTAGAAAATTTATAGGAAATATAGATGTTTTCTCATAATTCTAAAAATTTCATATAAATTGTCTTTTTATTTGAAAATATTAGTTATAAAAATAATTAATTAGATAAATCCAAATATCAAATATCATAAAAATCTATTATTACAAATCATGAAGCATTAAATTAATAACTTAAACTACTTTTGGCAGATCAAACAAATTAAATTGGTTGATTTTATCAAAATAATCAGGTACGCAAATTTACTTATAAGTCTTATTTCAGTATTCTTATTTGAGCTATTTTCCCATTTGAGTATTATTTGCACTGCTTACCGTATTTTAATCTGCAAAAGAATTATATCAAAAAGCATATAATAAAAAGAATTTATATATATTTTTGTGGTGTTTGTCTTTGGAGGGTGGAATGCAAAACTGGAATCTGTACAGATTGGGCTAGCTAGCAAGCCCCTGGGAGTTATATGGAGGGATTTAGCCTCTTGTAGGAAGTAGGCAAATCCAGAGGAAAGACACACCATCAGTTCCTAATTTGAGTAAGCTACCGATGGGTGGCGAGATAAGCTTCCTACAGATTTATGCTTATGGGTTTACCCATTTGGGCTTAGGGGTCTCCGGACTCGACTTATTGTTACAAATTGATTTTGATAGAATTTATTTCATATATGTTGATTTTCACAGTTAATTTGCAGGGTAGAATTTGAATTTGGCAATTGCTTTACTTTACATACAGAATTTCAGTCATTTTCATATTTGATTCATACCTATTATAGGATGCTAGATTTATTCTTATAAGAACAATTTGCATACTCCTACCTGACTGGTAAACTAAAATTTTTTTTCAGGTTTTGATAATTAATTTAGAAGGTCTGCCAAATTAAAAGAGGAAGAATTTAAAGAAGCAGAAGAATGTAGATATTTTATTTCTTATTTTGTAAAAATTCAAATTGTTGTAAATTTTCATATATATTTTGGCTCTATGTATAAAAGGACTGTGAATTATTATTTTATTTTATTATGTCTTTTTTGAATCATAAAGATGTATATATTTTCAAATGAGATGAATTGTTCTTTAAAGACTCTCGAACTTCGATTCCCCGGTCGCCACAGTACTCCTCTTGGATCTCCTGCAAGTCCTCCTGTCCTATCTCCACCAGCTACTCGGGAGCTAGCAAATTGCCGGATCCCAAAATTATCCCGTGTTAGACAAGAAGTCTAGCACATCGTAACTAACTATGCAATACTATAATAACATGCAGTAAATCGTAAAGTAAAGAAACTGAAGGAGCGCTAAAAGAGTGCTAAATAACTGAAACGGTGAAAATTGAGTAAAGCATAAACTGCATCAAAACTAAGTACTGAGAGTAGAGGCAAATATCCAATGCTCAGAAATTGATGTGAAAAGAATGTCAAATGCTGTACTATATGTCACTAGAAGGATGCACCCAAATATGCCACAGTATGGTGTGCCACGGATATATAACAGAACTATCACTGAAATGTTCTGAGTAGTATGGTCCAATGTACACATACACCTAGTTGGAAAGACAGTACGGTGACGCAGATGCACCCTGAACTTCCCAGACTGTGTATATAATATTATGTAACCCATAATTTATCACTGATACTCATGTGTCATCATTGAAATGATGTTTCAAGTTCATGCTCATGCTTATGCCCATGCTTCTATTTTATAAGAGTAAAATCCAAAAAATCTATGAAAACTTGGAATGCAGATAATGAATTTTAAGTCTCCACTATGCAGAATCCTGCTAAAAGAATTATGACTCCTAGTTTCTATAGCAATAATTGGTTAAAGTTGTAGATTTACTTAAGGATCATTACATGGGATGATCGTATACACATATTCAGCATGTTTGCGAGAAAAGTGACTCTCATCACTTACTCACAATCACACTCAGTGTCTTAAAGGAGGTGAATCTCATTGCTTAGTTTGTTTGAGCCACACCTATTGAAGCGGTCTTCGCTAGGAGGCATTGCGCCGTTAGCAATTTGTATTTCAATCAAACTAAGAAATGATTACCCGTTCAATACACTCTTAGGTTTGAATGATTTATTCTAATGGGACTGTATTCGTCTAATCTCGTAGGATAGAACATGCTCATATGTCCCCATTAGAGTGAATCAACCAATCCTGAATATTATTGAAGAACTAGTAATTTGGGTATACTATACTACACCGTCCGATAATCGGGATTCAAACAAGTTTACTTAATAAATCAAGGAATGATCAAGACTATAAAGGCCTATACTAAATAAGTAAGTCCTATATAAGGTTTCACTAAAATGTGATCAAGGATCACTCAACATGGATTATACCATAAGGAGAAGTATCATTCTAAGGTCTTAAGTGGTTTCTACCACGAGAGATTAAGATCAATTTTAAGGTTAAGAGATCATCTAAACTTCTATCTCAATGAGTCATACAAGTTCTCCTACCTCAAAGTATATGTAATTTAGTTCTTCTAAATATTCCAAGGCGATCTTATTAAGAGATGCTTAAGATCTCCCATTATAAATTCTAATATCAGCATTTTAGGTTCTATTTCATAGTTAGGTTTAGAATGATCAGATCAGATGATTAAGTCATTTGATCACAACTTAATCTAAGATTATAGGATTTAAATCAAGAATGTTATTAAAGTTTTAGATCACTTGTTCAATCAATATGATTTTATTAATCTTCTTATGCTAATGGTCTTATTTAGGAGAAAATCCAGGATCTAAAGATTTGATTCAGATTAAGCAATCATATGGTTTTATTAATAACCTTATCATGTCTAATTCAAATATTTAAGGTCAATATAAAATCAGATGTATTATTAGAAAATGTCAAGTTAATTGTCTTATAATCAAATCACTTTAATTAAGGTTTTTAAGGATTTAGACCTTAATTAAGTAGATTAGGGTTTGACCCCTATTCTTATTTAACTAAGATCATATGTTTGATTAATGATCAATATCAAATCAATGAGTTAAGAGTGTGTTATTGGTGACAATCTTAGACCTAGATCAAGTCTTAATAGCTTGATCAAAGTCTTAAGACTTCTTAAGTTTAATTAAGGAGGTTAAGATCTCTAATTTTTTGTTCATTCAAGTTATGTATTATGAATCAATATGTATGGTTTCTAATATATTTAACCTACTGTTATGAAACATAATAATAGAAAAGTTCATAAAAACAGCAAGTGATTGGTGCTAATCAAATCCTAAATCTATTCAAATGGATTAGCACTTAATTACAAATCTAGCCATCAAAATTATTTGCAATTTTGCACACATGTCCTACTTAATAATACAATTAATCAGAGCCTAAATTTGTTAAGATCCAATATGTATAAACCCTAATTTTCACTAATTATGATTTAACAAGATTAGGGCATAATTTAAAATATAGAACTCAAGAAAATAATTAACTTAGCACAAGTATTCTACTCATTATAAGTAAACTAATGGCACCCTAAATATGTAATTTGGTTAAGTATAATTACTAAATCACACTAATTAAATTATGTTGTAATTAGGAAATAATGGAAAATCTAACCATCATATGTTAAATTTTATTTTATATTTAGATCCCTGATAATTTTTTGATCATTTTCATATATAGGGTTTTGACCAGTTGATTAAAAGTTATTTAAATAATACATTTTGTATTTTTCTAATTTAATTAAGCTATTTTTCTTACAGAAAATAATTAGATTAGGTTTTATTTTTAATTTAAAATGGGCTCTGACCCGTTTACAAAATGCGCGGGTTGGCCTTGACCCGATGGCCCGGCACTGTCGCACAGCGCAGGTCACGGGTCGACCCAACCCGTACTATGCTTCGTCTCCCTCCCGGCGCCATCCAGAGAACCAGCCGATTATGGTAACCCTAATCGGCTAAATTCTCCTCTCCCCGACCACCTCACCGCCTCTAATAGATCGAGGTTCCATCAGCATAATAAGACGCACTGATGGAACCCAAAACCCCTATCCAAGAGTGACTGGAGCTCCTGGGAGCTACTAGGCCGAAATCCTCCCTCGGACAGTAAGGTAGAGGAGCAATTCTCCTCACTGAGGGCTTGACATGCTCGGGGAGCGTTGGCTACACCTTCAGGGCGACAAGGCTCACCCGAGCCCCAATCTGGCGTGACCGAAGGCCATTGGACATGTGGGTCCTTGCTCGGGTGCCCGATTGCTCAGACGACGCAGGCCGATCGATCAATACGATCGATCGGGCTGACCCAAAGCCACTAAGCATATGCGTTACAATCGCCTAGACTAAGAGTGAAAACAAATGGCATTGAAAGGGAGGAGCCGAGCTTATTGACTCGGTCCATGGCAGAAGGGGTACCTGGATAGCTGAAATGATGAAGTCGACTAGCCGGGGAAGGCAGAGGTTGATCTAAGAACTGGGGCTATTGCAGACAAGCTCCTTAGGTCCAGACGAAGCTATAGGGGGCTTGAACACCAAGCCTGACCCTCAGACTAGAGCGCTGCTTGGAGTTGGATCGCCGACGGGTTGCAGTGAGAATCCAAGGGAGACAGAGGCAATTGAACTCAAGTGGAGGTCCAGACTCAGCAAAGGAGACCTTGGAGGAGTTCCTTGGCTATTTATAGCCAGGAAAAGGAGGGGAGGAGCTCGGGCAGCCCCTTAGAATGGCCCGAGGACTGAAGGAATTGGGTCCTGGTTAGGCAAGGGCAGACCCGAAAGATTGAGGTGCCATGCCGTTGGGGATTTGAGTGGTAGTGGGGAGTAGGAAGAATCCCCGTACTGCCACACTAGCACTGACAGCAGGAGCTGTTGGGGCCCTTCGGGAAAATTAGGGACGACGATCCACAGTGAAAGGTAGCCCCGGAGTCGTCTGATCAAGTGTTAGTTAGAAGTGGACGGTCTAATCTTAGCCCTGTCAACGAACGAACGCGGAAGGGATCGCGACCGTTAGATCCTGGGAAAAGATCTGACGGTAGATCGGCTATACTTGGACGCAGAATTGGGACTGCTAGATCAAAGCGCCAAGATTCATGCGGTGCCATCCATGCACCACTATTGCTGAACCGCGGTCGGGGTCCCGCAGCGGATCCCCCGCGGTCCCGACAACGGATCCCGACCGTTGGAAGGTATATTTGTAATTTAGATTTGTTAGGAGCCATAAATTGCAATTAATCAATTTTAATTAAATGTGAATTATGGTCTAAATGATTTTCAAATTACACCAAACTTTCACCTTTAGCTAATTTGGGGGTGAAAATTCAAAAATGCAATCAGAATTTAACTTTGAGATCAAAATATTTTGGGCCTAGACTAGGGCATCTAGAATGATCAAGTTATCATTTTGAACTTAGAGAAGTTCTATGGACTTTAAATTTTCAGGATAGGATTCAATTGATGTTCTAAAAGAAATGGGATTAAAATAAATGACTATTTAGACTATAAATAATTAGGGTAACAACCTAGGATTGTTACACACATAGTGCATTGATTTAAGATGCACTAGTAAGTGAATATGTAATATTGTGAGAATTTTATTGAATATGTAAATCACATAGTTGGCATATTTGATCTCAAAACAACAACTTGTTGTTTTGCATAAACAGAAGCATCATTGTTGTTAGAGAGAGTGTGCTGAGGTGTGACATGGCTTGCAGCTTGCACATACTTAAGTACAGTGATTTGATTTATAATAAATGTATATGATATGTGCTTGTTAGGACTTGGGAGTCAAATAAGGTTGCATCTTTACATCCAGCAATACTTATGTGTGTGTTACATCCATCAATACAAAATTTTCTAGTATAATATTTGCTAGCAATCTGTGTTTTGCATTTAATAGTTGGGAAGCATTTTGCATATGTTTGGATTTTCAAGTTTATTTTATTCTTATTGGCTTAATGTTTTGATTCATCTGTAAAACTGTTTCAAAATTCTTATTTCTATCTTACTACACTAGATTGCTACTATAATTAATTGATACTATAATCTTATTGTTATTATACTCTGACACATTTGTTTGCTAGACACGTTGGAGTTCTTTTTGACGGTGCGTTACTCATGTTTCGGAGATTTGTTATGTGTAAAATTGACATTAAGCTCCTTAAAATTCGGTTTAGGACATTTTCCCCTTATCACTTAAATCTAATTTTTTCTTTACACAATTAAAAATTATATTTACAAAACAATTAGTCTTACTTATCTATTTTATTAACGCAATTTAAGGCACAAAGCTACTTAGACTTTTATGTATATTGAAAACCATGTATAAATACGGCACCAAACTACTTAGATTTTATGTATTTAAGTGACTTTAATATATTGACATGTTTTTTAAAAATCTGAATCCTAGCTTTCTAGTTTTTGAGTTTTTTATTTATTTTTGCTTTCATATGTAATTTGAGTCTTTGAGCCTTTTTTTTTTCTTTGTAAGTATTTTTGCTTTCATATGCAATCAGTCTTTTATATACTTATATGTTATTTTAAAATTATATTTAGTATGCTTACTCTGTCTAATTTTTATCTTAGTTTGAAAATATATCATATGGATGCTACAAACATCACACCCCATTTCATTAATAATGTTAGCAATTTTGGAGAACGAACGTTGCCAATGATAATTAAATTGGAGTTGGAATGTTGCCCACAATCAGAAGAAGAAATACTAATAGATAACAACTCAAGTTAATTATTATGCTGAAACAAAATATTATATGATTACATTGCTATAGCATTGAATAGTGTTAATTCTATTAATGCATGCTTAGAGATTTTAAGCAATTATGTGAATGAAAGTGACCTTGTATTTGAAACTGATGAAATTTTTCTTAAAATCCCTGAGATTGGAATGAGCTTTAGCTCTCTTGAAGAAGCATTTAAATTTTATAAAACTTATGGGTACTACAGTAGTTTTGGCGTTAGAAAGCATTCAAATCATAATTTTTATGGGCAAAAAACTCGTTCTGTGTTACTTGTTGTAAAAGGGGAAGCCACATATAACAACAAAAAAAACAAAATTACACAAAAAATTGATATTAAGAACAGCTGCAAGGCAAAATTTGTTATTGTAGACCGTTGTTTAAACTCTAATTAGATAGTTGATGATATTTTCTTGGAGCATAATCTTGATTTGGAGCCTCAAATGGTCCAATTTATGCGATGCTATCGTGAGCTACATTTGACTGTCCAAAGGCAGTTGATAGTTAATGATAAGACTGGAGTTCCACTAAATAAATCTATTCATGCAATGTTTACACAAGGCGGGAGATGTGGTGCCCCGCTCCCGCCGTGGTCCTGTTAACTCTTAAGTTAACATGATTATGGCGTGACGGACACCAAATGGCAAGGTCCTTGCTTATGAATAGGTTAGTGACTAATACTAACCCATTATAATCAAAGACTTTATCATTTACTCAAAGAAGTCATTACTAAATGTAAATACAAGCAGAACAAGTTTTAGTGATGACTGGAGTTCTGCTTGTATTTACGAATACCATCCTAGCCGGTCTTAGGCCTAGGCTTGATTAGACTTACTTTAGACAGACAAATACCAACCTAGTTGGTCATAGGTCTAGGCTTGGCCTGTACTAAAGTATGAGTACAAAAATAGGCATACTAATTAGCTACATTTTAATAACCATATGTTCAACTCAATAATGATGATGGCATATGCAAATGCTATTATGCAAAATAAGATTGACATGAAACACTTTTAAAATGTCTTATGCCTAATACATGTGAACAAGGTATAAAGCTAAAAATAAGATAAGCAAAGCATCAAATGTCAAAGTGAGCAAGAGACTCTACTAGGACACAAGTGATATCCATTTGTTATCTAATTTAATCATTCTATCTATTCTAAGTTACACAAGTTCAGGATCTCAAAGTTCTACTATCAAGTGTAATTCAGATTCATGACCTTATAAGTTGAAAATAATTAGAACTAGCTAGGTCCTAATTATTAATAAATCGATGTCGACTATATAAGTTAAATAATAAATTAATCGACCTATATTGATAATTTTAAGAATCCCAAGCTATCTTGATTAGCCAAATCAAGATTAAAGAATTAAGGATTGTACTTCAAATAATGAGGCTTAATTATTTAATCCAAAGGTATATCTAAAGGTATAATGTTTATAACCCATATCTCACTGATTAAGTTAAGGCAAATCCTAATGATTAATAAACTAATTAGGATAGATCTCTATTCTTAGATTTAATATTTAGAGATCAAATAATCATTAATAAATTAGGAAAATCTATAAACTAGTAAACTCAAGACTTCACCTATTGAGTAACCCAATTTACTTAATAGATGAACTATAACTTAAGATCTATTCCTAATCATAGGAATTTAGGCTCTTAATTACTAAGAGTATCTCTCAGATACTCTTCCTAACTAATGTTATTAAGACTTATGGAAAAATTTAAGAAGGCTAAAGGAGTAAGAGGGAACTCAAATTTACTTAAGGATTTTCTTAAGGACTTAAGATGAAATTTTGATCAGAATCAAATTAAGACTTGAATTCACATAATTTATGATTCAAAATACTATTCTTACTGTTTATATTATTTAGAATATGATTCTAGGGCTTTAAATTGCTAAACCTTAATTTTTGGGCAAAATAGCAATTTTGCCCCTACATAAGGGTCTAAAGATCAAATTTTGATCTAGGGCTCCAAATCTAAATTTTTTGGTGGCAAAGTGTTTCTTACTGTTTAATATAAGATTAGATAGCAATTACACAAATTTTGGGTAATTATTAAGCCTCGTGAGATTAAATTAATGAATTTGACTCATAGGGGCATTTTGGTAATTTGACTTAATGAAATATAAATTTTCTATTAGTTTATTGTTACTTACTATCTAAAGTTTCCATGAAACCTAAAATTATTAAATTCTGATAAGTATTGGTTAAGTTATAGCCAATACAAGCTTAGGGGTAAAAGGGTAATTTAGGGTTTATTAATTAAGGGTAAAAATCCTTACTTTGTCATGATATCCAAATTAAGCAAAATTAGTGGCTATTGATCACAAATGATCCAATGATCATAATGACTAGTGGTAGACTCAATTTGGACTCTAATTGGCTAAGTTATGGCCTAATTAGGGTTTAGGGTGATTAGTGAGTGATTAGTGAAATTAATCACCAAATCACTAAACCAACCACACCACTAGGTTTTAATATATTCTAGGAGTTATCTGAAATTTAAATAACTCAAATTGGATCATTAATTTTACTAATTTTTACTAATCAAGTTTTAGGGTGATTAGGGTTGATTAAGAAATCTAACCGTTGGATCTTAAATATTTTTACAGTTTATTATTAATTAGGTTTTCTTGATCAAAATTGATATATGGATCATCTAATTTGGAGTTCAATTGACCAACTTATGGTCAATTGAAGATTTAGGGTTAATTAACTTAATTAAGGTTAGGTTCTAAATGTTATTAAGCTCAAACTAATCCAAACAACAAAATAAATACTACTAGATTAATCCTTAGGATTTTCTGATCACTTTAAGACCCATATTTGATATATTTGGAGAAGTGTGTGTAAGGTTGTGACTAAGTGAAGTTTTGTGATATTTTGGATTCAATTTAGGAATCCTAAATGTCACAATGTCAAATATAGCTTTAAATGGAAATCTGATAATTTCATATTATTCCTCTAATTTTACTGATCAAAATGGTATATTAATTTGCTGTATTTGGCTGGGTGGATCCAAAGTTATGGATGATTGGATATTTGTGATTTATTTGCTTTAATTAAATTTAACATTTTAATATTTATCCCTAATTACATGGCTTTAAAACGTCATGTGGATCCCACAAAAGACCGTCGCGTGAAAAATAGAGGAGGGAGGGCCCGTGACCCAACTCTCCCAGCGCCACGGGTCGAGACACGCAAGACCCGACTCGGCTCTGCTCGAGGGAGCTACCTCTTTCGCGCCGATTAGGGCATCACAGAAGACGATGATCGCATCTTCGACTGGAACAAAATGCATGGTTTCTAGATTTGCAAGTCGAGACCTAACTGACAAGCTTAAGATTCTTGTTGCAGGTAGATTTGGATTGCTAACAGCATGATGCCCTAACTGCTAAGCTAAGGAATCCATTTAGCCGATACTTGAATGCATTCTTAACTATGTTTTGAACTCAGTGGATTTTAATTATAAAGCATACAATATTATGATTGAATGCAGAAATGCTATTAGGAACTATGCTATGGAATTGAAATAGGCATAAATAGAGAAAGTGCAAAAGTAGAGAAAAATCAAGTACCTGCTAGCTTTGCGATAGGGTTTTAGGAAGATTTGAAACCAGAAGATTGGTGAGACGCCTCTTGCAAGAGAATACACTTGCGTCACCAAAGAGAGGAATTAGACAGCTAGCTATAGATCAATCGACAGAGCAGGCGACAACCTCAACGCCCCTCGATTAAATTGCCAATAACAAGGGTTGTCCTCCTTTTGAAATTATGATGATTGAATTGGAGTTAGACTGAGGTTGGGAGAGCTTCAAAGTGGCATTGGGGCATCTGGCAGGCAAGAGGTGCCGCGTGCGACCCTCGAGCGCCACGCGCAGCAATGGGAGGAAGACGATGCGAGGACCGTTCGATCCAACTGATCGAACGGTCCAAATCCATCCGCATGATCTAACAACGAGGTGGACGGCGTAAATGGATTGCAAATGGCATGGTTAAGTAACTATCGACACCCATTAAATAAATATTTAAATACTATTATTATTCAATCATCTAATAATGCTATTAATTAAATCAATTATTTAAGCGCATTCCAAAAAATTTCTAATAAATCACCCCTAGCTAATTGAGGAGTGAGGAACACAACGGTGTGATCTAATTTTTGTTTCAATGAGTATTTAATTATTTGATTATTCAGGGTATTTAAATATTAATAAAATATTTGACAAAAATCCAACAACTTCCAGATGTATCCAAAACTTCACCTCTAGCTAATTTTGGGGTGATGAACGCAATGACAAAGTCGAATTTTCAATATGAGGTCTAAATAAACAGTTAAATTCTAGACTTTTGGGATTTTCCAAAAATCCAGATTTGATCAAGTTGATTCATGATTTGACCTAGATTTTAAAGATGAGTTCTAAATGACTTATTTAGTGAACTAAAACTATAATTAAGACTTAGATTAGTCTTAATTGACTTAAGTAACAACCTGTGTTGTTATAGGGGATTTGATAATTGTTTGTTTACTGAAAAGGATTGCATAAATTTTATGACAAAGCATAGAGCATTGGATTTAGTTGATAGGGATGCAGTTGCTTTAGTTAAATATTTTGAAAGATTGCAAAATGAGGACTCAAAATTTTCTATAGTTTTGATGTGACAGATGATAATCGACTGAAGAATGTTTTTTAGGCTGATTCGCGGTGCCAAATGGCATATGATCATTTTGGCGATATTGCAACGTTTGATACCATGTATCTCAAAAATCGGTATACCATGCCCTTTGCACCATTTGTAGGTGTGAATCATCAAGAAAACTTTATTCTTTTCGGTTGTGCATTATTATGTGATGAAAGAAGTGAAACATTTTCATGGTTATTTAAGCGACTGTTAGCTTGCATGCATGGTAAACATCCAAACGAAATAATAACTGATCAATGCCGAGCAATAGAATCTGTAATTTTGGAGGTGTTTCCATCTACAAAGCATTATCTTTGTTTGTGGCATACCATGCAGAAATTGCCAGAAAAATTAGGCGGTAGACTATATAAATAATCATTAATCTCTGAGTTTTCATCTATTATTTATGACTCTTTGTTTGTGGATGAGTTTGAACATGGTTGGTTGACGGTGATGGTTAAATACCAGCTTATTGAAAATAATTGGTTCACGTCTCCTTATGAGAAAAGGGTGAACTAGGTGCCCAAATTCCTGAAAGATTTCTTCTGGGCTGGAATGTTGACTACACAACGAAATGAAGGCGTAAATGCTTTCTTTGATGGGTACATGAATTCGAAGACGACTCTACGTTTATTTGTTGAGCAATAAGAAAATGCTCTTAGAGATAAGTTGGAAAAGCAAGCTCAAGTTGATTTTAAATCATATAATTCCCAATCACAACTTATCTCAAATTTAGTTTATGAAGAACGATTGTATAAAATATATACTTTAAATATATTTTACAAATTTCAGGATGAATTAAGGAAATTGATGAACTATATTATCTCAAATTCACATCTTAATGGTCATTTAAAATATATATGATAACTCTGTGGGATTGAATGAGAAGACTTGATTTTAGAGTTATTTATAATCTCATCGAAGATAATATGTGGTGCATTTGTCACTCATTTCATTTTAGCAGGATTGTTTGTTCACACATACTGTGTGTTTTGCGTCAAGAAGGGAATGCCAGAATTCCTGACAAATTAGTAAGCTCATGATGGAGAAAGGATAATAAATAATTTGCTCAAGTATTAGATTCTTCAACTCACACAACCAACATCAAAAGAAGATCGGACGACTATTATGTTGAAAGCATACGACTGTCAATGAGATTATTGATATTGGGGGAGTAAATGATGAGGCTCGTGCATATACATTAACTACCTTACAGGATGTGGCGGCCGCCCCTTAATCATCTAAGATTAAGTGGTGGTCGTCATCGGGCAATTCTTCATTTAGTATTAGATTATGAATAAATATTCCTAATCCACTGATAAGGGAAGAAAATGCCCCAAGTATAAGCAAATGGAGTAATCACTAAATGAGCATACTAAAATATCAGAGTACAGAAGATAGTCAAATAATAACATCCATACATCCATGATAAATAATGAACTATACAGCTCATAAAAAATAAGCAGGAAAGGAAATACAGATTACAACTTATATTATTACAAATCATTTAAAAGTTTAATAACATAAAAGAAAGATACTCAGTCCCCACAACAAAAAATATATAAACTAGAGATCTGCACCGGCACACTTCTCCTCCTAAACAAGCTCTTCAGAAGGTCCCACCTCAAATAACTCGGAGTCTGCCATTGTCGGTATCACAATGACAGGGCCCAAGCCAAAAGAAAAGAAAATCTGATTAGAGAAAATGTCTAAGTACATTTTAGGCTAAATATTTTATGAATTAAATAATATCACAAATTATCTAAGCAATTTAGGAGCGGTAAAGCAACAAAGGAAGTGGTAGAAATTATAATTAACTAATTATAACTTAAACAAAGTGTGAGATAAGCACATACCCCAACTCAAGCTACAGAAAATATTAAGCAACATAATAATGAAAAACTACTAAGTGCAAGAAATATTTTAAGTAATATGATCAATTCTATATATGCTGGTTTGTAATACAAAATGAAAATACTGAATTGAAATAAAAGACTAACATCCTACATACTTTCATATGTAAACAAAACTACTGAATATACATCAATTTATAGGAAAAACTATAAATACTAAAATACTGTAAAATAAATAAAAGTGTTGTATGAAGAAATAAGCTGAAAAAATAAAGTGAAAATTACTATCTCATGTAGGTGTATTCTTACTTAGTCCTACTAAAAAGTAAAATACAACTTAATTCCTTCTGATCATCTAGGAGAAATATCTCAAATAAATACCACAATCTAGGAGAAATATTCTAGATAAATATCATATTCTAGGAGAAATATTCTAGATAAAATATCACCATAAATATGCCATCATAATATAAAGGCAGACTAAGTAAGACATTCCACAAAATTTAAATAAAATTCATTGATTTAATTGTCTATTTTACTTATGAATATACTTTATGAATATATCAAATTTAACATAGAATATCCATCAAATATACTATGTTCCATCAATATGTTAAAAATATAAATGTCCAAAATAAGGAAGCAAAGTATTCAAATATAAGTGTAATTAGCACTAAATAAATTCTGTGATATCACTTATTTTCTAATTAATTTATTCTAACTAATATGAACTTATACAAGTTTAGTGTGGCACCCCACCCCTTAATCCACAAGATTAAGCTAAGGGGTGGTGTGTCACTCTAGCTAACCCTTCACTTATTATTGGATTAGGATGAAATCCACAATCCACCTAATAAGAGAAAGAGTAAGCATAAAATCAAACATTCAGTCACTTTAATAAAAATTCATCACAGAGCACGGAAGCCATTTACAATAGAAAACATCCAAACATCACAACATAAATATAAAGAAATACATCTCAGAATATAAGCATAAAATCCAAATACACAGTCACGAGTACCTGTATTATTACATAATTTAATGTTTAATCAAAACATGAGATAAAATACACTCATACTCACAGGAAAAGTAAATGACTAGATGTCCTCGGGTGCAAGTTGTTGCTCCTCCTCCAAATAAAGCTCCTCTTCAGGTACTGCAACCTCGGCCTGCTCTAAACCTGACATTGTCAGTTTCACAATGTAAGGCCCCAGCCAAAAAAAGAAAAAATCTTGTGTTAGACAATTGTCTAAGTACATTTTAAGTTGATAATTATATATATGTTTTGTAATATCACCATTTACATTCTCTAAGCAACAGCTATATATAAGGGAGCAACAAGCCATACAATAAGGAAGGAAAAAGTTATAAATAATCATTTATAACTTAAGCAAAAAGAGAGGCTAAGACATATCTCAAATGCAAGCTAAACAAGGTAAGATATATGAATATAAATAATCAAATAAGTACTGTAAGAGAAATACTACATCCTAAATGTGCTGGTGATCAAAAGAAATATACCAATTATAATAAAATAACTCAGTAATGATATATATAAATAGCAACAAAGTTCTAATATCCTAAAATATATAAGCAGTACAAAGAAATAGCTGACTAAATAAAAATGCTGAAAAGTAAACAAAACATCAAACTACATATGTATAAATATATGTTTACAATCTGCCATACATAAAAGAGCTAATCTAGCCCACCAGAAAAGCCAAAGGATCTTAGCACCAGTATGGCTAAGGCACCAACAGTATAATCAAAAGATCTTAGCACAAGTACGGCTAAAGCACCAACAGTGTACCCCTAGTGACATAAGGAGACTAGGCAATAGGCACACAACAAAAAAAAGTCCTTCCCCTAGTGTCATAAGATGACTAGTCAATCAGGACACAACTAAACAAAGTCCTTCCCCTAGTGTCATAAGATGACTAAGCAATCAGGACGCAACTGAGTGGCAGCTCAAACATATATAACTATTATCTTTTCATTAATCACTTTAATATTTTTATAAGAAATCTAAGGAGTCTCCATATTTTCCTAATATTTTATTTATGCATCAAATATCTTATATGATATGCTTAAGGAAATATGACACAAAAATCAAGGAATGCATAATAATAATCATCAAATAGAAGCAAGGGACTCTACTAAATATGGTGATATTATTTGTTTTCTACTTAACTATTCTAACTATTCCAAGTTACACAAGTTCAGGATCACTATTTTCTTACTATCGAGTATAACTTAGAAACTCGTCCTTATAAGTTAAAAAGGATTAGAACTGATCAGGTTCTAATCTAGTTCAATTAGATAGACGACTACGAGTTGATTCAATAAATCATACGTCCTAATTTTTGTGAATTTAGACGTTCTATCAAAGATCTGATCAAGATCTTCTAAACATATATATTATATATTAAACACTACGAGATTTAAGTTTAATCACATAATCCAAAAATAATAAGACCTAAGTTATAGGTTTTATTATAATAGTAATCTACTAGTTAAGGCCAATCCTATTAAGTAATCAAACTTAATAGGATGAATCTCATATCCTAGATCTAAAGTTAAAAGACAAAATAATCAGAGCAAATTGTAAAATAAAAGAAAGATCTAAAAACTAACAAAACTAAGGTTTCACCCATTGAGTAACCCAATTTACCTAATAAATGAACTCTAACCTATGATCTAGTCCTAGTCTCAAGAAAGGTCCTTAAGGTGTAGTGTTTAAGACTTAGGAAAAATTCTGAGATCTGACCTAATGGTTAATTTCACTCGCTTAAATGTCACTAATACAATTATAATGTTGGTTTTAGTGGTTTTGGAATGTTGATTAGGGGTTATGGGTGCTTATTCCAAACTTAGGGCAAAATAACTATTTTGCCCCTACTTTAAGGGTATAAAGACAACTTTTGTTTTAAGAGTTCAAAGTGTATTTCCTTAATTCCAAGTGATTCCTTACTATATAACTTGAAGATAGACAGTAAGTACGCTCGATTTGGACTTCAAATAGTCAAGTTATGACCAAAATGAGGCCAGGGGTATTTTGGTCATTTTTCCTAATTTCTAGCATTCAGATCCTAAATATTAATTCAGTTTATCGGTGACATTGAAATTCTAAACTAGTTAGCATCTTGAATTTTTGAATTTGGAGTTGATTTGACCAAGTTATGGTCATTTGAATTCTAAGGGCAATTTGGTCATTTTTCACTAAAGTCAATTATGTGTTCTAGGGTTGACTTTTTATCCTGATATCAAAATGGGAAAATTAATATTACTACGGTGATGGGGGCGATCTCCTGAGTATTTTAAGACCCATACTGACTATGTTGGTCAACTAGGTCAAAAGTTATGGGATCCTAAAGAGGTCCTAAAATATTATATCATTATATGTACCTCAAAATTAATTTTTACATTATGCCATTTGATTCTATTTATTTTTCTGAGTATTTTGAGACATATATTGGCTATGTTTAGATTATCCTATAAAAAATTATTAAACTTTTAAGTTTTACTATTCAAAAATATAATTTATATTATTTTACTATTTATTTATTCAAATTGAATTATTTTACTATTCATCCCTAAAGTTATATATATAAATCCTGAAATTATTAATTCTTAATTAATCTATAATTAATTAGGGCTTAATTATCAATTAGCATTAATTAATCTAATAATTAATTAATTTAAATATATAATATTATTATTTTAGTGTTAAAAAATAATTAAGTCTAATTACTGTTTAATTAACCTTAATTATCTATTAATACCTAATTAAAAATAATTAATTACAATTTACTGTTTAATAATAATTAATTACTCTAATTACTATTAAGATTTAATTAGTATTAAAATATTCCTAATTATTCTTTAATTATTAATTACAGCTCATTAATTATATAAATTACTGTTTAAAAGTAATTAGTACTAATTACAATTAATTAACCACTAACAGTAATTAATTACTGACTAATCAATAATTAATTTATTAATTATCTGTCTGAGATGACAGTGGGCCCACCTAAGACACGTGGCATCGCCTGATTGGGCGCTGCACTGCGTGTGGGCCCCACTGTACACGTGGCATGCACGGTGGCTGCCAAATGGCTTTGAGGGCCCCACGGGGGAGCCGAAAGGTTTTGGAAGACCTGACGGTGAGTCCCACTTGACACGTGGCGTGCCTAGAGGCTGCCTGCCACGTGACACTGTGGGCCTCACAGTGGAAGCTGAACGGTCGCCCGGGCTCGGGCGGTGGGTCCACCTGACACGTGGCATGCCAGAATGCTGCCACGTGGCACTATGGGCCCCACATGAGCAGCCGAAGAGCCACAGAGGTTTGGTCGGCGGGCCCCACCTGACACGTGGCTTGCACAGCGGCTGTCACGTGGTGTAGTGGGCCCCACGGCCGAAGCCGAAGAGGCGGTTTCTGGCGTTGGATCCCACGTGACACGTGGCATGCCCGGAGGCTGCCACGTGGCGCTGCGGGCC
Source organism: Gastrodia elata (assembly GCA_016760335.1). Classification (NCBI taxonomy): domain Eukaryota; kingdom Viridiplantae; phylum Streptophyta; class Magnoliopsida; order Asparagales; family Orchidaceae; genus Gastrodia; species Gastrodia elata. The sequence goes on along the minus strand of CM028672.1, from coordinate 533,587 downwards.
CCACCTGGCTTACACGGACCCGGCCGAGGTCGGGTCGGGCTCGGGTCGACCCGGACTTCGTCTCTCTCGCAGAGGCGTCCCGAGGGCCGGCGCATAGGGCACGGCTTTTGCCGGCCTTCCCGGCGCCGGACCACCTCGGCCCGCACGGCCGACGGTAGCCCGTGTCGGAGCATACTTGTCGGTGGACGGACCTTCGCCGGAGGTGGCCGGAGTCGCCGGCAAAATGCAACCATAGGTTCTAGGGTTCGGCATCGGGATCCATAACAGTTTCTATGGTGGATCCCGAGCCAAATCCGTTCGATCAGGTTGGATTGAGCCCGATCGAACCGGTTGATTGTCGATCTATGGCATGCAATAATGTATCGAAATGTTGGATTAGAAAATGCGCGAGTAATAAGGGAGGATCGAAGGTACCTGATTGACGGTTGCAATGGGTTCGAAGGCTCGGGACACGGACTGGCTCCTTTTCACAAACGACCGGTCCCGAGCGCACGGGAGGGTCCTTATGGACCCTCGGGCGGAGTCGGCGAGGCGCCGGAGGGCGCCGGTTGGCCAGGCGCGCGGCGGGGCTGCCGCGTGGAGCTCGGGACCGAGCTGTCGAGGACGAAGGCTTCGTAGCCATTGGATCTGGATCAGATCCAACGGCTACGATGGCGCCGACTGATCAGACGGCGCCGTCGGCTACAGTTGACGGCAGGGTTAAATAATTAACGGCGCCATTAAGTAATTATTAAATTTTTTTTTAACAAAATTTTAAACATATTTTTCCTAATTATTTGAGGGGTGAGGAATGCAACGGCAAGGTTGGATTTTTGATCCGACGAGTATTTTGATTCCTCGATTTGCGGCGTATTAAATATTATTAAAATATTCGTCGAATTTTCGACGACTTCCGATTAGCACGAAAATATCATCCCTAGCTAATTTTGGGTCAATGAATGCAATGGCGAAGTCCGTTTCTCGATCGGAGGTCAATTTAAATATGTCAAATTTTAGGGTTTCTAAATTTTTCAGAAATTAGGGTTCGATCTATTTGACTCCTTATTTAGACTAGGTCTTAGAGGTTGATTCCAATTGACATAATTAGCATTCATAATTATATTTAAGACTAAAATTAGTCATAATTGACTAAGGTAACAACCTGGGTTATTACATTTAGGATCTCTAATATCCAACTATTGAGTATAAATCTAGACTATCGGTCCTATTAAGTTAAAAGCAATTAGAACTAATAAAGTTCTAATATATTTCAATCAATGATGCTTATTAAATTAATAAGTAAATCAAACATCCCAATTTTGATGATTTAAGTAACCCAAACTCATCTTGATTAGGACCTAATCAAGATGGAAGGAATAAGAATTAAACTCCAGATAATGTGGTTCAATTACTTAATCCAAAGCTGAACTTAAAAGACTATGTTTAAAATTTCAATCTCACAAATTAAAGATTAAGGAAAATCATATTAAATAAAATCACACTTAATAGGATGGATCTCTATTTTTAAGTCTAAGATTGAAAGATCAAATAATCATAAACAAACTATAAAAATTTATAAACTAGTAAAACTAAGATTTTACCTATTGAGTAACCCAATTTATTTAATAGATGAACTCTAACTTAGGTCTTATTCCTATTTCTAAGAAAAGAGCTCCTAAGCACTAAGATGAACTCTCAGACATAAAACCTAACTACTGTTAATTTAAATGCTTACTTTAATGACTAGAATATTTTTAAGAAAGGTATGATATGAGATTGATCTCATATCATGAAGCTTAATACTTAATTATTTTACATAAAAAGAAAAGATACCATTCAACTCGCAAATTTCCTACTATTCAATTCAAAATTTACTATTCATTTCGCTATTTTTATTATTCAATTTACTGTTTTTACTATTCAATCCGCTGTTTCTTTTTACTTATTCAATCCGTTGTTTTTATTATTTAATCTGTTATTTTTACTATTTAATATGTTATTTTTAGTATTCAATATGTTGTTTCTTTTTATTATTCAATTCACTATTTTTACTATTCAATCCGTTGTTTCAGCATTTAACGATTATGTTTCAACACAACTTCTATAGTAAGCAGAGTTTAAAAATTACAGCATTTATGGCCAGCATAAACAAATTTAATTTGAATTACTATATTTATGAAACAACAATACAGCAGAAATATTTAACGCACAACTACAATGGTTGCCTAATCATAGGCCATCCAAATTGTAGCATGATATTTCAAAGAATATTTATGCATAGTCATATTGAAATGTAAAAGAGATTTGATAGAAAGCATAGGTATTCCTTAACTTCAAAGTGATAATAGTTTTTAACTGACAGATTTCTATTAGAGCGCAAAACATGAAATTCTATCACTACTTTATTGAGTAATAGACAGCGTGTATATAAAAAAATATAACGAATAAAAATGAATAATAATGTATATCATAACACCCTTCCAATTGCTATAAAAGAGTAAGCAAGATTAGGCCCTACATACATAGGTACTCATATGATATCAACAAAATTTTGTTTATCCTTACTTGAACTTAGCAATTACATTTATAATTGTAATGATATACAATCTAAAGAATAAATACGTGCACAACTAAATACTTAACAAACTAATTGATTTTGATTTTAAATTTAAAAGTATTCGTGATCATTTAGTAATCATATTAAGCAAACTGAAATGTATTTGGAGATACACACTCTTAATTGAATAAGCAGCTTTACTAGTATTCATACCTTACTCATGATATTTTAGTTTAGAATCAGTACCATTCCTATTTAAAATTCGAGCAAGCTTGCCATATGCTACATAAGACGCTTCTTTATCAATATAGCAAAATGATTGTGAAGACCCACTTAAGTAGTAAATAGTGAAACTCTTAAACATCGAGGTGCCTTTTCAGATAATGGTGGAGTTCCTGATAAGAACTCCAAAATTAAGCGTGCTCAGGTGGGAGCACTCCCAGGATGGGTGACCTGCTGGGAAGTTATCTTCTGATGGCAAAATTGTAAGGCCTTTCTGGCCAAAGCGGACAATACCTTGGTGCTTAAGAGTTTGGGCTGTTATAAATAGTATCAGAGAAAACTATAGGGTGTCAGATAGGAGCTAAGTGCCATACAGGGCAAAGTACCACTTCATGTGAGCAGCCTCTTGAACCCATGATGGTTAAGGTACTATATGGTTGTGGGTACCTCTTGCGCCTGTAGGGGTCACCTCTAGTCCTATCTACCCAATGGATGGTTCTTAGATCTGTGTGTGGATACTGACGAGGACATCAGTTATTTAAGTTGGGTAGATTGTGAAGACCCACTTAAGTAGTAATAAGTGAAACTCTTAAACATCGAGGCGCCTTTTCAGATAATGGTGGAGTTCTTGATAAGAACTCCAAAGTTAAGCGTGCTCAGGTGGGAGCACTCCCAGGATGGATGACCTGCTGGGAAGTTATCTTCTGAGGGCAAAATCATGAGGCCTTTCTGGCCAAAGTGGACAATACCTTGGTGCTTAAGAGTTTGGGCTATTACAAATGGTATCAGAGCAAACCATAGGGTGTTAGATAGGAGCTAAGTGCCATACAGGGCAAAGTACCACTTCATGTGAGCAGCCTCTTGAACCCATGATGGTTAAGGTACTACATGGTTGTGGGTACCTCTTGCGCCTGTAGGGGTCACCTCTAGTCCTATCTACCCAATGGATGGTTCTTGGATCTGTGTGTGGATACTGACGAGGACATCAGTTATTTAAGTTGGGTAGATTGTGAAGACCCACTTAAGTAGTAATAAGTGAAACTCTTAAATATCGAGGCGTTTTTTCAGATAATGGTGGAGTTCCTGATAAGAACTCCAAAGTTAAGCGTGCTCAGGTGGGAGCACTCCCAGGATGGGTGACCTGCTGGGAAGTTATCTTCTGAGGGTAAAATCGTGAGGTCTTTCTGGCTAAAACGGACAATACCTTGGTGCTTAAGAGTTTTAGCTGTTACAATGATCAAGTATAAGAACGTGCTCAAAATAACATAATAATCATCTTAACAAAACTTAACTAACTCATGAATGAATAAAGCATGAGTTTAAATTAAATTTGAACTTTGCCAAAATCAAATAGCCTTTCAAATAGACTTAATGATTCACACCAAAATTGAAATTTGTATTCAGTATTCTCAAGATTTTTAAATCTTGATTAAGAAAATTTTTTCTAAATCCTACTTCAATTAATTCATACTTTGGCCAAACAACTTTAAAGTAGGATAAAAAAAATGTTGAAATCTTAAACGTGTCTATATAAAGATCAAAATAATGGTTGTAGAAAATGCTAATCTATGATTGTCATAATATCTTGTTCTTCAAATAATATTCTTTATTGACACCACTAGGAAAATTTGATTATTAACTAAGAATCTTCTTGTTTAATGATTGGTTGTTAGCCTCATCACTTGAATTTAATTAGTATATTATTCGTATATGCGACCTCCTTTATATAAAAAAAATATCCATGTTATGATCACACGGATATTATTATGCGAACCACACTTAATCTTTATATTTTTGAAATGAGTGTGAAGAGCTGAGAACTAACTAAAAAAAATATGTTTACATGCATGCATTTGAGTGTATATTATTAAAAATGATGTAAATACGCCAAACTAGTATGACTGTGAAAGATTTGTACTATGTAGTTCTGAGATTATACAAGTCTAGTGTATCAATATTTTATTAAAGTTATTAATCTCCTATGCTATAGTTCTAATTCATTGACACGACCACCAGTCTCTGCAATTGGTAATCAGCATTCTATTAGTCTAATATGGATATTAAAGTTTTGATCTCCAATGTGGAGACCTGAGATCGAAATTTGAGAGTCTCAAAAGAATGATTCATACATTGAAAATATACATTTATGAAAATAAAAAAAATAAAATACATAAATATCCATATTTACATCCAGAGCCATTCATATATAAAATTTACAACAGTTTAATATTTACAATAAAGATTTAAATATTCTCATTTTCTCACATCTCTATCTCTTCTCTTCTTTAATTATTTAGGCAGATCTTCAATTCTTTAATTTTGAAAACCTGAAAAATTGAATTACCAGTCAGGTAAGAGTATACAAATTGTTCTTATAAGAGTAATTTTAGCATCCTATAATAGGTATAAATCAAATATAAAACTGAATAAAATATTTGCATATGAATGAAAAGCAACTTTTCAAATTTCAATGTTTCCCTGCAAGTTAGCTGTGAAATTCAATATAGCATAAAATTTTATCAAAAATATTTGTAACAATAAGTCGAGTCCATAGACTCTTGAGCCCAAATGGATAAACTTATAGGCATAACCTATAGGAAGCTTTTCTCACTACCCGTCGGTAGCTTAATCTCAAATTAGAAACTGATGGTGTGTCTTTCCTCTGGATTTGCTCACTTTCTAATAAGGGCTAAATCACACCATATGACTCCCAAGGGTTGCCAGCCGGCCCAATCTGTACAGATTCTCAGTGTTGCTTTCCATCCTCCAAAGACAAACACTATAATAATATATACCACATTTCATCTTTTTGTTATATACTTATTTGATAACTTTCTTTTGCAGATTTATAAGCGGTAAGCAGTTTTGGAATAAATAATGCTAAAAAAAATGACTCAAATAAGAATACTGAAATAAAACTTACAAGTAGATTTACGTACCTGACTGTTTTTGATAAAATATTAACCAATTTTAATTTTTTTGATCTGCCAAAAATAATTTAATTCATTAATTTAATATTTTATGATTTTAACATAATATGTAATATTAGGTTTCTAAAATAATAATAAAATAAATATTTGAATATTTGAATTATTTATTAAGTTACTTAATTATTATACCTTATAAGGTCAAATTGAGAATTTGACCTTATAAGGGCATATTAGTAATTTTACCCTTAATGAAATTTAAAATTTCTATTGATTTATTATAGATTATGTTCTAAGATTTTTATAGAATCTAAAATTATCAAATTTTGATATGTATTGGTTAAGTTATAGTCAATACAATTTTTAGGTTTAATAATTAGGGTTTAATATGATTAGTGAAATTAGTCACAAAATTACTAAACTAATAACACAACTAGGTTTTAATTTATTTTATGAGTTTTCTGAAACTAAAATTACTTAATTTGGATCATTAGATTTGCTAATATTCACTAATCAAGTTTTAAGATAATTAGGGTTAATTAATAGATCTAACCATTAGATCATAAAGATTTTTGCAGTTTACTGTAGGTTAGATTTTTTGATTCTAAATTAATATTTGGATCACCTAATTTGGAGCTAAAGTGACTAATTTATGGCTAATCAAAGTTTTAGGGTTAAAGGGCTTAATTAGGGTTAGGTCATAATTGTGATTAGTCTAATTTTAATTCAAACAACAAAATTAACACTACTAAAATATTCTTTAGGGTTTTCTGAGTATTTTGAGACCCATATTGAGTATGTTTGGATTAAATATTACAAAGTTATGATCGATTGATTATTTGTAACATATTTTGAATTATTTAATAACCTAAAATATCGCTATACAAAATATTAATCCTACTGAAATTTGGATGGCACTAAAATATTTCTTGATATTTGTTGATTAATTTAATATATTTAATTGTATAATTTGGATAAATATTTTAGGAGTTATGTATGTTTAAAGTTTAGGGTATTAATTGAATTTATTCATTTAATAATGGTGTTTGTATTTAATTTACTGTTAATTATATTTATCTATATTAATTATTACATTATTATATTCATTTACTTAATTATTCATTTTTTTGTTATTAATATAGATTTTGTTATTAATTGATTTTATGTATTTTTCTGTGTATGAATTTATATATATGTATAATTATAGGTACACATATATATATAAGTTAAATTATATATAAGTTTATATAATAATTATATATATATTTTATTATAATTATTTCTTTTCTGCAAGTGGGACCCGCGCGATCAGAAGGCGCCGACAGCGAGAAGACGGTCTGGACACGCGTCGAGGCTGGATTGGTTGAAGAAACGGAAAGGTGCAGACATGTTAGTCCTACGTACACGCGGCGAAATAATGGCCTGACACGTGTACAGGTGGGATTCTCTGCAGCCACGCCAGCGGTTCGAAGCTGAAGAGCGGGTCGGGTCAGGCCCGACCCGATCTGGTTCGATCTTCATCTTCCTCGGCTGCAAGCGATCAATTAGGGCATCCATTTTTTGGGATCAAAACATCAGTGACGAAATCTAGCCCGCATGGAATAAGGAAGAGGACACAAAGACCTTCTCACCGAGGGTCTGATCAAACCTCGAGACGCACTAAATCGAACATTAGCACTGACCCTAACTCTAGTGATCGGGTTGAGGAAAAAATCACAGAAAAACCCACCGTGGCTAATTAATTTGATCAATCTTCTTTGAGTTCGATCGGGTTTAATAATTCGAAACCAATTATAGAAAATTAGGATACAAAATTGTATTGAATCAGTTATGCGAACGAATTAGAAGTTCATGACGTACCTGATCTCGACGGCTAAGAATGGTTGGAGAAGGGTGAAACGCATCGCGGATTTTCTACTTTGAACGATCAGTTGATGAGCATCAATGATCAAAATTAAAGCTATATGAAGCTTAATAGAGGCAGGGGAGGGCTTTGGAAGCGGTGGATTCAGCTGGCAAAGGTGGGCGAGTGCCGCGTGTGGAGACGGGCGACACGCGTTCGCACGATCGTCCTGTCGAAGGAGAAGAAGATGCAGCCATCCGATCTTAGATCGAACGGCTCTTATGAGTCGTGACTCCTAACAGCGCAAACAAAAGAAGAGGACGGTGCGATTAAGAAAGAGACAGCGGCCGTTAATTCTTAATAAAATATATTATTTATTAATTTATTTTAGTAGATTTAATTAAATAAATTTATCCTAATAATTATATTCCAAAAATTTTCAAAATATCACTCCTAGCTAATTGAGAGGTGAGGAATGCAACGGTGCGGTCAGATTTTTGATCGGACGAGTATTTAATTATTTGGTTTTTCGGGATATTTAAATAATATTATAATATTTGACGAAAATCCAACGACTTTCAAATGCCTCAAAAACTTCACCCCTAGCTAATTTGGGGGTGGTGAATGCAATGGCGAAGTCGGATTTTCAATCTGAGGTCAAAATTATTTAAATATTAATAAACAATTTTAAAAAGAATTTCTGGTATTTTATATCCAAAGTATCAAAATAAGATCCATGGGAGAATATACAAATATGAAATGGCATGTAGTCTTAAATAAGAATTATATGTGTTTAAGCCTTTGAAGAAAAGAGCATGCACATGCACTCAAAATTTGTGTTTGCTTCAAGTTTAATAAAATAATTGTTAAGATATGAAATCAAAGATTACTAACTGATAATTGGAAATAGTACTCAAAAATCTGCATATCAAAACAAACTATAAATAATAAAGATATAATTTATTGAATTCAAAGTTTCTCAGGGCAATTTCTGACAGCATTTGTTCATGCTCGATTTAACTCAGCAATAAATTTGGAGTACTAAAGTATGCTAGAGTAAATTAGATTAGGGTAAAGCAAGTAGAAAGGCGTTTACCCGAATTCAGATTTTTGGGCTAGGAGGTACTTTGATGGCGTCGAATGGAGGAGAGGTCAAGGCTGAGGGGCTCGGCTTCATTGCGAAACGACACAAGCTCCTGATCCTAATCACTCGGCCTGCGCTTCCTTAGAAGATAAGAGGTGGAGATAGTGAGGGTAGAGGAGGACGCGTGCCGAGCGACACAAGTGATGCGAGCCACGCGTCGAGGGGTGTTCGTGCGCTCGAGAGGGGAGGTGTCGGCCGATACTCACTTGCGTGCAAAGATTGCAAAGAGGAGTCAGGATTAGGGCAGGATGCGGAAAGAGGAGAATAAGATAAAGGAAGATATATAAATATTAAATTTAATTTAATTAACTTTAATATTTAATTCCCTCAATTTTATTAATTGCTTTTAATTAATTGAATGATTTTAAAAAATCAACAAACATTCACTCTTAGCAAATTTAGGGGCGAGAAATGCAATCGCAAAGTCGGATTTCGATTCGAACGAGTATTTAATAATTTGAATTTTTTGGGTATTTAAAATATAATAAAATATTCACCGAAAATTCAACGGCTTCCAAATGCATCCAAAACATCACCCGTAGCTAATTTGGGGATGGTGAATGTAATGACGAAGTCATATTTTTGATTTGAGGTCAATTTAAACAAGTTAATTTCTAAGGTTTCTGAAAATTCTCAAAAATCAGGATTTGATCCAATTGACTCATAATTTGGACTAGGTCTTTGTGGTGAGTTTCTAATGACTTAGTTAGTGTATTGGAACTACAATTAGGACTTAGTTTAGTCCTAATTGACCTAAGTAACAACCTGGGTTGTTACACAGGAGCTTAAAGAAAAGATTAAAGATTTTGTGGTCATGAAGTTCCAAATGCAATAAAAGATCATTCTCACGCACACCCAAAGTGACGCCCGCCAACCAAGAGACTTATAAGTCATCATGACAGAAAAGGGAAGAAGAAGCATATGTAGTAATTTTCAAGTTTCTTTTATTCTTATTATCTTAATATTTTTATTTATTTGTAAAATTATTTCTTGTGTTCTTATTTTTCACTTATTTTTATTTTTTGTATTGTTTCATTAAATTCAATGCATTCTATTATCTTGGCTACTGTTTTCGTGAACTTTTTGTGATAACTCATGATCTATATATGCTTTTATTGGGCATGCTAGTGTTTGGATAATTTTGGCTGTTGTTTCATTTGATGATGATTGTGGCTGCTGTTTCATTAAGTTGGCAATGCACCTTATTTTGCATACTGTTTCATTTGGTGAACGTTGAAGTGGATATATCATTAAGTTGGCAATGCCCGCTGCAGCTTTTTTTATATGACTTGAAAATTCTAAGTTGGGTCATAATGAGTTGAGGATAATTTTGGCTGCTGGAACAAAACATGTTAGCTGCTGGAATAAAATATGTTGGCTACTAGAACAAAATATTCTAAGTTTCAAAAGGGTGATATTTTTTTTAGCTATTTGTCAAGTCATTTTTAAATTATCAATATGTAATGTTGTGAGAATTTTATTGAAGAGCTCACATAGTTATAATATCTTCTTAATCAAGAAATTGCTTTCTATTAAGATGAGTCAACATATACTGTAGATTGGTTTTGTATTGATGTTATGCAGCAAATGCTTTTGGTAACTTCTCTTCAGCTCATGATTGATGTCAAACTCAGAAAAATGGACTTCAGCACAGCTGTAAGGTACAATGATATTTTTATAAATCTGAATAATTTTAGTATGCATTCTTACAACAGTTCAAACTATATTCAATTATCAACTACTGTTGAGGATAATTTTGGTTGTTGGAATAAAATATGTTGGCAATTTGGGGTTGCTATTTTATTAAGTTCAACCTACTGTTTCATTAAGTTTCATATGTTGCCAAACTCAAATGTGAGTAAATTTTTTGTTCCAAATGGATAGAACAGAAACTACTTGCGTACAATACCTTTTAATATCTCTTATAAAGCTGCCACTCAAATCTCGATGCTATTACAACAAATTTTTCAACCGAAATCTGTCATTTGCAGAACTATAGTAATTGCAATTTGGTAAGATGGATTAATGCGAATGTGAGTAAATTTTATTAAAGGGTTAAATATATGTGATGTTTCATTTAGATATATTCATATATAAATCTGTCATTTGCAGGCGATATGGGATGAGCCCGATTCTCTTCAGAAATTGCTTTTTTGTTACTTAAGTATTTCTTTTATTAACTTTGGATTTAACTTATTATTTTCAATACTTTCTTTATTTCAATAGTTTATCGCTGGTTGTTTATCAAACTGTGATGTTGCTAATGGCCATCAACCTGCTATTGATCCCCATGTTGCATCTGTTACCGACCATCAACCTGATATTGATCCTCATACTATTTTTGTTGCCAACCATCAGCCTAATGATATTCATCAACTTGTTGTTTATTCTTGTGCTGCTGTCCAACAGTTTTGGGGATTGTGTTTTGGATACGTATCAGTTAACATTTGAAAAAGTATTTTTTTTTTCATTTATTTAAGGGAAAAAATCTTTGCAATTTTTATTTTTATTTTTTTGGCTCTAACAAAAATATCGTTGCCTGTGCTGAATTGTATATTTCAAGAAGATATTGTCTTTATTCCTGAGATAATATTTTATTGTGTATTTCAAGCTAAAGTGTATTGCTGCCATTGGCGTATAAACACAGCTTCTTTATCCCATAAGGGATTTCAAATATCATTAATGTTTACTCCTGCTAAATCTTGCATCTAACTACAAATTTAATAGCTTCTTCCCTAATGAAGAATAAATCAAGTAATCAAGCTAATAAAGGCAAATCTCTTTAATGATAACAGAAGAAAATCATAAGCGGCATGGATCAAAACTGAAGAGAGGAAATCTATAACAGAAAAAAATCATAAGCGCCATTCATCACTGTTTAGATGGAGGAATCTATGGATCTCTGAATTCGGCCAAAAGCATTTGATTCACTAGCACTAGAGTAGCCTAGGAAGGATGGAGACAAACTGCTTTGTTCGAGCTATGATAGTGTTGAGCGACTAGACTAACAATCTCTTATATGGAGGAATGGATAAAGACAAAATTGAAGATGTGAATGAAATTGACAGTGAATGAATAGAAGAAGACCGCAAGTAGCAGCATAAAGTTTTGTTCTGAGAGGCAGAACACAAATTATCACATGATAATCAGGGCAAGCAAATGAATAACTCAATGCATAATATAATCAGATTATGTGTGTGAACGAGAACCAAAATAGCTCATCTTGGCTGCAACTGACTGATCTTCATTACTGTTGCTTTCTTCATTGCTTATTAATTAATTATGAGTTGTGCTATGTATGCAAAATACTATGAAAGGGCCTTTAAGTTGATGTCTCTTACCTTATGAAATCCTTAATTGTATTAGTTGGGCTAACTGCTCAAACTTGTTCATTTTCTTATTTGGTGATGCAGAAGATTGAACCATAATCCTCCCGTATACCATACGAGTGCTCTACCATTTGAGCTACATCACATTCAAATTTTATTTTTCATTTTTATTTTCAATGTATGAGATATTGTATTTTTGTCATATGATAATTCTGATTATTATGTACGCTCAACATATAAACTAACATAAATTCTGGTATCAAGAAGTCTGGAAATGCGACATACATACAAGGAAGAATGTGAACTAGATGCTGCACTTCCAGATTTTCCCATTCCAATTTCCACAGATCCAGTTAAATGTGGTTTCTTGAATGTTTCAGAAATGACATTACTGCAGCAAAAGTGCAGCAGTTTCTGCAGATTAAAGCTTGTCAGCCATGTTGATTTCGTCTGCAAATAGGGCAGAATCCCGGCCGCTCATCTTTCCGAGAGAGCTCATGGCCGCAAGGCCTTTGAAGCTACGGCTCCCCTCTCTCAGATTTGGCAATTTTCTTGAACTCCTCAATCTCAGTGAGCTATCCTGGCACAAGCATTAGCTAATCTTCGATTGTATCATTGTCAAACCAGCAATTCTGCCTCTGCAGAAAGGGCAGGTCGGTGCGGGCGAGAAGTCGTTTGCTGCATTGGTCCTGCTGTGGCAGCACAAGGCGAGAGTGCAGTGACCGCACATTTGATGCTCGCAATCTTTAACTTTAATCGTCGAATGCAATCAAGGCGAATAGCGCCCCAAGCAAGCAATTGTCGAATGCAATCAAGGCATCCCCCATGAGCTGCCATGTGAAGTGGGGTACTTCTAGGGTAACTACAAGGCATGACCTTTATTAATTTTCCTAAGATAAAAGAATACATGACTAAGAAAAATTACCCATTGTCTCCAGTTGAAGCACATACAAGAACCCCTTCTTTTAATAATGCATGAACACAATCAGGCTGCCGCTGTTTCGCATCAAGATGTAGTGGGGTTGCACCCATGCCATCTCTAACATTCACAAAATGAGCAAATCCCCTAAAATATTTTATAAACTGATTTTAAGGATTGATGCCCCGTCGGGTCTTTGGTTTTCCGCGGGCCTCATTAGGAGTAGCTGAATCCTAGTATTTTAGTTTTTTCTATATTATATCTAAAGCTTTAGCATTGATTTATAAGCTTATATGTTATTTTATATGTATATTTTTTATTTTATTTTATGAAAAATATTATTTGACTCTAAATATCTCTAAAAAATAATTAATATTTAAAATTTAAAATATATATTTTTTATGAGACTTATAAAAATAAATTTAATAATAACTTTTTATTATATTTAACTATCATAATCTTAATTATTCATATTTTTTTAATCATTTTTATTATTTACCGAGAGAGAGAGAGCCGGGAACTTAGAAGTGGGATCCAGACGGTATGGTTGTAGGTTTTATTGTTTCTCCTTGATCCATGTTGTTCCGGATATAATTGAGAGTAAACGGGATTGCTGATCACCGATTCTCGCCGGCGGGAGCCCGCCCAGCATGTCTTTGAATATAAAGAGCCTGACGCAGGCGCTGGCAAAAACTGCCGCCGTGATCGAGAAGACAGTTCAGACCACAGTTCAGGAGGTGACGGGACCACGCCCTCTTCAGGACTATGATCTCCTCGACCAGATCGGATCCGGCGGCCCCGGCCTCGTATGGAAGCTCTATGCTGCGCGGCCCCGTTCCTCTGCACCCTCCACGCAGTACCCTATCGTCTGCGTCTGGCTGCTAGACAAGCGCGCGCTCTCGGAGGTTCGCACCCGTGCTGGCCTTTCTAGGGCTACAGAGGATGGCTTCCTCGACGTTATTCGAGCCGACGCGTCACGCCTCTTGCGCATCCGCCACCCGGGAGTCGTTCACGTCGTGCAGGCCCTTGACGAGACCAAGAATGCCATGGCCATGGTCACGGAGCCGCTTTTCGCATCTGTTGCTAATACTATTGGCCTCCTGGACAACATTCCCAAGGTTCCCGCGGAGCTCAAGGGCATGGTACGCGATCCACGAGCACCATGTAATCCTTTTTTTTCTTGTTTTGATCCGATTCACTCCATCCTGATTTGCTATTTTAACTACCTTGCACCCACGGACAGAGACCGAACTGTAATTTCAAAAATAATCATGATTATAATAATGACTTGTTATAAAAATAATAAATTTTATCCGGGATTAAATATTTTGAACTTATTGTCAATCGGATCACAATGATTTGTTAGTAAATAATCACAGTTCTATTGTGAATTTTGAGCAAAGTCACAAAACTGATACAATTCAGATCTCAAGATAATCACAAAGAAATACTATCCATACACAATGATACATGGAATACTCTAGAATGAGAAAAATCATGGAGACACACCACCTAGAACATCCACTATTAATATAATTAAAAGCTTACAGAGTTATTCCCAAGAATCATAACTCTTGGTAGAAGAAGAATATTGCACAGCTAGGGAGATCACACACCCATAGCATCCTTCTCTCTATGCCCTTCCCTTATTTCTCTTACTCAACTCTTGAACATATAATAACTCCCACTGCAGTCAACACCGCAGCCCTTGAGCCACCGCTTTAGCCCTCCGCCGTAGGCACCGCTGTAGTACTCCGCTACAGCCTCCATCGCAGCGAATCGCTGCGGCCACCACCGCAGCACACCGCTGTGGCTACCGATGCGGCCACCGATCCATCTCTCATGTGGCTACTTGATGCAGCACCCCGTTGCAGCCCCCTCTCATGCAAATCTTCGGTGAAGCTTCCCATCAACGACATCCTGGTGCAGCCACCGCTGCAACCTCTCGCCGCTGCCATTGGTTGCGACCTCTGTTGTGATCTTTGGTTGCAGCCACAACCCTAGAGCTGCCACCCCCTACCCCTTGCTCTCGCAAGGCTTGCTTATGTATCATATTCAGCCCCCCACCTATTTAGACTTTTATATAGGGTCAAGTTAAAACCCTATTTTTGCCCAAAACAAGCCTTGGGGCTCAAGTGAGAAGTCCCTTCACTGCTTGACTTCATCGCGGGCGCTTGGGAACACCCTGACCTCAATCTGGAGTTGCACTGCGGGTGTCTGGGCGCCCTTGAGCGCGCACATCTCTGTGCCTCAGGCACATGCCTGGTGCCTGAGCGCCTGCTCATCTGGTTGTAGCCTGTGTTGGGAGCCTTGGGCACGCGTGCCTGGGCTGCTGCAGGCCCAGCGCTGTCTTACCCTGGGATCCTTAGGATCCCACTGGAACGCCGTGCCTTTTCTCGGAACAGTACCGGAACTCCATCGGCACCTCCCGTGTCGATCCAATGAGGCTCCACACCCCACATTATTCACATTAGCTCTTAGAACCTACAATTTCACATTCATTAGAATATGAGCCCTGGCATGGCTTCTTCTTCCATGGCATATTTTTCATAAATATTGAAGTAATTTCAGTCTTAGAAATTAGAACTTATCTTTTTTAAATGCATGCTTCAAGAATAGGAACACAGTAAACGAGATCCAATAACTTGTACAGACAAACAGCAAAGCAAAGTGCAATTCAGGTTCTTGTAGGAAAAATATGCGAAAATATGCTTTTTTATTATCTGTTATGTTTTCAAGGCTAAATTTCATTACATTCTAGCTGTTACAGTTATAGCAGTTATTTGTAGAATTTAAAAAATTTCAGGGGATTTTCTTGCAAATCTTAGATTCATAATCTTTTTCCTATAACAGGTATTTTTAGAATTTAAAAACTTATATACATAATCTTCTTTCTTGTCCTGTTATTTTTAAGAAAAAAAGAGCAATTTGCAAATTGTAATTAGAAAACTGGAAATTTCTTTTTTAATACCTATAATATAACTTAAGTTTCTAATTAACCCCTAAATTTTTTATTTTATCAAATAAATTTGTGAATTTATTGATCTTAGAATTTTGAAAAATAGAAAATTAAATTGAATTAATTAATATTACTTATATGATTTAATCCCACAAAAAATAAAGGAAAATCATAGTGTACAATCACAAAAAAAAAGAGAAAATACAAGCAAAGGAAATAAAGTAAAAGACAAGCAATCAAACAAATGGAAACTTTAGTAGTTCAGACCCTCCCGTCCCTAAGGCTTTTTTTCAGTAGAAATCGCGATTCTCTTTTTTTCCAGTACTTTACTTAGGCGGAATTGCTTGTACAAATCCTCTTACACTTTCTTGCAAGAGTAAGGTTTGAACAATAAAGTATATTAAAATGTAAAAACAAACTTATAAACCTCTGGAGTGAAGTCTCCAAATTGCTCATCGATTTTGATATGTTTCATGAGCACAAAGAGCTATTATCAATGTTGATTTTTGAATATTTAGCACTTAAGAGCCTCAAAGAGAAGATGCGGAGGTTTTAAAGCTAAGGTGCCTTAGGACGTGAAAACTAGCCTCTATTTATAGAGCTGTTGGCTTAGATTCAATCTTTTCAATGACTAATACTAGAAACTTGAGGTGCGCCCGGGCGTGAGCTTATACGTGATTAGGCACATGCTCTGGTCGTGGCTCAGGTCTTGCCATAACGTCTTTGCCGGTCATTGGTCCGAAAACGTCTGGAGCTCGGTAGCGATTTGTGGCCCAAATACTTTCAAACCTGGATCGACCGAGCATGGGTCAAAGACTTTTCTGGGCGCAATTGGGCGTGATGTTTAGGTGGCATCCCACCACTCCATGGACGGCCCCTTCAATCATGGGGGGACTTGGGTGCGCGAATACAGTGTGCCTGGACACACATGCTTAAGTGCACTCACCTTGGAGCACAATGATGTTCTTCTGGGCGTATTACTATTTTGAGTTTCCAATAAGCTAATTTAAGGCTCATCTTAGGCTTATTCTAATATCAAAATATAGCAACACATATAAGCTTAGAATATCCTATGTCCAAGTATAAGATTCAAATGCAACGGTACATAAACACAAAATAATCTTAATTAAATTAAGGCTACTGCATTCTTCATTTGATGGCTTATTTCTAGCTACTGCTTCTGAGCTTTAGAGCTATTCTTCAAGTTTATCTTAAATCTTGTTGGTGATCCTTGTTTTTCTTCATCACTTCAAGCATTTCTGCAAGGCTTTATCATCTATCTCCTATAAATATATATATATGCTGAGTATCTAATTTTTATACTTAGCAGTCTTGCTAATCTTGACAATCACTCAACATAAAAACAATAGTATTAAAAGTTATTTTTAAAATTTAGTTATCATCAAAAGTAGGATATCCACTTAGTCAAATGTGCTTGTGACTCCTTGAGTCAATACACATATTTCAAATGACCTATCCATGACTATTTAAGTTTATTTTGTTAGCTCATCCAAAATTCATCATCGTCTTGGGTTGTGGACTTCTTAAATCAGTGTTAGGCGTTGGTGGGTTCCCAACAAAGTTCTTATAGGTTTAATTACAAGATAATGTATGCTTAAAATAGCTATTATGTTCATATTCTATATAAAAATGCTATTTTTTTCCTGTATATTAAAATTAATTGTAAGTTTGATGAGCTTTGGTGGTTTACTTATTGAGGTTACTTTAGGCCTAAATATAAAATAATACAGGCACTTATAAGCTCATATTCATAATAAAAAAGCTATGGATTTTTTAGTTAAATCAAATTCAATGGTGATATTGTAATTCTCACTTTAAGAGTGTCAGTATTTAAAATCATTATGAATAATTTTTTTTATGTCATAGTTCAAAATTAATTCAAGTCATGCGATATATATTTATATATATACTTCAAGTTAAAATTTATGTGTATTTATATAGATTTATGTATATATATATATATATATATATATATATATATATATATGCATCCTTTGATACAATGTGTCATTAGGATTTTTTTTATATTGGCTACCTTGTTATGTTAAATTATAAATTTAAGGATATTAAGTATCAAAGTGCTTTTGAGAAAACTAATGCATTCAATACTTCTCACCTTTAGATGTACCATAAATGGCCCAACTTACCTGGATAGCCTACGTCAACACAAAGTTTCACTAAGTCATGGATGTCTTATATAGATGGAGTTTATTTATTAAAAGTAACCATTAAGTAATTTTTTCAGGAAAATTGCAGTTTTGGCATATTTAATTTTGGCAGCTTCTAATAAATTATGCAGCTTAATTAATCCAACTTTAATTTGGGAAGAGTCTTAATTATGCAGCTGTTTTAATTCTTGCGACAAAATTTCATCTTTTGATTTCACAAATCACTTTATCATGGAGTACACGCCTCTTGCCTTCTTTATGTCTCTCTCATGTTTCCCCATATAGTTAACTAAATTATAAGTCTTACTTAAGAAATTATTTCTAGATGTTTTACCACTTTTATCTCTTTTTTCATTTTTGAACATTTTATTGTAATTTGTTGAAAGTTAACATTTTGAATGAATGATGACATTTTGAAATATATTTATGGCTTTGAGAAGTTTATGCATCTTTTTTTCTCTCTTCTTTCTCTTATCTAATTATTTTTTCACTTTGTTCGTTTTAGTTGATTTTTGTCTACTCCATCGATATGAATATTATTATGGTTATAAGTATTCAATGGCTTGAATTCACTACTCAATGTTGTTTGTTATTTTGTTTTGTATCTTTAGGTTGTTGACAAGGATGATGGAGGCAAAATTAAATGGTGAATATTTTAGCCTTGGTCCATATTTTTATCTGTTTAAGTACTTGCTCATTAGGGCCAACCTATTAAGACATGGGTCACGCTTCTAACTGAAGTTGTGGCACAACCAATTGAACACTTTTATAGGCAACACAACGCCTGTAAAGGAGATGACTTTTGAATTAGGCAATGACTTAACAATTGTTAGGAGTTTTATTTTCATAAGAGCATATTTTTTCATTATACTTATTCGTTATACTATACTTATGTATAGAAAAAGATATGCATGAGTTTTGGTGTTTTTCTTAAAGTGAGATGAGTATTGAATGATTTGTCATTATATTTGAAATGCATTAAAAAGTTTTAATTTCTTGTAATCTCATATCTCCAAGATTAAGAATATTAAAAAGTCTTCTCATTCTTTTAGTGAAAATCAGTTTGCATTAGTGTGACAGTCATAAATATTAGTTAATGGTTTGGATAAAGAAATTAAATAAATGAAATTTTCATTTATAATAATGATGAAAAGTTTAGAGTAGCTATCATGTCCATAGAAAGAAAATACAGCTTAACTATAATTATAATGACATAGTACTCTCACTGGACTAAGACACTTTCTTTTTCTTTCAAACTTCAAAATAATATTAGTCTTTTGGCATCATGAATTGACTCACAAATCAAGACACTGAAACATGAGCTATTGATGGTCAGCTTGATTAGAGTACAATTTGACATTTAAATGCTAGGGTTTTGAGTACTGTCAACTTGCGAGGCTCAATATGAAAATTCGTATTGCAACAAAGGTTGATTTAAATAAAAGAGTTACATATGTGTGTGTAAACGATAAGTGAACATTAGTGTAATAGCATCATGCATGCTTTGTAAATAAATATATGCAGTAAGGTGGACTAAAAGTAGTAAAAGATTATATTGAACAATTTGAAAATGTTATGTTCATTCAATTTAGGATTTTTTATAATAAAATTAGACATTTCATAAGATAAATATATACGCTGTGTGCAATATGATAAAAAGGGTATAGTTTCAATAATTCACGCAAGCGGGACCTATTTTCTTTGTCACTCAATTGGTCGGACAATGCCCAGTTCTTAAATATTTGGATAAATACTAAATATTCCTCTGCTACTAAACCCCAAGCACAATGGAAATCCAACAAATTCTCATAACATTTTATAATGTTTAAAATTCATGCAAGTGTGTGGGTAAGATCTTCCAAAACAAATCAATGAAAATATTAAATTAATGTACTTGAATTAAACTCAAAAAATTGAAAGTTTAATTCAAATATGATATACATTAAAAATTGAGACATAAATAATTAATATTTTACAACCGTACCATTATAGATGCATATGAATTTATTAGTTTAATGATAAAGTTATTATATAGTATATTATATATCTTCTTATAATAATATCTATATAATATTATATAAAATTTAATACATACTATTTTAATATATCATACATATATATATATATATGTATATATATATATATATATATATATATATATATATATATCATAGCAATCCTGCTAACTTTAAAGCTATTGTATAGTTATATTTTAATGATTATAGTGGTAGCCATTCATAAAAAGTAGTTTCTTAGCTGATTAAAATAATAATATAATGTTATTAATGTGCTAGTCATTTAATAATTAATAAATTTAATGGTATGTTTGTAATAACTAATATTATACCCTAAAAGCTATTAATAAATTAAATATTGTATTTATTATTTAATGGCAGCTAATTGCATTTATTGTAGTGACACAAATATTTAGTCTATAATATTATTAATTTTATTTTAGATATAAAGAGAATTTATTAATATAATTATTTAGGTTAAGTTGTTAATAAAATAACTAAATATTTAGCACTTAATATATCAAAGTATTGGGCAACAATAAATATTTAAGGAATCACTTCGCTAATCTAATGAAACCATTTATAATAGTTTAATAAAATATTATTAAACATATAAATGAAATAAAATATATAAATTTAATATCAATAACTAGCTTAATAATCTCTTAAATAAGTAATAAATTTGTGAATGATATTTTATTGTAAATTATTACAATGAATTATAGTTATTTATATAAATATACAATGTTATATATTATTGCTAAATGCATATGCCTTGAAAAATAAATTTATTATTTTTATTGTGAAAACTATTAATAAATACTAAACATTTAGATAATTTTTTATGCTTATATTTATATATTATTTATAAATAAATATCTATTTAATATTTAATATTATTTTTTACAATCTATCATGAAAATTTCATTATTACCTTTCATTGATGATGGAGGAGATAGCAGGTCAAATGTCAATTATAAGAGTGAGGGTCAATAAGGCTTGCTTGAGCCAATGCTAGGACCAGTTGAACCGTTGAGCTAGGGAGATTGCAATGTTGGGTATGAGAGTTCATCGACAGGGCGGCTGAGTTTGCTAGGGGGGTCGGGCTTGGCGAGTCAGACAAGTAGGAGATGGACAAGAGTGCTCTTCAAAGGTGCTTAGTTCATCATTGAGAACCTTGCCAGCATTGAGGAAGGTGGACTCGGCATGAGAGGCAGGTGTCTAGGGAATACATGTCAACTACTAGGAAGCTGGCACCAACACTTTGGGTATTGTTAAAGACCAGAGAATTTTGCTGGGGTGGAAGTGGGAGACTCTAGAGGGAAATCTAGAGGAGAAGGAAGAGAGGTGTGAGGGCATGGAGGACTTCTAGTTCTATTTATAAGCCAATTCAGGGGACTGAAAGGCTGGTTGGGAGTGGTGGTGACCATTATGGTTGCAGTTCGGGCATTACATGGGCCGTTATTGCTCAGCATAGGCTGGCGGTCCTTCGTATGCAAGAGGGCAGCAACAGAAGCACCAATTTCTGGAGAGTTCCCAAAAGTTTTCAATAAATTCAGTAAAAACATAATTATCAAAAAACACAAAAATTTCACAATAAAAATATACAATGTATTCTGTTTTCCTCGTCACAATAAAATGCACACGATAATCACCTCAGACAATGTGATGTAACTTTCCTTGTTCATAACCTCTTGTTGTTGCTTGAACTTTTTTGGCACTGCTGATTATGATCTACATTTGCTGTCTGCCTTGAGTGCAGACTTAATTTCATCACTTGTGGGCTTGATCTTCTTGTCACCCTGATCAGCAGACAACCATTTTTGATTTTCCTCGACCATGTCTCTCACCATCTTTCTATGCTTGATGTTCATACTTGCACAACACAAGTTTTGAATTTTACATTCAATTAAAAAGAAACAATTTCCTTTGCATTTCTTGTAAAAGCAACCAAACAATTATTGAATAATTAGAGTATTGCATCTTGAAATGTGCGTGGATTTAAAATGAAGCAACTCACCATCTTTCGACACTCCCAAGTTTGGATACTGTTCAATATATTTCTAATCTTTTTACTGAGTTGTCTTATATATATATATACATTACGTATATAGACATATTGATACAAACAATGGGGTTTATATGGAGTTAATGATGTGCTTGTTCAGATTATTCTCTTGTTTGAATAAGGAAAGTTTTCTAAGGGTGTAAAGAATGGAGGATGATTTTATGAATTCCTTTCAAGTGTATGGCTTTTGTCAAAAATGTGTATATACAAGAATATGAATATTTTCAGCATTCTTGAGCATATATATAGATATATACACATTTGATTTGCTTTTTAACACTTTATTGTTATTTCTGTTGTGCTTAGCACATTTGTTTATGATCATGACTAGACTAGGAACATATGATAGTATTCTTCAAGTTTTGTGGTTTTTTCCTGATATGTTATGCTGTTTATCATGTTGAATTATGTTTTTGTTCTGGATTTGCAAATTAGTAAGCTTAATCAAAGTTATCAGTCATAAACTACTTCATCAAGCCTAAGCTGATTTCTTATTTTAGTTGTTAGGTTTGGGTTATTCAGTAAATAAAAATACAATGGGTTTTGGAATGTGTAAAAAAGAGAAAATGTGGCACAAAACACTTTGTCTTAAAAATCCTTGAATTTAAATTATAATTATTTAGTTCATTATGAAAGTGCATTGTAGATCAAGTTTAAATAATTAATTACAAATGTATGGTTGAATTTTTTTACAGTTGCCGTTGTTCAATCTTAAAGTTGAAGTGTGTTCATTAACGCTAGAGGTTGCTAAATTAAATATTTTTGACAATTGTTGTAAACGCATAGCTTCCAAGCATAGAATTGAAATGCTAGTACCGATAAGTTGTGAACTCCATAGTGAAGTTTTTTAAAACAAAGTTGATTAACAATTGTTCACGTAATCATATTTTATCGTGTTGCTTGGTTTATCAAAGCTTAAATTTGTTCCCCTTTTTTGCTCTCTTTTAACTATTTTTCTCAACAAGCATTCAATAGTAAATTGTTTAATTCTTCACCATCCTTACCTGGTTGAATTAATGACTTACAGAATGCACATTTTGTTTTTTTAATGGATTGCGATATCTAGCAATTTTATAAGATTAGAATACGTAAGCGCTGTTTAATGTTTTTTAAATGCTTGACAGAAAATGGGGCTGTTGGAGATCAAACATGGGCTGCTTCAGATTGCTGAATCTTTAGATTTTATCCATAATAATGCACATCTGATTCATCGAGACATCTCCCCAGAGGTTAAAATACCATAATGTATTAACTTTAGTTGACGAAATCATTGTTTTACAGTTTAGTCTTTAATCTTTCTTTACTTTCAGACCATATGTTTAAAGCATGTTTCATTTTCTTACTATCCTCTTATTGTACAATCATCTTATGTGTGTGTTTGTTCATATTATTTTTTTATTATTGAATATCTTTTAATATTGCGTTACTAACTTTATCAATATTCTATGATTCCCTTAGGAATTTATTTTAGAGCTAAGACTTCCCATGGTAGTGATGCATAGCATTGTATGAATATAGTAAAAAGCGTTCAAAGACGGCTACATTAGCACCTGGTGTAGTGCTAAAATGATCGAGGGTTCACTCATCATTGACTCACTCATCATTGACGATTGCGAGGGAAAAAGCTATTTTAAGTCACTAAAAATTAAAATTATGACGTTTTATTGACATTAGCTTTTAGAGTTTGTTGACCTTTTATAAATAAGACGCCAGTATTTTGTATCTAATAAATAGTGATGGTAGAGAAAGTAAAAGCAATCTATAGTATAGTAGTTTAGCTGTAAGCTTGGTACTAAAGTACGAATCATTATAAAAATTATGTGGATATCATCTTGAATAAAAATATAATGTAGTGGAAGTAGGGCTGGCAAGTTGACCGAAACTCGAAACTTGAAACTCGAATTTGAAATATTTTGACTCAGCTCGAACTCAACTCAAAATTTTTGAGTCGAGTTCGAGTTGAACAGCTTGACTCGAACCCTATTTGACTCAACTCAATGACTCGAACTCAAGTCGTACTCAACTTGGAAATTTTGAGTGTGTCTGGGCTAACTCGATTTGAACTCGACTCGAAGCCAACTTTAAGTAGAAGTTAAGAATATGAGAATCAAATTATTTTTTAAAGATTAAATTGATTCATGATTTTTAATATTACAAATGTTTATACCCCCTCCAAAAATTGAATGTGAGTGTACATGAATAATTTTGGCATAATTTGTAGTTCAACAAATATCTCAAGAGGGCATATTGGAGGATAATTGTAGAATATAACAATATTGAGAAAAAATAATTTAATATTCATGGTGGCTTTGATTTTGTAGAATTTATTGGTGTTTGCTTTAGCTTATAATTTAATGATTTACTGATATTATTTTAAGAAAAATGATGAACATGTTATCACTTGTAAAATGGGGCTTCAAAAAGTTAAATTGATTATTTTCTTTTGAGAAAAAGAGTTATTCTCTAATGTAAAGATTGCAAAGTTATTTAGGGCAATAGTGGACACCTAACTTAAATTGTTGGCTTTAGATTTGAATACATGGAGTGAGAATTATATTATATATAAACATATGTTTGAATATTAGATGATGGAATTTTAAAAGGTTAATATATATTGTATGTATGTACATAATATATATATATATATATATATATATATTATGTATGTGAAATGTTAAAGCTTGGGTAGTGAGAATTTGAGGGCGAAGCAATTTTATATGAAATTCGATTACTAAGCTATGTTCGTAAGGCTGTTGAAATATTTAATTAGTGAATCGAATAGATAGTACTTAAAAATAAAGATGTTTGATGGTGGAAATATGAAAATTTTAAAAATGATTAAAAAAAGATTTATTTATAATGGTTGAAGTATAAAAAGAAGTATTATTCAAGGAGTTCTGAAGATGAACAATACTTCTAAAAGAGTGCTAGAGATCAATACTGTGTTAAATATTATTCAAATGAAAAGAATTGTGAAATTGGATAAAGAGAATGCATATTCCCTTGTTTTTTTTATTGCAATGAGCATCTAACACCAATGCCATGCATCTCATCGCATTTGTCCACACCCACCACCCCAAGTTGCCCCACGGTGGAGCCTGCACCTATATGTACGTGCTCCAAGCTCAAACATCGGCTTGCATGCGTGCACCGTGTTCAACACTACTCCCGCATAGCAACATTGCTTATGTGCATCGCTGCACTGCTCTTGTGCATCACACATGCTTAGCACCCGAGCCATACCTGCGCCATGCCCCAAAACCTGTTTCAAACCTCTTTATTCACCATTGATGCCCTGTCTAGCCACGGAACCCCCATTGAAAGACTCCTCGTTGTAGTGCTCCCATGTGCTCGTTCGCCCGGCTTGCGTGTGATTATCTCAAGATAAAGGTTGGAGAAGCTTGATTTTAAAAATGTGATTACAATGTAAATAATTATTTAATTTGTCATGAATAAATTTCTCTTTTATTAATTTTATTGAAAACAAAGGCACATAGATTTTTACTTAATTAGAAGAATTAATTATAAAAATTAGAATGCTGTGCATGTAATATTATAAGGAAAAATTTGGAATTTAGGTTGTTAAATTGTCAATGAATTGTCTTGGAAGATGTTCGGTCAAATTAAAAATCAAAATGTCAATTAACTGTCAAATTTAAAGGTTAGTAAACTGTTTATGTAAAAGAAATAAGAAAAAGAAAAAGCCTGAGCCAAAGGAGAAGAGTAGGGATCGCAGGAGACATTTAATATGTCAATGCGAACTCTGAGCAAAAGTGGAGGGATTACAAGTTCCGGAAGAAAAAAGTTTGCAAGGTGGAGAAGGAAAGGAAGAAAAGGTAGGAAGTTGAAATCCAAAAAAGCTGGAGAAGAACAAGATTGCAGGGTTATCCAAAAAGCCTGGGGAGAAAAGGGATCACAAAAGATTTTTCCAATAAAAAGGAGTTTACAATTTTGAAAAATTAAATCGAAAAGGAAAAGGAGAACTACATACCTAGAGGGATAAGGTAAGCCAAGAAGGGAGAAGGGAGAGAAAGAAAAGTTGCCCAAGAAGAGATGAAGAGTATCAGTACGCAGAGTTATCCAATAAAACAAATCTAAACCATAGCTAGAGGAGACGAGGTGGATTGCTGTAACGACCCAATGTCATTACTTTGTAAATTAGGTCAAACCTCGCCTCAAATATCAAGATCTCGGGGAATTTCAAATTAGGGCAAACAAAAATATCCTTAGAATAGAATAAATTTTAGATCAAAGTGCTCTAGTTTGGGAGAAATCCGAATAATAAAAACTCCCGCTTTATTTTTCTGAATTTTCTTAAATTCAGTAAAATCAAGAACATTGAAATACGTGTCTAAATTTATCGATTTTCATATCGTTATGTTAAGAACATTATTTAAAAGCTGCTTGTGAAGTTTCATCAATTTTGGATCGTCAGTTTAACTTAAATTAATTTTTGAAGTTTAAAACTTCAGAAATTAATATAAAATAAAATATTTGTCCGAATCGAAATTTCTTGGCGCGAGGGTGTTCATTACATCATAACACATCTCGGTGTCAAGTTTTGTTGTATTCGGACGCCAAGCGACTGAAAAATATGAAAATTTTAATTTTAAGTAATTTATTCAAATTTTCTTAAAATTTTCTTTCTCCCCTTTTCCCCTTGTTTAAGTTGGGGAAGACTCTTCCTCTTCACCCCCTGCTTAAGTGGGAGATGACTCTTCCTCTCTCCCCTTCTCCCTCTATTTAAACCCTATCCCTACTTTCATTTTCATCACTTTCCCCTCGTTAGCAGCAGCCCTCTCCTTGCTGCCAGCCCTCTCCCTTGCTGCCAGCCTCCTCTCCCTGCTTCCAGCCCCCTCTCCCAGCCAGCCACCAGCCCCGGCAGCCACCCTGCCACCCCATTCGGACCCTCCAAACCAACCAGCCCCCTTCCCGGCCCTCCAAAGCCATTCTTTATAAAAGTTGAACAATGTTCATGATGCTATATTTCTTTGTTTCTTCTCTCATCTGGCTTTTTTTTTTTCCTGACAGAGAAGTGGATCAAGTGGAAGAGATATGTTTTTTTTTTTTGGTTAAATAGAGCTTTCTTCTTTCATTGTTTGAAGTATTAGAAATATCACCTCATTATTATTCCTTATACTTTGTTATTTTATTTTTTCAGCATTGATTAATTTGTTGTATTGGAACGTTGTCCTTGATCAAAAACATTAGGCATTGACATGTCATCTCTTGCAATTTCATGATTGCAGACTGTATTCATTACTTCTACTGGAGCTTGGAAGCTGGGTGGGTTTGGTTTTGCCCTCCCTATCGACCAAGCCTCTAGTGGCTTGACGGCAACTCAGACATTTCATTATTCGGTAGTATTTTTATTACCAGTCAACATTAGTTTTTGTATTTATTCTAAATTCACTATCTAATTTTGATGCTGTTCTTTTTATCACATTTCTTACAAAACCTTTCTATTTCTCTATTTTCATATTGGCTGGAATACCATCCTTTCTTGTTATCTTTAGTTTGAGTTTTAAACCAAAAGATTGCTGGGACTGTCATTGTATTTCTAGTTCTCTATATCATTTTGAAGTTGCTTCTTGACAACATGTTAAATGAACTTATTCAGGAATATGATGTTGAGGATTCTATTTTGCCACTTCAACCATCTCTCAATTATACTGCTCCTGAATTGGTCCGTAGCCAGTCTAACATTGTTGGATACTCTGCTGATATTTTCAGCATCGCATGTCTTGCTTACCATTTAATTGCTCGGAAGCCGTTACTGGATTGCCATAACAATGTTAAAATGGTGAGTTACTTTTCTTTTTTTAAAACTAATGGAAGGGACATTGACATAGTCCAAAGTTTATATGCATATTTGTGTTTTCTATCTATCCTTTGCTTCCACTTGAAATATTCTACACCATTCTTTGTTTATGACTCCTAGAAAAGAACATGTTGGTGTCATTGTTGCAAGGCAATGCAATGACACTTAATGTAATTGTTTTGACTTGCCCTATTATAGATTGTTCCAATGGACGGTGTCTCCTATGTAGATTTATTATTGGCAATGCTCTGTGCCCATTGATTATCAGGTTTATATGGGAGTGGGGGAAACTTGTATCCTTCCAATGAATTAATAACTCGTGGCCAAGAATTGCATTTTTATCAAAGTTGCTTTAGTATGAGCAATTCTAAGCCGAACTGATGCATGCTGTGGGGTTAATGCATACTTTACTGAATCACAGATGTAGTACAGTGTTTCTCTTATTCATTTCATACTTCCAAACCTGAAATAATTCAGCAAGGAATTAATGAGTTATTAAAATTGTTTTTATATTGCCTATCATCGAACAATGTAGCTCTCGATTTGAATTGTAATATTGCTTATTTCTGTGCTTTTGTTGTGACAATAGTGGGCAAAGTGTAATGATAACATGCGGTTAAAGGTGCTGAAGGGGTTTGTTTATGGTGTGATATGGGAGTATGGTGAACATTATTGCTTGGGAGATTTGAGTTAAGGTTGGTAAGGGTTTAGAGATTCAGATAATCGATGGGATTTTAGGTAGATAGGATACGTCGTAGTTGAATGAAGTGGGAATTGAGGCTGAAAAGAGGGAGATAAAGATGGAAATGAAATAAGAAAGAAAAATACTTTGGTTATCAGGGTTTAGGTTGTATAGATAAAGAAAAATACTTTGGTTATCACAAGCAAAAACATCTAAAATTGGCACCGCCATGTTCTAATAAGTTTTCAATCATTAGGGAAATTACAAAATAATAGATATAAAATACTTTTTGTCTTTTGGATTACAAATAGTTTGTCTTTATCACCCAACAAGATGCAACAGCATAATAGCATATGACAGTAGTTTTTTTTTCTCTAAAAAGTGGAGAAAACTTTTAGAGAAGGTGTGCACTCATATCCTATGATAATAAAATATAATATTTGTATTAAATGGGTATTGATATGTATGTTTATGCTACATTTTCATAAAGTTAGACTAAAATATGGATTATGATAAATTTGTAACTTTAAATTAATTAAAAAATTTTAGTAGTATTGCAATATTAGATACATGAACAAATAATT
The DNA here is from genome assembly GCA_016760335.1 of Gastrodia elata. Taxonomy (NCBI): domain Eukaryota; kingdom Viridiplantae; phylum Streptophyta; class Magnoliopsida; order Asparagales; family Orchidaceae; genus Gastrodia; species Gastrodia elata. Next base: position 504,349 of record CM028672.1, on the reverse strand, counting down.
TTATTATTATATGAATATAATATGTAAAAAATATTTATTATAGTTTTCGTGCTTAAAAATTCATTTGTTATTTAAAAATGCAAAAGCAGAAGTTTTCTTAACTAGCGTACATAGATTAAGCGTTTGAATTTATGAATTTACTAATAGAACTTGACATTGTCAAGCCTTCCGATCTTCCTTGCCACATCTCATACGTGCACTTGTCCCTTGCGTGCTATTGGGAGTGCTATTGTTGAAAGTCAGTACTTACGGTATTTTGTGCTGATGCAATTGAGCCTTCACCCAAATCGCCACCAACTTTGATATTAACTGTAATTATTGCGGTCTATCTTGTGATTGACCTCCAAGTTATATCAACCCATGTCTGCCAAAAAAGAAGGGGGCAGCTATGGGGGTTTCAGAGGCTAACTACGTGACTTCGGAGGTTAATATCTAGATCTAGATAACTAATGGCATTGACACATCCGTTGTTTTTTATGACTGTTGCTGTTCAAACCAAAGGGGCAACTTCTTGTTTAAATATTGGCGTATGGAGGAGAAGAGACAATGGGATCATAAAGGAGGAAAGGTTCTTGCAGGTTAGTATCTACACACATCAATTGAAGATCTCAATACTTCTTTGATTGTTGATCTTAATGGATGAAGACTACAGTTTTTTATTGATTTTTGGCCTAGGGCAAAGGAGATGACTTGACATGCTAGTTAATTTTCTAAGTCCATTCAGAGTGTCTGTTAATAAATTACGGCCGAGACAACCAACATAATGATCAAATGATTCAAGTATTGCTGAGATTTTCTTGACTCATCTTAAGCTAAAGTAATAATGACAATAGAGGCAAATAAAAATTAACATGATTTTTGTTAATTTGTATGTTTTAGAATCAATTAAACTATGTTTTTTTGGCACTTTATGCTAATTTTATTTTTAATGAGTTTTAAAAATCATTTTCAGCATTTTATTAAAAAATGTTTTAACATAACAAAATAACATTAATACACAATGATATCTTTAAATATTCATATTCCAAACTTGCTCAAATGGTTGATTCTCTCATGAGCTGCCTAAATTAATTCCTTCTCTTAAATTTGATTTCGATTAGGCCCCATAATAATATGAAATGATGGTAAGGTACATACAGTTTTATGTTTACTTGTTAGTCAAATTTATTATGTAGCAATTAAGTAATTTAATGTTTTTTTAAAAAATTTACTATTGCTTTCTCTTCAATTAGCATTAAATGATCTTTGCTTTTCTTATTTGATTGACACAAGTAGCGCTTTTCAAAAAATGACAAGAATATTTGTGGAAATTTAAGTTGTCCAAAGGAATAATGCTGATGAAGCTAATGTTATGGCTATTAGATTGACCTTCTATCAAATTGCTCTGCATTATATTAGTGCTGGATGATTGTGGCCAATGGATAGTCGACAGGTGAGGACATGATTGATAACTTGGCAAGCATTGGTGGTGATTGAGGTCTAGGGGTAAAATTGTTTTATATGCTAAACAAAGAAATTAATCAGACCACACTTTGGAAATTGCTTTTTGATAGGTTGCTTCTTAAAATCACAAAAATAAAATCTTCCAAACAAGGTCACAGAAAGGTATTTTATTTTAAATGAAGTAGCTATAAAGCTTTTTTAAAGGCAACTTTAATCTTCCATGTTGTAAAAACTTATTTTTCTTGTTTTTGAATTTTAGGGGTTTTTTTGGGATTAACTTGAGGGATTAAATATCGAACTAAGCTAAGCTAGTAACTTGTGTAATTGGTATGCTGATTTTAGCTGTTAAGAGTTTAAGCTACATAAGCTAAGCTTAGATGTTGAAGCTTAGATGTTTAGGAGTAGCTATGCTAAGTAAAGATAAGCCAATTTAATTTTGAAATGAACAACCCCTTAATGCTTTTATTTTTTCTTAATTAGAGAGATGATATAACATTCATTCGATTATATGTTGTAAAGCATCGATTGATTCTTGTTCTTGATTAAGTGTCCTAGTATAAAGCGGATTTAAATGGCAATGCAAATTATAAGCACCAAATTACTTGCACGTTTAAATATTAAGGGTTCTTCTTTGACAATCATTCCAATTCTTATCAAAATTGTGATAACAAAAGGACTTTGGGACTAACTTGAGCTCAAATTTAAGAATTAAGGGACTCATCTAACCATGACGACTTAATTTATCGATTTGGAATAATCCAGGAATTTCTTACCAAATAACTTTTTTTTTAAAGATCTTTTAATGATTCTTGGTAAAGATTTTATTACAACCTAGCTCAATATAAAATATTGTCTAGTCAAGATATGAAAGTTGGATATATATGATCTTAACTTAAGTAAAGTAAAATTGTACTGCTTTAAAGATGTTTGATACGCTTATGTGTAAGATCCATAAACTTATTAGATAAAACTTGATTAAACTTGACCAAAATTATTAATATAATATTAGACTGAAAAATATTGTTTCTATATAGTAGCACAAAAAGAGTATCAAATATGATCCAAGGATCATATCGAAGGAATAAAGTACCAACTGAATCAATCTGAGTATCACTCAAGTGATACAGCCAAATGTTTGATTGATAAGCACTTGGGCCTCTGTATGAGTTGGATATACATCACTTGCTTTGTTAAGCTTTATTCGAAGACTTTTTCGCATAAAGGCGTTGGTATTCTTTCCGAATGAATGGGAGTTATTCTCAAATGATAATTATCACTCGATCCATGTAGTGTTACCCTTCTGATTTTTTGGTGCAGCAGATAGGCATGTGGTGCATGTAAATAGGTGAACCGGGAATTGTTAGCGTGTATGTGGGCATTCGTTGGCATTTATTGTCACAGTTTTGGCACTAAACATGCTCTTCACATCGAAAACCACCTTTTGATTTTTTTTTTTTTTTTACTTTGTATAAATACCAAATAGCTTATGTGAGAAATGGTTGCTTCTATTTTCTTAGTTTTTTTTTCCTTTATCCTTGCTAGAGTCAACAAAAGCTTATTAGATTGCATTTCCTTACATGTGAACAATATAGTTGGCTTCGAAAAACTTTTTAGATTATCCCTTTAAAGTCTAACTACATAATAAGCTTTGATTTGTCACAAATATTAATTATGCCAAACTTTGCAAAACTTACGACTTTTGGCAAAAACTTTTTTGGTCATGTTGAAAGTGAGTTAAAAAATATGCAGCTTAATGAATCTTGATAAAGTTGTTCATTCCATATTATATTGATAATATTGGCATAGAACGAGTATAATTTTATTTTTTCTAAAAGGGCTATTAATTGATAAACTTAAATTTTTTAATTTACCATTTAATCTATTTCTAAAAAATCTTGGTTGCAGGTTAAAAATGTAGTAAGAAGTAATCTTTTTTTTTTTCTAAATTTTGCATTTTTATGATACTTTATCTTATTCATTTTTTTTTTGTATATGATATTGCAGTATATGAATAGCTTGGCATACTTAACGAGTGAGTCATTCTCACCAATTCCCTCAGAGTTGATTATGGATATTAAAAAAATGCTATCCAGTAGCGAGACTTCAAGACCGAGTGCAATGGAATTCACCGGTATGTATTCTATTTCTTGTGTGATGCTATTTTTCTTTGCCTCTATTGCCATGCAAATGTATTATAAGATTTACTCTTGCGATGCTATATTTTTTTTCATACTTTGTTAGACATATTTCTATAGTGTTGCATAATATATTTATATTTGGGCATTTTTGTTGATAAATATATGTTTATATTTTGGGGCTTTGATGCAATGCATATAATAAAATAGTAACAACCATTGAAGTTGAGATTACAAACCATACAAGCTATAGTCTTGTGGCATATATCATCGATATGCCATGATGATATTAAATTAAGATAAAAAAGTAGTTTTTGAGGAATCCTGCGCATTATTTTGAAACGTTGGCTCAAAGAAATTCTTAGAGGAAATGTTATTTATTAGAAGGAATTTAAATTGACCTATGGGAATTATTGCTAATGATTTTAATGATCCATAAAGTTTAGGCTTTTGGGAGATAAATGAAAAGAGAAAATATTTTTGGAATTTGCATTAGCTTATGATTTTCTGATCACCTCAACTTTATTCAAGAAAGGGTAATAACTTCATTGAGATGCCTTTATTTATGATTTAATTATGTCCATTCATCATTGTCATTTGGGATGCCTTAATCTATTGTGAAATCTCCGTGCAACAAACTTGTGATGGGGAGCTGTTTTAGAATTTTTTTGTCAATTTACGATCCAAACCCACGATCATTGGGATTCGGAACATACTTGTGTGCTTTATCAAGCATGGATATGTAGACTTGCAAAAAAGTATGACCGATCTCACCAAACACCGGCCATTTGGTCAAGTACATTTGTAACCACAAACCGTTATTACGAACTTGCTCATGGACGTGGCATCTTGCAATTCCATGGCCCCTTGGAGCTCCTTTACTTCTCACTTCTCTTGGTGTCCCCATTGAGGTGGATCAAAGCAACTTTGATGGCTTTTTGCATAAAACAAGAAGCTTTAGGTAGCATTATCGTTTGAGATGAAGGGGTGTCTTATGGAGCTATGGTTTATGCCAGCTTCCTAATTGATGCAAAGATTCATGCTTGCTTTTTCTCAAGGCCTTGCTTAAACATTGGATGGTGAGCTCGACAAGATCATTATTGTGGGAAATTATGTTGTATCCATTTAAAAATTCGACATTTTTGGGAGAGCACAAAATGGGATAAAGGAGTTGACATCATTTGTAATGCTCTTTTTACTTTTGTTTAAAACATTTTTATGTGCTACAAAATTTTGTGCTTATTTTGCTTGTGGAATTTTTCTTAGGGGATATTATTTTGGGTGACTTTTTTGGTATCATTTGGGAGGATGCATACATGGATTTTACTTGGATTTACTCTTTTTTGTCTTTTAGTAATTTATTTTGTTAGGCTTTGGCTAGTTTTTACGAAAAGGGAATAATTGTTGTCACATGTAAGAATGGATTTCTAAAGACTTTGATTGGTTTTTTTTTTTTTGAAAAGCGATTGATTGTTTTGCAAAGATTATGTAAATATTCTTGGAGAAAGCCCAAGAATATTGGGTTTTGCTTGAAAACCCAATATCTATTATTGACTTTAGATTTGAAATAATTAGGCACAAAAGAATTGATATAGTTAAGTTTTGATCAAATATTAAATATTGGGATCTTAAGAATTAAAATTGAGATATGTTTAGGAGAAGTATTGTGGAAATTGGATAGTGAGACATTGAGGTAAATGTTATTTACTTTGACAAATTAGTTTTGTTGTATTTGTAATATGGCTAAAGATGTACTTGTAGAATCAAGAGGGAGTCCTATTAATGCTTGGTGGTGGAAATAGGATGTTTTAGTAAAAAATAAAATGATAAATTAAAATTTTGATTGAATATTAAATTATGGGATCTTAAGAATTAAAATTAAGATATATTCAAGAGAAATGCTTTAGAATTTGGATAGTAAATCATTGAATGAATGTTATCTAATTGGCAAATTATTTTTTGTTGTGTTTATAATATGGCTAGAGATGTACTTGTAGAATCAAGAGGGAGTCATATTAATGCTTAGTGGTGGAAATAAGATGTTTTATAAAAAAATAAGAAAAATAAGATTTGTTTCAAAATGATTCAAATATAAGAATAATGATAGATAAAACACGTAAATATCTTGTTATGATGCATTGTTCATGATGCTAAGATCATGATTTTTGAGACTTGAGATGATAATTTAGATATTGTTGAGAGGGAAGCTAATTCAATATGAAAAATAATTGCTAGTTGTATACATTAGGAGGTCCCTAATATTCAAGATGTTTAGTGGCAGAAATTAGATGCTCCATGACATTAAAGAGAAGAAAATTTATCACAAAGAATAATTTAAATATAAATTTTTTTGTAGATATTGTTTTATTTGTTGAATTTGTTGTATGAGACTTTAATACTAGTGTTTGTTAGAAAATCAACTTGGTTTGAAACTCTAATGTCGAACAACACTAAGTTTTGAAGTTCTTTAGGTATAATAATTAAGTTGGTCAATGGTGCAGTGGCTTTGTGGTTGAGCTATTGAGTTTAAATTTTTGAAAGGTTAAGGGTTCAAATGTCAATTGTCATACATTTGCCTTTAAAACTTTATAAAAAAGAATTATAAGAATAATTAAGCTGAACTTTTAAAAATCAAAACATCCTTGAGATAACAATGAGCTTTTATCAAAGCTAAGCTTGCTTGTAGTGAAATTTTGGGAAGTTATCATTTAGAAAAGCATGAGACCCAAGGCCAAAGTGGACAAAAATTTGATAGTTACGAGTTTGTGTAGTTTAATGAGCTTTCATAATGAACTCTAGCAATAACTGTAGAGCTATTTACAAATACCATTTGGACATAATTTCCCTCGAAGTAATTATTTAATTTCAAGTCTTTTACATGTCCATGAAATGCCTTTTTTCGAATTAACTGGTTTCTGTTTTGCATTTCATTTTTCTTGGTCATCAAATAATATTTTTGTATATAATTTTTTTTTTCTAGAATGCTTGTACAATTACATATTAAGGAATTTAAAAGGCCTGCAACCAATTAATTTTATTGTAATGACAATTCTTGGTTTTCCAGGATCTTCCTTTTTCCGTGATGACACTAGGTTGCGTGCTCTTCGGTTTTAGATCATATGCTTGTAAGACCAGTTCCATTATGTGCTCAGGAGTATTCAAGCAAATTTCTATAATAATGATTTTAAGTATGAATTTATGTTATTCCTTATTCAACGCCATCATCTTGTAGGAGAGGGATAATATACAGAAAACAGAATTTTTGAAAGCATTATCAGATATGTGGAAAGACTTTGATGCTCGCATTTTGCGATACAAGGTATTATTCGATTAAATTTGCGAATTTAGTGTTCTTTGTCCCATTTTTTCTTCCATGTAATGACAAGTACTATATACTGATTCTTGCATCGTTTGGGACAACTGTCACTGTTCTTGTACTAATTTCTTGATTTTAAAGCATATATGAGCTTATTGAGTAATGGCAATATGTCATGTGATATTAGCCTCATGATAGCTATGCATTCATTCCCCTGGAGTTGGCAAGCCTTGCACAACCTCAGTACCTTTTCTTATGTGCATTTTTGCAAAAATTGTTTTGTATATCGAGATCTTTTTTCTTTTTAATTTTTGTACCAATTCTTGTTGGTGGTCTTTTCTTTTTTAAATTTTTTTGAAAGTTGTGTAAATATTACTTGGTTCATTTTATACACGCTGAGAGTATTTACACTCAGATTTTGATGCTTTTAAACTCATTTTCTTTTGTTGTTCAGAATAAGGGTTATGAATGTTTCTTTTTATTCGTGATTCCTGAATTAGCATATTTCGTATTCTCCCAACACCATAATATGCACCGCACCTGCAGGTTTTTAGTTGGAAAGGTTATTGTGGTTGCTATCTTAAAGGGGTGGCATGTTAAATGTACACATGCTCTATAATCACTTGAGTGTTATATTTGCTGAAGTCAAATGGTTTCCTTGAATAAGAAGTTTTCCTTTATCATTCTTTACCTCTTTTCATTGTATATTTAGTTTTATTATCTTCTTTAGTTTGTTCTATAATGTTGTATATAGGTTTGCGTCTATTAGTGCACTTAAAGACCTAGTACCTTGAAATATACACGCTTTAAAAATCTATGAAATTTTTTTGCTTAAACTTATTGCTTCAGGTTATCAGGCTTGTGTCCTATGCTCTGTATGGTTTATCTTAATTGGTCAATGCATTTATTCTGTACGTTTAAATAGTGCAATCCTCCCAAGTGGAAGTGTACCATGATCTGCTTGTACTTTTTCATCTATTTTAATTTTCTTTAACGTCATTAAGTTTTGTTTTCCCATTATAATGATGCCTATGTAAATAGTATTTGATTTCTCCAGGTAGAGTGTCAAGTGATTTATTTATCAATTAATACATTTTGATGCAACAGCCTAGCGGATTGAAGCTTTTGATGCTAAGGCCCAGCATCAGTTGGTAACTCTGTGATATGCATTGAATATTCTCTTTCTGGTTTGCTGTGGTCATATTCTTTGCCGTACTGTGATTGTTCCCTACTAGAATGAACTTAAGGTTTGCTTTTTTTGTTAGGATCTACTAGCACAAGGTTTTTATTCATAGTTTCTTATTGGATTTAACTAGTTGCGTCCTGTTATAGGAATTGAGGCCTGCCATTCTTTCTTTGTATGCACATTTGCTTCTAACTACATCCACCAGCATGCTTTTCCTGCAAGATATTTTATCCTTTTTGACTGAATTAGTGAAGAATCTGTTCATCAATTTTTACTTGCAGGTGCTTCCTCGCTATGCGCAGAACTTCGGAACTTGGTTATGCAGCCAATGATATTACCGATGGTTCTTACAATAGCGAAGTCACAGGTGTGCGCATATTTTTTGTAATTAGTTTTAAAGATCGGTTGCTTTTTATCTTTCTCAATGCTTGTGGTCTTTTGTTTTTCGGTTTCTAGAAAAATATTACAATATTGTGCAAATTTTCATTTTCTAGGGTTCCATTCCAGTTACACCTTTTGTGCGGTGATTAATGGGGTCAGATATGCCCCCGTGTAATATTAACAATTTTAACTTGCTAAACAAATATATAAAATTATTATTATAAATTGTGTTGGTTTATTTATGTAGCCAAATGTTCAGAGGTTTGATTTATCTACCGTCAATTGAACTTGCTATAAATTGTGTTAAACTGAATTTTATTGGATTGTGATAATGGCGGTGGAAGCTTGTATAAATGTTGAAGCAATTTAATCAAAACATCTTGATTGCATAAAGATGATTAAAGCTGTTATTCAAATCAACAACAATGACTATCACTCGTGGAGGGACACTTGATTAATACAGACAAATTGGGCAAGCTTGCATCTGATTTAGTAGTGGACTGCTTGGATATCAGCTCTATTGAGCAAAGTTCTTCACGTAGTACAGTTCAGTTCTGTGACTAAGGTTACACACGGGAGGGCCTCAAGCATGTTACTACAGCATCACCAAGTTAAGAAATCTTCACTTTTTGAACTTGCTATTTTTGTTTCTTCCATTTAAGATTCTGTTTGAGCTATTCCTAGCCCACACTGGGCACCATCAATCCTAGTTGTTAGGATGACAACAAAATCCTTTATTTTGTATTTTCTTGGAAGGGGGCTGATTTTTCAGGCTTAAACTTTGATTGCCATAGTTGCCTTGTAATTTTAGTTTATGGGTAAATTTGTAACTCAATGATTTAGTTTAATTTTATTAAATCCCTTCTTTGCATGGGGCGGGCCCTCCAATATTGTGTGCTTTATTATTAAGTTTTATTTAGTTTTTTCTCATGTTTGGATTGTAAATCAATGTATTTGAAGAAATAAAAGGAAATCTTAAGTTAGTGTGCATTGCACAAAGAGTGAAAGCATATGCATGATGTGATCTTAAATAGTTTAGGCCTTTATACTTCATAACCTATGGTTGTGTCATAATTTAGGATCTTCTTGTGTTGCCCATTTATCAGTTAAGCAAGTCTATAGTTACTAATGGAACAAACAAAACTACCAATAGATAGAAACAACTTTAAAGATCAAGTGTCATAATTCGGGAACAATCCGATTAACGGAAGCTCCCGTTCTGTTTCTTTTTTTGAAATCTTTAAATCTAAAAATCAAATCATTGAAATGCGTGGTCAGAATTTATTATTTCAGTGTTGACGTGTTAAGTATATTATTTAAAACCTGCTCGAGGAGTTTTATCAAATTCTGAGCGCCGATTTGATCGTGGCAAATTTTCGAAGTTTTAAACCTCTAAATTAAAATAAAATAAAGTATTGCTCCGAATGGATAATTTTCGGCGCGAGGGTGTTCGTCATGTCGTAACACACCTCGGTGCCAAGTTTCGTTGCATTCGGACGCCGAACGGCAGAAAAATGCGATTAATTTGAAGTTCGAGTTTTTTTTTTCATTTTTTTTCTTTACCTCAGTTTTTCCCCTACGCACCCCCCTAAAATCGCAGCTTGCGATTTTTTTTTTGTTTCTTCCGCCAAACGGCGGGAGAAGCTTCCGCGCCAGGCGGAAGCCTGGCGCCTGCCTGCGCCGTTTTTGGCGCAGGCTGTCGGCCCATAGGGCCGACCCCGACCTCCCCCGACCCCAGCCTGCGAATCGCAGGCTCTGTCTTGCGACAGAGCCTGCAGGCGTCACTTCCGCCGCCTGCCAGGAGGGGGCCCGCCTGCGCCGTTTTGGCGCAGGATGCGGTCGGCCCCTCAGCCGAACCCCCCAGTCTGCGCCTATTTAAGCGCAGCCCTCCCCTCCCCATCTCCTCCTCACAAGCAGCGCTAGCCAACCCTCTCCCCTCCTCCAAACCCTAGGCAGCAGCTTCCAGCCCTCCTCCTCAGCCCTTTCAGCAGCCGGGCAGCCCCTCCGGCAGCCCCCTTCCAGCCGCTTCCGGCATCCCGGCAGCCCCCGGCCGTTCCATCCAGCACCTCCGGCAGCTCCCGGCAGACCCTCCCAGCAGCTTCTGGCAGCCCCCGGCAGTTCCCTTCAGCCAGCCAGCTCCCTCTCCAGCCCCCAGCAGCTTCCCCCCGGCAGCCCTCGGCAGCCTCCGACGGCCAGCTATCAAGCCGCCAAGACACTCAATAGCCGCTGCCAGCCAGCCCTCTCTTGCCGTTGCCACCTCGGCCAGCCATTCGACTACCCCGTTCCAACCCTCCCTTGTTTTTCGGCAATCCTAAAAGCTAAGGTATGCGAGATTGGAAACGGAAGAAATTGAAGAAAACACTTTCTTGCTAATCTTATATACATTACTATAATTTTATATTTAGTCATTCGCATTTTGATCATTCTCATTAATTAATAATGAAGACAATCCATAATGCTATAAAATGACTACTAATTTCCATTCCTATCGTTACTCTTACAATTCAGTAATATTATTATAAGGTACGGACTTAAATCTTAATATGAATGGAAGAATGTAAAAATTATGAAATATCATCTCACTTTTAAAAAAGAGACTAATTTAAAGAAATATCGGGGACTTAAATGCAGATTGAGCGAACTGTCACTCATTCGAGCCGTTGAACTTCTGAACTTAAGAACAAAGGTACCCAGTACATGACATGTATTACATTTTGCACTTTTACTGCTGCTTAGCTTCGCGTATTTTGCTTTGAGCCAAATTCATTTAAAGCTTGGTTGGTTGTTAGAAATCAACATCCTTTTTCATTCGGGGGTTACTGGAAAATGACATCAGTAGCATTAATGCTTGGTTGTTTGTTAGAAACAAACAGTTCTTTTCATTCGGGGTTGTTGCTGGAAAAATGATATCAACAACATTCGGGGTTGTTACTGGAAAATGACATCGGTAACATTCGGGGTAGATTACTGGAAAATGACATCAGTAATCTTTATTTGATAAATAATATTTATTGCATGAATTGTTTATTTCGCGCTATTATCTTATTTTCTCCTGCATTTTATTTTCGCCTTACTTCCGCTAATCGCATCATTTAAAAATGTAAATGTTATTATGTACTGCTGTACTTAGAGTATTCTCTAATTACTGGGAATTCCAATCCCGGTATTGTTTGTTGTACAATACCAGGTCAGGTACTTCTGGAAGAGCTTAAGCAAGAACCCTAATGCTTAAAATTTTCAATCTGCAAAATGGATCTGCGACGATGCTGTTTTTTTTTTGTTTATCTTTTATCTTTTCTTTATTTTTACTTTTGTACGAGGAACGCTGAAAAGACCTTGTAATGTGAACATTGAAATAAATGAATAATATCCTTTGGCTTTTGTATGTGTACGCTCATTTCCTCTCAAGTTACTCAATATGATCCTGCGGCAAGTGAACGCCCGACGTCGGAACGGTTTCTTTTGAACCGGCGTCGGGGCCTTCACATGTGCCCATTTATCAGTTAAGCAAAGGCTATAGTTACTAATGGAACAAACCTTATTATAAAACATTTAAGCATGGGAGAGTGAGAGAGAGAGAGAAAGCTTACTAGCTAGTGTTTTCTGAAGTTTAAGAAAAACAAAGGGAAATTCATAATAAATATTGAATATAGATAATCTAAAGCGTATAACATGATAAATTATATAGTTCAATTCCAATTTGATGAATATTTCATATTTCTTTAAATATCAAGTAATATAAAAGAATATAACATAATACATATAATTTATAGTTGATTTCTTTCTTATTATAAAAATTTTTATAATTTCTACTACTCTAGTGAAATTATAGAGTATGAAACTATAAATAGAGTCCATTTAAATTTAATAAAAATTAACTGAAGAGACTGCACTGGCGAGTGAGTTAGCGTTCCCCTCAGAGGTTGGGAGGGGAGCGGTCACGGCATAAGCTGTTAAGCGGAGGTTATTTGGACAGCTACTGATTTGCTGAAGGAAAGAAAAGAAACTAGCTTTAGTAAAAGCAAATGCTGATTAGAGAAAAGAGCTCTTCTTTTTTTTTTAACTTCAAAAAAGGTGAGCTTATAGTCAAAATTTTCTTTTTTTCTAATCTTCTCAAGAATGAGTTACCGTATTCGGTATGATTGAATTTTTAGGCTAGAAACAAACCTGCTCTAGAAGTTTGACAAGATCGCCTTTCTTCACGTAGAATTGATGCCAATTGAGGCTGTCAACATGCGAACAGAATGAACAAAAAAAAGTAGAGCATTCGGACAGGCAAATCAATTATTTGGGTCTTAAGCTGGAACAAATTGGGGCTGAGTCTTAAGTTCCATTTTTTTTCTGTTGTTTATAATAATGAATTAATTGATCTACTTTTGCACTTGAATCTCATTTAGATGATCTCAATAACTTGACCTAAAATCACATTCATTTTATTTTTAGAAAATCTTGAGCTATTCGTAACAATGGGCTTATGACGTGTACATGGGGTACCTCTCTATTATTATTAATCCCATTTGAGTTCTCTCCAAAGAGTGTTTTATGTTCTTTTCCTTTATCCATTATTAAATTTTATTGTGAAGTCACACCATAACATTCGAAGGTCAGCATCACATTAAAATTGTTGCAAGAAATCAATCATCCTTGTACGGTAGATGGCTTTTTGGCTTAAATTTGTAGGTCAAAAACCAAGTATATAATATAGAATATGTCAAATTACTGATAGTTTTCGCTCATAATATTAGAATATACAATGTTACCTTGGTGTAATAGGTTCAAATATATCGGTGGGAATGTTACTTGAGATCAAAATTTGATGGTTAAAATAAAGAAGTCCACCAGGAGTGTTGTTTTGAGAGAACATCAAGAAGGCGTAATGATAAATTTATAAATTTATAAAGTTCAATTAAAATAATGATTGTTAATGCAGCTGAATATTGGACGATAGAAAAGCAGTTGATCACCAGTTGAATGTGACTAATATTATAATTTAATGCAATTTATCTGTGAAAGATAAATTACAAGTTAAGTGCGCAACAATGGAAATAGAATGTGCTCATCAGAATAGGTAAAGCCAGTGTTAAGAGGAATATGGGGAAAGGCCTAATTTTATGTGAACATAATTTATACAAAATGATTTTCTATATATGCTCTTATTATCTAAGAAAAAAATTTGAAAATTTTCGGTTAATTATATTGATTCCTAGTTGAGACAAAGCTAATGATGATGATACTAGTAAGTTAACCAAGGTTTGTTTGCCACACTCATTCAGCATTTAGCTGGATTTCTTCAAACACTATTTCAAGGGTTGATTTCTGGAAATTAAGGAAATTGAAAACACTTCTTGGGTTTCAAGAGTTGATCAGCAGTTTAGTCAATTGAACCATTTAATGGAGGTTGGCTCAAACCGCTAAAATCATGTAGCAAATAGTTTGTGAGCTGTTTATTGTAAGTTTACACTGCAGAAACTTTTTTGGAATATACTTTGCAAATTGTACAAGTTTATTTTTTATTTTTTTGTTCTTAGTGATAAAAATTGTTATTTTTTATTATCGTTAACATTTATCTCGTGGTTTGATTTAATCTGACTGTATTAAAGTTGTAATAATTCATCATGTTTTTTTCGTGCATTTGGGATAATCACACTCCGTCTTTTGTTCTATCCAGTTGCATGCACTAGTGAAACTTTGTTGGAACTTGTAGAACATACCATTTTTTTTATTTTAATTATTTTTTTTTCTTTGATGCTATGCGAATATCTGTGTAAGATATATTTATACCCTTGTAGGATAAAAGTGATTTTGAGGTTTCAACGTTACCTGCACTGGTTCCCGTGCTAACTTCTGCATCTGGTGAAACACTTCTGCTCCTTGTGAAGCATGCTGACCTACTTGTTGACAAGGTGATTGTAATTTTTGGTTGCAAACCTATTAGGTGCCTAACCTTTTTTGTTTCTACAGTTTTAAAATTTTAGTGAATAGATTTCTATATTAAACAGCGAAAGTAATATTATTTTGAATTTGTTGAAGTTAATAATAATTTTTTATCTTAATGCATCTATTTGTATGCTTGATTGTGCATAATGAAACAAATAATTCTTGCAGCCAAGTCAACCCCACTTAGTTGGAACATGTATTGGTGTTGCTATTGTATCCATCATTTGCTCTGAGTTGCTATTAAAAGTGGCTATCATGTCATTTTCAATTCTGTCATTGACTTCTGGTCAAGGGTACGTGCTGAATATGTTATTGTTTGTATAAAAAGAGTGAAAGAAGAACAAGAAAATGGATGAACGAAGAAGAACGAAGATTCACCTCTGCCTTGACACTATTATCCTCACTCATGATCTTCGTCTCTGCCACATCCATTGCGCACAATGAAGGAACAGCTTTCACGCTTCTATTATTCCCAACTCGGTATTATTTATATATTCATCTCTTCTTCACGCGTGTAACTCCACCAGCAACATCTCCATTTCTTCTGCTCATGTAATGGATCATTATCTGCAGTCTCTAAGGAACCAAATACTCATGGAGAAATCACCCACGATAGTCACGATTTTTACTTCTATGTGCATAAGAGTACACGATAAGGTTAACTAATCACGGCCTATGCAAAACCATACAACTTCTCTTGCAACTGCTTGAAGACTTTGCTAGCAACCGCACATGATGCCGCTCCGCTCGCTGTTGTTGCTCAAACTGTTCGACAATTGTCCACATTAACTGCTTGTAGAACCACTGCCTCCCTCGTCTATAAATGTCGAGATACGCTCCTTCTTCGAGTGCACAATGAAGGTATAAACATGTGAGCAGATGACAAAGTGAGCGCATGACCAAAGAGAAAAATTAGTTCCATACAACAACTTCTATGTGTACATGACCTCTGCAAAACCATACAACTTCTCTTGCATCTGCTTGTACTTCTCCATCAACTGCACACGATGTCGCTCCGCTCGCAACTGTTGCTCAAACTATTCGACAACCGTTCACTATAACCGCTTGAAGAACCATTGCTTCCCCTGTCTATAAGTGTCGAGACCTACTCCTTCAAGTGCACAACGAAGGTATAAACTTGCGAGCATGTGACAAAATGACCGCACGGCCAAAGAGAAAAATTAGGTCCATACAGCTTCTGTGTACATGACAAGGTTAACTTCCCACGACCTCTGCAAAACCATATAGCTTCTCTTGCAACTGCTAGAAGTTACTTCTCCAACAACCGCACACGATGCCTCTGCGCTCGCAACTGTTGCTCAAACAGTTCGACAACCGTTCACTATAATCGCTTGAATCAACTGCTTCCCTCGCCTATAAATGTCGAGATCTGCTCCTCCTTCGAGTGCACATTGAAGGTATTAGCATGCGAGCATGTGATAATGAGAGCGCATTGTAACGACCCAATGTCGTTCCTTTGCAAGTTAGGCCAAAATCCCGACTCTAACATCAAGATCCCGGAGAACTTCAAATAGGGCAAATAAAAATACCTTTAAATGAGAATAATTTTTTTTATCAAAGTGCCCTAATTTGGAAAAAATCCGAATAACAGAAACTCCCGCTTAATTCTTTTAAAACTTTTTAAATTCAATAAATTGAATTCATTAAATGTGTTCAAATTCATCAATTTTCATGTCATTATGTTGAGTATATTATTTAAATGTTGATCGAGAAGTTTCATCAATTTTGGAGCGTCGATTTGCTCTCAATTAATTTTTGAAGTTTAAAATTTAAGAAATTAATTTAAAATAAAATATTGCTCCAAATCGAAATTTTTTGGTGCGAGAGTGTTCATTGCATCATAACACACATCGGTGTCAAGTTTTGTTATTTTTGAATGCCCAACGACTAAAAAATACGAAAATTTTCAATTTAAGTAATTATTTAAATTCTTTAAGATTTCCCTTTTGCTCCCTTCGGATCGAAGGATCCTGTGATTGCAGGCTCTCTCGCAAGACAGAGCCTGCAGGAGGAAGATTCCGCCTGCGCTGTTTTTGGCGCAGGTTGGTCAGCCCCTCTCCCCCTCCTTCTATTTAAACCCCCACCCCCACTTCCTCACCTCTCCCAATAGCCCACTCAGCTCCCTACCTCCTGCCACCAGCTTCCCTTTCTTCCCTTGCCAGCCAATCTCCCACCTCCTGCAGCCAGCCCTCCTGCCATTGCCAGCCACCCTCCTACCGCTGCCAGCCACCCAGCTCCCGACCAACCCAGTCGGCCAACAGCCACTCCGGCTACCCCTTCCAGTCGTGCGGCCTCCCTCAGTTTTCCGGCAACATTATCCTATGTATGAGAAGGAAAAAAAGAGGAAGAAAATGAGAAGAAATTTTGCCTTTTTTATTAGTTCTTTTTCATAATATGTTATGTTAATAATAATGATTGTTTTATTATCTCAATTACGTCATTCACATTATTATTGTTTTCATTAATTAATAATGAATAATAGTGAAAATGTTATAAGATGACTATTATTTCTATTTTTACAATTTCAATTCAGTCATTTTCATTATCTTTTTTTTCGTACATTATTATTATCATTATGATGTTAATAATAACACTATAATAAGTATTACTGTTATCACAGTAACTTAAACATTGAACTTCAATTAAAATAAGAAAGCGAAAGAAGAACAAAAAAGAAATGAAGATAATAATTACTCCAAAAAATATTATCTAAAAGCTAATTTAAAATATTCAAATCTAAATGCAGATTCGAACAAATTGTTGCACTTTTGAACTTAAAGAAAAATGTACTTAGTATATGACATGTATTACTTTTTTTGCGCTTTAATTGCTGCTTAGCTTCGCTTTGACTAAATTTATATTGAAGCTTGGTTGGTTGTTTAGAACCAACATCCCTTTTATAATGTGATTGTTACTAAAGAAATGACATCAGTAATATTGTGAGTTATTAGAAAATGACATCAGTAACATTCGTGGTTACTGAAAAATGACATCAGCAACATTTGTGGGTTGCTGAAAAATGACATCAGCAATATTCATCATGGGTTACTGAAAAAATGTGGTTTTACTGGAAAAATGAAATCAGTAACTTACATTTTGTGATAATATTTTTTTCGCAAGAAATTGATTATTCATTTTACGCTATTGTCTTATTTTCACACATGTTTATTACATACTATTTCCACTAATCGCATCTCTGCTATAAACTATGGTACTTAGAGTATACTCTAATTACTGGGAATTCTAATTCCGGTATTATTTTCTTTACATACCAGGTCAGATGTTTCTCTGGATAATCAAACAAAAACCCTAATTCAAATATTTTCAAACTTGCTGATGAATTTACCATGCTACTTTAATTTTACTTTTATTTTTATTTTCCTATTGTTTTAGTTCATCTTGTAATGAACTTTGTAAAAAGGAACATTAGAATTTTTCTAATCAGGAATTTTAATGAATGAGAGTTATCTTTTGGCTTTTATGTGTGTTCCTTTTTCTTTCAAATTGCTCAATATGATCCTGCGGTATGTGAGTACCCGATGTCGGGACAGTTCTCGCTAAATCGGTATCGGGGCATCACACGCACGACCAAAAAGATAAAATAGGTCCACAACCAGGGAAGAAGGTAAATGTCAAAAGAAGAAAAACTGACAAAAAACTAAGGTAGAAAGCAGGTCTTAGGATTATGATACATGTATTAGTACAATAAGAGAAGACCCCGTGTTTTTTGGGCTGGTGAAAAAAAATTTAAAGACCTTGCGTTCCATAGTCTCTTAAAGTCGGTCGATTTGGTTATAAACTCCCTTCGTTGATTTTTACATTCGGTCTATTAAGCATTATTTTTTCATTATTTGGAGTTGTTATGCTACTAAATTTTTGTCGAAAACATTGACAAAACTAACATGTTATGATACTGAAATTTCACAGAAATATTTTTTTTTAATTAATTAATTAATTAATTAATTATTAAAAAAATTAATATTAATTTATTAATAATCAAATCAATTATTATTAGTTTCCTCTTTAATGCCCTCTTTGCTCCCTTCCTCCCCCTCCTTGCCTCCTTGATTCCTCCCTCCTCTTCCTTCCTCTTTTCCCCCACTTCTTCTTCCTTCCTCCTCTTCCTTTCCTGCCTCTTGCCTTCTCCCTCTCTCCTTCTTCGCTTCCTTCCTTCTTCGGGCGATTATCCTCTTCCAGCTGAAAATTTTTGAAAGTTATCATCAACAGCAGAGCTACATAATGTTATTGAAAGGGATCACCCACACTGGTGAGACCATATTCGTGTTTAAATTTCGAGATAATTGCATACCAAGCAAATATAGTTACATTTAAAACATCCTGTTCAAAAAATAAACTACGGTCTTAGTGTATTTATGTGCGTTGTGAACAAATTATTGTGTGTATGAAGTTCATAGCTATTACAAATCAAAATCCCATCGAACAATACAAATAGTTCAACTCATATAGCATAGGATGATTCTCCTCGCAATCTCATTTCATGCAAGTCTCAAAACACTCCCTCATAGCTCTCAAACTCAATTTCACATCACTCACGTAACATAGATCGCCTAATCTCACAACACCCTCATACTCGTCAATTCTTTTTTTCTCATTCTTCTCTATCAAAAAAAAATGTTAAGATGAAGGGAATGAACTTGAGCTTAGTATATTTTAACACTCATTGAATACCATTCAATTCTAGAAATAAAATGAAATGCATTATAGTTGGAAGCAAATGCTCATATGAATTTGGATAATCTATTACTTAAATATAAGCAATAAATTGTTATGATTGGAAGAAAATGCTCATTATAAATATGAATAATTTGTTATTTAGTTTTGTTATTATGAGCATAGCTTAAAGAAGCCATTTAGCCCTAATTACACCACCACAACCAAGCCTTAGTCCCACTAAGTGCGATGATTACATGAATCTTTTGTCCCCATTATGTGTTATCAATAATAATATTTATCTATGTTTTAAGTATATGAGGTCCTTCCTAATAGTTTTTGTCATATTTATTTTGGTTTTCTTCTTCCTTTTTTAACACAAAATTCATAAGCTCAGCTTTCTTAAGTGGGGCATCTATTGGTTACATGTAAAATGTAAGACCACTTGAAGCATTCTAAGATTATCCTCAATTGAAGTTACTCCTATCTTGTTACGAATGAACTCATTTTCAACATGTCCTTCCATGTATACGCACTTATCCACTTTAGTTGCTTCGTCTTTGCAACACTATATGAATATGCTTTAGCTTTGTTGGCCAACATTTTTGCCACATACAACATAGTTGGTCTTATATCTGTTCAATAAAGTTTCTCTTAAGTGAATTTTTTCTTATTACTAAAATTTTTGAAGCACTATTTTATTTAATTAGTTTGGATCTCATTAATCACATCATGCTCTATTTCATTATTATTTTGCATGACTAAACCAATGTATTTAAATCTTTAACTCTTCTTAATAACATGATCTTTAACTATTAATTTTTGATATTACTTATTATGATTAAGCATCAGGAACAGAGTCCAAACTGTGAAACTATATACTTGCATTCATTAAAATAAAAGAGCTAGATCCGAATATTATCACATATATCAAAAAGTAAAGAAATTCAATTAAAAATTAAAATTTCATTGGATAGGAATGATGGTGATTTATAAAGCTGATAATAGGTAAAAAGATAATACAACTACTAGACTTCAACTGAAAAACAAGTGAAAAGAAATATAAGCACATATTACAGACTAATGATTGTAGGCCATTTCAGTATGCTTCAGTTATCTAAACTTTGACCCAAAAATTGTTAATAAAGGGGAATTAGTGTGAAAAATATAATTTTTGTTAGTGATCAAAGATGAAAAAGAATAGATACGCTTGTTCTTAAATTTAATCTTCAATAGGCTCAAATGCATTAAAATTTGAAAAAATACAAAAGACTAGTAATAAAAATAAAAGTGATATTAAATTTGAAACAATCATGTTTGTTATATTTACATTTAATTTTGTTTTCACTTTACTGTGGAATATCCCTATAGAAAAGATGAGCAACATATCACCCAATGACCCATGATGTGATGTCCTTCCAAATTTTGGGAGAACCTATCCCTATGAAATATTTGCTTTTAAGTTACACGTATATTTATATAGAAGTGCACCTTGCATCACATATAGATGGGTGCACCATAATTTAACATTTTCATGAAAATTACATTTCAGTTATTATTATTTTTTGCTTTAACATGTATTCATATCAACAGTTTTAATAAATCAATAAAAGATCATCTAATGTGTAAAAACAAGCTATGCCGTATATTATGTGGCATTAATTGCTCTTATGTGGTGATTATTTTGTAGTCAAGAGACCAATCAAATTCATATAACCCTATTTTCAGTATGTATGAAGAAAGAAGAGAACATTGATATTTGAAGACACGTAGAGCGAAAGGCTCACAAGCTAGAAATTTAATCTAGTAAGTTGAATTCTTATAAATGAAGTTATATGATTCATGTTTTAGTTAACGATAGGTGAACTGAGGTATGGTTTAATAGCCTTGTTGGATCCTTGGTTATAAATATTAAGTATCTTTCACATAAATTAAATGCTAAACTAATTAATAAATAATGAAAATAAATAAATATTTAATTATAAATAATTATCAATTTTATTAATATATGATTGTCTAATCAACTTGATCCTATAAACACATACTTTCCAACATATTTGACCTGAAGTGGATTTGGTATCGTGCTTTGTCTGGCTTTCAAAAAATTAAATTGATAATATTTATGAAATCATACCTTACAGTTGGATTTGCTCCGTAGGAGATGTTGTCGATCAACCTCAACATTATTTAAATCTAAAAAGCTAGAAAATTTGTAAAGTCTCAAATGAATTTGATTTTTAAGAAAATAAAATGGATAATAATTAATGTTAAGAAATTGTCGGGAGGGGTTGGACACGTTGTCGGTGTCAAAATCGATGTTGGCTTGCGCCATAGAGAGGAATGCCTTTTGATGGATAGTGTGACAAATTTGTAAAATTTAGATTTTATAACTACAAAAATTGAAGAGAAAATTAATGGAGAAGAAAAAGAATAGAAGAAGTGGAGAAAAAAATTTATGGTTTATTTTGGAGGGAAAGAAGAAGAAATGCGGAGGAAGAACACAAAGGGGGTTGCTAGGAGGAGAGAAGAGGAAGAAGAAATGAGGTGACCATGGAGGTGGCCGGTCATTGGACATAGGGGATGTCATGATTGATCATGGTAAGCATTGGGAAATGGAGATTGAACATTGAAAATATAAACTAACATTCATAAAAGAGGGTCAAATAATATTGTTATCATACAAGTAAAAAAGAAGAGGAACCTACTGCTTTTGGTGGAGTTGTGGTCCGCGACTCAGGAGGCCACTTGCTTGCTGTTGCTGGAACCCGTTTATAGGCCCTGTTTCCTCTCCAAGCTGAGATGCAGACGGTTACTATTTTGCGACGGACCCTCTTGCCTAGAGACATTGACACTGAAGGAGTCATCATAGAGGGCAACTGTTTTGGAGCGATTCGGAAGCTCCAACGTCACTGGGGAAGGACTCTCCGTTCACGAGGCTGAGCCTAGCTTTCTTGCGGGGCTTTCCTCGCGTGATTTTTGTTCACCATTCGCATGATGCGAATCGTGCGGCGGACTTTTGTTCTATGTTAGCCTGATAGGCGATTTTTCTTTTGTTAGGGGAGATGTGCTCCCCGGGAGATTCTTAGACCTCCTCGTTGAGGACACCGTGGACTTCGATCCCGACTGATGATGTACGAATGCTTTTACGTATTTATGCTTAGGCTACGGTCGTCTTTTAAAAAAAAAAAACCAACTAAATATCCAAACTTTAATTATAGAAAAAAATAATAAAGTCTTACAATTTTATAAAACTGGTATAGGTAAAAAATTATAATAGTGGAGCAAAACTGCTACAAATTTATGACCAAATAAAAATTTAAAGATAGATATATCAAACTCGACATCAAATATAATGACTAAAAATGTGCAAAGTGACTAAAAATGGGAAGTTATAATTTTTATTTAATAATTAACAATGAAAGATAACAAGCATGCATGTTTTAAATTAGAAATGCAGTTGGATTCAAAAAATAATTAAGGCTAAAATGTGCAAAGGACTAGTGGCTAAAAGTAAAAGAAAATGGGTACTAAAGTGGAAGTAAATCACGTATGTAAAAAAATACTGCAGGTAAAACTTAATTGTTCTTGCAATAACTTTGCATGTTATTCATTTACGTTTGTTTTCACTTGACCTTGGGAGTAGCTTTATAGTAAATTTTAGCGAAACTCCACCTAAGAACTTGTGATGAAATCCTTTCCATAACTAAGGAGCATCTTATCCTTATGGAAGATTTATCATGGAAGTAGTGCATGTTTAGGTTTCTGCTATATATACTATTATAGAGGTTCATGTTGCATACCATATAAATGGACATATATAGTAATATATTCTAAACATTGAGCCATTAAAATCCTTGGCGCAATGAAGACACATATAGTGCGTGCGGGCAGGCAGATTTGGGCCTAACAGACCGGTCTATGCCTATTGGGCATATTATGATAACAAAACCATCCATTTTGATGGTTGGCATTGTGAGCCCACCTGGCCGCCGGTCCATTGATTAGATCTAGAGCAAAACCTGTGGTGAAAAACATCTCTGTTGCCAATTCCACTGGATATTTCACTATGTTCTCCCACATAAGCCAAAGCTTGTCGTGATCACACAACTACCCTCGTTCATTCACTTCCACCATTTTTATCTATTATGAAGTTATTCCCACACCACCATCCTTACCTTGACCTCCAATGGTTTTTTTTTTGTTTTTAATTTTCTCATTATTTTCCCAAAGATGAAAAATCTACACCACTACTATCTCAAACTCCACCCATTCCTCCCTCTTTTCAACTCTCCATAATTTTTCTCTGTAACCACTCTTGAAAGGATAACACCTAAACCAAACCTAAGATCACCCTTTCATAGAACTACCTTTACCTTAATTTATCCTTATTGAGCCACCCTTACCATCTATGAATTTTGCTTTTACTGTAGAGTTTATGAAGCTATTTATGTTATTGCAGCTTAAACATTGTATGGTATTTTGTTATATCTAAATAATGATCTTTTTTAAGCCTTCGAATTATTAAATTTTGATATAAAATCTTATGTAACTTACGGATTAGTAAAAATGACAATTACAAAAATATGAATGCTCTTTAGTAGGACTTCAATATATTTTTGATAAAAAGCTCATTTTCATCTGTATTTGGTATCTTTGATTTATTTGAAAATTTTCAATGCTATAATGCATACTTTTTTTTATTAATTAATTTGTTAATCTGCAAGAAACCTCAAATTTTAAATGCTCTGAAAGTTAAAATGCAGTTATTTGATTGAGCTTTACAAATGAGTCAATTTGGGAATTTCATAATTTGTTTTATTTGCCTTGTTCTAATTTAATCAGCTTCCTTATATGTTTTATTGTTCTCTTCCATATTTGGTTTCATAGGCTACTCAAGAGCATTTATTATCTCCACGTTCTTCCTTTGCTTGTTCGGCTTATGATGATAGTGATACTCGTATCCAAGAGGAGGTTTTACGGAGAACGCTACCCCTTGCAAGGCAACTTGAAGTGCAGGTATGATTATTCTCTTCGGAAACCCTTGATCAACATATTACTGTTAGCCTTCCCTATCAATTGTTGTGGTATGTGTAAAAATTTATGCGTGTATAGGGACACAACTGGGTGTGGGAGGGAAAATTAGTAGGTGAGTCTTTTCCCAAATAGGAAGATGGGGGAGTGTAGCTCTCCAAAAAAGGGATTATTATTACTCTTTTAAGCTGATGCACTTCCGCTTACACATCTCTTGTGTCTACTACAAGGGCTCAAATTTGAAATAAGCTAGATTGTGGGGGTTGAATGAGAAAAGTGTATTTGCAGTTTTAAAAGTGTTGCAGGGCTCTATATTCTTTAAGTGAATTAATATGTAGACATTTATTAGAGAATACAACTATACATTTAAAGCGTAGATGTATGCGTTCTAACTATTTTCATGTATTTCACATTTTTGCTGTATCATGCTTAACTAAACTTGAGAACAAAAGCGAAACTTTATCAATACTCATCATTCGCATGCACAAGCTATATTTTGCATATTTGCACGCGTGCCTGCTCATGTACTCATTTTAAATTAAATAATATATCGTTTGTTACAATAAAACTGTCAACACATGCCTAAGTACATCCAAGGTACCCCCTCATGCCTTTCTATCAAAAGTTTAAATTGTGTGTGCTGAGGGTGACCAATGTGTGAGAATGTAATGGTGAGACTTGCTTTTTTTCTTGTATTTTTCTGCTATTTTACTTTACCTAAGCCTAGATGCATCATCTAGGAAATCCTATCCTTTGTTTTGCATTAAAAAGCTAGATGCTGTCATCTCTCAGTAGTGTGGCCAATGTGTGCGCTGTCCTGCAGCAACCCTCTGCAGGTTTTATCACTTCAAGCGCACGTGAAGTGGGATATTCTTGTGCTGTGCTGTTGTAAAAGATTTTCTTCTTTGTGCCACATAATGACATTGAATTGTCTACCTATATTGTTTAACAACATTTTTTATATTGTTTTGCTTGTTTTTGTAAAGGACTGCTTAAGCTGGCGTGCTTGCTTTTGTATTTACTCCTTGATGGAATAGTTTACGGGAAATTTCAACTATTTATACACCATTTTTACAAGCAACTTTTTATATTTTGCTTGATATTCTTGATGTGTATGATAGCATAAATAATCTAATTCTATTAGTTTGTGATTGCAGCTTGTGAAACAAGCTATCTTGCCTCGCATTCATTGGTTTAGCTCTGAAGACTACAGTTGCAGCAGTATGTTGTGCTTCTCTTACCCTTTTTTTATGTGAGCGTATTTCAATGCAGACTAGCAGAGGGAAATTTCTTGGATTGAAATGTTTCTAATTACACATTATTTCTTAATCTGTTCTGCATTTTCTTATTATTATTTTCATCCTCAGAAAGGATTCTTTTTTATTTTCTTCAGGAATTAATGGGTTATTAAAAATTTGCGAATGAAATACACGTTTTCTTCTAAAAAGACCACATCCATCCTTTTCATCATATCTAGTTAACATATCAGTAGCTACTTCACAGGAATTGCTAAGTGCTTCCTTGCTTTTATGTTTTATTGAATTGAAAACATTTCAAAGTAATATGATCTCATAATTGGGAAAGACTAACAAAATATATTGAACTATATTTGGGCAATTCGCCAGGCTTGTATGTTTTTCAGTGAATTGTTGCTGTTGTTAATTTTCGTTTGGCTTTTTAGGATGTACACATGTATTGATTGAACTTCAGAGAAATTCATGATTGCTATAATAGTAATTAAGGTTACCACTAAAACAAAGGATGTAAAGATTTTTAACTTGTATACCTGTAAAGAGAATGTTATAATTACTTGCAATTTATTTTCATGCCTGATCTAAATCAATGAAATTAAAATACAATGACGTTTTTAGCAGAAATAATTCTTGTAAGAAACAAATTAAAGGCATCCTTAATTATCATGCATGTCACAATGAAAGACATGCGAGGAGAATGAAATTTGTAGGATACTTCACAAAATTGCACTCCAAAATATTTATATATTTTTAATTACCTTTACAACTGATAGATAACAGATTATACACATAAATATATAATAGATTATGAGAAAAATATTAAAATGGTCCTTTGGTTATTGCAAAATGTTCAAAATAGTTCTTGACTCTTGTAATTTTTTTTTTATCCCTTAACTTGTTTGATTGTTTTTTTTTCCTTGTCATTAACTCTCTCCGATCCCTACAGTTAAATTTGCGTCTTTCAACCAAATCGGCCGCTAGAATCAAACGGCTGATTTTAACTACAAATAATAGATTTCGGCTGCTGGATTCGATCGCTGGAATCTAGAGGCTAACGGCAGAGACAAAAAAAAAACAATCAAATAGTAGTTTGGGGACAACAAAAAACATTTATAAGAATTAATGATTATTTTTAAATATTTTGCAAAAGTCAATAGACCATTTTGAAAATTTTCTCATTAGATTATAAACACACATGAATTCATCCGCTGGCATTTTTTATATATGATAAAAGAAGCACAACAAATGCAGTTTGGTCACCTCAGAACAAATATGAAAGAAATTTAAAAGAAATAAATAAAGTTATTGTATAAAACACTTACCAAACTCTCAAGTGAATCTCACAGAAGAGATTCCAATATAAGAAATGAAAACTAATAAATTACGATAACTACATCTCCACTTGAGCTTTGAATCCCTTATATGGTCAGTATCGCTTCTTACGATATATGATCTTATAATGGGACTTAGATCCACTCTTTTTCTTCTTTTTTTTCTGCCTTTTTGTTTTTCCAGGCTATCTTCACTTCCAGCATTCATTTTCCAACATTGAAGAATCCTCCTCAGTAATGCAATTGTACTGATTGGAAACCTTTTTAGAATTATATGTCCCTACCTTTGAATGAGTGAATTCTTCGACAAAGGGATTGAGGTATGACTTGTCCTTTAAGAATCTCTCACAACACTTCAGGAATTTCAGTAGCTATTTCCAGAAGCATAATAGCCAAAGGAGCATCTAGAATATTCAAATCCAATTTTTTCCCCATTAATCCGCACGACTATCCATGGGTGAGAGGCCATGACCTCATTTGGAGCTCCAATTGTTTTCTGCTTATTATCAAGAATTCTTGGATTGACTTAGTTTAGCTTTTAGTCTCTCCTAGGAAAAGTGATACAACCCTCACATCTCTTCCTCTCATGGACTAATCGGGGTCCAATTGACTATTGGTCAAAACTAGTAGTGGTTCATAATCTTCGAACCTCCTCGTGCTAGTCTTCTCGAATTTCTACTCCGTGGTCCCAACTGTGACCGTTGGAGTGGTCTTCAAAGGACCAACTTTTTCAGCCCCTCATCAACTAAACGAGCAACTTCCTTTTAAATCTCATTCTCATTAGTCGTATTATCACACGTCATCACATTGGTGTTCCCTTTTGGAATATAAACTATCTTCTTTTTTCTTTTTCTAGAAGTAGTGTAGAAGGCACGTTCCTTATAGTTTTTTCCTTGAATTGAGGATGAAGGTGAAAGCAAGATGCTTCATTGTGCCCGATAGTCGAACAGTGCGTACAATATAAAGGATTGTTCTCAAAGGTACATTTTTGTAGGATTATTTACAAAGAAAATAATGTATTTATATATATATAATATGTATATATATATATACACACACACACACACATAATGGTTCCAGCAACACTGTAGGTTTCCGTGTGCGATGGCGCTATATAGCAACTTTGCGAGCGGTGTCACCATATTTTGGAGACCATTGCAACGCTATTTCCTTTTCTAAAAGTTGCGAGTTTGGTCTCATTCGTTGAACCTTATTTCAAGTGGGTTCTCATCCTCCCGTAAACTGCTTCCTTATCTTTCTTTGAATGGATGGAGGGACCATATGCCATTAAGGTGACGTCTCTTTTTGATCTCCATCACAGGAATGTGGTGAGTAGATCAGCCCCTAAATCTTTTGTGATGCCTTGACAAGCACTTCATCAGCGAGTGATTTGATTGGATTAAAGCCTATCACTTTTTTTCAAGGTAACCAACATCCTTCTCTCAAATGAAGAATTTCAAATGCTTGTTAAGTGCTCCAAATTCGCTCTTGTTGGAAAATTTTCCAATGGTAAATCTCCGATGATATAGCCATTCAGAAGTTTATCAACAATTTGGGTTAACTAGTGATTTTAGTGCGGGATTAATTGATTTAGACATGCTTTGATTAAGTTCTCCAATGAAGTAGACTATATTAGAAATTTGCAAAATTGATAATTATCACATAAGAGTTTTAAAATGGACCACAGATTTTGATCATTGAAGCGAACCTCCCATTGTGCCGGTGTGGATCAATTTTATTTGCTTAGGTTCATTTGATCTTACATTCTATTTAATTTGCGTTGGGCTCTTACTTTGGCAAGCCTTTCAATGTCAATTACGCAACGACAAACCTTCTTCGCCCCTCAAATTGCTTGTGTTTTGGTTGAAATTAAACTTAAATGAGGAGTTTGAATTTGAAATTAGATTGGGGATGAAGATAAGAAGGGGTACTTTCAATATTGTATTTTTGAAAATAGGCCTATATACTACTCTCATTGCCTAACTATTGAAAATGATGTGTCGAAATGTTTCAAGCTATATCCTCAGCTTAATCTACACATGTGAAGGTGGAGCATATTACTTCTAGTCTTGGACAAAAAGTTTGTATACGTCTTAAAGAGGAAAGGCACCCGAATGGTAGAACAACATATAATTGTTTCTGATCCGGAATCGTTGTCAAAGCTGACTCATAGGTCCTTGCACAAGGAAATGAAAATGATGATGTGGAATGCAATGCCTTGGGCAATCCACATGTTGACGATATTGTGGAAAAGGAGGGTAACAATTTTTCACTATCTATTGCTATTGATAGTCTCTTGCATGGGCATATGAGGATTAACGTTGCCCCAATTCAAAGTTGATTGGGAATTTAATAATATCTTAGAAGAGTGCAGTGAATTCCCAAAAATCAGTGCAATACAACAACTTTTTATGGAAGAGGTTCATTCTCCAATAGATGTCACTCGGCCTTCTGAGGAGGTACATGATCTTGACATTCTGTTGGACGCGGAGTGACCAATCAAGAGAAGGCAGGTCTCAATCCTTTTGGTGAATGCAATTATAATTTGTTTTGGCGAATACATGAACATAATTCATTCATCCACCCCATTAACGTCTGTCAGTGAGTTTGTTGGGGAAATGCATGAAAAGAATGAATTTGAGGAACTTGAGGTGTCTTGTTTTAGCAAACTTCAAAAGAAAACGAAGGGCTCCAATTCTTCTAAAATATTTTCACGATACTATCAATAGAAAAAAGGTGTTGGCCCAGAAGCTTGAGCATGATTTCATTACGTTTGTGTTTCTTTGGTTTAATGGATTCTCCTTTGTGAGAAATATTGGGAGAATTGGTAACCAATATTTATGTTTTTGAATTTTTTGCTTTTATTTTATTTATTTTTATTTCTTTTAAGGTTACCTTCCTATGTTTGATTGTACTCATGATCCTTATAAAAAAATTTCAAATGATTTCCTATATATGATATAT
This sequence comes from Gastrodia elata, assembly GCA_016760335.1. Lineage (NCBI taxonomy): Eukaryota > Viridiplantae > Streptophyta > Magnoliopsida > Asparagales > Orchidaceae > Gastrodia > Gastrodia elata. The sequence continues at coordinate 474,680 of CM028672.1, read as the reverse complement.
TTACTTTATTCTGTTGAACTTGATTTTTTTTTCTCTTCATCCATGATTCTATACTACCAAACACTTATCTTCATTTTGGCCAAAATTCTGAAAATCAATTTTGTTGCATCATGCATCACCCAATTGTCTTTCTTGGCATGCTTAGCAAGCATTGTGTGTATTTCATTGCATCATGCATCACCCAATTGTCTTTCTTGGCATGCTTAGCAAGTATTGTGTGTATTTCAATGTCCCTTGGGTGGAAAGTGATAGAAGTTCTACTAAAGTTTGCATTAAAATATATTTAATTTGCCAGCATGTAAAATTTCAAAACAAAATTGATGCATTAAGAACAAATCGATGTGCTTGCTTTTATTTTATGAGTGTTCAACTACATGCACAGTTTACTTATAGTCTTGTTATTAAAAACTACACTAGTTATCTAAAAAAGCAGTTTGCTTAGGGGGCTATTTGGACTGAGGTAAAAGTAGTGTAAAGTAAAAAAATTTCGTGTAAACTGAGATTACCAACATTTGTCATGAAGTAAAAATGGTGAATATTTTTCACACTGTAATTTTATTTTGCGTTACTATATATACGAGGGGAGCAAAGCCATCACGCTCGAATCGGCCGAAATCCGAGAGCACGCTGGCAGCGGAAGCGGAAGGTTTGTTCGAACAAAAGCTTTCGTTCGATGGACCGTTCGTCCACAACTTCGTCGTTCGAATCCATCTTCACCGTCCACGACATCGCCATTCGTCCACGACTTCGCCGTTCAAAGCCTTCCCTAAGCTTTTCTCGATTTGAATAAAATCAAGAATGTTCTAACAATATCGATTTCAAACGCAATCGATTTCTCGAGTTTGAACGAAATAAAAATTTATTTCTTTCGAATGAATTTGATTTCTCATATTAGTGGTAAAAAAAAAGATTTGGAGGTTACTTTACTCCTCAATTTACTTAAAATATCGTACTCATAAATTACTTCATTTCAAATTAAAGAATATTAAATTTTCCGTAAAATTACCAAATAGCAGTAAAATAACATAATTACACTGTTAACAAATTACATTGTAATCAAATTACTTTACATTTAAATTTCTCAAATTTTCTCATGCCAAACAGCTCCTTATTATTTTATATTTTTACTTGTAAATTTTTGTACGATTCATTGTTTTCTCCTAGAAGCATGCCAAGAACCTCTTATTGTTCAAGCTTCTGCACTGACAAGCGCTCCAGCAATCTCTCTAGCATTTACTTGTTTTTTTAGAATTTTGTTCATTGCATGATTATCAGTTTCTACTTTATTTCCGAACCATACGCCATACTTTATTGTGATATTTCAGGCCATATTAAGGAGGGCATTGTTTGCATTAACTATCTGAACATCACAATTTTATCATCAGTTGGCAACTTTTAGATGGCCACCATCTTAGTAGTGCTCTACTACAAATATGCTCAACATTTGAATTGTTCATCTAAAATATATATCAAAAGTGCATTTATAATATTTTTTTAATTTTATTTATTTACTGCAACGCTTTTTTTTATCCTTTTTTGATGTAGATTTTGTCCATTGTTGCCTTGGTGATCTTGCACCACAAGTTTGAACTTCAGCAGATTTACTAAGAGGAAAAGTTGGCCTATCATCTCATAATAAAACAATTGTGAAGTCAGCCTAGACACTTAAAAAACATGCGATGGACCTTTATGAATAATTGAGTTAACTAGAACAGAATCAAAACATATTTTGAGCTCTTCAGAATTGTATGTTTCCAAATGAAATTGATATAATACCATCAAAAATTTAATTTGTTTGACATATGTGCATGTAAAAATATGTAAATAAACTAAAATACATGCGCACAAATGACAGCCATGCTCTCATAGGCAGTCTTGAAAGTATTAAATATATTTATTGAAGCAAGAACTAGTTTTAGAATTATGCATGCGCATGCTAGGAAAGTGACCGATGCATTTAAACTGAATAGTCTAATATTCGATATCTTGAAAAACGTGGTCATTTTAGAAAATGTGTGCAGCACAAGTTTTTCCATACAGAGTGTACAAATAGTTTAACAACCTTGCAAAACAAAATCTGTGGGAATACCTGCCTATAAGCAAGCGTCAAGCCATCTTATGGTTCAATTCATCACATTCCCAAAATGAATTCGTTAGAACTTTTCTAACTATTCTGCAAATTGCAAAGATAACATTACGATATTTGAACTGCCTTGTCTATAAGGCAGGGCTATAAAACCTCGCAACAACAACCCTATCAAGCTTTAATCTTATTAGGTGGATCAGCTACATGAATCATTTGTTTTTATTATGAATGATAAAAAGAAGCCTCTCCCTGAGTTCCAAATAGAGTAGTTCCTTGCTAATGATTTTTTCTCATGTGTTTTTGGTATCCATGGGAAAAATTAATAAACTCAATTTTTTAAACAACGCTATTGTATGGTCTATGCTTAATATGTTCGAATCATTTGAGGCAGCATTCTCTAATCTTCCTATGTCAACTTTGGTTTTCACTTGCCTTTGTTTAAACAACACTAATCACTTGAATTTCCCATCTAAACTCTTCTTCTTGTGCTCCTCTAATCTCCATTAATCGTCATTTATTTAAAAGATGAATAACTTTAATCTTTTCATGTGTGTGTGTATATATATATATATATATATATATGCATATGCATAAATCTTAACCAGGTGAGGGTGAATGCTCTGCGTTGCTTGGGTGATTTGATACCTTTACTTGATAAACAAGCCGTGTTGGACATTTTACAAACTTTGCAGCGCTGCACAGCTGTGGACCACTCTGCACCAACTCTGATGTGCACACTTGGAGTTTCACATGCAATTTATAAACAGGTATTTTTTTTCCTATATTTCTTATTTTTAGCCTTTTTTCTAGAAAACGTTTGAACAGAATTAAATAAAAGATTATATGGTTCATGTTGAATACTGTTATTTTAATCTTTCAATTATGGCGATTGTTGGATTCACATAAATTCCATTAATCAAAAAAGAAACAACCGCTAAATTGCGTACATCAATTTGTCCTAAAACTTAATAAAAGGCTTAGAAAACTCTTTGCATGTTTAAGTACATATGATTTCAAGTTAAAATGAGCACGCCAAAGTACTCCGCGCGTGTCAAGTTACTAGTAATTAAAACCACAATTTTGCTGTCTAATAAATTTTGCATGTAATTTTGAGGGTAGCAAATGTTTTACAGTTGTGCTGAATCGCAGCTGAATTTGCGAATGTGTAGTGTGGCCTAGAATTTACTACGGAGCATGTGCTTCCCCAAGTCTTTCCACTTCTTATTGCACAGCAACTGAGCGTTCAGCAGTTTGCCAAGTACATGCTTTTTGTCAAGGACATTTTGAGGTATCCCTTGTTTGCTGATTTTTTTTATATTTCCAAGTAATCATAATAATAATAATATTGATAATTATAATTGTTACATAATGATAAAAAAATAGAGTTCTGCTATCCCCCTGAATTTAAAAATGAAAATTTTAATGAAAAAATGTTTTTTTTTTATTTTTGGCAGCTTTTGGGGTTGTTTTGTGGGGGTACGCATAACATTTTTCCAAAAGATTAGAATTTTTAGGATATTCTGCAAACTTTTCTATCTGTCATTCAGACAGATGGCATACTAGTGTTTTTCATTCTAAAGTTCTGTCATGCCCAAGTCTTCTCTCCCTACTTTGGTGATGAGATGGCAATACGTATGAAAGTTAGAGGTTGGATTGGAACCGTTTGATTTGTCTTGCTAACTTTTTCTTGTCTCTGCCTTTTGGAAGGTTTGGGGGATAAATATTGGCCATCATAGTATTTTTAATTCTATATTACTAAAGCATAAAAACAGGCAGGCTAATACAGCGTACTGTAATATAACCCGTGCTCTTTATTTTTATCTTTCCCAGAAAGATTGAAGAGAAGAGAGGTGTGACTCTGAACGAGGAATGCGACCACTGGAGCAAGAATCTCTTCTCCGCCATCAAATGAGCTCCAGTCTGAACCATATCAAAAGAAACAAGGAGTCCTGGTTGCGAAGAAAACCAATTATTCTTGGGATGAAGATTGGGGCCCAACACACCGGGCTTCGTCTTCAGCTGCTGCCTCATCTTCAGCATCAATAGCTGCACCTTTGCAATCTTCGAAGCCTGCCATCAGCCCACAAATATTACCGATTTCTTCTGTTAATAATAATGTTGAGTGGCCGCCGCCACCTCCAAATTTTTCGTCTTCTTCAGTCTTTGTTCCCCGGACAACATTTATAGCTGCTGATGATAAGCTGGTGAATCAGAGCTCTGGTGGGTCTTCCGATAAAGCTTTCAATGAGATAGATCCGTTTGCCGATTGGCCTCCTTCTAGGCGGAGCCATAGTAATATAAATACTTCATATAATAATATCAGCAGAAATGCTGCCGACTTTTCTTTGACGGCTGAGTCGAACCAATTGAAACCAGCCGGGGGTCTGCAACCTATTGGCAGAAAGGGTTCAATCATTGTTTCTGGGAGCAGTGGGCATACGTCCGCCACTCCTAAGCTTGCTCCTCCCCCATTAACAGCTGCTGGATTCGGGCGAGGGAGAAATCATGGGAATAATATTAATAATAATAATAACAGCATTAGCCATCCTCGAGGTTTGTCGGTGCCAGAACAACCGCCTATTTTGGATTTGCTTTAAGGTTTAAGGATGCTTGTTTTGTAAAACCATTTTTCAACTTTTGTTTGAAGGGCGCTTCGTCGGTTCTTTTTCTTTGTTTTGTCAATCCTCAGTTATTTTTATCTTTTATACTCATTTGTTTATTTTGATCAAATTTTGTCAGAGCAAAAATAATTTCTTATAAATGCGACGTGGCATTTTCATTTTATTGTTTATATTATTAATTATGTTTATAGTCATTAGACGGGATGAGATTTAATGGGTAATAAGTATTGGTATTGCTTTTGTATATAGTATGTAGATTGGCTGAACTACTACTGACTGATGGTCACCTTAATCTGTTGTGCCAGGCTTGTTGGTTTTGTTCTTCTAGCTTTTTGATAGTTTTCTTTGTTTCACTGATGGGCTACGGTCATCCATCCTTGTTCAATCTAGGCCTATTTTCATGTCTCCCCCCTTTCAGCTCGAGTAAATGTTCAAATAACATCAGCTCATGCCTCATCTAACTTCCAAATTCTCTTGCATATTTTATAGTAAATATTACTGCACTAAAGAAAAGCAGCGCTGCAGCAAAGAGAAGAAGAAATGAATCGAGTCTTTTTATCTAAACAGAAAGAAAGCCTCTCTCTCTCTCTCTCTTTTTGCTAAACTGTTTTTCAGTGCTTCACTTCAACTTCCTCTCTCTCTCTCTCTCTTTTTAATGCATACAAGTACACTAAGTGATTTGAGATTGATCGGAGAGGAAGTTGAAGTGAAGCACCACTATTAATGCAACATGATGATGCATGCATGCATGATCTAACACATTCTTTGGGTTATCGCTCCAGCTGCAAATTGTTTTAATTGTAAACTTCGGCAACTGCTTCAAATGCACTTTCGGCAAATGCTGCGTACGATCGCAATATTATTTCTTATTCATCGTTTTGTTGTTAAATTTCTTGAAAATATTTATTTTAAGATGTTATTTTTTATGATTTTATTGGTCATTTTAATTACTGTAATTTTAATATTTGTTAAGATCTTTTCATATCAATATTTACCATCTATTTATTATTTATCTTGTATCATGTTTGCATTCATTTTAGAAAATTAAAAGATTATCAATTTATTTTTCAAAATTTTAAAGAGCCGTTCAAAATTATGTAAAGTTTTCAAATTTATATATTATTATGTTTATTTTATAGTGTGTTCTATTTGAATTTTAGTGTTAACATCTATTACTTAATTAATATTAAATCAAAATAAACACAACATTTGTTTATATGAAAAAAGGAAAGCTGTTGCATTCCATTACTACTTAAAAAATAGGAGCTCTGCTATTTTATTTTCTTAGTTGATTTATTTATTTTTGTTGCTTAAATATTTAAAGATATATTATAAAAACATTTCACTAATAACCAATATAATATTTTAGAATTAAGGTTCGTTGTAAAAATGAGATGCAATGAAAATTGGCAATACGCTATTTGCACAATAATATATCTTCTTACATACCTAAACTTTGACTCTCAGCTTCTCGCGCCTGTGCCTTCTACATTACTACTGATGATTTGATGGGGACAAAGGATATTATGAACTGTAGTGTTTTCTATTCATCTCAAGCGCGCTCATTGGATTCACTCGGCAAGATCGGCTCCGTCCGTTGAGATTGCACCTTATAAGCTCTCTCCCGAATCCCGGTTCCGGGCTCTCTTTCTCTCTCTGCGTGTGTGAGGAAAGCATGAAGGATATGGCGGAACCCAACACTTGTTTTCGTGGCTGCTGCTGGAGCGAGGGCATCCGTCTCCACTGCCCTCCCTCATCTTATTCTCTCCATTCCATCATTTCTAGAGGTAAAAATTATGATGAAGGCTTACAGCCAGAAGCTTCTCTGAATTCCTTCACAAATTCCCACTCCCCTCTCTGATTACGTTACCCTTTGTCTGATTAATAAAGGTTCTGAGAGCACCGTACTCGAAGCAACGCTTTTCGGCAGGAGGGTCGTCGCTAAGAAACCCGTCCTCTCCACCTCCGACGACCTCGACAAATTCCATCGCCAGTTACAACTATTATGGTACGGTAACTGATAAAATGCAGATTTTGTAGTTGCCTTCTTTGTTTCATTCTGTAATGCTGATTGCTGGGTTGAAATTTAAAGCAAATTGGACCACCCGAGCTTGGCGAAACTGGTTGCTGCCAATTCGATGCCCCCCAATTATTTACTTTTCTTTGACCTCTATGAAATGGGGAGTGTGGCGCGTAAATTGCATATGGAGCAATGGAGTCCTTCGGTGAAAGAAGCCCTTGTAATTGCTTATGGTCTGGGTATGGCTTCCAACAGCACTTTGTATTGGTCTCTATATATTTTATTTTCTTGGTTAGTCTATTTCGCTTGCAGCTAGTTGTTTATTTTGTTTCACACGCCCTTGTAAAAATAATGCTTAATTGGTATGCGATATTTTTAACAATATTGGTTTTCATCTGACTTTTCACCTTCTATGGCTTCCATTGTTCTTTGCTGCATTGCTCTCATGCCATCTCCTGAATTTTAGTTTAGTTGTCAGAACCTGCCATACCAAAATGTTGACTCATTTTCAGGGAGTTGGCGAATCTGTAGTATTGGTAAAGCCATTTTTGAACCTAATATGACTCTTAATCTTGAATCTGGATAGAGTTTGGATTTAATTGAACTCTGTGACTCTTTAATAATATAGATGATTGAACCGGGATCATATGAACTATTATCAGCTTTAAAATTATATTTCTTAAAATAATCAATTACATTATTATGGATATATCTTTAGCGTACTCCCTAAATCTCTTTTTGCCCGTGGCTGTACCAAAGGAAAAGATAGACGAAGCAGTATATAGATGAAAAAAGGATCTTATTATGCAAGGCTTTAGAAGGCATGTGAGCATTAAGTGCACATCATTACCATTGTATTCATATGAAAACTATAGCTCGTGATCTTATAATCGTATAATATTTTTCTATCTTCTCTTATTAACTATTATATTGAATCACATTACTATGTATGTTAAGGAAACATCCTATTGATTTAATCTCTTGCAATAGTTGTTGGACAACACTAGAGCAATATTTTTGTAAGGATTTGTGCTATGCTTTCTAAATTAATATATTGAATGGTGCAAAGAAGGAATGCTCTCCTTGCAATTGTGTGAGAGATTTTCAACAAACAAAGAACAACCCAAAGATCAAAAAAACATAGAAAATCACATGAGATATATATAGCTCAATGATCATTGTATAATGCTCCAAATTATGTTAAGACAAGTATTCTCCACTACAAGCATGCTTAAATATGAACTTTTTCTTAGATTTTTCATCTGTCAAGTCAAAAACATATTGTTAATTATTTTTTATTTTTAATTTTTCCGTCTCATTATCATTTCTTTTATTTGATGTGGATTTGGTTCATTCATGCCACTATTTTCTCTTAAATTTGTACTATTTGAGCTTTATGCTTAGTGATCACATGTAATCCTCTTAGAGTTAGGGTCATCAAAATCCCTTTGGCTTTTTCTTTGGTCTTTCTTAAACTTATTAACACTTATGGCCAGGATACAAATTATAACGCTTAAGGCTATACTAAGGAATTTTTTTTTTTTGCTTTAGCTTGACCCATCTTTTTTAGGCCATTCTTCATAATTTTATTTTTTGGTAGTAATTTTTCAAATTGCCTCTCATCCTACGAGCTCTATTATGAGTATTTAATTTTAGAGGCTTTGTTCAAACTTTACATATTTTCTTAAATGGTACATTAGTCATTATAAGCCCATTAATTATTTATTATTATTATTATTTCTACTTATATAACTCAATATCGTTTCCCCCCCTTTTGGTGTGAATTTTATCATACTTGCCATTCTATTATTGTAGAAGCCTGCCAAGAGAATCCACTTCTTGTCTAAGCTTCATGTTACTTACCTCGACAATCACACCCTATTTTATTTGAATTTGGGTCATTACAAGCCACTAGTTTTTGCTTGGTTCATCCACAAACCATACACCATAATAAAGGATGTTGAGCTTTGATAGCAATTGTAACGCTTCAGGTTATATAAGCTATTAATCAATTTAGCCATGTTCGTTCGATATATGCTGAATCTTTTGATTTTAGATGATAATTTTCTGCTTGATTATATATTCTAGGAGTATTTTAATTAGTGGAGCCTATAATAAAAATTTTAAAATTAAATGTGGTCATAGTGGTGCATTTTTAAGATGAGTGATTATCTATGAAGTTTTCATCTCAGAACAAAATTGTAAGGTTTGTCTTGATATATTGGGTGTGGGGTTAAAGTTGGTAAAGTTGTAATTAGAACGGCGTGGCGGTTACCTATGCGGCTACACTCATGATTGTTGTTAGTCTTGCTCCCAGAACCTCTTTATAAATATGGAGGTTGGTCAAACAATTGTCTAATTAAAGATTAATTTCTTGTTAGTCTTACTAAATTAGTCAAGTAAACTATGGACATCATCCGCATAATTGGGTTTAAAACTGGAAACAAATAGGGTTGGAATCTTTGTTTCAATTTTTTTGTGGTTAGATTAGTGGTGACCTGCTACGATTATTTGAGATTGTTAGCTCATTCTAGGTTTGGAACTGGACATCTTATTTTTAAAGGCATAGGTTCAAACTTAGCCAGTGCACTTGAATTCATGCTTTGCTCACTAAAACAGTCTTTATGTACTCAAAAGTAATTTTATCATTGGTCGAATATGCACAAATAAACTAGCTGATTTATCTCTGCATTAATGAAATGTTAAAAAACTGAGACAGTTAAAACATTTTGTGGTTTGGCAATTTTTTGCAGCCACTAATTAATAGATTCATATGCATTTTGGATTTTGAGCTAGATCTTAAACTCTATTTGGGGCAACCACAACTATTGAAAAAAGCTGCTGCAAAGAAAGCTGTTGTTTTTCCTTGAATATTTGCTGTCAGATTGTTGTGCATGACTTAATGGTGAATGGCGGTAGCTAATGAACAATTGGTGGGCTTGCGGAAGATTGACATGTTGGCGGGCATTGATGGTGGAAGATCAAGGCTAATATAATATTTTTCATATGCTAAGTAGTAGAATGCAATCAAGTCACTTTAAAAATTACTTGCGGAAAATTGCATTTTGAGAGATTGTTTTCTGAGAAAGTAGATAGAAAGCAACTCCACAAACGACAAAAATTAGACAAATGATAGCATTACATAAACCGCAAAGCTAGAAATTTGCCTCAAACGCATGCTAAGTGGAGCATTTGTATTGGTATATTGTATTTAAGTTACTTTGATATCTCTTCTATGAAGAGCGAACATTTTAGCATCTTTGCGTTTATAGAAAAAAAACGTGTGCTAGTATATATTTGTTGTTGATGAACCCCTTGATAGGATTTATGGTAATATTAAGTTTGTATTAGTGGAAAATATCTGCAATCGAGTTTTTCATTGTAAAACGACTAGTCATAGTAGAAAATATTATTCTAGTTTTGAACTTTTCATGCTGCTGACCACGTTTATTTTTCTATCCTCATTTTCAGCAAACGCTCTCAAGTACATGCATGAACTTGGTATTGTGCATAGAGATGTCAAACCTGGAAATATTTTAGTAATTGTTTCCCAATTTTGTTTTACTTGTTCTTAAGCATTATCTATTGTAGTCAAGCAATGTTGCTGTTTTTTCTGCAGCTTGACAGTAAGCTTCATCCGTACCTAGCAGATTTTGGTTTGGCCTCAGATAGGAAGGATCTTAAACAAGTATCTTTGGAGAATTGGAAATCATCTGGCAAGCCTACTGGTGGTTTTCACAAGAAAAACATGGTTGGAACACTTATCTATATGGCACCAGAGATATTGAGGAGGAACATACATACTGAAAAATCGGATGTATATAGTTTTGCTATATCAATCAAGTAACTTCTCTTTCACTGACAGATGTGATGATATGCTCTTTTTTTCTTTTGATTGTTTTATGATTACCTTTTTGGTTCAAGTATTTCAGGATTAATTTATGTGATACTGACATTGATTTTCATCTTAATTCAAGCCTTCCAAATTTATTTTATACACTATTTTACTCTAATTAAATATTGTTATATGAAATATAATGTAATCTGATCTGGCTACATTAAATGGGGCAATATTATATTTTTGTAGTTACAATAAGCTACAATTGCATGTCATTAAGTTATTTGGGGGTTATTTGGTTGCATGCCACGTAAATTGGTATTTGATAACATGCTATTCAGATTTCAATGTCTCTTTGGTTTAGCATTAACTGCATATAAGATATTTTGATGATACTAGTAGTTATTATTACCCACAGTGTATTTTTCGTTCTTTTTCTTGTATTTTAAAACACTGGGTAAAAACTAACAGCTTATATCTATACAAACAGAAAAAGGCACATGTGAAGAAGAAGCCAAACGGAGCAATAAATGAAAGTTTGTAGGTGGACATTAATTAGGATGAAGGAAGTGGCGGGGTATCTAAATTCAAATCCCTTAAAAAATGCCAAAATTTATGGCGATTGAGTTGAAGGAGTAGATTGCATGCTTTTGAGATGTGCGACCAAATCTACATGTTATCTCAATAATTGTTTATGGTTGCTATTTAGTAAATATGTTAAGTTTAGTTAGTAGAACATGTAATAAAATGGCTTCTGTTTGTATGTTAATATGAGTAAATATAACATACAACAGCTAGTCTTGATTTACTTAGTGAGGTCGACTGTACATGTCCTTTGTTTTTATTGTGCACTATCAATTACAACCCCTCCTTTAGCTCCAAGTATTTGAAATCCTACTTATTAAATTTTTATCATATTTTTTTATCTTCCTCACCACCTTATCGTGGGAAAAATTTATAATTTTAACTTTCTTAATAGGAACATTTAATAATTTATGCATAATATATTCAAACATCTAAGGCACTTTCTATAAACTCATCCTCAAATTAAACTACTTTAACCTTTCTGCAAATAAATTCATTTTGGATCATACCCTTTTGTTTTTACTCATTCATCTTAGCATTCACATCTCGGAAATGCTTGTTTTATCAATGTGCTTATGTTTTGTTGTCCAACATTCTGTTTCATAATACATAGCTACTCTTTGTCATGATGTGGCTGTTAACAAGTCATTGCCTTGTTGGAAAATAGGCGTTTGATGACAAAGGATCTCTTAACTTAATTACATCATCCAAAATTAATTAAAGAGCTAAAAAGATTTAATTTCATACAACATTTACATTGTTTTTTGATAAATTTGACTATTTTAAAAATATTATATTTAAGAATAAAATTTATGTTGTTCAATCGGTATCCTATATCATGTATTACTACTATTTATTTTTTTTCTTTCTACCATTTATTTTGGGGTTATTTTTCTTTAAATGATAGCATTCAATGTTAGCATATAATCATATGTTTATTTATGAATGAATGAAAAGAGAACTTCAATTCTTGTTAGAAAAAAAAAAATAATCTGAAAAACTAAGAACATATAATTGGAAAATATTTTGATTGTAAAGCTAGACAGAAGAATAGCTTATATTTCATTTTGTCTCATTTTATTTGTTTCATGCTTTAAAGGATTACCGTTGAAGTTCTTGCAGCCCATTATGGTAACCTCTAATTTTTCAACCATAAACATGGAAAATGATATTCCATTTAGGTTCATATGTGTAACAGACAATTTTAAATAAAAATTGAAATTGTGAGAAACATGCAGGATCCTAATCTTTAGACTATGAAGACGATCGTTTACTGTGACTGGAGAACTAATTACCTCAGTTACACCTAAATAGCTAGTAGAAACAATAAAAAGTAATATCAGTACAAGTGGGACTATTATGAGTCTTTGCTTTAGAGTTTATAATTGAATCATAATATCCATGAATGTATATAATGATTGTTGAAGCTTTATGGAAGGATTTAAAATGATTGAGAGGACTTTCAATCACTAAAAAAATAAAATAAAAATGATTATAAAATGAATGTAGTCTAATGAAGAGGAGATTAATTATTTATGAATCAAGCCCAATGATATACCTTCTATATTAAGAGTTGAGTCAAGAGATTTTAAAAAGCTTTTATAATAGAAAGAGAAGTCGACCTATTTCAAATGTTAGATAAAACTAGTGTCTGCACAATAATTCAAAATTATAATTATCGATACATATAAAATTTGGCTGAAATTAAATTAATATACATACTCTCATCACAAGATGAAGAGTATTCATTAAATCTCATTTTCTATGATTTTGTACTTGAGCAGATGCTTCATGGGCATGAGTTTGTGTGAGGATGCTGAATATGACTAGTGCAAATCAATTGGTTTTGTTTTGAAAAATGTGCTTACCAAAATGGCTTAAATATGAAGACATTTCTTATATCTGAACTTATAGATGTTTATTGATTCTCATCAATGATAATTAGTATTTATTTTTATATTCTAATTTTAATATTCCTTGTATTCTAGCATCTTTGTTTTTGCTTACATTTCTCTATTCATTGAGTACTTGATAATTTGCATACCTAATGGTTACTAATATTGTATTTTAAAATACTATCTTAGCTTTGAGTAAGTATAATAGGGAAAATATTAAATATGTGATTTGTGATCAATCATGCCGCTATATTTTGTTTTTATCTTATGATGTTAGTTTTTAGACAAATGTTTTTTTCATTAGATGAGATACTGATGTTAGTTGAATAGTATAGTTTTATAAATTTTGTTTCGATGAATTGTGTTTGTATTGTGAGAAGACTGATGTGATGATTCTGAATTTGCGTGCATAGTTGAAGCCATGAGATATTGTACATATATGAGATGAAATAAAATTGTTCATGTTTTGTTTTTATTTTTACCTACTTCTTAACTCGATATTTGAAATATTTGTATTGTAGTTTTGACAGCTTACTAAAGGTATCAATGTCCCCGATGCATACACAATGTCCTCACATTCTTCCTTTGAAGTTTGAGTTTGAGGCAATTGACATAATCAGATCCACCTAAATGTTCCAATATATTCAATCAAAGTTTTGTAAAGCTTGATACATCACTGTAATAATAGCATTTCATAGTTTGGATATTATTTCATATAAGTTATAATAAAGTGTAGCTGAATAGGAAAGCGACTAGGATATTCAATTTCCAAGTTAAAAACTCTTGACAACAACTTACATATCTTACAGGCACACATGTATTCAGTCAATGATTATTGTCCATAATTACGTTCCACTTCTAGAGAGCACATCCTTGGGTGACAATCCTTGGAAAGCAAGGCTGCAATCACCTTCCGCTGCCCTCATGTGCATATTAGGTTGGCCATTAATTCATTTATGCTTACCACGTCTTTTATTCCATGCACACAACTTGTTTCTTTGGCTTTGTGCACGTAGCCACTTATGTGAACCGTCAACAATACATGCTACCTTTACATGCCTTTTAAGCTGCCTTTTCAATCCACATGCCCGGATTGCACGCAAACCACCACTCATACAAAAGACTTCACACAAAATCACCGCCCATTCCACTGCTATTTTGATGAACGACATGTGAGCGCATGCCCTCTAGTCATTCATACAACTGTCGTTGGTCCACTTTCAGATCAAACACAAAATGCTAGTACCATGCTTCCCTCATGCGACCTACTGAGAGCTATACACATTCGTGATTGCCAGCTTTGTGCGCATAAAGTTTTTTTCATCATGTTAATAGGCATTAATGTGGATCAAAGTGCTTTCACCCTTGTCGAGCCAATTCCTCCTACTTTTATAAATAGTAGAAGCCATCCATTTCCATTGGCACTGTAAATCTCTAGGAACCTTAGTTAAATTCTGCCCTAGTAACAAGTGAAGATGCACAATCGGATGCTCTCTAAGCTGGCTGTAAAATGATTAGGTCTTTGTGATTTGTGAATCTCTATTCGGCAAGATATTCGATCTCCCTCCATTAATCTACAATCCAGAGTGATTATTGACTCAATTTCGAGCATTGTAATGTTATAGAAATTGCGCTGATAGTTTCCTTATATATTTTAATGTCATGCTGAATTAATTAAATATATATCGAAATAGTTTTCTTATATATTGAAATTTAAAATAAAATTGTAATTACCTTAATAGCTAAAACTTGTTTGAAATAATTAAATATTTAGTTTAATCAATTGTGCATTTATTTTGAATATGAGTGCGATGGAATACCAATCTTTACTTGCGAAAATCAGAAAAAATTCAGATACTAAAACATGCAAATAATTGAAGATACTATGATGCTTACGCTGAAGTGATGGTATCATTGTTATATTATCATCACTACAATTTGGAAGCATCTTTGAGTATACCTGTGCGCTAATTTTATAAATGCATAAAAGAAAGAAAAAATCACTAAAAACTAATGACATCAAACCTAGATTAAGCTAATTACTCACTTTGACTAGTATATAGCCATTTGATATCTTTATGAATGCTAGAGGAGAAACTTAAAAGTTTTAATAGCTTTCTTGTACTTTTGTCAAACTCTTGCAGTGAGCTCCTAACAGGTGTTGTTCCTTATACAGATCTACGAGCAGAAGCTCAGGTATATTATTATTTATTCTGGCTTGATTCGAAAACCTTGTGAACTTACCACTTCCTATATCTTTCAAGGCACACACGGTCCTTGAAATGAGCTATACTGAGCTGCAGCTTACAACAGCAATAGTCTCAGGACTGCGGCCTGTCCTTGCTTCTTCTGTATCTGGCTTGCCACCAAGACTTATGGCTCTAATCCAAAGGTGTTGGGACTCAAATTCGGTATTTAGACCTTCTTTCAATGACATAACCAAAGAACTAGATGAAATCTTGATGGATGTCACAAAAGTTGACGTGGGCAGATCTTCAATGATGCTGTCATCTTCACTGAGCATTCAATGTCCAAATGGTATAGACAACCCTCACTGTTTTCAAGAAAATTTGAACTGGTTCAATCAAGGGGAGCTAGCATCAAAGAAAGTTGATGAAGGAATGAATAGTGCAAAACTCTGGCCTAGTTTCTTAGATGAACCTCTTCATTACCGTCCAACATTATCATGGGGATCTTTTGCAACATTTGGGAGAAGAGAGAAAATGGAGGATACACACTTTTTGCTTCCTCAAATGTGCAACGAGCATGATATTCACTTGTTTGGAATTTTTGATGGTCATCGAGGTATCAATCATATGCACTTGTTTTATTGTTTTATGTTTATGCTAGAGAAGTTCAATTTTTATTTGCATGCTAAAATAATTCCAGTACCAAATATTTACATTCATGAAAAGTACGTCAATATATATAGATTATTTCATTAGCTTAAAATATTTTGAGTTGAGAGAGGACTCGTTCAAACTCTGATCATGTAAATTTATAATATTGAATTTGAGGTTTAATAGTGCACTTTACCAAAAATATATTTTGTTTTTTTTTATTTTTTATTTTTAAAAAACAGAAATTTTATTAATACTAGAAGAAGGGAGTGCAAAAGAGGATGATGGTCTTGAACAATATTCTTACAAATTAACAAAGAACCAAACAACAAAGTAGAATGAGTTGTACCCCAAAACAATTACTCAATATTTATAACCCGGATAAAAAGCAAAATGAAGAAAAAACAGTAAAATAACAGAGTAAGCAAAGATTTTAACCCTTAAAAACAACCAAAGTTCATCCACAAGGAATCTAATTCTGAAGCAAAGAATCCCACAAAGATGCAAATAGATGTGGCATTGTAAGTCTTCAAAACAGCTTATTTACAGACCATCCCAATTGGCAAGCGCAGCAAGTCCTCAAAATTCTATTGTCAGTATGCAAGTTGTCTTCCCCAGAACTTGAGTATTTCTTCTATGATCTTCAAAATGTAGCATAAGAAGCTTGAGAAGTATGGCTTCTTCTAGCAGCAAAGTCTTTAGTAATTCCCATGTGATTGTTAGGAAGTCGATTGCAGGTGTGCCTTCTGCACTTTCGCTGAGCCTGCAAGCTTGAGAATAAGTCAGAATATACAGGATGGGAAAATTGAAAAAGAGGGGAATTAAGAAAAGTGTTGAAGGGTTTAGCACCAGTAATTGGGTTGAGTAGTATAATAGGGTATACTACTACTATCTTTCTCTCTAATTATGTGACGACCCCAATATTGAGAATCACTTAGTTCAATATTGATGCGTCACCACAATACCTAATACTAGATTAGAAGAAAATTAATCCAAATTGTGATGACCCATGTTAGGTTGGTAAGAACCAAACTAACATCGGATGCATCTTTCCGCATGATCATATTGGCAGTTAGATAAAATAGTAGTTAACGAACATTCAAGCCATTCACATAAAAGAAACGACATTCATTCAATTTAAAATAAAAATATCATCCAGAAATTATTACATAAAATTTCATATACATCAAACTATTAATCTGAAAGGGGCAGTTATTTTCTCGCGCTACGCCTCTAGACTATATCAACTGCCTCCAACTGTATCTGACCTGGCATTATAAAAATAATGCCTTAGTGCACATTCTAAATACAATGGATATTAAAAATATACTTTAAGCATAGCGGAAGGCAAAGAAGAAATATGAGATAACATTTGCAGGTAAATATAGTGTGTTTCAAATAAAAGATAATCAGATCACCTGCAACAAGTAATGTTTTGTTCACATGCCAAATATCAAAAGGAAAAGCAATAATTGCGTAAAAATCTATGTTTATGTTTATGTCTATGATATCATGAAGCAATAATAGCAGTTCTGTTGGGCAAAGCCAGAACCATGAGGCTGGGTTCATATGCATTTAAGCATAAACTTTCACCTGGACCCACTTAAGGGTCTCAGATGGCAACGTGCATTTAAGCAACATTCACTTGTGCCTCCCTCAAAGGCTCCAGATGGCACCCTTATAGCTCCCGAGAACTAGCCCCGTCCCTAACCTAATCATGCTCCGTTTCGGAACCCTTCTTGCAACATTCACAAGACACATAAACATCATTCAATTTCTTTTACATTATTAGTAGTAAGAATAACATATCAAGTAGTAATAAGCTCAAAGCGATGCATAAGCAGCAATTGAAAGTAAAAGCATATAAAGTAATATCCAGTGTACCTTTTGTGTTTTGACTAACAAGACGTTTCACTCATAATTTCGATGGATCTGCAAAAGTTATTATTGAAATTCTATTAAACTTTGAAAGTAAGGTTTTGTGTTTCAACGAATCTATTTACTCGGCAAACTACCTAATTTAGCCTTTCGTAATAGTATCCATTACCTGAGGTTTGGGTATTGAAGTGAATATAATTAATCATAATCATATTGTTGATAAATCCATATACAACAGGCTTTTAAATAATATTTCAATACTTGGCTCTACCTTCGATTAATCTAATTAATGAAGCTTTAAGATCTATGCCTACATCTCTTATTCAAATAAATATGAAAGTTGATTAGATTATGAATAATAGATGTGAAATTGTGTAAATAGAAATAGATGCAACAATCAATGTGTGAATCGGACAAGTCCTAAGTATAGTAAGGTAGGTTCAGTAAGCAATTGATTTAGATCTCATAATGAATCCACTTAAGAGTTCTAAAGTTGGTGATTTAGGAATTTAAAACATTACTAATATTATGTCACAATATTTTAATTGATCGGAACAAAATACTATAAATCTAGTGAATCCTAGAAAATTCAAGATTAATCCCAATAAAAGAAATGCTCAATTTCATTATACCAAATTTTTAAATCTTAAATCATTATTATTATTATTATTATTATCATATATATATATATACATATACATATATAATTATATATACATATATCTACATATACATATATAATTATATATATATACATATTTATATATATATATATACATTTATACTTATATATATATATATGTTTCTATATATAGACACGTATATATCTCTACTCGGCAGAGCTCTTACCTTAGCCGAATGCGGAGAAACGCACAGACGATCGCGGAATCGACGCGATACACAGAGGAGTCGGCGCTGGAAGAGGTCGAGCCGAGCGGAACCAGCGAGCAAGGGATCGGCGCTGATAGGGAGGCCGAGCGCAAGGGATCGAGCGCAAGGGGATCGCCGTGCCGGGTCGAGCGATCGATCGAGCGCATGAAGAAGTCGGCGTACGAGCGGAAGGAATCGAGCGGCTCTGGCTACTAGACGTCGGCTCAGGTACGCTTCTTATGAAAGAGGGGGAGAGGCGAGTGTGGCTGTGAGGAGTCGAGGGTCTCCTTGTTGTTTAAGTAGGGCGTGCGTACGTAACGCACGTCCGCCCCTTGCGGACTGAGTTACGGACCGGACTCGCGTATCCTTCGGAACGGTCGGATATTTTTAAACGTTACTCGCAGGCGGGGGAAAGTTTCGTTAACCTTCCAATATTACCGACATTTTTCTTAAATTCTATCGGTTTCAATTGATTCCGATTAAAAGAGGTAAGTTATGCTTAATTAGATTGAGTATAGCCTTAATTTCTATTTTTGCATTTTGAAAAACTTCCTGAAAAGTTATTTTAGCGGGAGATTTTAACGGTAACTGAAAATTGCGGGATAATTGGCGAATCGGGAATTTTAGCGTTTTCCTTATAATGACCTAGGGTCATTACACAAATCATTAAGTATTCTGTTTGGCCAAGGATTTAGAAGAGGGTCTTAAGTTAAGATGGGAGAGAAATTGTGAATGATGTTAAGTAAATTTATAATTAAAAATACAATACATGAATCTTAGGATGAAAATGAAATATGACTTGAGTAAGTAATATAAGCAATAAGACATAAGATTGTAATTTAAACAATTGACATGAGTTTACATTCAATCTTAGATATGAAATTCTAAGTATTTGGTGAATATTTAACATAAGAATTATAGGTTCATATTTTTACCAAAAATTTTAAGTCGAAATTTTCTTAAAAATTTTGGCAGAGTCTCCTTTGTAAATGGTTAAGATAACACCTGCAGAATTACATGCATTACTCCCATTCCAATGGGAGTTATAATTTAAAAGAAAAGACAACCTAAACTAACATACAATCAATCTAATTTAACTCCAATTCTAGTATAGATTCAATTCTTTTGATAGGATTACTCATTTCCAATTCTAAAGTAGAGTTCAATCCATTTTAAAGGATTGCTCATTTACAAATCTAAAGTATTTAAGGGAGAAATCACATGTGTAACAGTTGTCTACCCTAAAGTTTATTTCATCACAATATTCAGCATTCACATGTAAATATGCCAAGATTATTGCTTAAGTAAGAAACTAAATTCCAATTCTATAACAATTGAACATATAATGAATTCCATTTATCATTCTAAGTATGAAATGAAGGACTTAATTAACATACAAATTTATTACATTTGTAATCATTCATCCATTCAATACATTCATCCATTCATTCATCACAAGCATTTAAGTATATTTTAAGTTCCAACAAGTATAATAAATTAAAGTAAATGATATTATTACAAAACAACAGTAAACTAAATAAGAGAAGAAAAATCTGATAGCTTACTTGAAGTTCTTAATAAGTTATAAATTTATAATATATGATAGGCGGAAGCAATTTAATTTTTAGCCCTTGGTCCAGCTCCACTAACCTCCAGGTGTACCTGATCTATCACATTTTGGTATTTAAATGTGATAGGGCAAAGCCAAAAAATGAAAATTTTGGTAAGACTAAACAGTCTAAGCACATTTTAAGATTGATTAAACATGTTGTTGTTATAATTGGATATCACAGTCCTAGTTACAAAGTAAGCACAAGCATGGGTGCAATATGGTAAGCATACAAGTAAGGAAAAGTAAGTAAAGAAGACAAGTGAGTTAGAAGACTCACTTAATATACATTCTAGCCTGCATATATAACAAGGGTAAAAGCATCTTAAATAGGCTAGAAATAACTAATGTGCATATGAAGTACATGAAGTAAAGTATGTATATGTTCAAATGAACTTATGCTAAGTAAGGAAAATAAACAGTGAAGTATTTAATAAAATTATACAACATTCACTGTAATCTAAATAAATTGTAAACAAGTAAAGTATAATTCTAAATTATAAAAAATGCATAGTAAAGAAATTGAAGGAAAATCTTAGATTTTTAATCTAAGATACACATAGCCTAGGACTATGTAAAGTAACATAGCTAAAAGCTATGATGAGTCTTAACAATCTATAAGATTGAAGATCTCACATATTTATTAATTGAAGCTATTTTAATCTGTGCTCATTCTGTGGGCATATTCAGAATAAAATAAGGAGTTAAACACGTCTGTTTAACAACTAAGAAAAGCGGGGTCAAGTCCTAAAACACTCACATTCACCCTCTGAGAATGCGATGTCTCCTTATTCAGTCTGCCTTAGATTGATCCACCAAATGAAACCCCTAGTAATTTTAATGTGAAAATTTTATTTATGCACAATATAATATATATGAATGATTCAATGAATAAGGCTCAAGCATAAGCATGCATTTAAGAAAATTCAATAATTGTAACTAAGTGATATTCAAAGTTATCTAATTTTTAATGATCTACTTAATAATTGGAGCTAATTGAGCTCCCAATTAATCTTGAGATATTGATCTCAAGTTAATTATAATATAGTAGTAATTGTGATTTTTAAAAGTAATAGATTTAATTCATTTAATATGATATGACAAAATAATTTATAAGTATAATTGTAGTTATTAGAGACTAGCTCTTAATCTCATCCTAAAATATAAGATCTAATTATAATAATTAAATTAAGGTTTAGGTATTTAGTAGGTAGAGATTTAAATAAGAAATTATCTAACTTAAGAAATTTGGAACTAAGGTAAATTTACTAGTTTTCATTAGAGTTCACTAGCTAGGTTATGTTTTGAATATCCAAATCAAATAATATTAATCTAGCTATGTTGTAAGAAATTATAAGATTTAGTTTAAGTACTCACTAGACTTAAGAACTACAAGCTCTATGTTTACTATTAATTAATGTTTAAGGAGTTCAATAAGATTCCTAAACTAATCTAAGTAAGTTAGGGATTCCTATTACTATAACTTAAAATAATTAAGAAAATACTTTATGGATTAGGATGTAATAACTAAGTCCTAATTTAATCATTAAAGCTAGTTCTAGTTGATTCACAATCTACTAATACAAAGGCACTAAGACTATTTAATCTTAATGGGTGTAATTAATAGACTTAGGATTCAACTATAGATTAATTATAAATCAATCTTAGGATTTCTACCTTAGGGTTGAAAGGTGAATTAAGCACTTGGCAATAAATTCACATAAATAGAAAGTTGAGAACTAAGCTCATAAAAATGTAATCTAATTGGTAAGGGAGATAATAAATGTGATAAGTTAGCTATCCTAGAGTTTTATAAGACCTAAAGTAAGCTATCTAAAAACTTAGGTTAATCATAATAACACTAAGAGTCAAAACCTATTCTAAATTTGTTGTCCAATAGAAATATTTTATAAATAAATGAAATCCTTATTTCATAAGGAGAAGATTGACACTAAGTATGTCAATTTTGGATAACTTTAGAAAAATTAGGGTTTTAATAACTCCTAAATTAGGTTAAAAAGTGATTAAGAAAATTAGGATTCAAATGTTAAATTTTATTTCATATTATTGTTCCTCATATTTTTTGTGAGTGAAATGGACTATTTGATCATTTAATTTGGATCTTAAATGATCAAATTAGGTCATATGAAATTAAGGAAATTAATTTGAAATTAATTAATTAATCTTAAATATTGACTCATTAAAAATTTCCAAAACTGAAATTAAATTACATATTATTGATCTACTTATTTTTGTGATCAAAATGGTATATACTTTTATGCTATCTGGATAAGTATTTTTCAATTTATCAAAAAGAATACAAATGACATTACTTATTATATTAATAAATCCTTTAATAATTATTAAGTTATCTTAATTACATTTGAGAGTTTTCGGCGCTGACATAGGGGTAGGATTTAAGTGCCACGCCATCCTATTCGGCGCGGTTCATAAAAGGGAATGAATCGGACCGTATCGAAACCTGGCTCAAGGGAAAACGGGGTCTGCACTTCGCCTCTCCCGTTAGACGCAAAGAGGAGTTACTAGGGCATCAGAGACAGGAGAGATAAAGCAAATTGCAGAACTCCAGACTTCACAGAACGCAAGCCGATCGAAGACCTTAGAGAAATGCTTATGGATTTCAATCAAAATTAAGTTTAAGGTAAGTAGAGTGAATGCCCTAACTTTACCCCCTCTATCTCCTTTTTACGAGTTATGCAGAACGAGAGGAAATGGAATTCGGATAGAGTAACTAAATTGATACTAGTCAATTATTGTTGAGCGAAAGAAACGACTTAATCCTTAAGCATCTTAAGAGATATCATCTTACAGCAGCTTAAGAGGAATTAAGTAAAAACGCAACTGAATTTGAACAAGTATTCACATACTTTAAACTCAGATTGCGAAGCTCAATAAAGTTAGATGACATCAAATCTGGTATGTGTATGCACTTCTTCATAGGTAACAATAAAATAAATTGAGGTACCTGGAAATCACAAGAAATTGGAGAAGCTGTCGGCCAGAGGTCACTCCAGATGGAGTAATCGAACGGAATAGGTTCGCAGCTCCCTCAGACGTTTTCAGTTCGCAGCTAGCTCCCAGCTCCCAAAGGATCTCACGGTGAATGACAAAGAAGAGAGATGGCCGAATGTTTGGGTACCCAGCTCTCAGTAGAAAGTAGAAGGAAGAAAAAGGATAAGGAGAAAGAGCTAAAAGACGATAAGAAGTACCCGCTAGAGTGATTGGGGCGTGCGCCTGCATCCGCCCGTGACTTACTCTGCGTGGGTATCAGGGCAGGGCACGGGAATGAGGAAGAGAAACAGTGCTCCTCTAATAGCTGTTTGAAAAAAGAAATAAAAATATAATCATATTATTTAATTTATTTACTTTTAAAAGCTTATTTAATTATTTTATTTTAAAGGGTTGTTACAAATTTTTAGAGAGACTAGGAGTCTACTAACTACTACTATAAAGAACTTCCACTATACTAAACTAGAATAGAACAAACCTGATGACGATACAGACAATAAGATGAACAGACAAAAACTAGACAAACAACACCAGATCAGCAGAAAGACTAGCAAGAGGAAAAAGATACAGAGCATGATTAATTTCTAGTGGAAGGGGACTAAATTTTATCAAGCATGCAGATTTCCTTCAGGTGAAGGGGCAAATCACTCGACGTTACAGTTATCATAAGGTATTTATCAATGCCTTTGTTAGCAACCCAGTCAACGGCTTGATTCTCAAGTGTAAGAAATTGCAAAAGTGAAATTATCAAGTTTCTGAATTGTCTTCAACAGATTACTGGAACGCCAGTCACCCTGAGTCTTAGACTAGTATTGTTAATGAGATAAGGTGCATCACGTTCAATCCATGTGTTGCCACTGCCTCTATTATAACATATTTCAAGCCCAAGAGTTAAAGCTTATAACTTTAGCAATGAAAGAAGGAGCTTTAATCTTAGTGTCAAAAGCAAAAATAACGTCACCATTATGATCCCAAGCAACTTTTCCCAGAGTCTTTATAAACTGCCATCAACATTTAATTTGATAATACCAGCGTAAGGTTCAAGACATTTGACAACCGGACATTCAACATTTCTCAAATAGGTATTGACACCAAAATATGAGCTCCAATCCTAGATCTCTTTGAAATTCATGTGTTGAATTAAATTCAACTTACACGCATTAGTAATATAAAAATATTTTTCTAGCTAATTGTATTTACATTTTAGCAAAAAAATTTGTGTTTGCAGTTGTTCCTTTCTTCCTAGTAGGCAAAAGTGAAGGCAATATGAATAAGACCTTTGTTCACATAAAGTCATTAAGGTAAAGCTAAAGTTGGTGCTGAACCCAGCAGTGATAGCAAAGTTGATGCATGGCAACACTAGGGTTTGGTATTGTCGGGCTCTAATGCAATCCTAGGGGTTGTAAATGCTTGTGAATGCAGATATTTTTCTTTAAGATGTATTTGGAGATTTAAGCACTTTTCGCGCAGCCGCTTTAGATCAATTAAGCTTCAGCATTTACCTACGAAGATTTCACAGTTATTTGAAAATAACTTTCGTTGGCAATGGGGTATCCTGAGCCACGAATAGGAAGAGCGGTCGGCACCGGTTCCGGATCAAAGGAAGGCTCCAGTCCGGAAAGGTAACTCGCACTTCGAGTTTTACTGGCCATGCGGATGTGTTCGGAGGCGTTTCCGTCCTGAAACCACTTGTAGCGACCGGATTTAGATTTGCGCTCCTACAAATAATTTCTACCCCGAAAATCACACAAGAAATTAATTGAATAAATTCAGTTTAGGGTATGGGAAAAACGAACACACGCCGGTTTAAATCGGGAGCTAGAAGGGTGATCCGAGTAGATCTCTTGCAGCGGCTAGGGCAACGACGGCTGGGCAGTGGAGGCGGCTGGACAGCGGTGGCTAGGGCAGCGGCTGGCAGCAGCGGCGGCGG
Organism: Gastrodia elata; assembly: GCA_016760335.1. Taxonomy (NCBI): domain Eukaryota; kingdom Viridiplantae; phylum Streptophyta; class Magnoliopsida; order Asparagales; family Orchidaceae; genus Gastrodia; species Gastrodia elata. Next base: position 449,478 of record CM028672.1, on the reverse strand, counting down.
CTGGTAGCAGCGGCTGGCCGGCGACGGCGGCTGGCAGCAGCGGCGGCTGGGCAGCGGCGACTGGGGTGGTGGCAGCGGCTGTCTTGCATGGAGAGGTCCGAAGGCAGCAAGGGGAGGGGTCCGGAAGGTGGCGGCTAGGGTTTGGAGATGGAGGATTTGGAAACTAGGGTTTCCCGGGGGAACAAGAGCCGTTCTCGCTGTTTGGAGAAAACTAAGAATTTCTATTTATCAAAAATTGAAATTAACATACAGATCTTGGGTATTTATAATACCCTCAAAGCAATCTAGACCTTAGACTGTTTTTAATAAACGATCGGAGGGCTAATATTCGTCCCTCAGATCAATACATGGAACGGATAAAAATAAATGCGAAAATAAAATTGAAACGGACGAAAATAAAATGCATAAAAATAAAACTGAAATATCAAGGCCAGTATGGGTCCGAGCGGGCTCGACAGCGGGACCCGCGTCGAAGATGGTCCCCATCAAAAGTGGTTTTAAATGTATCTAGCACACTCACTATTATTAAAGAGATAATTTATGGTTTTGACATAAGATAAACAATAGAAGTATTTTGAAAGAATATTGAAATATTTATAATTTAAAATATCATCTGCCGGAACAACATTGTGAAAGAGTTTCTAATAGAAAAAGGAGGTAGTAGGTTTAGTCTATTTATATCATATGAAATTGCCTTAAATTGAATATCTCTAATGCAGATATTATTATATGCTATTTTGAAAATAAAAGTGCTCAAACGACAACCTTTCTTAATAATAGTATTGTTATCACAAATGTTGTAAGTTATAGAAAGAATCTCCTCTACAATTTGACAATTGTTGAATGGTGTCCCTAAATTTAGTTGTATTCCAGTCATTATCCGAGTAGAAGTTTTTGACCTTATAAGAAGGTCTACAATTAGGAAGTCTAATAGCCAATGGTGTGAAGACCCGTCGCCTGGTTCAGCGCGAGCTAAATCAGTGCCGAGCTTTCGGAGCCGCAGGACTCTATTTAGCAATTTAAGTAAGATGGTTACAAGGAGAAAAATCACATATTGAGACAATCATTCATTCATAAACTATAAGTTTTAACATTGATCTAGCAAGTTGATAACTATATAAGATTAATAAAATAAAGTAAACTACATAACAAAGAAAATAAGTTGTATTTCGTGACTTGAGTTATTGTGAACTCCTCAAAGTTCCTCATCTCAAATTTCCAACAGTTCCTGATCTGACATTTTATATATATCAAAAATACCATGATTTAAATCCCCAAAATTAGATAATATTTTAAGTATCATTGAATAATACATGTTACACTTTTTAAGATTTAAATACGTAAGCAAAAGCAATGTATAAATAGATTGTAATAAAGGTAATGCCAAAATATTGAATATTTCTTGTCATAAATACATCATAATTAAGAATATCACATGTTCAAAAGTTTATTGATTGCAGCACATGTCTTTTTAATATAAAAAAATAATTTTAGCAATTTTGATGGGCAAACTCAAAAACTATGAGGTGGGGGTTCAAATAAGTATAGACATCAACTGGGTCCTCTCAAAAGCTCCAGTTGATAACCTTATAACTTTCAATGGATTAGCTCCATCCCTACTTAATAACACCATCATTTCAGAACTCTTGCAATATTTATAAGACATTATTTGTTTTGTGATATCTATTGGCAATAAATGATAATTATAATATAATATTCATATAAAAATAGAGCAGAACAATATTAAAGCAACAATAAAAGCAAAAAAGTGCAAAAAGTAGTATACCTGGTACGTTCTTTTTTGTGGAGCGAGTCAAAAGTAAAGTATCAGATGTATCTGCACAATTTTATTTTTAATTATTTAGCTTTTAATTCAAAATTATCATGTTGTCATTTTTGAAAGTTTCACTCAATTGAGTGATTGGATTTGATTATAAGAGTATATATCTATAAAGATAAAATAATATAATAAAACAATAATTTGATAAAAAAATTTTAAGAAAATAATAAAAAATAAAATAATAATAGTGTGAAACTAAATAATATGATAGTATTTAAATATGATGATATAAAAGAAATATTCTTTCTTTTCTCTGTCTCTTTATCTCTCTCTTTCTTTTTCTTACATGAAATTATCATCTCTTCTTTTTCTCTCTTTTATATCATAATAACTAATAATAATGGTAATAATTGATGTAAATAAAATGATAAAAAAATGACTTAATTGAATTGACAAAAATAAAATAATACTAATAATAATAATAATATTAATAATAATATTGATAGAAATAAAATGACATAATTAAAATAATAATAATAATAATAATAATAATAGCAATAGTAATAATATTAATTATAATAATAGTAATAATAATAATACTAATACTAATAATAATAATAATAATGATGATGATAGAAGTAAAATAACAAAAATATAAATTGTAGAAAATAATAATAATATTGACAGAAATAAAATGACAAAAATATAAATTATAGAAAATAATAATAGTAATAATAATACTAATAATAATAATGATAATAATAATAATAATGATGATGATAATGATTGAAATATAAATTGCGGAAATTTGTAATAATAATAATAATAATATTGACAGAAATGAAAATGATAATTGAAATGACAGGAATAAAAAATGATAGGAATAATATTTATAGTAATAATAATGATAACATTAATAATAATAATATTATTATTATTGTTATTATTATTAATAAAAGAAAAAAAAATTCATCTATTTTTCATTGCTTAAATATATGTTAATGAGACTTTACTGGAGTTCGACGGAGATGGGCTGGGGGCTGGATGGGAGGAGAGGCGGCGGGAGGCAGAACCAGTGGTGGCTGGGGAAGAAAGAGAGGAAGGAAGTGGGGGCAGAGGAGAGGAGAGGAAATTTTGGTGGGGAGAATGAGTAAGGGGGTATTTATAAAAAAAAATTCTCTTTTTTCTCTCTCTCATTTTACTTTACTCTTAAAGCTACTTTAGTGTTAAGTAACTTAACGTGTGAATTTGGGAATCGTGCATTAATTGATGAATAGTAAAATAATTTATTTATTATAAATGAATAGTACTTTTAGTTAAAAATTTATTCTTTTAAATTTTGTTCATTTTTCTATTATTTTATTTTCAAAATTAATGAAATTTGACCTGGATGTGTATTTCAACGAGACAAATATAATGTACCAAAATTTTTCAATTTGGAGTTATATTTTATTTTATATTAATTTTCGAAGATAAAATTTCAAAAATTAATTACGGTCAATCCGGAGCTCCAAATTCAAAAAAATATCTTAGTCTTTTCTTAATATTTCTAATCCAACGGCACCAAAATTACTGAATTTGAACTTATATTTAATTTTCCCAATTTTCTAAATTTTAAATATTCAGAAATTAATTCAAGAGTATTCGTTATCCAGATTGATCTCAAACCTGAGCATTTTTTGTTTGACCTAATTTCGAAGTCACCCGGGATCTTTATTTTTGAGTCAGATCTAGTCCTAATTAGCCTAATAACGACTTGGATCGTTACAAATAATATTTCTCCGTATCAGTAATCGTGCCAAAAAAATAATGCCCTTTCTAATGTTCCAAACAATGTATTTCAGCTTCATGCAGGATACTATTAATTTTGCTTGGGAGAATCATATTTAGCAATAATATTCATAGGATGATGTTGATCTTTATAGCCCAAATAGCATTACCAAGAGGGGTGAATTGATTATGATTTGATAAAATTTAATGAATAAAAAATTTAAAGCCTTGGAATTTTTTAATATTCACTTAAAACATAGAATAAAATATAGCACAAGATGCTAAGAAAACGGCTCAAAAACATTAATAACATAATCACAGAGAAATTAATAAAAGCAAAGACATGCAACCACAAAGAGTTTATAGTGGTTCAAGACTTTTTGTCTCAACATTTTTTTTCCGGAGATTTGTCTTCTTTTGGAATTCACTCCAAAATGAGTCTTACCTTCTTGCACATTGGCAGCGAAGAAGCCTTCCTTCATTTGAAAAACATGATCACAGATCAGTGAAACAATTCATTTTTCTGAAGTTTTTGCCTCAAAAATTCTCTTGCACAATTCTAGTTAGAGTTAGAGATAAGAAATAAAATTGAAATAACATAAATAATTGAAGATGTGCCTGAGCTCATGTAAGCGTGCATCTGGGCACATGAAAATGTGAAGCTGGTCGTATGCCAAAAAATAGCCAAACCTAAGTTCTATAACTTAGCTAATCCACATGGCTCATTCAAAGCTCATTATAATCTCAAAGCTTGGCAGCTAAAACAAAAAGTCTAAGTCTAATTACAAGATTATAAATATGAGAACACAAAATTTAAAAGAACTGCTGAATTTTTATTTGCTAGTTCCTTCTAGCTGTTGCATCTAAGCTTTGCAGTACCATCCATATTATCTTCAAGTTTTATTGATATTTTCTTCTCAATATTTTCAATTGCTGCTACAAGGCTTGTATGCTAGAATCTGGAGATGCTGCGTGACCACATATGGAGCTAAACTTTATCCTCACCTGAAATTCAGCACATACATTTTGCCATCAAAAGATATTTTGCTATTTATTATCATTAAAATCAAGGCATCCATTAAGCCGGTTGTGAGGACTCATAGAGTAAATAATCTCACCTTTTTTGATGATGGAAAAATAATCTAATTATTTTTGTGATAATAAAATAGTTACATAAAATTAAACTCAATCTAAGCAAACTATATTCAGAATAAAGTAAACTAAGCTAAGCAAATAAAGTAAATTACAAGTAAAAACTCCCTCTAAATCTAACCCCCTCTAAATATGTTGTGCCAAAATTAAAAAAAATATAACAAAGATATTTCTCTTAATTAACACCAGTAGTTGGGATGTTCTCCATTTCTTGTCATAATCAAGAAAGACTATATGATTAAAGAATAACTAAGGTAGAACAATTGTACATGTTTCATGTCTAAGCTGATGAAATCTATATCAAGATAATATTTTTGTGAAAATACTTTCTAATTGTGTTTGGTGCTAATGTGTTCTACGTCTACGTAGCATTTAGCTATTTAATTTCTAATGAAGTGATGCTTAACTTCAATGAGTTTGGTGAGTGAACGGTGTATGGGGTTTCTAGCGAGACTACTGGCACTTGTGTTGTCGCATTTGATAGGTAATTTTTTAATTTAATTTTGAAGTCTAAAAGTTGTGCTTAAGTCATAACTTAAGCAACACAATTTTCAATTGTTGTGTAATTTGTCTCAACAGTAGATAAATCAATTGAATTTTGTTTCTTGACCACAAAATTAGTTAATAACTCGGAGACTGGCATGTATTGAATGTGCTCTTCTTATCGATTTTTAATCAGTGATGCCATTAAGGTAGATACACTTGATTGCAATCATATGGGATTTTTAGAGTCAGCTTGAAATCTTGAACAATTAAATGGGTTTTTCTAGATACACTTCAAATCTTTGATTTTTTTATCTTTTAATTTGACTAGCTTTTCAATGTGTCTTTTCCTTATGCGGTCTCTAATTTATTATATGAATTCTCTAATGCTATACTCTTAGCAACAGGAATTGCTGTTTTGGATTCACGACAAACTAGTTTATCAAAACTAGCATGATTGGAGGTTTAATTCTCGAATCAATTAGTAGTGGCCATTTTAGAAACTTGGGAACCTTTATGTAGTAAATATCTCTAGAAAATATTCTTATATATTCTTTTTCATTGTTAGTTTCACAAGAACATGTCTGTTATTAATCAATCCAACACTTACATTACTAATCAAGCCCGAATCATTGAAAAACTATTTAATATCATTCATTTGTGATTTACCATTAGCATATTTCTCCACTAGGGTATACTCAAAGGGTTTGTGAGGGCAGTAATATCTTCGTTAGTTAACCATATAGTGGGTCTGCCATGGTGGGAGGCAATAGCCTTGAATTCAATCATGGCAGTAGAGTTTCCAGAGGAACCATCCGTTTAAGCCTCAATGAAGGATCTTGGATTGCTCACTTTTGTAGATGAGGGTCTGAAGTTATGTAAATCAGGGGAGAGATGCTGTATTGAAAGGTATCTGAACAAATGTGGAGGGGAAGATGTAACACCGGCGTTTACTACAGTGGATTGATCCATTATTAATGTTTCAAGCATTGTAGTCTACCTGTAGTTGTGCCACCCTAGAACCTGCTTCAAAATGGTGCAGCTGTATAGTTTTGTCATGTTTTACATTTTAAGTACGCTTTGACGCTATATACGTTAAGTATACGCAGGTGTTGCTGCTGCTGAATTCTCTGTTCGAGCCCTACCTGGGTTCTTAAAGAGATCTGCCCACAATAGCAGGTTGACGTTGATTGCCTTTGATTAGTGACCATTACATAAACATTATTCACTTTGACCATCTTATTTTTAATTTTGCAGTCCTTCAGAGGCGCTTTGTGAAGCATTTGTAAATACAGACATTGCATTCAGGAAAGAGATGGCCTTGCGCTGTAATTCCAAAAGAGTTGCACAGAAAGATATGTATTCTGGATGCACTGCACTTGCAGCGCTATTAGTCAGAAACAAGCTTTTTGTGGCTAATGCAGGTGATTGCCGAGCTATCCTCTGTAGTGCCGGTCTCCCATTTCCTTTGAGTAAGGTGCCAAAATAATTTTTAATTATAATGACCGTATTTCAAAGTTTCTTGGAGCATTTTTTTATTGCATTGTTTTGTGATATCGACCCAGGAGCATATTGCAAGTTGTGGTGAAGAAAGGACACGCGTTATCAATGAAGGCATGAAAGTGACATGGCAAGTGGATACGTGGAGGGTTGGCACTGCTGCTCTTCAGGTTTTCTTACATGCCATTGCTTTTTAGAAACTGTTGTCTAACTGCTGTTATCTTGTGGCAATACATTTAAATATTGTTTTCAGCTCTTATTTTTAGAAACTGGTGTGTATGCAGATCAGTGTTTTAATATGAATTTTTGAATTTCATTTGGAGCTCTTAATAGGTGAGCACAGATTTAGGGAATGCAAATCATGAGGAATGATGAAAGAAAACTTAGAGTGCATGATTACTTGCTGCATTATAAATTCCATTCTATTTAACAATTTGATTATATATTCATGTTAGTAGACTTTGAAGATAGTTATTAATGATATGGATTAAGGACACTAAATTGTAGAATTTATTTTGTTTTTTTATATTTATTTTTAATCATATTTTCATTTATACAATATAAAAACACAATCTTTCTGGTTCATGCCAATTCCCATGATAGGTAACAACCTATGCTATATTTTGTTTCTTAGAAGCATGTGCTTCTATAATGTAATCACATTGCTCGTTATATTCCAGGTTACACGATCAATTGGTGATGATGACTTGAAGCCTGCAGTAACTGCGGAGCCCGAGATTACAGAAACTTGTTTGTCAGAACTTGATGAGTTTTTGGTAAAAGTTTCATTGGAAACCTAATTTTGTATTTATGTTTTTTCATTGCTAATTTCATATGTAAAAGACTATGTTACTTGCAATGGTTGTTGTTTTATGAAAATGAAAATGTTTTTTGTGATGCTTTCTATTTGGATTGATGGCACTTTTTATATTGCACTGTTCTTTTTGGGTCAGAGTAATTGTGTCCTTTTTTTTGTTTCTCAGGTGATGGCCAGTGATGGGCTATGGGATGCCCTGAGCAATGAGCGTGTGATATCTATCATCAGAGATACTGTGAAAGAGCCAACAATGTGCTCCAAGAGGTTGGCCACTGAAGCTGTTGAGCGTGGTAGTGGAGATAACATCACAGTTATTGTGGTCTTCCTTGCGGCCGTCTCCACTGCTGAAAGAGTTTACTAGATTACAAGCACACGGATATAATTCACTGAGGTATATCTTTTCTCTGAATTTTGTGAACGGTTTTGCCTTGATCAAGCTCATTTATATGTTTCAGCCCAGTTCTGTTTTAGTTCTTTGCTCAACTCCTATATATTACATTTTTTTGTAAATTAGTAGACACTTAATATAGTTTAATTACTGATGTTTTTTTTTTAAATTTAGGGGCGCATGATGAAATCTGAGAAATCTGTGTTAAGTAATATTGTAATCAGAATATTTTAGTATTGTTTGGTAGTTTTTCAGAAAATTTTAGATTTCTCTATTTGAAATGAAATAATCTGAGAGTGTGATGCTTCGAGTAATATGGGATAAAATTACCCCTTAAAATTTTTTATAAAGGGCTTCTATCTGACCAGAACCAATGAAATTTCATTCGAAATCGAATTCGTTTGAAATTAAATCAGTTCGAAATCAATTTTGAACCAAATGGATTCTTTCAGATCAATGACAAACAGTGAAGCCATGGACGGAGAAGATAAAATCAAACGAATCACTGCGAAGCAGCATTCAATTCGCTACGAAGAAGCCGTGGACGAACAACATCACGTTTCTTCATGCATCGGAGAAGCTGCGTTCAATTCCATTCACTGCTGCAATGCAGCGAACGCTGCATCAAGTAGCTCCATGTGTAGTTTCTTTTATTCTGGTCTAAAATACTTGGACCAGTAGATTACATTACACCTGATTTTTTGCATGCTAAATAATGAGAATTACAGATTACCTGAAAAATTTTACTTTTCACCCAAATTATTGTAATCCAAACCTAATGGACTGAAAGGTCCCAGTAAATTGTATTTAGTAAAGATAAGTTGAGGTAATTCTTGATTGTGAAGTTAATAATTATACAAATTTATTTGCGGCGTTGAATTCTAATCGCCTTTTATTGTAATTCATCTTCTTAGGTTGACCTAATTGATACCCTTGATTGTTGTAGATTGTTTAAAGATTTTACCGTATTGATGCCTTGAAGTATTGCAAAAAAGATCGGTGATTGATGTGAGGAATCTTCCACGAAGTTTATATGCAATCATAAATTTTTCTTTACTCTCATGTGGAATTGAGCTATTTAAATACGTTATTTAAAAAATATTAGAGTGGAGATGCCTATATAAGATTGTACAAAATCAAAAACAAAAACAAAATCTTTATTAAGTATGATTCAATTTATTTTTTATTAGTCTTCCGTATAACAAGCTTAATTTCTTATAATCTAAGCATGATGGTGTATTAGCCTTTTATAGCAAACTAGAGGAATTAGGCAATGCAACAAAAGCATTCATAGCTCAAGATTACGTACTACAAGATGGATGAGAAAAAAGTTGTCCGAAATCTTCAAATCCAGCGACTCAGTTGCAGGGATTGCAACTTCATTATACCGCAACAGTATCATCTTCATTATATTGCGTAGCTTTTCTCGACTAATCAGTTTCTTCAGAATAAAAGGAATCAATAATAAAATGACCAATGGTGCTATTATTTATCTTGCAATGATCTCATTTTTCTGATAGATTTATTGTGTGAAAAACATATTCTAAATGATCCTACTGATTGTCATCTTCTAGCTACCTGAGATGTCACCCAACTGTTGGCTGACGAGCCAATCTTATTCTTCTGATAGGTTTATTGACTCATTTAATTAAAGATGACAACTGTTGGCTGGCACCCAACCGTTGGCTGCCTATATGAAGAGACAGCAATGGCTTCATCTTCTAGATAGAGAGAAGAAAGAAAATAAGAGGAAGATGGAGAGATTGTCATGGCTTTTAGAGAGAAATTATAAGAAAAGCAAAGAAGAAAATGAAGGGGGAAGGAGAAAGGCAGAGAGGGGAGGTTGGCAGCTTGCCAGCCTTTGTCTCCAACCAACGGTTGGGTGCCTACTAAGGAGGTTGGGTCGTTGGCCGTGGGAGGGAGAATGAGACAAAGGTAATGGGTTGGAGAAAAAGAGAGTATTGGGAAGAAAAAAAAAGTTGAAAATCCAATTTGTATTGATCCAGCCCATCGGTTGACCCGCTGGCGATTTTTAGAATTTGCAACAAGGATCGATGGAGACCATGTGGTGGGTTTGTAAGGTTACTAGCTACTGCTAACGTACTATTGCTTGGCCAACTTATTATGATCTTCCTTTTTTTCTTCCTTTGGTTATTTTTAATTTGAAATGAAGATCCAAATACGAATGTTAGTACAAACTTATAAGCATAGATAAAATAAATGTTCATGAGAGCAGGCATCAACTTGTTTTATGGAAAATTCATGATGTTCAAACAGAACACGTGTATTGCAAAACTTTATATATAGTTTTATGAGCTATGTTTGATTCTTCTCAAATAGATGAATTGGATCTGAATCCCAACACAATATTCAATTTTTGGAGTTTGGATTCATTTCCTGAGAGATTGTTGAGTTTGAATCGTAACATATTTCGAAGATCAAAAACTGATGTTAATTGATTTATTGCTTATTTGCACATATGCCATGTGGAACAATGCCCATCTCATCATTCTTTTTGTGAGTAAACTAACATGCTAATCCAAATTTATGTATTGAGTTGATCAAGTTAATTAGTATTTTGGTTAACTTATTTTCAAACCCTAATATTGGTTAAAAGTACCTTCATAGCTTGTATTGTTGTTTTGAAAATTCAAGAAATTTCTATTATATTTGCATAGTATAGTATTAATGTATGAATAAACAAGTGCTGAATATTATTAATATTATTTTATAAATTTTTTAATGAATGTTAATGCTTGTGTGTTTATTTATTGATGAATTGGTAAGTAATTTATCTTTTGATTTGTTCAATATCTTGACTTATTTTTTTAGTTGTTGCAAATGGTATTAGAGTTAGGTTAAGGGCCAGTTTGTCATGAAATAATTTGAGAATTTTGAAGATAAAGTAATTTGATTATAATGAAATTTGATTACATTGTAATTATATTATTTTATTATTATTTGATTATTTTACAAGAAATTTAATATTTTTTTGTTTGACATGAAGTAATATGTGAGTATGATAATTTGAGTAAATTGGGGGTAAAATTATTTTTTAAAAAAAATTATGATTTTTGTGTTAAACTAACGAAAGAATTGTTAGCGCAAACAATTTGTTTGATCGAATCGTGAACGATTAGATCAGGATTTGACCAAACAAATTGCCAGAGAAGACGCTCGACTCTGTGATCTTCTTATGCCACCGAAGTCTGCCTTGGCGTCGGAGAAGATGCTTGCTCGGCTTTGCTTTCGCGTCGGCTACTCCGCTTGCGTGAGTAATCGCCAATTACACTAGATTCGGGCATTACCTCGTTTCTATATAAATATATATTAACTCAAATTTGAAGTACAGTGTAAAAGTTTTTCACCTATAATTTTCTTGATAAGTTCAACTTATTAGATAGCTGTGCCCAGCCTTAGTAATTTTGTTCTTAAAGTATTAAATCATAATGCAATTAGACATGATCGGTTATTCTGTCAACTTTACAAACTTTCTCCCAGGTTTATTAAACTTAAACTGTGCTAAGTTTGAGATTCATAAATATTTTGCTTTAGTAATCTTGGTTATCACAAGATCTATACTTTTGGTAGGTAAATAATGCAAATTCCTAAATTAGTTTTAAAATAAGATTAAAATAGGTTAATTAAATTAAATTAGTTTTCCAATTTAAGCACCTTATATCAATTCACAAATCAAATATATATTTTTAACATAATTATTTTAATTTAGAAAATTTTGAACTAAGCTAAATTTTGAAAATAGATAATAAAATTTTTAAATAGAATTTAAATTTGAGAATTATAAACACTTGTATAGTGGAATAGTCGAAAAGCTCTAAAGTTTAAAATGAAATTGTTATCTTACGTGGCTTGATAATGGGTTTGGATTTGGATCGGTTAGCACTCATCATAAATTGGACCTAAATCCTATCTATTGAATTAGGTCATTTAACAACCCTAGGTTATTTTGAGAAAAACGTTAAGTTCCCGTTAAAGCTCATTTCATGCTGTTTTACTTACGAATTTTAGTTTTCAATTAAAAGCTCTCGCTAAATTCGTTTTCGTCAAAATTTACGTTACTGATTAAATCATTTTTTTAGGAAGTTTCTCAAGTCCTATTAATGTTAAAATGAAAATTTGGATATTAATCCCACATTTAAATTAATAAATTATTACTTCATTAAAACTCGGGATCAAGGCAGAGCATGCTGTTCTTTTAGAAATCGTTGGCAATCAAACCGACGGTTCTATTAAGAAAATGTATGTAGAATGTAATAAAGCCATTCACAAAATTTTCTCCCGTAACATAGGGGTATTTATCAGCGTCAGCTGGACGAAGTAAACGTACGTTACATACGCACGTTCTATTTAACGCACAAGGGGCCACTCGACTCTCTCCACCCTCGCTAAAGCACTCGATCACGTCTTCTCTCCCTCTCAGTCGACTGAGCCCTCTTGATCAAAACCATCAAAGCTCACCTAAGCTGACACGGACGACGCTGGAATTCCGCGACAGAGGCGCAATAGTCGATAGGAGCGATACTTGAACCCGGCGACAAAGGCGCAAAAGCCAACTGAGGTCCTCAATATAAGAAGAGACGATCCCAGCATCTGGCATCAGCTCCCCACACAATCACCTGCTCCGCTCGAACCTCTCTGTGCTCGGCCGATTCCTAAGGTACGACCTGTCTCTAGGATATGGGAAATCTATTTATAAATAGAATAGTAATTTCAAACTAATCCGAATAACATTACCAAAATTTAAACTTGATCTCCTGTGCTCAATCACAAATCTTGTGTTGGAAGAGATATGATGTAAAACCAAGTTGCATGATGATGTTAAAGATTACAAAATTAATATTAGATAATTTGACAGTAAGATTATTTTGGGATTCAGCACTTGCACCATCAACTTAGTTGATTGTTTGATCTCAGCTCTTAAAGAAATTTAGATTTTTTTTTTTTTTAATTAAAGTATTTTCTTTACATTATGCTGCCTTTGAACCTAGTATTTATAACATTCATATTTAATCACTTAACTTAAGACTAGGATATTTAATCATGCTTTTTGAGGATTTAATTGATTAAAGAATTTAATTGCTTTATGTTGACTCTAGCTTATGTAATTGCTTTATGAATAGGAATTTGGTGTGATCAATCCTGATTTAATCATAGCTATGTTGTAGAGAGAAATTGATGTCTAAATTGCAATGTAATATTTAAGTCTCACTAGCTAACACTAGGAAAAGGATTTAAAAGGTGTAACAGGTACTGTGGCGGCCACCTCTTAATCAACTAAGATTACGTGGTGATCATCATTAGTATCACATATATTAAACAAAATATCCATTGTACTAATTATGAGATGACAAAGATGCTGCCATAAAACATATATAGTATAGTAGTACAGTAAATAAAAAAAATTATTCAGACAAATTCCACATTTATTGTAACGACTCAAAGTCGTTACTTTGCAAATTAGGTCAAAACCCGCCTTAGAAATCAGGATCCCGGGAAATTTCAAATTATGGCAAACAAAAATACCATAAGTAAGATTTATTTTGAAGATCAAAGTGCTCTGGTTTGAAAGAAATTCAAACAACAAAAGCTCCCATTTTATTTCCTGATTTATTTAAATTCTAAAAATCTTGACATTGAAATATGTGCCCAAATTTATCATTTTCAATGTCGCTATTGAAATATGTGCCCAAATTTATCATTAGCTTGCTCGAGAAGTTTCATCAAATTCTGAGCGTCGGTTCGATTGTGATTAATTTTTGAAGGTTTTAAACTCAAAAAATAATAAAATAAAATATTATTCCGAATCAAAAAAATTTGAAGCGAGGGTGTTCGTAATATCATAATACACATCAGTGTCAAGTTTCATTGTATTTGGACGTCAAACGGTAAAAAAATGCGATTAATTTAAGTTTAAGTAGACTTCCTTTAAAATTCTCTCTCTCTCTCTCTCTCTCTCTCTCTCTCTCTCTCTCTCTCCCCACCCCCCCCCCCCAAGTTCTGAATTTCTTACACCAAATTGCGGCTCTTACGGCAATTAGAGCCTTAAATGGCCAATAAAAGATCCCATTATCTCCTTATCCTACCCCTCTTACCCCATCCTTCCTTATCTCTATTAAAACCCCCTCCCTTCCCTCCTTCTCCTCCCAACACAGCCTTCTCTTCCTCTCCCAACTACCAACAATTGCAACTCCCAGCTCCTCCTCAGCCCCACAACCCTCTTCCCTCAGCCTCACAGCAGCAGCAGCCCCACTTCCACAGCAGCCGACCTCTCCCCCTCAGCCATACAGTACCAGCAAGCTGCCAGCCCTCCTCCTCTTCAGCTACCAGCCCTCCTCCCTCAGCCTCACAGTGGCAGCAACCCCTCCTCCTCAGCTGCCAGCCCTCCCCCTCAGCCACACAGCAACAGCAAGCTGCCAGCCCCCCACCCCCTCCTCTTCAACTGCCAGCCCTCCTCTCTCAGTCCCTATTAGTCCTACAATAGCCCTCTCCCCATTCCCAACCAGCAGCCCCTCCTCAGCCCATAGCCACCCCTCTTCTCCCACATCCAACAGCTCCCTCCCTTCTTATAACAACCCAAGTTGTTATCATGATTGATTAAGACAAATCCTAAGTCTTAAACATAATCTTAAGTGCTAATTAGGTCATTTGGAGTCAACTACCAAGATCCGGTCCAAACCAGAGGTCAAACGGATTAAATCTTTATTTTGAGAATTTTAGGAACCTCAGAAATTGACCTATTTAAATTGACCTCCGATCGGAAAATGAACACCACCATTGCGTTCCTTGACCCCAAATTAGCTTGGGGTGAAGTCTTCGTATCAATCCGAAGTTGTCAAATTTCGGCAAATATTTTAATAATAAAAATACCACGAAAATCGAGGTATCAAAATACTCGTCGGATCAAAAATCCGACTGCGCCATTGAATTCCTTGACCCCAAATTAGCTAGGAAAAACATGTTCAAAAAAAATTTTCTGAAAATGTTTAAAAAAAAAAAAAAAAAATTTAATTAATTAATTAACGACGCCGTACGACGCCGTTAACTCCAGTTAACGGCACCGTCAGATCGGACGGATCCATTCGGACCTTCCGATCGCGCGCGGATCCGACGGCTCTCGGCCGCGATCCGCGTCACGCGGTCTGGAGCGATCTGGACCGTCCGATCGCGCGCGGATCCGACGGCTCTCGGCCGCGATCCGCGTCACGCGGTCTGGAGCGATCTGGACCGTCCGATCGCGCGCGGATCCAACGGCCCTCGGCCGCGATCCGCGTCACGCAATCTAGAGCGATCCGGACCGTCCGCGATCGCACAGATCCGACGGTCTGGAGGCGTCTTCCTCGCCCTCTCTGCCCGCGTGACACGCGGCGGCCCGTCGCATTTTTTGGCCAATCCGGCCACATCCAGACCTCGGCGAGGTCGCCGTCCGGTCTATAAGACCTCGGCCTACCCCTAGGCTCCGAGTTTTCACCGATCGGAGCCTGGATCGAGCCGGAATCAAGCCCGGAAGTTAGCCCTATTTTCCACCGAAACCTTCGCCGATCCGAACTTCAGGTACCCCGATCTCCCTCGTTTACCGTTCGATCATTACAAAAATTGTAAGATATGTAGATTAGGATGTCATATACACATCCACCGTTCCAATCGGGCTCAAACCCACCCGATCGGGCGCACCAGGTCCCCGAAGCAGACTGGGTTCGGTCCACCGAACCCCCCGGAAGGCGAAGCGTCGCGCTTCCGGGCCGGGCCGGGTCGACTCGCGCCCGACCCGCTCGGGTCGGGTCCGCGTCAGCGCGGGTGGGGCCCACCCAGCCACGTGGCAGCCTATGGGCACGCCACGTGTCACGTGGGGGCCACTGCCACGTCACCCGAGCTGAGTCAGCAGCCCGTGGGACCCACGGCGTCACGTGGCAGCCTCTGGCAGTGCCACGTGTCAGGTGGGACCCACTGCCCGATCACCCGAGCTGAGTCAGCAGCCCGTTGGACCCACAGTGCCTCGTGGCAGCCTCTGGCAGTGCCACGTGTTAGGTGGGCCCACTGTCCAGTCAGCCGAGCTGAGTCAACAACCTGTGGGGCCCACAGTGCCACGTGGCAGCCTTTGAAAGTGCCACGTGTCAGTGGGGCCCACTGTCAGTTAATTAGAAATTAATTAAATTAATATTAGTGTTAATTAATTACTATTTAGCCCTAATTAATTACTGTTAGTGGTTAATTAAGTTAGGGTTAGTACTAATTACTTTTAAACAGTAACTTTAATTAAATAATTATAATTAAAGATTAATTAAGGATTAATTAACTGTTAATTAAATCTTAAATAGTAATTAGGATAATTAATTACTTTTAAACAGTAAAACCTAATTAATTATATTTAATTTAATATTAACAAATAATTAAGACTAATTAAACAGTAATTATCACTAATTACTTTGTTACAGTAAAATTAATTAATTAATTAATTAATAATTAAACAGTGATTAATTAAATAAAAACTTTAGGAATGAACAGTAAATTTAAATAATTAAATATAATTAGAG
Organism: Gastrodia elata; assembly: GCA_016760335.1. Classification (NCBI taxonomy): domain Eukaryota; kingdom Viridiplantae; phylum Streptophyta; class Magnoliopsida; order Asparagales; family Orchidaceae; genus Gastrodia; species Gastrodia elata. The sequence goes on along the minus strand of CM028672.1, from coordinate 433,036 downwards.
ATTAATTAAGATTAATTAAACAGCAATTATCACTAATTACTTTGTTACAGTAAAATTAATTAATTAATTAATTTGTAATTAAACAGTGATTAATTAAATAAAAACTTTATGAATGAACAGTAAATTTAAATAATTAAATATAATTAGAGATTAATTAAGAATAATTAAACAGTAATTAGCACTAATTACTTTGCTATAGTAAAAATTAATTAATTAATTAATTAAACAGTGATTAATTAAATAAAAACTTTATGAATGAACAGTAAAATCATTCAATTTGAATAAATAAATAGTAAATTAATTCAAATTATATTTTTGAATAGTAAATCTTAAAAGTTTAATAACTTTTTGTAGGATGATCCAAACATAGCCAATATGGGTCTTAAAATGCTCAGAAAAATATTTAGAATCAAATGGTGTAATGTAAAATTTTATTTCGGGGTACATATAACGAGGTAGCATTTTTGGGCATCTTTAAGACCCCATAACTTTTTACCCGATTATCGAAACATAGTCAATATGGGTCTTAAAATGCTCAGGAGAGCGGCCCCATCACCGTAGTAGTATTAGTTTTCTCATTCGGATATCAGGATAAAAAGTCAACCCTAGAATTTAGAGTTGACTTTAGTGAAAAATGACCAAAATGCCCCTAAACTTCAAACAGCCATAACTTAGTCAGATCAACTTCCAAATTGGAAAATTCAAGATGCTAACTAGCCTAGAATTTCAATGTCATCATTATAATAAAATAATATTTAGGATCTGAACCCTGAAAATTTAGGTAAATGACCAAATTACCCCTAGCCTTATTTTAGCCATAACTTGACCGTTTCTCGCCCGATTTAGGCGTACTTACTGTCTATCTTCAAGTTAGACAGTAAGGAACCAATTGGAACTAAAATAATTCAATTCTGAACTTAGGTCTTATCCTTTGGATTATGAGATTAAACCTAATTCTCGTAGTATTTAATCCATAATCTATAGGTATAGAAGATCTTGATCATATCTTAGTTAGAACGTCTAAATTTACAAAACTAAGACGTACGATTTATTGATTTAACTCGTAGTCATCTATCTGATTGAACTAGATTGGAACCTGATCAGTTCCAATCCTTTTTTTAACTTCTAAGGACGAATTTTTGAGTTACACTCGATAGTAGGAAAATAGTGATCCTGAACTTGTGTAACTTGGAATAGTTAGAATGGCTAAGTAGAAAACAAATAATATCATCATGTTTAGTAGAGTCTCTTACTTCTATTTGATACTTTGTTGCTTACGCATCCCTTGATTTTTGTGCCATATTTCCTTGAGCATATCATATAAGACATTTGATGCATGAATAAAATGTTAGGAAATATGGAGACTCCTTAGATCCTTTGTGAAAATATTAAAGTGATTTATGAAAAGATAATAATTTTATGAGCTGTCTCTCAGTTATATCCTTATTGCCTAGCCTCCTTATGTCGTTAGGGGAAGGATCTATTTTGTTGTGTGCCTAGTTTACTAGCCTCCTTATGTCGCTAGGGGTACACCGTTGGTGCCTTAGCCGTACTGGCGTTAAGATTGCCTTGTATGCTTAGTTTACTAGCCTCCGTATATCGCTAGGGGCATACAGTTGGGCCTTAATCGTACTGGTGCTAAGACCATTCGCTTGCTTTGTGTGCTTATATGCCTAGCCTCCTTATGTTGCTAGGGGTACACAGTTTATGACTTAGCTGTGATTGTGCTAAGCTTCTTTAGTATTTGATGGGCTTGAGTAGCTCTTTTCTGTATGGCAGTCGATGCACGTGTGACTTTATATATGCAGTTGTTGTTGCTTACTTTTCAGTATTATTATTCCGTCAGCTATTTCCTTGTATTGCTTGATATACATATTTAGGATGTTAGAATCTTACTGCTATATGTACTTACCATTGCTGAGTTGTTTATTTATTTTAATTGGCATGTTTTCTGTTGATCACCAGCATGTTTAGGATGTATAATTTTTTTTACTGCACTTGTTTAGTTATGTATATTTATACGCCCTTCCTTGTTTAGTTTGTATACGAGGCATGTCTCAGCCTCTTTCCTTTTCTTTGCTTAAGTTATACATGATAATTTATAGCTTCCCTATTTCTTTTGTATTGCTTGCTGCTCCCTTACACATATTATTACTTAGATGTTGTAGAATGGTGATATTACTTAACACATATAAAAATTTTCAGCTTAAAATATACTTAGACAATTGTCTAACCAGATTTTTCTTTTTTTGGCTGGGGCCCTACAATTGTGAAATCGACAATGGCAGACTCCTTTCAGTTAGACAAGCAGGAGTTAGGTGTGGAGCCTTACCCCGATGAGGAGCCCGTAGAAGAAGCTGCCGTTTAGTCCCTTTATACTTCGAGTGAGAATGAGTGGTTTTTATTCTATTTTTATTTAAACATTTTAAATTATGTAATAATACAGGTACCATTGACTGTATTTTGGATTTTATGCTTATATTCTGAGCCTATTATTCTTATTTACACTGTGATGCTTGGATGGTTTATATTTCCTTAAATTGCTTCCGCACTCTGTTTATTTACTTATACAGTAACTGTTAGTTTGATTCTGTGTTAATCATTCCTTAATCAGGTGGATTGTGGAGACTATCCTAATCCAATGATAAGTGAAGGGTTAGCCAGAGTGACACCCCACCATTAACCTAATCCTTTGACAGATTAAGGGTGGTGGGCGCCACACTTCTCCTCTCAAACAGCAACTCCTTCTTCTCCATTCCAGCCAGCTCCCAACAGCTCTCCTCCTCAGCCCATACAGCAATAACCCTCTCCTCTTTTCAGCCATATAGCAGCAACCATCCTCTCCTCAGCCCCACAACAGCAACCCTCTCTCCCTCTCCCCACACAGCAGCAGCCAGCTCCCATTCCAGCCCCTACGAACTTCTATACCAGCCCCCATAGCAACTCCTTCCTCAGCCCATAGCAGCCAGCAAGCTGTTAGCTCCCTCCTCAGCCCATACCAGCCCTCACAACAGCTTTTCCTTCAGCCCACAGCAACCAGCAAGCTGCCAGCCACCCAACAACCCTCTCTTATCATCGCCAACCAGCCCTCTTGCTACAGCAACCTTGGTTAACCATCCGGTCATCCATTTCAACTTCCTTCAAGCAATCCTAATCCAAAGGTAAAAGGTGTTGGAAATGAAGGAAATGGAAGAAAAATATTTTGCTAAAACTTATAACTCTATACATCTTTATGAAAATTTATATTTAGTCATTCACATTTTTATCATTCTCATTAGTTAATAATGAGAACAATTCAAATATTATAAAATGACTACTATTTACATTTTTAAGTATTTTTTTTCATTTCTATTTATGTCTTTATTCTTTCATAACATTAATATGATCATAATAATAAAATATGAAATGACTTAATAATTATGAACTTATATCATTATAAGAATGTGAAAGAATAAAGACAAGAAAGAAGAATGTAAATCCTTAAAAAGAAATAATATTCCTAAAATCATTGACTAAAATACTAAAATATCAAAAACTTAAATTATAGATTGAGCGAACTGTCACTCATCCAAACTTAAAGGACAAAAAGGTACCCAGTATATGACAAGTATTATATTTTGTATTATTACTACCGCTTAGATTTTAATTGCTTTGAGCTAAAATTTCAATTTAAAGTTTGGTTGGTTGTTCGGAATGAACGTGATAGCATTCGTGGCTAGTTACTGGAAAAATGATATCAGTAACAGCATTCGTGGCTAATTACTGGAAAGAAGACATTAGTGATAGCATTCGTGACCAATTACCGGAAAAATGATATCAGTAACAGCATTCGTGGCTAATTATCGAAAAAATGACATCGGTAATAGCATTCGTGGGTTGTTACTGAAAAGAAGACATCAGTAACAATATTCGTGGCAGGTTACTGGAAAAATGACATTAGTAACCTGCATTTTTGTGCTAATATCTTTTGCAGGAAATAAATTATTTTGTTTGCGCTTTTACCTTAATATTTTCCTGCATCTCTTTTGCAAATCTCATATCTGCTATTATAAAATGTAAAACTGCATTGATTACTGTGGCACTTAGAGTACTCTCTAATTACTAGGAATTTCAATCCCAGTATTATTTGTTGTGCAATATCAGGTCAGGTACTTCTGGAAGAGCTTAAACAAATACCCTAATGCTTAAAATTTTCAATCTGTAAATGGATCTACGATGGCGCTGTTTTTGCTTATATTTTATATTATATTTATTTTTCACTTTTGTACGAGGAGTACGATGTCAGATATTGTAATATAAAGTTTGAACAAATGAGAAATGTCTTATATTTTTATGTGTCTGATGAATCAATAAATTATATCTAAATAAAGGGGAAAATTCATCTATTTAAGATCTTTATGTTACTCCTAAAATTAATTTTTTCTATCTTTTTCAGGGAAATAAAATTCAAATGAATTTTAAGGCATTTCTGCAGGTTTTTAAAAATTACTAAAGGAAAACCGCTGCAGCGCACGACCGCGCGCCACAGCGGGTTGCAGCGGAAATATTTGGACTTTATGAAAATTAATTGAATAATACTTTTTGCAAAATTCACCGCTACAGCGTGCGGTCGCGCGCTGCAGCGATTTATCGCGGAAATATTTAGGATTATTAAATGGGGGCTCAACTAATTGAATAGTATTTTTTGCGGAATTCACCTCTACAGCGCGCGGTCGCGCGCTTGCAGCGGTTTACCGCAGAAATATTTATGATTATTAAATGGGGGCTCAACTAATTAAACAGTGTTTTTCGCAGAATTCACCGCTACAGCGCGCGGTCGCGCGCTGCAGCGGTTTATCGCGGATGATTTGGTTATATAAATCGGGCCGCCCAACTAATTGAATAGTATTTTTCGTGGAATTTACCGCTACAGCGCACGGTCGCGCACTGCAGTGATCTGCCACGGAAATATTTCTCTATAAAATTTGGAAAAAGAACTAATTGAACAGTGTTGTTCGCGGAATTCCCCGCTACAACGCGCGGTCGCGCGTGGCAGCAGTCTACTGCGGGGGACTTGGCTATTATGCTAGGGACCTGGGTATGATAAAGCACGCCACAGCGCGCTGCAGCGCCCGCCGAATTTTTGCCCAAACACTGCATTTAATGCGGCTGGAGACATGACCTCTATCCTGAATTTTGTCTCCAGCCACCTTTTCCTGCAGCATCCATTTTTTTTTGTTAAAATAGAATTCCCCGCTTTGAGGTGATATTTTGGGTAAAGAAATGAGATTTTTGTCACCTCACCATTAATGGGAAAATATTGCAATGATGAAATCAGAATTATTTATGGAAAATCTAATTACAATTGAAGGGAGGAATTCAGCCCCCAGGGTGGCAAGGCAAGCTTTTACAAATGGAGAAGAGGAAGAGTGCAGCACTAGCGACCTAAGGAGAGGATAATTAGAAGGAGAAGAAGACTTTCGGAGAACTTCTACGGAGCGTTCCTAGTATCTTCTAAACTCAATCTTGTATATTCTCTTGAGTTGACCATGAAAGGATCTTTATCCATGTATATGTCTTCTTTGTTTTCTTGTGTAATGAGTAGCTAAACTCCCCTTGGGGAGGGTTGGGATGAAGTCCCATTTTGCATGATATAATATTAATGTATGAATGTTTTCCTTCAAGCATAATGTATTTGTAATTTTTATGCCTTACTAAAAAATTTTTATCTAATTAGTCTTGATGTGTTTATGAGAAAAGGACTAAAAAAAAAATCCAAGATCTAATTATCTTGTGCTCCTTAGCTCACCTTAGGTTGGATGCTAGATTTTGAGTGCATGAAAGCTTAGAACCATGTGAGAAGGTTGTTGAGCTCAATGCACCTCAACCTAAGCTCAACCAAAGAGTCGATGCAAGTGATGCTAAGACCCACTAAATGAGCTCCTTAGCTCCACATAATTGAGATTGAGTAATGAAGTGTTGAGTGCTCATAAACTAAGTGACATAATCGTTGAGCCCAACATGTTATTCTCTCATTTCAACTATGTGAGATGCGAGTGATGCTCGTAGTGGAAATCAATGCTTGTGAGATCCTAAGATTTAAGAAAATTTAAACTCTTCTTGAATAAAAAGAAAATGAATTAACTTTAAATCTCAATAATCTTACAAAAATCTTTGTGCTAAAGTAGAACCAAATGTGAGTTTATTTTGTGCACGATATTTGAACTTGTAAGCCTTTGAGCTAGACTAAAGGACAATAATGTGCACTTGATTTTAATTAAACTAAATGATAAAGCTTGAGAAACAAATCTACATGAGTATTATATCATTGCATGTGGGATGGTCTCAACTCTCCTCTTTCTTTAATATTGCTGTTTTACTTAGTGAATATTTGTGCTAATTTTAGACCAACCAACCAATACATACTATAGCTTAAACATTAATGAGAACAGATATACTTTAGTGACAAATCAACCAATTCTCTGTGGTTCGATAAATTCCCGGAAAGTCACACTTTTCACTTATTACTTCAGATCACGTACACTTGCGTGAAAGCGCAGACGTGTATTTATAGTCTGTCAGTGTCCCTTTTCTTTCATTACTCAATATGATCCTGTAATAAGTGAACACTCGATGTCGGAATGGTTTTCGCTAAACCGGCATTGGGCCATCACAGTTGGTATCAGAGCAGGATTGAGTGCTTTTGGAAGAAAAGAGTTTACATATAAAAATAATGATATATACAATCTAAGATAACTTAGAACTGTAAATATAATATTTTGTCATTATTTATAGATGAATCCAAATGAAGACATGATCGAATATTTTGAGGACGAGGGTGGTAACAGTAGCTCCTCACACTCCAGGATATCTGATCCAAGCATAAACATGGATACCCCCGCTACAGAGATAAAAGATGATGCAGAGAAATTAAAAGAAGTAGAAAGTACCCTAGTTTGGTCGGTATCTACATCTAGGAACCAAATATATGAGTTAGTAAATGTAATAACCCAGGTTGTTACTAGGGTTTCTTAAGTCTTAATTGTAGTTATAGTATGCTAATTATGTCATTTAGAACTCATCTCAAAAATCTAGGTCAAACTTGAAGTCAATTGAATCAAATATGGATTTCTGGAAAATCCCAAAACCCTAGAAATTAACTTTTTATTTTGATCTCAGATTCAAAATCTGACTTCGTCATTGCCTTCATCACCCCCAAATTAGCTATGAGTGAAATTTTGGATGCATTTGGAAGTTGTTAGAATTTTGTTGAATATTTTAATATTATTTAAATACTCCGGAAAATCAATTAATTAAATATCCATCAAAATAAAAATCCGATCGCGCCGTTGCGATCATCACCCCTCAATTAGCTAGGGGTGATATATTGGGAATTTTTGGAACATATTTTATAGGTTAAATTCAGGTAATTAAATCTGTTAAAATAAATTAAATAATAATGGCGCCGTCATCTTAAAGCTCACGCCGTCCCTCAATTTCGTCCACACCGTCAGATCTTGCGATTCACACGCACCGCCTGATCATCTGATCAGACGGCAATGCCTTCATCGTTCCCGAAGGTCTGCGCGTGGCCACCTCCTTCACACGCAGCACCTTTCGCCCACGCGTCGCATCTTCGAGCGAAGAGGATAGCTTCCACCGCTCGTAATCGCCGCATTAGGACTAGTTTAAGACCTTAGAAATTCTTGTTTCGCTCGGTTTCATTTTTCGAAGTCCAGATCCGGGCAATCAAGTGCGAGCCTTCCCTGCCGTTCGTTGAGGTACACTCGTATACCCCGAATCCATAATCCTTTTGCTTAAATTCAATTTCGTATGTTTATTCCGATACACTGGTTGTTTATCCAATGGGTTCGATCGACTTGATTGAACTCAAATTTGTCTGAATTTCAAAACGATCCACAGTACTACACAGTTACGCCGAGTATCATCCATGAGTTTCGAGTTAGGGCTAGGTCTCTCGTTCGATATGGTTCATCCCAGCCGTCGATCCATACGTCAATGGATAGCTAAGACCATCTTCCTTCCATCGCCATTTGGGTCGAGGTGCCAAGATGCCGGGAGGCCCTCTAAAAATCAAACCCTAGGTCGAGTCCTCACGGGCGAGCGAAGGAAGAAGAAGGACTTTGGGGTCGGGCCGGGTCGACAGGGCCCGACCCGTCTCTGCTCGGTTCCTGTCAGTTTCTGCCATCCACTGGAGTGCGCGGGGCCCACACAGACAGCCACGCGTGTAAAATGGTGTCGCGTGTCGCTGGAGAGGCCCGCGCCGGTCTCCCCTACTCCAGACGATGGGACCCAGTCCAGACGCCTCGACCAATCCCTCTGCGCCACGTGGATGGGGTCTGTGAGACGTCTCTTCCTGCAAATGAAGAAATGCTATAAAAAAATATATATAAATATAATTAGAATAGGAAAATCATATAATACTTATATTTATTATATATATGTATATAAACAGAAAAAGAAAATAAATGTAAACAATTAATAATAGATAATAAAATATTATTTATATTAGACAATTATAACTAATACTGAATTAATTTTGTTAAAATAGAAATATTTAAACTTGTTAATAATAAATTAATTAGTTCTATTAATTCTTAAAACTTTAAACTTAAATAACTTGCAAAATATATATCCTAATACAATAATTAAATATACTAGATTAATCAGTAAAAATCAAGGAAAATTTTGAGACTGTCAAAAATTAAATTTGGATAGGTAGTCAATATAGTGACATTTTAGGTTATTAAATAATTCAAATTTGGTTACAAATATTCAAATCACTATAACTTTGCAACCTCTAATCCAAACATACCCAATATGGGTCTCAAAATACTCAGAAAATCCTAAGAAATATTTTAGTAGGGTTAATTTTACTGTTTGGATTAGATTTAGACTAATCACATTTAGGACCTAACCCTAATTAGGTCAATTAACCTTAGAATTTCAATTGACCATAAGTTAGTCTATTTAGCTTCAAATTAAGTGATCCAAATATCAATTTATATCAGAAAAACTTAATTTACAATAATATATAAAAATATTTAGGATCCAACAGTTAGATTTTCTAATCAACCCTAATTATTTTAAAACTTAATTAGTGAATATTAGCAAACTTAATGATCCAAATTAAACAATTTAAGTTTCAGAGGACTCCTTAAGTTTATTAGAACCTAATGGTGTGATTGGATCAGTAATTTGGTGGCTAATTTCACTAATCACTCACTAATCACCCTAAACCCTAATTAGGCCATAACTTAGCCAATTAAGTTTCAAATTGAACCTACCACTAGTCAATGAAATCAGTGGATCAATTGTAAATCATAGCCACTAATTTTACTCAATTTAGACATCAATTAGAGAAATTAGAAAATTTTGATCTTAATTAAGAACCTTAATTATTATTTAAATCATAGAACTTGTATTGGCTATAAGTTAGCCAATACACATCAGAATTTGATAATTTTATGTTCTATGGAAAGCTTAGAACTTAACCTTTAATAAACTAATAGAAAATTTAGATATCATTAGGGTAAAATTACCAATTTGCCCTTATAGGTTAAATTTCTTAATTTGACCTTATAAGGCTTAATACTTAACCAAAAATAATGAACTTACTGTCTAAACTCATATTAGACAGTAAGTAATCACTCCACTTTATTAAAATCTAGAATTAAGCCCTAATTCATAAAGTGAAATTTAGACCTTTAAGTAAGGGCAAAATGATTTTGCCATTTTGCCCCAAATTTAGGGTTTAATGTCTCTAAGTCCTAAATTCATTCCTAAATCATAAAATATATAAATTAAAGTGATTTAGGCTATAATTTAGATAATTCTGAGTCTCAAATTAGAAATTCGATGAAAACCCTAAGTTTAGTTTTGAGTAAAACTTAAGTGAATTATGAGAGACCTTCCTTTCCTTTGAACTTCTTAGATCGTCCTTTAGGTCTTATAACCTTAGTTAGGATGTGTGTCTGAGTAATACTCTTAGTACTTAAGAGCTTAAATTCATAAGATTATGAATAGATCTTAGGTTAGAATTCATCTAATGAGTAAAATGGATTACTCATTAAGGTGAAATCTTGAGTTTACTAGTTTATTAGATTTTTCATAGTTTATTAAATGATTATTTGATCTTTTAATCTTAGAATTAGGATTATAAATCTATCATATTGAATTTGACTTAATTCAATAGAATTTGTCTTAACATTTAATTAGTGAGATGGGATTAAACCTTGGTCCTTAAGATGACCCTATGATTAAGTAATTGAACTTCATTCTTTGGAAGTTTGATTATTAATTCTTTAAATCTTGATTTGGCTAATCAAGATTTGGTTTTGGGATTATTAAAAATAACAAATTAGGACGATTGATTTACTTATTTAACTTTATAGGCGACATTGATTCAGTTATAATTAAGACGTAGCTAATCCTAATTATGTTCAACTTATAGGTTCGTGATTCTAAGTTACAGATAGTGTAAGAATTTATGATTCTGAATCTTATGTAACTTAGAGTAGTTAGAACGATTAAACTAGAAAACAATTGATATCGCAAAGTTTGTGTAGTGCTATTATTTCCTTAAATTTGAAATGCTATGCTTTTCTTGTTGTTTGAGCCTTTTATACTTTTGGACATGCTTAACATAAATACTTGATACATACTTTATAATATATTTGGAATTACATTCATATAACATTTGCATATAAATAAAATAAACAAAATTATACTTGTGGTTTATATTTTACTTAGCCTGCCATTTAGTATAACTTAACTTTATGATAGCTTTTGCCCGGAACACTTTCTTGGATGATTACTTTACTTTTGCCTGGTACACTTTCCTGGATGTTTACTTTACTTTTGCCTGGGACACTTTCCTAGATGATTAAATGGACGTTACCTTATTACTAGGATACTTTCCTAGCACAATCTAGGATGTTTCTTCTAGATGGGAAGATGGACTTTATTTTGTGGCAGACTAAGTAAAAGTATCTCACACTTTACTTATAACTTATGTTTTACTTTATTTTTATAGGCATCTTACAGTTATATAACTTTTACTTTTCAGTCACTTTACAGTTTTCATTTCAGTTGTCTTACAGTTACTTTACATGTTTACTTTATAGTTCAGACTTTCTTTACTTTATAGTTCAACATATTTTCTTTCATATTTTTCATTTTTTGCAGTTCCTTTACATTTCAGAACTTTCTGTATGTCATTTGTTTTACTTACTTGAAAGCATGTTAGGATGTTAGATTTATTTTCAGTACACTAGTTTTACTTATATCATAAACTGGCATGATTAGTTTGATCATATTTCTTAGGACTTTTCTTTGTACTTAGTAGATTTATGTATGCACTTTACTTACCTTTTATACAGCCTGAGTTGAAGGTATATTTCTACCTCACAACTTGTTCTTCTTTTCTTGTCGCTTTACTGCTATGCTATACTTAATTTCAGTTGATATCATTAAAATACATTAAAATTCATTACCTTCAAATATACTTAGACATTTTGTCTAACTAGATTTTTCTTTTATTGGTTGGGGTCCTACCATTATGAAACCGATAATGGTAGATTCTGAGCTTTTCGAGGAGATTGAGCCTTTAGAAGAACAGATCCAAGAAGAAGTGCAGGTTGATGAAGATCATTAGATTATGCTTCCTAGTTCACTTTATTTATATATCTGAGAGGATGAGAGCTTTTATTTTGATATTTCAGTCTTTAAACTTTAATATTTGTAATAATACATGATTAAATTGTACTTTACTTTTCCTGCATTGTATATTCCGAGATGGATGTTTTACTTTGTAATATGGATGAATTGATGATTACTTCAGTTTGTACTTTTCTTCCGCACTCTGATTTCATAGTATACTCATTAGTGATTGTTATCATTTGTTTTATTATAAAAAACACATCTTTCTCTTAAGATTAGATTGGAGTCTTAAATTTCCAATCTAATGTTAAGTAAGGTATGTGCTTAGTGACGACCACACCCTAATCCTTATGATTAAAGGGAGCGACTGTCACAGTTGGTATCAGAGAATTCCATAAGGTGTCAGATTAGAATTTGTATTCCTATCTACCTAATGGATAGTTCTTCTGCCAGACAATCACTAAAAGAATACTAGAATAACATCCATATTTCCATCATCCAATATTCAGAATAGCAGGAATAATACACTTAGAGTAAGAACACAAAGGTACTCAAATTTATACATTAGGAACTTTAAGAATAAAATAATTAGGTTATAAAGTTCTTCCTTCAAAATTACATGATTAAAACAATCAAATAAAATACCCTATCCTTTATTCTCCTAAAGAATGTTTGTTATTCATATTCAGGTGTAATAATGAATCCAGGTCAGTCTTCCTCCGCTCCTGCTGCATCAAACAGCTATTCTTCTGAGATTAACACACTACTTGAGACAGTTAAAGCCTTAGTGGATACAAATGCTAGGCAGTCTGAAAAGATAGAAAGGTTAATTGCTATGCAAAATAATCCTTCTCCTGCATCGGTTAATCATGTACCTTATTTTCAACAATACCAGCAAAATACTGATGGACTTCTTCATAGTTTCATTAGACTGGGGACTACAGTATTTAACGGGACAATGTCGGCCATGGATACGGTTAATTGGCTTAAGACGGTTGAGAAGAATCTTACTAGCTTACATTGTCCTCAATCTGAAGCCATTCGATTAACCACCCATATGTTCCAGCATGAGGCTGAATTCTGGTGGGAGAACAATCGTAAAACATTATTCGTCGGATATCGTATTACTGAGATTTCCTGGAATAGCTTTGTAGAAGCATTCATGGTAGAATATATCCCTCCCTCTGTTCAGAATGATTTAGGGGATATGTTTCTCAACCTCAAGCAAGGGAACCGCACTTTATCTGAATATGAAACAGAGTTCAGACGATTGTCCAAATTTGCACCAATCATGGTTCAAACAGAAGGCGCTCGATGCCACAGATTTCTCAGTGGCCTACGAGAATCAATAAAAGATTAGATTATTCCATCAAGACTATCCAACTTCATGGAACTGATGGAGACAGCTAGAGTGATTGATTGGCACCTGTCCCAAAAGGAGAATAAGAGAATTATTAATGTATCTTCGCAAAGAAATAATGATCCCAGAAGAATTAGGCTTCCTTCAGGAAAAATATATTAAATAGAAGCTGAAGAACCACCATCAGATCCTTATAATAGATGTACTAGGTCACATATATTTGGAAAATGCTATCATAACCAGCAATGTTGTTACACCTGTGGTAGAAAAGGACATTTTTACCAACAATGCAGGTATGATATGACCATCGATGGTGCTCGTATTGATCGTACAAAATGCAACCAAGTGCTAAATCCAACTCCGATCAACCGTCGAGATCAACCATTAACCATCATGCCTGCTCAGCAAACTACAAGGTCTATTCAGAGAAGGGATGGAGGAAATTTAAACCAACCCAGCACCTCCAAAGCTCCTCAAAAATAGGTTTTTAATAAGAAACCTGTAGGATCTGCTAGAGTTTACACTCTCACTCCATTGGAGGCTGTTGAAGATAACAATGTCATAACAGGTATGCATATTTAATTATATTCTAAGTATTACTAAATTTGAACAATCATAGTTAAGTGTGCATAGTTCATATTTCATTCTTTAAGCTTTTAAGTAATTTTGATTAAATATTAGGTATCATATGTGTTAACGATTGCTCGTGTAAGATACTATTTGATACGGGAGCTAGCCATTCATTTATATCTGAGGCTTTTGCCAAGAGTTTAAATTTGACATGCTACAAAATGGCAAGGACCTTATCTGTTGGGCTTCCATCTGGAACTCAACTCAGCACCACTCAGTTTTGTAATCTTCAAATACCTTTGAATAAGCAAACATTTCAGGCCAAATTAATAATCCTACTTATAGTAAACTTTGATATTATTTTGAGAATGAACTGGCTTAGTACCCACAATGCAATCATAAATTATCAACAAAACAAAATAACCATCAAATCGATGAATACCTCGAAAACATTTGTAGGAAGGTTTAGTACCTTAAGTTCATTAATCAATGCAATGATGGCAATTAAATTAATGAACAATGGTTGTTCAGCACACCTAGTTACCATGCTGGAAAATAGTAAAGAAGACACCACTTTCTGAGATTAAGGTGGTTAATGAATTTGCTGATGTTTTTCCTGATGAGTTACCTGGATTACCTCCATCAAGAGAAGTTGAAATGGCAGTCAACTTAGTTCCGGGTACTCAACCAATTTCAAAGGCTCCTTGCAGAATGGCTCCTAAGGAACTTCATGAGCTTAGCGAGCAACTAAAAGAACTATTAGACAAAGGTTTTATTAAGCCAAGTATGTCACCATGGGGTGCCCCAGTGCTATTTGTTAAGAAGAAAGATGGGTCTATGCGAATGTGTATAGACTACAAAGAATTAAATAAAGTCACTATTAAGAATAAATACTCACTTCCCAGAATCGATGATTTATTCGATCAGTTATCCAGGGCAATAGTATTCTCAAAGATTGATTTAAGATCTGGATATCATCAACTCCAAGTAAAGGATTCTGACATGGAGAAGATAACATTTAGAACCCAGTACGGACACTATGAATTTCTTATAATGTCCTTTGGACTCACAAATGCACCTTCTATTTTCATGGACTTAATGCAGCGAGTCCTAAAACCATTCTTAGATAAATTTGTAATAGTATTCATTGATGATATACTCATCTATTCAAAGATTATGGAAGATCATGAAGACCATTTAAGAACAGTATTTGAGACCTTGCGAGAACATAAATTATATGCCAAATTTTCAAAATGTGAATTCTGGTTGAAGTCAGTAGCATTCCTGGGTCATATTGTAGATGCTCAGGGAATCCAGGTTGATCAATAGAAGATCTGTGCTATTCAAGAATAGAACCAGCCAAAAATAGTAACCGATATAAGAAGTTTATTAGGTCTCGCTGGCTACTATAGAAAATTTGTTAAATGATTCTCTCAGATAGCTGCTCCATTAACCAAGCTAACTTAGAAAGCTGTTCTATTTATCTGGGCTCTTGAATGTGAAAAGGCATTTCAAACCATAAAAGATGCCCTTTCTACTGCTCCAGTATTAGTGCTACCAAAAGAAGGTATGAACTATCAAGTATATACAGATGCTTCAGGAACTGGATTAGGTTGCGTGTTAATGCAAGAAGGAAAAGTGATTGCATATGCTTCACGACAGTTGAGGCCTCATGAGAGAAATTATCCAGTACATGATCTAGAACTTGCTGCAATAATTTTTGCATTAAAAATATGGCATCACTATTTGTATGGTGTTCAATGCTCTATTTTCACTGATCACCAAAGTTTAAAATACATCTTCACTCAATGCGAGTTGAATTATCGCCAAAGAAGATGGCTTGAATTGATTAGTGACTATGATTTAGATATTCAATACCACCCAGGTAAAGCAAATGTGGTGGCAGATGCCCTTAGCCGTAATGCAATGCTATCAGCAATGATCACTACAAGTTCACTAATAGAAGAATTTCAAAAGATGGAAATTGTTCCTATTCGGAGTAATGTTATGAGCTCAATATTAACTAACATAAATGTAAAACCCACATTTCATAGGGATGTTTCCATCTCTCAAACCAAAGATGAAGAATACTTAAAGTTTAAAATGGACATTGAAGGAGGACGCCGTCATGATTTATAATTGCACGGGTCAGTAATTTATCAAAATAATCGTATATGGATTCCTAAGTCCATGCAACATGAGGTATTGATTGAAGGACATAATTCTGGCTATCACATATATCCTGGAAGTTCAAAAATGTATCAAGATCTAAAACAGTCATTTTGGTGGCCAGGGATGAAAAGAAGTGTGGCAGAGTTTGTGGAGAAATATTATGCTTGTAGTTTGGTCAAGGCAGAACATCAGAGACCTGGTGGTTTACTTCAACCACTTGAGATATCTGAATGGAAGTGGTTCGATATATCAATAGATTTTATAATGGGTTTACCTCGATCAAAATCTGGATCTGATATAATTTGGGTGATTGTTGATAGATTAACTAAATCCGCTCGCTTTATTCCTGTACGGCAGACAGACTCAATGGAGAAACTGGCCAAACTGTATATCAAAGAAATAATCAGATTACATGGAATTCCTAAATCGATTGTATCCGATAGAGATAGTTGGTTTATCTCAAAGTTTTGGCAAGCCGTCCATCAGGACCTAGGAACTACTCTGGCAATATGTACCGCATTCCATCCACAAACGGATGGCCAGACAGAAAGAGTGAACCAAGTCTTAGAAGATCTACTCCGTTTATGTATGCTAGATTTTTTAGGATCCTGGGAAGATCATATTCCTTTAATAGAATTTGCATACAATAATAGTTTCCAATCCAGTATTAAAATGGCACCATATGAAGCGTTATATGGTAGAAAATGCTCAACTCGGCTAGCTTTGTCCGAGACAGGAGATACTCAATTATATGGTTCTGAGTTAGTAGAAGAAACAAATAAGAAAGTAAAACTCATCCAGCAAAAAATCAAAACAGCTCAAGACAGACAAAGTAAATATCATAATAATCGTCACTATCCTCTTGAGTTCAAGAAAGAAGACTTAATATATTTAAAAGTGAGCCCAATGAAGGGAATTTATCATTTTGGAGTCTGCGGAAAACTCAGTCCAAGGTATGTTGGGCCTTTCATGATCATATAGAGGATTGGATCAACAGCTTATAAGCTATAACTGCCAGAAGACTTTGCTGCAGTTCACAATGTGTTTCACGTATCATCGCTAAGGAAGTGTCTTCGAGATCCTTCCCATTTAATTCAACTTCCAATAATAGAAATTCAACCGGATCTGTCATACACTGAAGAACCAATTAAAATTTTAGATCATGATCAAAGGAAATTAAAGAACTGTTCTATTTCAATGATAAAAGTTCAGTGGAAGAACCGGTCATGCAATGAAGCTACTTGGGAGAAAGAAGTGGATATGCGACAGAAATACCCAAGCCTTTTTAACTAATGTAATTCCTCAACTCTAATCTATTATAATTTATTAATTTATATATGCTTAATTCCTCAATTCTAACCTATTGCAATTTATTAATTTATATCTGCTTTATTCTTCTCACTTAAGTGATATCGAGGACGACATCATTCTTGAGTGGGGGAGTCTGTAATAACCCAGGTTGTTACTAGGGTTACTTAAGTCTAATATAAGTCTTAATTGTAGTTCTAGTACGCTAATTATGTCATTTAGAACTCATCTCAAAAATCTAAGTCAAACTTGAAGTCAATTGAATCAAATCTGGATTTTTGGAAAATCCCAAAACCCTAGAAATTAACTTTTTATTTTGACCTCAGATTCAAAATCTGACTTCGCCATTGCATTAACCACCCTTAAATTAGCTAGGGTGAAGTTTTGGAGGCATTTGGAAGTCGTTGGATTTTTGTCAAATATTTTAATATTATTTAAATACCCAAAAAATCGAATAATTAAATACTCGTCAGAACAAAAATCCGATCACACCGTTGCATTCCTCACCCTCAAATAGCTAGGGGTGATTTATTTGAATTTTTCTGAGTATAGTTAATTATCTAAAATACATTAATTAAATAGATGTAAAATATTTAAATAATAATAATATTTAATATATTATAAAGCGGCACCGTCAGCAAAGGATCCACGCCGTTCCCTTTCCCTAACGTCATCTAGATTGGCGTGACGCAGTTTGGATCGTCCGATCTGATCTAATCGGACGGCCATGAAGTCTTCTTCTCTGCCCAGCGAATGCGTGTCGAAGACGAATGACGCGCGGCAAACGAAGTCTTCTTCTCCTCCATGTATCCCCCACCGCTTAAACACTGCATTAGGACTAGTGTAAGATCTCTGGGACTTCGTCACCACTAGGTTTCAATTCCAAAATCTAAAGCTTTCAGGATTAAGTTAGAATCTTCCTTGCCATCCATTTGAGGTACCCGATCTCTTAATCTAGGCATTCAATATTACATCTTGCAATTCGTATACCTATTTCATAACTTAGATTAATAATTGAACGGATCTGATCGACAATAATAAATCGCGATCGAGCCAATTTGACTGATCGCATACAGTCGATACCGTTAAAATTTATGCGATTCGTAGACCTTAGTTGCTAGGGCAAGCCATAGTCAACAATAGGGTTCATCTCCACCAACGTTTCAACCACCGTTGGATAGGTTACATCCACATCTAACTAGTTCTTTGCGGGCTGCGTCATGAAGCCGCCGGGAAGACCATGAAATTTCGAGCCTTAGCTTTCGGACTCGGGCTATTATGTGAAGAAGACGAAGCTTCACGACGGGCCAGGTCGACCCGGCCCGATCCACATTTGTCACGCGCAGGTCTTCACGTGGGTCCCGCCTCAACAAAGCAGGCGTTTAAGCACGCGACGTGTGTACCGGTGGGGCCCACTCCACGCCGACACTCGTCTCATCGAGTGGTCAGCTGTGGGTCCCGCTTTCAAGACCCGTCGAATGTGCGGGTGACACCTGTACTAAGGGACCTGCAGCTGCAGAAAAGTTAAATTAAACATTTAAATATAATATGATATATTTAATTTAAATAATATTAATATAAACAGAATTAAGTTAATTAAAATAAATACTAACACTTTAAATAACCATATCTTGATAATTATAAGTTCAAATATAGCAAATAAATATACCATTTTGTTCAGCAAAAATAGAGGAATATTATGGAGCTGTCAGATTTCCATTTCAAAGCATATTTAAGATAGTGACATTTAGGGTTTGTTTGATGTAACACAAATTATTCAAATATTTAAATAAACATAACTTTGCACACACTACTTCAAACATACCCAATATGGGTCTCAAAATACTCAAAAAACTCTAAGGAATATTTTAGTAATGTTAATTTTACTGTTTGGATTAAATTGAGACTAATCACAATTAGGACCTAATCCTAATTAAGCCATTTAACCATAAAACTTTGATTGGCCATAAGTTAGTCAATTTAGCTCTAAATTAGGTGATCCAAATATCAATTTAGATAAAAAAAAACCTAATTTACAATAAACTGCAAAAATATTTAGGATCCAACGGTTAGATCTCCTAGTAAACCCTAATTACTCTGAAATCTTAATTAGTGAATATTAGCAAATCTAATGATCCAAATTAAGTAATTATAATTTCTGAGAACTCATAAAGTAGATTAGAACCTAGTTGTGTGATTAGTTTAGTATTTTATGACTAATTTTACTAATCATTCACTAATTATATTAAACCATAATTATTAAACCTATAACTTGTATTGACTATAACTTAGCCAATACATATCAGAATTTGATTGTTTTAGATTCTATAAAAACCTTAGGACATAATCTACAATAAACTAACAGAAATTTTAGATTTTATTAAGGATAAAATTATTAATATGCCCTTATAAGATCAAATTCCTAATTTGACCTTATAAGATATAATAAATACTCAAAATTAGTAACTTAATAAATTAATTTAAATATTTATTTTTGAATCTAATAATATTACAAATTATATTAAAAGCATAAAATATTAAATTAATGAATTAAATTATTTTTGGCAGATCAAAAAAATTAAATTGATTGATATTGTATCAAAACAGTCACGTACGTAAATCTACTTATAAGTTTTATTTTAGTATTCTTTTGAGCCATTTTCATTTGAGCATTATTTATTCCAAAACTGCTTACCGCATATAAATCTGCAAGAGAATCTTATCAGATCAGCATGTAACAAAAAGATGAAATGTGGTATATATTATTATGGTATTTGTCTTTGGAGGATGAAAAGCAACACTGAGAATCTGTACAGATTGGGCCGGCTGGCAGCCCATGGGAGTTATATGGAGGGATTTAGCCCTTATTAGGAAGTGGGCAAATCCAGAGGAAAGACACACCATCAATTTCTAAAATTTGATTAAGCTACCGACGGGTAGTGAGAAAAGCTTCCTACAGGTTATGCCTATGGGTTTACCCATTTGTGCTCAAGAGTCTATAGACTTGACTTATAGTTACAAATGCTTTTGATAAAATTTATTTATTTCATGCTATATTGAATTTCACAGCTAATTTGCAGGGTAATATTGAAATTTGAAAAGTTACTTTTCTTTCATATGCAAATATTTCATTCAATTTTATATTTGATTTATACCTATTATAGGATGCTAGAATTACTCTTATAAGAATGATTTGCGTACTCCTACCTGACTGGTAACTGAATTTTTTAAATTTTGAAAATTAAAGAATTAAAGATCTGCCTAAGTAGTAAAAGAAGAGAAGATATAGAGATGTGAGAAATGGAAAATGTTTAAAGCTTTATTATAAATATTAAAACTATTGTAAATTTTATATATGAATTAGTCTAGATGTAAATATAGATATTTATGTATTTTATTTTCTTTATTTTCATAAATGCACATTTTTAATATATGAATTATTTCTTTGAGACTCTCGAACTTCGATCCCTGGTCGCCACACAAGGATACAATCCTTTGAACTAGAAAAATAAGCGTGATCAACAAACCCATCTGACCAATGAATAAAATAGATAACTAACCAAGGAATCACTGACAGACGGATTCCATTAAATAAATTTAAATTCATCCAACCAAAACAAACGGTAGAATCAACAAAACTTTTCACCCAAAAAACCTTTGGGATGGAAATACAAGCATCAACATTCCTTTCCAAAACAAAATGCAGCTTTGAATAATAGTGTGGCGACCGGGGATCGAAGTTCGAGAGTCTTTAAAGAACAATTCATCTCAAATGAAAATATATATATCTTTATGATTCAAAAAGAACATAATAAAATAAAATAATAATCCACAGTCCTTTTATACATAGAGCCAAAACATATATGAAAAGTTACAACAGTTTGAATTTTTACAAAATATGAAATAGAAATATCTACATTCTTCTGCTTCTTTTATTCTTCTTCTCTTATTTTGGCAGATCTTCTAAGTCTTTTTAATTATCAAAACCTGAAAAATTCAGTCTACCAATTAGGTAGGAGTACGTAAATTATTCTTATAAGAATAAATCTAGCATCCTATAATAGGTATGAATCGCATATGAAAATAACAGAAAGACTGCAAATAAAGTAAGCAATTTCCAAATGCAAGTTCTGCCCTGCAAAATAGCTGTGAAAATCAACATATATGAAATAAATTTTATCAAAAGTATTTGTAACAATAAGTCGAGTCCGGAGACCCCTAAGCCCAAATGGCTAAACCCATAGGCATAATCTGTAGGAAGCTTATCTCGCCACCCATCGGTAGCTTACTCAAATTAGGAACTGATGGTGTGTCTTTCCTCTGGATTTGCCTACTTCCTACAAGAGGCTAAATCCCTCCATATAACTCCCAGGGGCTTGCTAGCTAGCCCAATCTGTACAGATTCCAGTTTTGCATTCCACCATCCAAAGACAAATACCACAATATATATATATATATATATATATATTCTTTTTGTTACATGCTTTTTGATATAAATCTCTTGCGGATTAAAATGTGGTAAGCAGTGCAATTAATACTCAAATGAAAAATGGCTCAAATAAGAATACTGAAATAAGACTTATAAGTAAATTTGCGTACCTGACTTGTTTTGATAAAATCAACCAAATTTAATTTCTTTGATCTGCCAAAATAATGAATTTATTAATTTAATGTCTTTATTATGATTAGGTTTATAAGATAACTATTTTGATTAAGTTATATAATTATTTATGTCTTATAAGGTCAAATTGGGAATTTGACCTTATAAGGGTATTTTAGTAATTTTACCCTTAATAAAATATAAAATTTCTATTAGTTTATTGTAGATTATGTCTTAAGGTTTCTATAGAATCCAAAATTATTAAATTCTGATATGAATTGGCTAAGTTATAGCTAATCTAATTTCTAGGGTTAATAATTAGGATTAATTGTGATTAGTGAGTGATTAGTGAATTTTGTTATAAAATTATTAAACTAATTATATAGATAGGTTCTAATTTACTTTATGAGTTATCTAAAACTGAAATTATTTAATTTGGATCATTAGATTTGCTAATATTTACTAATCAAGTTTTAGAGTAATTAGGATTAATTAGGAGATCTAACCGTTGGATCCTAAATATTTTTGCAGTTTATTATAAATTAGGATTTTCTGATTTAAATAGATATTTGGATCACCTAATTTTGAGCTAATTTGACTAACTTATGGTTATTTGAAGTTTTTAGGGTTAAAGGCTTAATTAGGGTTAGGTCCTAATTGTGATTAGTTCAATTTTAATCCAAACAGCAAAATTAATACTTCTAAATTATTCTTTATGATTTTATGAGTATTTTAAGACCCATATTCAATAAGTTTGGATTAATGAATACAAAGTTATAATTATTTGAAGTTTTTGTAACATAATTTAATTTATTTAATATCTCTAAATTTCACTATATTAAATACTCATCTAAATTTAAATTTGACAGTCTCAGATTATTTCTTGATTTTTGTTGATTAATTTAATATATTTAATTGTATTATTTGAATGTATATTTTATAAGTTATGGATTATTAAAGTTTTAGGATTTAATTAATTAAATGTATTTTTAATATTAATTTATATAATTTGTTTAATTAATTCTAATTATTTTTTAAAGAATTATTTATTTTCTGTTTTCATTTATTTTATAGAATTTTCTATTATATATTATTTTATATTGTCTGATTTGATATATATATATAATTTTTATAAATTATATAGATATATATAAATATATGTATTATTAGATTTTATAATTATTAATTATCATAAATTTTCTGTTATCTAGTTATATTTATTTTTTTCTTCTATTTTATTAATTATACATCTTTATATATATATATATATATAAAAGTATACTTTATAATATAATTTAATAAATTTTATATATCTGTTTTATTATATTAAATTAAATTATATTTAAAGATTATTATTATTTAAGTTTAACTTTTCTGCAGGTGGGGCCACAGAGGACACGCGGCGTGTTTTTATTGGATGGTTTAAACGGTGGCGG
This sequence comes from Gastrodia elata, assembly GCA_016760335.1. Taxonomy (NCBI): domain Eukaryota; kingdom Viridiplantae; phylum Streptophyta; class Magnoliopsida; order Asparagales; family Orchidaceae; genus Gastrodia; species Gastrodia elata. The sequence goes on along the minus strand of CM028672.1, from coordinate 409,929 downwards.
GCCCCACTGCTGAACCCGCTCAGAGGCATCAGCGTCGAGTGGGTCCCGCCCTGACGCGTCTTCGGCCCGTTCGACAACGGATCGGGCCCGGGTCAACCCGGCCCGGTCCGAATGCTCCTTCTTCCCTTACGCAGACAGTCCGAACTCGGAGTTCTAGGGCACGAAAATCGCCGCCCCTTCCGGCGGTGGATTGATCCGACCCGTACGGCGTTGGAAAGAGGAAGATAAGAGCTATCTAAGGATGGTGGAATAACGATCAAAGGAAGTTTCTCTTGCTTAAAATTTCGAACCCTAGGACTTCGATGCAACGAGACGAACGCATAACGGTAAGAACTGTAGAGTTTCGATCAAATTTGCATTATAAGAGTTTGATTAAACCAATCCGACCCGTGCATAACATAATCGAATTCATGAAATTAAGTTTTAAGCAATAATTGTAGTAATTGGATGAGTAAATTGAAAATTACAAGTACCTAAAAATGAATGGCTGAAGGCGATCGGGATTTGGGAAGTATTCATGGCTCGAAGTAAATTGCTAATGTGAAGGAGATGGGTCTTAGATCTTCTTAGGATTCTTAAGGAGTGTCTAGATCAGTGGAGATCGCGACCTGCGTTACGTTGGGAGATGGCTAGGGCACCACGCGTCCCTTCCGCGACACGCGGAACGTCGCGGGGACGAAGCAGCTGCATCCGTCCGATCGCGCGATCGGACGGATCGTTGGATCCGTTAGGTTAAACGGCGCAAACAGAAATTAAGCAACAGCGTTTCTTTTTAAATAGACGGCAACGTTAATATATAATTAATTATATAATTATTTAATTTAATTTAATCAATTTAATTAATTAAACTTAACTTAATAAATGTTTCCCAAAAATTTTAAAAAATATTTTTCCTAGCTAATTGAGGTCTTCTTAACACAATGGTGTACTCGGATTTTTGATCCGATGAGTATTTAATTACTCGAATTTTCAGGTATTTATATTAATATTAAATTATTCGTCAAAATTTTACGACTTCCAAATGTGTTCAAAACTTCACTCCTAGCTAATTTGAGGGTGGTGAACGCAATGGTGAAGTCAAATTTTCAATCTGAGGTCAAAATTATTTAAATATTAATAAACAAATACAAATGAGATTTTGGTATTTTACAAATAGGATTGCCCAGATTGAGAAGCAACAGGGTTCTAGGGACAAAGTGCAAAGTTACAGTATGTATCAAAATACAAAGGAAATTTAACATTTTGAGGAAAGTAGTTTGTAGAAATAGCTAATATCATAAACTTATCAATAGCAAAAACAAATCTGCATATAAAGATAAATAAAGAATCTCATTTTATCGAATTTCTAACCTTCCAAATCTGCCAACAAATCTGACAAGCAAGAGTAAAACCAAAACTACCTGTCACCTTCTTCCAAGAAGAAAACACTTCAGATAAAGAAAAAGAACTGCTAAGACCATTAAAACGCCACAGATGGTCATAGCACTTCCATAACCTCCTTGCATAAGAACAAACTATAAAATGATGAGAAAGAGATTCTTCATTTTTACAGAAAATGCATTTAGAAGCCAATGAAACTCCTCTATCTTTTAGCAATTCATCTGTAGAAATAAAATTCTTCATGATTCTCTAAATAAAAAATGAAAGAGCTGAAGAAGGAAACTTAAGCCAAACACAGGAAGACAGGGGGAGAGAGTAAATGTGTAGCGCCCCGCCCCGTCATCGTGCGTAAATGAAATAGTCATAATTAAGTTCGGTAATGGAACGATACGCCACTTGGGGAGGGATAATCCATCTCCCCGATATAGCTAAAAACTAAGCCCATCTGAAGGGCTGTTGACTCAACCCCAAGGGGGGTTAAGAGCTAATACTTAAGATAAAAGTAGTATTCTCATCCTAAGTATTAGATAAATATATATATTGGATTTAAAATACGATAGGAAGCCAATATATGTATAAGATATCAGCATTTCCAGTATACTGATCACATCACAATGCTAAGTATAAGTAGTATATAATAGAATGTGGAAGCTTAAAGCAAACATCCATAAACATTCATCACAGAAGCTGTATGAAAACATTTATCTCAGAAAAAAAAAAGAAAATACATCCAGAATTATTACAAACAGTTTACTTAAATAGACATAAGACTAAATAATGAACTGAAAATACTAAGCAGAAAAATAAAACTGAAGAAGAGTCCATGTGCTCCACGGGCTCTTCCTGAATCTCCTGGGTGTCCTCCTGACCTGGCTCAATATACTACTCAGGATCTAGCAAATTGCTGGATCCCAAAAGTACCTCATGTTAGACAATAGGTCTAACACATCAAAACTAATCTAAACCGTTTTAGTTATTCATTTAACATTTATGTAATATAAGTAAATCTGCAGAAAAACTATAAATGTAACTAAAAATATAAGACTGAATAAAACTGTGCAAAACTGAAGTAAAGTAATGTAAAACTGAACTATAAACTGAATATTGAAAGTAAACCAAAAATAGTAATGGATCTGAAACTGAGAAATAATCTATAAAACTATGATATATACATCTGAAACTTTGCATCTGAATATGCCACAATACTGTATACCACTGGTATGCAATTAAAATATTATTGAACTACTATGAGTCGTACGGTCCAATATCTACATACATCCAGTTGGGAACTGCGATGCCGATGCATCCTAAAATTCCCCATTCAATGTATGCAATATTCTGTAACCCATAAATTATCACTGATACTCATATGTCATTATTGATACTCAACATCATGCTTATGCTCATGCTTATGCTTCTATTTACATGAAACAAATCCAGAAAAATACTAGAAATCTAATAATGAATTCAAGGTCTTTATCATGCAAAATCCTGCTAAAAGGATTCTGACTCCTACATTCTAGTTCGATACTTAGTTAAAGTTGAGAGTTTACTTTAAAATTATTAGATAGGATGATTGTATACATATATTTATACGTTTGCAAGAAAGGTGGTTCTTAACACTTAGTTTGATAAAGCCACCCTAACGAAATGATCTTCGATAGGAGGCATCACCCGATAGTAATTTGTATCTCAAGCTAAGTCATTAAGATGTCCAACTCACAATCACACTTAGTGTCCTAAAGAAGATGACTCGAATTACTTAGTTTGTTTAATCCATGCCTATTGAAGCGATCTTCGCTAGGAGGCATCACCTGATGACGATTTGTATTTTAATCAAACTAAGGAATGAGTACATATTTATAACACTCTTAGTCTTGGAAGATTTACTCTAACAGGACTGTATTCTTCTAATCTCTCGGGATAAGTACCTGGTCATAAATCCACGTTGGAGTGAATCAACCAATCATGAATACTACTGAAGTAATTCAGTGCTATGGGTATACTATACAACACCAACCAATAATTTAGGTTCATACAACTCTATTTAATCAACAAGGATTTATCAAAGCTATTAATCCTTACTCTAAATAGGTGAGTCCTACATAAATCTACAAGGGTATGATCATAGTGATCACTCAATAATGATTTCTACCGTAAGAAATAAGTTCCATTCTAACTGCTTTAGGTAATTCCAACCACAAGGCATCAAGTTCAACTTTTAAAGTTATGAAGAATCATCTAAGTTAATACCTCAATAAGTCACAAAAGCTCTTCCTACCTCAAGGTATTAATAATTAAGGTTCTTAAATATTTTAAGAATGATCATAAAGCAAGATCCTTAAGATCTCACTTTTCTACTTCTTAAGGTTTACTTATTAGACTTAGGTTAAAGTGATCAGATCAGATAATTAAAATTCATTTGATCATTTTTAATTCTATAATCATGGGATGAAATCAAAGATCTTATTAGAGCTAGATCATTTTATAAATCATTATAATTTTATTATCTATTTTATGCTAATGGTCTTATATAAGGGAAAATCAAAGATCTAAAGTTTAGATTCAGATGATTCAATCACACATATTCAATATTAATCTTAGCACTTCTAATTCAATGATTTAAGATCAATATCAAATTATATGTATTATTGGAATAATGTCAATTCAATTATCTTTCAATCAAATTAATTGATTAAGAGATTAATGTTTAGATCTTAATCAAGATAAGTTAGGGTTTAACCCCTAACATTTCTACCATTAAAATCGAAAGTTAATTTATAGGTCAATGGCAAATCAATGTGTTATTAGTGTATTATGGATATCAAACTTTGGGTTTAGATTAAGTATCATCTACTTAATCAAGTTAGTAGGATTCTTATATTTAATTGTAGTTTATGTCATTTACACATTATTATGTGTCCAAATAAATATTTAGAGTTTTCTAATATACATTCTAATATCATGAAAGCATCTAAATATAAGGATGCATTAGGATAAAAAGGTAATTAATGCTAATCAAATTTTAAATCAAACCAAAAGAATTAGCACTTAATCACAAATCTAAAAAGACTTAGATTTCATGCTATTTGGTTATTAAGATATACATATTCAATACAAACACTTAAGATTCTATTACTTAGCATTTGGCACAAAATGCATTTAAGGTATATAATAGGTTTTGAGCACTTAAAAATGATAAGGTTTAAACTTAATTTTTATATAAAATTTTATGCAATGTTCAATTTTAACTAAAATAGGTTCTTATTCGATATAATTCAGCCCCACTATAGTCCTAGGGACCTTAAAATGCGAAAACAGAAAAGTTTGTCAATTTCAGCTAATTATGGGCAGTTTTTGCAATTTTGGGCGTTACAGCGCGCTAGAACGTGCTGCACGTTTCTGGCGCTGGAGCGCGCTGTGGCGCTTCTGTCGCTCCAGCGCGCTGTGGCAGTTTTAGCGCTGCAGCGCGCTGTGGCGCTCCCCGCAACAGCGCGCTATGGCGCGCTGCAGTGGTCCAACTTATGATTTACTATTTAATAATTAATTTTATATTGTTTCTGCCGAAATACCGCTGCAGCGATCCATTTTGCAATCTTGGGCGCCGCAGCACTAGACGGTATTTTTCACCTGGATGGAACCAGTAAGGACTATTTTCAAGCTCAAAAACTCCCAATCCAAAGTATTCCATGAGCGGTGCTATATATCAATGGAAAGGTCTTTCCGATACCTTTACATCGACACCAAAATCGACACAAACGGAGTATCCTAGATATACAAAAAATATGAATAAAGGACAAGGTATATTAAATAGACAAAAATAGAGCATGCATTTTTCACAGAAATGAGAAGCTTCATTGAGCCTTAATGGCTTCCTAACTCTATCATGAGTTTCTAGAGCTACAAACAAGTATAGTAGCAATATAAAAAAGATAAATGAGAGAAGCAAACAGGTACCTTTAGCCTGACGAGAGAAGGAGGAAGGAGGCTTTTGAAGGCTTGGAGGAGAAGCTTCTCCTTTTTCTTCTTCAACCCAAGACCTAGCAATGGAAGGGAAGGGAGAGCTGCAGCTTTGCCAAATGGACATGAAAAAGGAGCTTGAGCTCCTTCTTAAAGGAGGAGAAGTAATGAAGAGCCTATGGAGAGGGAGGAGTAAAGAGCCATCACGAGCCTAGGGAGAGCATGGCTAAAGGGAGAGGGGGGATGACCAGCCGAATTTGCATGGGAGCTGTCAGCAATAAAAAATTAGATGAATAAGAGAAATTGCAATTTAGGGCCTCAATGATTACTTATTTATTTTCTTTAATTATTTAAATATTCATATTTTTGACACGCTCTCCGAAAATTTCCAAAAATTCACCCCTAACTAATTTGGCGGTGAGGAATTCAACGGTGAAGTCAGATTTTGATTCCAACAACTATTTAATTATCCTATTTTGGCGCATTTAATTATAATAAAATATTCACGAAAATTCGACGATTTCCAAACACGTCCAAAACATCACCCATAGCTAATTTGGGGGTGACTATTGTAACGACGAGGTCAAAATAAATACCTTAATTTTCTAATTAATTAATTATTAAAATATTCCAAAATATTTGATTGAGCTCCAATTTACTCCAAACCTTCAGGATTTGGTTCTAATGACTAGATGAATTTAATGGAATGATAATTACGATACGATTAGGCTAAAATTAAGCTAGGTAACAACCTTGAGTTATTATAAAATGAGAGTTTTCCTTATTGATTTCAGACAAAGTTTTAATTTTCTCCCCATAATTATATTCATGACATCATCCCCCATGTTAATTGGGACTTCACAAATGATCTTAATGACATTATTATCAGTTAGAATTGCTTCCAGATTTAGAACATTCCACTTACCCTCACTCCAAAAATCTGAAACCTTAGCAAAAGAATCACCAACAACAGGGTGAAGAAAATAAAGAGGCCCCTCCTTTAACCAGCTGTCAAACTAGAAGGAGACCTTCCCCTCAGCAAAATCCCAAGAGATACACTATTCAGCTACACTTCAGAATTTAAGAAGGATTCTCCAAAAAGCCGAGTCATTTTATCTAGGACCTCTCACAACCACTATGTTCAGCTTTTCCGTACCTTTCATTCATATAAGAAGCTCATAAGCCTTCACCCCTCCTAAGACGCCACTAGTATTTAACACAAAAGTCATTTGCTATTTTACTGAAAGGAAGAAACCCAAACCACTACTTATTTTCAGGATCGCTAGATCATCCCAACTAGTCCAATGGACAGCTTTTCTAGCCCTATAGCTTCCCCAAAGAAAGCCATTACAAACTTTATTTATTACATTTATGAACTTTTTAGGAGGTTTCAGAACAGCTAAAAAATGATTAGTACAAATTGTAAAAGGATAATTCTACCTCCAAAGGAGAGACATTTAGAAGCCCACCCATTAATTTTACCAGTTACAGCCTCCAAAATGATAGAAATGGGTCCACGAGGCAATACTTTTCATCAAAGGAAGGCCCAAATAATTTATTGGAAGCGTAACCTGCGCTAGTTTAGAAATATTCAATAGATTAGCATTACTACTAGGAACAGATTTCTCAAAAATGACATTAGACTTTCCCATGTTGACTTTCATACTCGAGACCATCTCCATATGGCACAAAATGCTTTAAATAGTTTTAAAAGATTTGGAAGAAGCTTTGCAAAAAATAAGAGTGTCATCTACAAATGAAAGGTGAGAAATAACACTTTTTGCAGAGTTATGAAAAGAAATCCCTTTAGTTACACTAAAGGAATGCGATAAATTTCTGGAATAATAATCATTAGCAATGATGAACGGAGAAGGAGACAGAGGATCCTCCTGCCTAAGTCCTCTTGAAGACTTAAAGAAACCAAAACTTGATTCATTTAAGGAAATAGAAAACTAGATATTAGAAATAGACTTAAAAACAAATTGAATGAAAGCCTCAGAAAAACCAAATTTTCTAAGAATGGCAAGAAGAAAACTCCATTCAATACTGTCATAAGCTTTCATGATATCCAATTTAATCATATGATTACCTCCCAAGCATTTTTTATCAATGTCATGCACAAGCTCTTTAGCAAGAAGGTAGTTATTAGAGAGAAGCCTTCCTTTGACAAAAACATTTTGATTAGGAGAAATAATCCTATTAAGAATAGAACTAAGTCTATTAGCCATAACTTTAGTGGCAATTTTATTGAAGACATTACAAAGACTAATTGGTCTAAAATCTGCCCAGTACTTGGGTCTACCCACTTTGAAATAAGAGCAATAGAGGTAGAAGTCACAAACTTTGGAATATAATTCGACTGAAAAAAGTCTAACACTGCTTTCCAAACATCATCTTTAATAATCTCCTAGCAGACTTTGAAGAATAAAGGGGAGAAACCATCTAAGCCAACTGTAGTATCTTCCCTCATATCTTGGATAACACCTTCAACCTCTCTAAGAGAAGGAGAAGACAACAGCCACAAATTATCTTCCTCAAAATTTTTTGGAAAAGGCAAATCATTTCTTAACAGAGAAAGGTCGCAACTCTCTCCTTGCCAAAGAGAATCGAAAAAATTACACGCAAAATTCCCCAATAAATTAAAGGGAATTCAATTACCACCGACATCCTTAATATGAGAGAAAGCATTGGTTAAATGTTTAATATTGACCCAAGAATGAAAAAACTTTGTATTTTTTTCACCATCTTTGAATCTTCTGAGCATCAATTTATGAATCCAAAAAGTTTGTTCCATACTCAAAACTGAGTTTAAATGATTGTAAGCTTTATCAAGGTGACCTTTCACCAAATGGGATATAGAGACATCTACTAAAGCTTCCAGATCACTTTTGACTTCGCCTTTCTAACATTTTCAAAGATGTTACCAAAATGATCTTTATTCCAGGAGACAAGAGTCTACTTTAACCTTTTCAGTTTAACATGAAGTCTAATCATGGGAAAAATATTCATCTCAACCGGGTCAATCCAGCTCAAATTAACTAGATCAAGAAAATCTGGATGTTGGACCCACATGTTCTGAAAATGAAACCTACCTTTACCTATAGAAGAAGAAATAAGAGGCAGCAGTAAAGGAGCATGATCAGAACCAAATCTACCAAGATGAGCTATCTGAAAATTATTGAACAAACTAGCAAAATTAAGATTAACTAATATTCTATCAATTCTCAAAACAGCAGAATCATTAGACCAAGTAAAAGGGGAACCAGAAAAATCAAGGTCCATTAAACCTGAATTACAAATCATATCATTGAAATCTCTCATGGCAGAATTACAAGTTTGAGTCTTGCCAATACGCTCAGACTCTCTACGAACCACATTAAAATCTCCCCCAATAATACAGGGAGAATCATCCAGGTTACACAATCTTTCTAATGTTGTCCATAAAATTCTCCTCAAAATATAGGAACAATTAGCATAAACAATAGATAACTTCCAGCTCAGGTTATTCCAGATGCAATTTCCATTAACACATTGCTCTTCATTTTCCACAACATCAAAAAGAAAAGGAGGATTCCAAAGAATCCAAATCTTCCCATTGACATTACTAAAAATCTTTGAAAAACCAAGAAACTTAGCTACCCTTTTCAAAGAAGAATGATTAATCAAAGGTTCCATAATATCAAGGAATAAAATTCTATTTCTTTTGCAAAGCGATTTCAATCTTTTCTTGGTTTTTGCATTACCAATACCCCTTACATTCCAAAACAAAAAATTTCCTTGCATCAAAGAGTGATTCTAAAGGATTTCATGAACTGAGGTCTTTTTAGAAGCATCTCAACCTTGGATCTATGGACCACTCTTTTTTTCTTTGGAGTAAGCCACTCCTTTCCAGCAGAGTCCAGAAGCAATAGATCAGATTTCGATTGCTCTTGACTCCTAACCTTAGATGAAAATTCATTCTCCCTTTTCTGAATGGCTTCCATGATTAAAGAAACAATATTAGTTTGGTTGTCAACAATACCTTCTATAGATTCAAAAGGATAGGAGCAATTCTTGAACTCTGCTTGAACATTCAACGAGGGCTTGCTTACATAAGGGATAATAGCCTGATCAGTATTCTTGACAATCATATTATCAGAAACGACAGGAACCAGGTTTCTTTTAACTCTCCACTGAACCTTCAAATTAGCTTTACACTCCGACTCTGTGTGACCACATCTGTTGCATGTCATATATTTAACATATTCTTTTTCTACTTGAACTTTCTGAATATGTTCAAAGATGTTACCAGAAATTAAAATCGATTTAGAGCTTCTCTTAGTAATATCAAGATCAACCAACACCCTCACACGGGGAGCATGCCAAAAACCAGACAATTTATCAATCGCAATCGGAGCACCAGTTGCACTAGCTAGAGCCCATAAATGATGAGGATTATTTAATTTCGGTCGAAGATACAGAAAATTGATCCAGTGGGGTTCAAAACAAGAATCCACCACGTTATTCAGATCTTTTTCAACAAGAACCTTGATCATTCCTCTTGAAAATTTAATAAAACGAATCGAAAGCAAATCAATAGAATCTTCAAAGGAAATCAGAAAAATTGAAAAATTATTCTTTGGTAAAGATCGGATCCAAAAACCTCCTTTACAAAAAGAGTCCAAAAAAGAATTTGAAACCTTATGGAGATCTAGCCCTTCAAACACAGATCGATCATAGAAAACCACCTCATTTGCATGGTAAACAGATTGAAGGAGTAGAAAGATTAGAGTTAAAGAAAGCTTTACCTGACTTCGGAGGGGATTTGGGAGGAAGAGGGGGAAACTCATCTTTGTCAAGCTTCTGGATCTCGAGATCCCGCGCAGAAGAGAAATCAGAAACCCTAGAATCGCCCGAGCCACTTTTGGATCGAGACATATATATATATATATACATATATATATTAAAATGGTTCTTTAATTTTTGAACATAATAAAATTTTCTAGAACTTTTTATTTTATTATTAATGATTACTCTTAAATTTAGAGAAATATTTTTTATGATAATAATCACAAGTAAAAATATATAGACTAATTTCTTGAATAAATTTATAGTATTCTCTACCTTTGATAAAAAATTTTAAAATTGTATATCTCAAAAAATTTATTAGATTGCATAGCACGTCTAAATTTTCTTAAAATCTATATAATGATATTAAGGAAAAAAAAAAATTCCCAAGCCCCTTGAGTTTAACTTTAAAATAATATATATATATATATATATATATATATATATTAACATGATGCTCATAAAATTATATATATTTTAAATTTAAATTCTTATCCAAAATAATTATTTTTTATATTCATCTTTTATTATGAGAAAAGTGCGAGGGCAGGCTATGTTGCTCGCTCTTCGCTCTGATCTCACAGCCACCGGTAGCGTCGCGTTCATCAAGTACGAGATAGACCTGTCAGTTTCCTTCTATCGAAGTTAATTCAAGTGCAGCTCCAGCATCTACCGGCGTGCGCCGTGCTTTATTTATGCAGATGGCGTTACCGGCCTTTGGAGCCGTCTCCAAGAACTCCTTCTGTCTCCGCCCACCTCTAGCTCTCTGTTCTCGCCCAGTATTTTCATTCTCCACTCTCACCCCTCATAATTCGCGCCTCTCATTTCTAATTGAATTCTATTTTCTCGTAGGATCGACGTGGGAACTCTTCCACCTCTCACGAATGTCTTACCAAACCCGACTTCTTTTCATGCAATGAACGTCATGAGCAAGCGTCCTCACTGCCTTCTACGTCGCCATTTAATGGCCAGTCACAACTAATCCTTATTAGCCTTTGTTCTCTTTCAATCCATTTTCCTGCAAAGTAGGGCATTTATAGGATTGTGGTTTTTGATGGATGGATTCATTTACACTGAAGCTGTTTACTCTAAACTGTAGAAGGGGCTGAGGGCCTCAAGAAGTCACTCTGGAAGAAGATGAGTTCAACTGAGCTTGGAATAAAAAAATCAATGATATCAAAGCCGACAAGGTCAGTTCTAAGTGAGCTAAGAAGGAGAGGTTGGTGCTAGTTTCCTTCTTTATTTTTTGTTTTTTAATTTTTTCATTTGAAATGTGGAGTAAATTGCCGGTTATATTTTCACTGCTGATCATTTAATACTGTTCAATTATACGTTTTTATTTTGGTAGTATGTGCAAATTGGAATATTTTTAATACTGTTGTTGCAGGGTATGATGTATACTTGGTTGGAGGCTGTATCAGGGATCTCATCATGAAAAGGGCTCCTAAAGATTTTGATATTATAACCACTGCTAATCTTGTAGAGGTTTTTGTGCTACTTCATAATTTAAACCAGAAGTTTCTAAGTTTTAGTTTTTTTGTTATGGATGATAGCAGTTTGTCTTTGAATTTATAGTTTTCATTTGCTTATTTCTAATAAAAATATTTTAAATCAATTGCCTCTATTTGTTTCATTATCACACTCTATGCTACACTTCATCTTTTATGATTTTATTAAACGATGTTGAAATTGAGAGCAATGTGATTAAGGGGCTAGTTGGTTTGAGGGAAAAATGGTGGAAAGTAAACTCATTGTAAAGTATTTTCATGTAAAATAAATACAATGTAAATATTTTTGGATATTTGGTAGTTTATTTTGTGTGGATGTAATATTAATTATATACTATTATAAAAAAGGATGCTGGAAGCATCTATCACAAACCCGGGACAGTGGTTGGCCGAGGAAAACAACGATGGTTGGTGATGGCTGTGAGACCTCGTGAGAGGCCGGATGATGACGACGCAGATCCGTGAAAGGTCATCTAAGCCTAACAAATCCTGTGACATAATTTTGTGCATCAAGCCCCATTTTGGGGTGGGAAAGTCTGAGCTCAGGCTATAGATGGCTGTGGGAAGCCAGAAACAATGGAACTGGGAGCCCAGCTTGCGATTTGGGTGTCTGTGGAGCATCTCGTTGGAGATGGTTGAACCATGCGTGTAATTTTTTTTCAGAAGTTACAATAACTAAAAGTTTATAGGCAAGAAATTTAATGTTCAGCTAAAATGCAGCCAACCAAGTGGGCTCTAAGATGGAGGAGTTGTTCTGGGTTGTTGTGCAATCAAAACATCCTATTCAAACTCAAAGAAAAATTTTATAGAACAATTATAAGACTAGCATTGTTATATGGGATATAATGTTGGCCTACAAAGTAGAAGCATACTGATAAATCATAGTTGATGATGCTTAAGTGGATGAATGGGTATGTTTGCAATGATATGATGCAAAATGAGCACATTCAGAACAAGGCCGGAGTGGCTCCAAATGAAGATATGCTCAATGAAAGTTGTTTTAGATGGTTTTCTGGGACATATTAAAAATTGATTGTTTGATGCATAGTGAGACATTAAAAATATGTAATGTAGATGAAATTCTTCATAATAGCTCAATTGATTGCTACAAGGCTCATCTTATTACTAAATGTTTTGTTTATGGGGGATTATTGTATTACTTTCTTATTTAACTTAAGTATACATTGTTATTAAGTTAAAAGTCACAACTTTGTATGTATCCTTTTGTTTGTTTTTAGCCATCAGGACTAGCCTCTTATACATTTGGATGTGAGCATTAACATCTCATTTGGGCGTCTTACTCATTAGGAGATCAAGATATGCAAACTCATAAAAACTGTATATTGTCTAAAGCAAATTTTGAGTTTGATTTGATAAGTCTTACAAGTTCTCAATAGAAATTTAACTTCATAGTAGTAATGCCATTTTTTTTGTTAAGCATAACCATTTAGTTCTAATATTTTAGTAGTATATATTAATGACAACCTACTTCGACAAGAATGACTAAAAGGTTATTTTGAAAGTAATATCTCTCTCAAATTGTTTTGGGACCTTGAATATTTTTTAACTATTGTTCACATACACGGGAACATAAACACAAATACAACATGGGCGCAGTACTGGACACAACACAAGCGCAGAAGATAACTACTTTTGAAAAAAAATGACATGCATACAAAAAACAATATATATATATATATATCGTTTATATTTATTATTATTAATGTGTAGTTTATATAAATAAAGCATGGAATGATATATATATATATATATATGATTATTAAATATGTGAATGTTATTTTATAATTCAAAAAACTATGCAGTTTGGATCATCAATAATGGAAACAAAGGATTCATTTTACCGATCCCACCTAGTGGAATTAAGGCTTGGTGGTGGTGTTGTTGTCGCACTATATGTGAATATTAGTTTATAAATCACAAATATATTATGTAAACAAAAATAATTTAATAATTATATTATATTAATCAAATTATTATCATAGTTAGCATATCACTCTACAATTTTGTCTTCATTGATTGCATTTTTTTTCTTTTTGGGATACTTTATTATATTTAAATTATTATTTTTTTACTAAAATTAAAATTCAATTTTTAAGTTTTGCAAAGTTACTACAAGAATCCTTTTAACTTAACCAAAAGTACCACCCAATTTAGCATCTTGCAATTATTTAAAGAAAATGAATATTATATTAAAGTTCTTGTATTGTAATTATTAAGAATTGGGTGATATATATATATATATATATTTCTTTGTGTGTGGCTGGTGGGATTTGAACCTATGACTTGGGATAACAAATCCTGAGCATCAACTACTGGGCTGCAACACCATTCATATATATATATATATACACACACACAAGATTTGGATGTCATGCAAATAAATATTTATATATTTTATGGTGCACATATCGTATAGGTCAGACGCTTATATCCAACTTAGGCTTGTGTTTAATTTTTTTTCAAAAATAAATTATAGGTATTTTTTGGTGTGCTAGACCATAATCTATCGCGTGTCAAGTGAGTATTGGTGTCCAACGAGTGTTTGAAATGACATGACATGCATTTTTCAAGTGTTCTTACTTCATAGTTTCTTATAAATTTAATCTGTTTATAATAAATAAGATATACAATTAATCTCTTGGAAGAAATTGGTCTGTTTAGCTGCAAGGATGTTACTCTATTTGACCATGTAAACCTTGAAATGATGGAAATTTGAAGATGTTTCTCGATGTTGAAGATTGGAGGGAAGTTGACCATTGTTACGGGACCATATTTCTGTTTTGCTGTTGGTGTCATTAGCCAATATGCGCAAACTTGTAGGAAAATAGACCAAGTTTTGTTATTTATATTTTCCTTAACGTTTAATAGATCCCCATAATCCAATATTATCTAAATCTATTTTGGGGTATATCCTTGCTTGCAAACAAGAAGGTTAGTTTCTTTGAGAAGATAGATATTGTGTATTATCTTAGAAAGTGATTATCCTTTTTAGCTGTAAGCAAACATGAAAACACTTTTTTCATGACAGATTTTGGCAATAATGAACTTCTGTAGTTTATGTTTTATTCTAGATAAGTTTTGATTTTTAAATTAATCTGCCAATATTTTTCTCATTTTTATGTAGTAATATGGTAAATGGATGCAGATTAAGAAAGCATTTTCAAGATGTTACATTGTTGGAAGGAGATTTCCCATTTGCCATGTTCATATCAATGATAATATTGTTGAGGTTTGTATGCTTTTTATTCCAAGCATTATCAATTGTAGTAGTCATCCTTGAGTCTTACTGCTTTTTTCATCAGTTTTCAATATGCTAGTATCTTTTGTAATGAAGGTATCGAGTTTTAGCACCTCAGGAAGAAATTCAAGCAATTATGTTAGATTTATTTCCCGAAATCCTCCTGATTGTGATGAACTCGACTGTGTGCGCTGGAGAAATTGTCTTGGACGTGATTTTACTATTAACGGGTTACTATTTCATACACTTTTTATTTTTTAAAAATGCACTGTCAACTTGCCTCGACAGAAATCATAAATGACTTAACTAGATTGTTCATTTTGCTCTTATTTATATGATTGAGCTATCTTGGTACATTCTCTAGCTGGTCTAATGGATTTGTTGCAATGATGCATTGGCATAATATCTTGGTTTTGTTGCTCAGGTTGATGTTCAACCCTTATACAAGTTTAGTTTATGATTATCTTGGAGGAATGGAAGACATAAAAAGGGCTAAAGTGTGTATGTATTTTTTAAGGCTGTTTAGTAACTTGTTGCTGCTGCCTAATAGCTATTTTGCTGACCAGCCTTCTATTTTTTCATTAATTTTTATGTAAGGTTCAAACTGTAATTCCTGCTCGAATTTCTTTCCAAGAGGATTGTGGTAAGTTATTATTTTAAATTACTTTGTTCATATGAGACAGTTTATAAAATGGATCATATGAGAGCATTAATTATGGTGATACTTTTTAATAAGTATTTATTTCAATCTAATTTTTATGAAATGCATTAACAGCTCGAATTCTGAGGGCAATCAGAATTGCAGCTCGCCTCGATTTTCGCTTTAGTAGAAAGATGGCTCAGAGCATAATAGACCTTGCCACCTTGGTAATAACACTAGATAAGGTTTGTTGTAATGCTTTAAAAAGGTTTTTTTCATTGTTTCTTAGTTTTCTTGTTACCAATATTTTGTATTCTTATCTCTTATGTGCAATTTCCATAGGGTAGAATTTTAATGGAAATGAATTATATGCTTGCATATGGATCAGCTGAGACCTCTATGAGGCTGCTTTGGAAATTTGGACTATTAGAGCTTCTATTACCTGTCCAGGTATTTATTTACAGTTTTATATTCTTATTAGTGCTGAGATTAGGTACATCTTTATTTCTATTATTTCTTTTTGGTTAACTTTCTTATGCTGCTGCTACATTTATGTATCTCCCAGGCTGCATATTTTGTATCTCAAGGCTTCAGGCGGCGTGATTGGGGAACTAATATGCTTCTGGTAAACAACAATTTTGAGCTTCTATTTTTTTTAACATTTTCTAACACATTGGCAAACTCTTATTTTGTGTGATATTTCTTCTCGCATTATTTACTTTCTTGCCACCTTTTAATGCTATCTCCTTTTAATGTTGACACGGACCATTTGTGTTCTTCATCACCACGTTTTGTGTAACTTCTATTGACAATTTTCTAGAATCAGAAAGCTCCTAAAAAGATTTATTAGTTAATCTTTGTTAAGCCTCCAATCAAACTTACCATCACTAAAAAACTGGTCCTTGCAATTCGTTCTAGTTAGGCTTGATTATAATAACTAGCTGACATGTTACTTATTGATTCATGTTTATTACTATGTTTATGGCTGATGAATAATTATCAGTCATTCAACAATACAAATCCCTGGTAACAATGTTTCACAGCAGGTAAGGTGGAAGATTAAAAGGAAGAGGTTAGGAAGGTGTTTGTTTCTAAAATTTCAAGAACCCTCTGATGTTGATATCTACCATTTTTGGGTACAGAGGGTGATGTTGGTTGGTTCGCTATATAGTTTGAGTAAGGTCTGGATTCGTTTAGGTAGTTTTTTATTTGCTCAAGTCTCATGCAATAATTAAATGAAAGTTATGCATCATACTGAAAAGGGAAGAAAAAATTGAAATTATGATTTAAATTGTCCAAATAAATTTTTCTTAATTAAATATAAGCAGTAGAATTTAATTTAAAATTTAGAGGACAAATGCATATAACTTTTGAAATTGGTTACAAGAAAGAGTGAAAATTTTCAACATAATATAAAAAGCTGAATAGTTTCTTAAGCAGTAGAATACTCTAACAATGTTCCAAATTCTTAAGCAAAATAAACAAAAAAATAAGAAAAAATAAGAAAAGGTAATAACAAAATATTATTGGAGTATTACAAATTCCAGTTTCATGCTAGAACAATAGGAAGAATCCCATGATACCTTGTTGCCCTTGTTCTGGACTTGTGCTCATATGATTGGCAAAGGGTTGAATGTGAACTTGCAAGGTGTAGAAAGAGAGGAGAATCTATAGCATTGGTGATCGATTTCTAGTCTAAAGTTGAATTATGAATGTAACTCAACATTTCCCGGAATCTCAAGTTTGTAAGTGATAGTATCAATATGTTGGGGTCTCTTAAAAGTATATGTTCTTGCATTTAACTTATTCAATGTTTTAGATAGAATCTTTTATTTAAATTTGCAAAATGTTTATATTGATCTTAAATAAATTGGTTGAGCTTAGTTTTCTATGAATTTTATTGTGCAACTCTTGCATGTATGATCAGATACAATTGCTCTATATACGTGACTTTATTAGGTTAATGGATTTTTTAAGCCTTCCAATGGGTTGGGTTAGATTGGGTCCCCCGCAATTTGTCTCATCATATGATCAGATTTCTCATGAATTAGGTTGAAGGCGACCTAGGTTTGATCCATGCTCTTAATGGTTCGAAATATTTGAGTCGATCCATTTATAAGCTTAAACATTAAATAATGTATGTAGAATGAGATAAGTTTGACCAACTAGTATATATTAATATACATAATTTTTTTTTAAGATATATATTTCATTTTAAATTATTAAATCTTGTATAATTAATATGAGTTTAATTTAGATGTTTCATTTTTAAATTTTTATCTTGAGTTTCCTTAATATTTATGAAAATAAAATATCTAAAAATACTTATAATTTAAAATTGTTCATCTCATATACTCGATTTAGCACATGCAATTTGCATGACATGGTTACTACTCGACAAATTAATATCAATCAACACTTTTAATATACATTTGGGTCGAGTTCTAAATGGACTGAGTTGTGTGTAACAACCCAAATCTTGATTAAAGTAATTATGACCAAATTGCTGACTCAATTAAGAAAAAATCAGGATTATGGGCAAGTTCAAAATTAGGTCGAAATAAATATACTGTTGGAAATAGTCTATTTTTATGATCGTAATGCCCAAGTTTAGAGGTAATATGATCAACGGATACTCCTATACTAATTTTTGAATTTTTTGAATACAAAAATTTAAGAAAATAAAATATAAGTCTAAATTCAAAAATTTTAGTGCTGTTGGGTTCATAATAATAAAATAAGGCTACATAAAAAGTTTCGTCGAATTTTAAGCGTCAGATTGTCTATAATTAATTTTTGAAGCTTTTACCTTAAAAAATTAATAAAAAATAAAATGTAGCTCCAAATTGAGAAATTTTTGATCGATAACGTTCTCCTCGTTAAGACGGACCTCTCGGTTAAGTTTCTTCAAATTTGAAAATTGGATGATAAAAAATGTGATTAATTTAAAACTCATTTTTTTAATTTTCTAAAAATGCGTACCCCCCTGCCCAACGGGCAGTCCCTCCTTCCCCTATAAAAAAGGCCTCACCTCTCTTATCCCTCACTCAAATCCGCCCCTCCTCCTCCGGCAGGCCGCTTGTGATGTCTTGATGCCGGTTCAGCGGAAATCGTTCCGACATCGGGTGTTCACATACCGCATGATCATATTGAGCAATTTGAGAGAAAAAGAAATACACATACAAAAGTTAAAGATATTCCTCATTAATTTCATTATTTCAGATTACAAGATCTTCCATCGTACTCCTTGTACAAAAGTGAGAAATAAAATAAAAATATAAAAGTTAAGCAAAACAGCGCCGTGGATCTATCAGCAAGATTGAAAATTTTTAAGCATTAGGGTTTGTAACGGCCCAATGTCTTTATCTACAAATTTGGTCAAATTCCCGCCTCAGAAATCGAGTTCCGGGGAATTTTGATTTAGGGCAAACAAGAATACCAATAGATAGAAATAATTTTTAGATCAAAGTGCCATAGTTTGGGAGAATTCAGATAACGAAAACTCCCGCATTATTTTTCTAAATTATTTAAGTCTAATAAATTAAGAAAATTAAATGTGTTCGAATTCATCAATTTTCGTGTTATTATGTTAGGTATAGTATTTAAAAGCTGCTCAAAAAGTTTCATCAATTTATGAACAATCGGTTTTATCTCAATAAATTTTCGAAGTTTAAAATTTCAGAAATTAATAAAAAAAATATTGCTCAGAATCAAACATTTTTGGCGCGAGGGTGTTCGTTATGCCATAACACATATCGGTGTCAAGTTTCGTTATTTTTGGACGCCAAACGGTGGAAAAATGCGAATAATTTAAGTTTAAGTATTTCCTTTAGAATTTCTTTAGAATTTTTTCTTCCCGCCCCACCCGTCGCTTGCGATTCT
The DNA here is from genome assembly GCA_016760335.1 of Gastrodia elata. NCBI lineage: Eukaryota > Viridiplantae > Streptophyta > Magnoliopsida > Asparagales > Orchidaceae > Gastrodia > Gastrodia elata. The sequence goes on along the minus strand of CM028672.1, from coordinate 390,473 downwards.
GTGCAGGATTCTTCCGCCCCTGGCGGAAGAAGCTTCCGTGCCAGAGGCCATGCACGCCGTGAGGACCCGGTGCTGGGTCAGCGGGAGCTAATCCAGCACCGGTTGTGGGGATGTAACAGCAGTCCTCTAGCCGCGGTATCATATTGAGTGATTTAAAAGACAAATATATAGACATCAAACACAACTCATTTATTCAATAATTCACAAGTCCTGATTACAAAGATTAAAATAAAAGAAAAGTTACAAACTTTTAAAAAGTGTCAAAAAGAAAGCGAAAAATTAGCAAGAAGCAGTATCAGCACTGCTTGGTTCTTAGCACCTTTCTTCAAGGACGAACTCCTGATCTGGGCACATTTCAAAAGTGTGGATATTTGAATACTAGTTAGTTGTGAAATTAAGTACTGATAGATGTCATCTTTACAAATGTTAAATAATAAGCAAAATAATCAATAATTTGATAGGAATTATAAGCTGTACGAACTTATCCATACAAATCTGTTTCAATTGCACTTGAAACTTAGCATAAAAATAATTATAGTCACAAAAATAAATACAGAATTTTAGTATTTGATATCTGAGACAAAATATGATTTTGTTGGGCAAGTACAAAATTGAGAAAAAAGGGGTTCGCTTTTGTGTTACATATCCCAACTTTCCTCTATACCTGCCCCCTCAAAGGCTTCAGTATAGGCTCCTTATGACTACCGATGTCGGACAGCTCCGTCCTAGCAGTTTGTCTGATCAGACTAAATATATCATTATGGAATCCTTACTACTACTCACTTATCCAAACTTGTTCATATATCATTTTATGTGACTTTTAAAAGCACTTTTATCAAATTTGTGCGATGCTGAGCAAAAATCATATTTAAACAAGAGTAATAAAAGACGTTTGGTACCTTGTTCTTTAAGTTCAAATGAGTGATAGTTTGCTCAATCTGCATTTGGATTTTTTTGATGCTTTAAAATTAAAATGGAAGTGATGATATATTTCTTTTATGAATTTTTAGTTTTTTCTTTTTCGTTCTGCCTTTTTTTCATATTTTTATCTTTATAGAAGATAACATTTCAAGTCATTGAGGGTAGTAATTATATTTAATATAATGTTATTATTATCATTGTAATAATAATAATGATAATAATGTATGAAAGAAAGGACAAAGAATATAAATGACTGTAAAAATATGTATAAAGTAATAATAATAAGGGAATGAAAATGACAAAATAAAAATGCTTGAATTGAAATAATAGTCAATTTATAATATTTGTATAGTTTTTATTATTAATTGATGAGAACCATATTAATGTGAATGACGTAATTTTATAATAATGATTATTAAGTATATATATAAAATAAAAGAACAAAGAAATAGCAAAATCTCATTTCATTTTCTCTCCTTATTTTTGTTTCTCATACTTTGGTTAGAGTTGCTGGAAAAATGGAGGGAGGCCGAACGTGGCGGAAGGGAGCCGGCAGGAGGTTGCCGGGGCTGGCTGGCCAGAGGAGGGAAATAATATACTCAAAAATTAACCACGATCAAATCGGTGCTCAGAATTAACCACGATCAAACCACGATCTATTATTAATTTTTGAGGTTTAAAACTAAAAAATTAACCACGATCAAACCGGCGCTCAGAATTTGATGAAACTTTTCGAGCAGCCTTTAAATAAAATACTTTACGCAATGACATTGAAAACGATGAATTCGGGCACATATTTCAATGTTTTTGATTTATATAATTTAAATAATTCAGAAAATAAAGCGAAAGTTTTCATTATCCGAATTCTCCCAAATTAAGGCACTTTGATCTAAAAATTATTTTTATTCAAAGGAAATTTTGTTTGCCCTAATTTGAAATTCCTCGGGGTTTTGATTTCTGAGGCGGGATCTGACCTAATTTGCAAATGGGTCGTTACACCACCTCCTTCCCTCCATTTTTCGACAACTCTAAACCGAGGTATAAGGTGAATGAAATTAAGGAAATAATTGAGGAGAGTTTAGATATTTTCATTGTCTTCATTATTTTTTGCATATGATAAATTATGATAGTTTTAATATCTCAAATACGTCATTCACATTATTATTGTGTTCATTAAGTAATAATGAATAATAATACAAATGTTATAAAAATGACTAATATTTAAATTTTTCTGCAATTTAAATTCAATCATTTATAATAACACTATAATAAATGTTATTGCTATCGCAGTAACTTAAAAAAAACTAGATTTCAATAAAAAATAAGAAATTTAAAGAAGAACGGAATGGAAAAGAAGATAATATTTAGTCCCAAGATTGTTAGCTAAATACTAATTTAAAATATCAAAATGCAGATTCAAAATTCGAACTGTCAAACTTTTGTCCTAAAGAACAAAGGTACCCAGTATATGACAAATAATATATTTTGTATTTTTATTACTGCTTAGCCTTGCTTTCGAGCCAAATTCATGTTATAGCTTGGTTGGTTGTTCGGAACCATCATTCAGGATTGTTACTGGAAAATGATATCAGTAACACTCGGGGTTGTTATTGGAAAATAACATCAGTAATATTCGGGATTATTACTGGAAAATGACATCAGTAACATTCGGGATTAGTTACTGGAAAATGACATCAATAACATTCGTGGTGGGTTACTGGAAAAACGACATCAATAACCTACATATTATGATAATACTTGTACAGGAAACTTTTACTTATTTAACGTTGTTGCCTTACTTTTCTTGTCTTTTATTACCTCTTTATTTTTGCTAATCACATCTTTTAAAAGTGTAATATTATTGTGTATTGTAGTACTTAGAATATTTTCTAATTACTGAGAATTTTAATCTTGGTATTGTTTTCTGTGTAATACCATGTCAGCTGCTTCTGGAAGAATACGTGCAAGAATCCTAATGCTTAAAATTTTCAGTCTTGCTGATAGATTCACACGCTATTTTGCTTATCTTTTATCTTTTTATTTTATTTTTCTCACTTTCGTACGAGATATTCGATAAAGTATCTTGTAATATGAATTATTGAAGTAAATGAGAAATATCGTTGGCTTTTGTATATGTATTTCTTTTTCTCTCAAGTTGCCCAATATGATCATGTTGTATGTGAATACCCGATGTCAGAACGGTTTTCGCTGAACCGGCGTCGGGCTTTCACAGGGTGCGTATTCTCCCAGAAGTACCTGACCTGGTATTGCACAGAAAATAATACCCGGAATTGAAATTCCAAGTAATTAGATAATACTCTAAGTACTGCAGTAAATAATAATATTACACTTTAAAAGATGCGATTAACGGAAATAAGAAGGTAATAAAATGCAGGAAAAGTAAGACAATAGTGCAAAATAAATAATCAATTTCCTGCGAAAAGTGTTATCACAAAATGTCAGTTACTGATATCATTTTTCTAGTAACCCATCACGAATGTTACTGATGTCATTTTCTAGTAACAAACCCGAGTGTTACCGATGTTATTTTTCAGTAACTAATCCCGTTACTGATGTCATTTTCTAGTAACAATCCCGAATGTTGGTTCAACCAACCAAGCTACAACATAAATTTGACTCAAAAGCGAGGCTAAGCAGTAGTAAAAAAATGCAAAATGTAATATTTGTCATGTACTGAGTACCTTTTGTTCTTTAAGGTCAGATGAGTGACAATTCGCTCAATCTGCATTAAGTTTCTGATGTTTTAGCATTTAGCCAATATTCTTAAGAATAATATTATCTTCTTTTAAGTCTTTAATTAATATTTTATAATTTTGCTCTTAAATTTTATTTATGATAATTCATTAAGGAGAAGTCATTTTATCCCATTAATTACAAATTAACCAGCTCGTAAGCTGATTCACTCGTAAAAATTTAGCTCGAGCTTGAGATTGAACTCAATTAACAAATCGAGCTAAAGCTCAAGCCGGAGCCAACTCAAGCTCGACTTGGCTTGCCTCAACTCATAATGTAATATGCGTTAGAATCCTTCTTTGAAAAATAACCTACATCATAAAAAAAAAGTTAAGAGAAGAACATCTCTTACCTTCAAGATTAGGATCGCCGACAAACGGAGGGAGGTCAGAGTCGGGTGATCGGACGGTTGGCTGGGGTGTCTGTTGGCCGGCTGGGGTGGCTGGCTGGTAGCGGCAGGAGGAAGAGGGCTGGGCTGCTGTGTGGGGAGAGGAGGGAGCTGCTGGCTGGAATGGCAGGAAAGGAGCTGTTGTGGGAAGAAAATGAGGGCTGTGGGAGTGTGGGGGAGAAGGGAGGGGAGTGGCTGAGGGTTAAATAGGCGCAGGGGGGACATTCCCTGTGCCAAAAATTTAATGCAGAGGCGCGCATGGCCTCTGGCCTCCTCTAGCGCTGAAGCTTCTTCCGCCCGAGGCGGAAGAATCCCGCATGGGATCGCAAGGGGGTGGGGGGGAGAATAATTTCCTAAGGAAATTCTAAAAGAAATACTTAAATTTAAAATTTTTGCATTTTTCCGCCATTTGGCGTCCAAAAATAACGAAATTTGACACCGAGGTGTGTTATGACAACAAACACCCTCGCGCCAATTTTTTTTGATTCAGAGCAATATTTTATTTTTAATTAATTTCTGAAGTTTTTAAACTTTGAAAATTAATTAAGATCGAATCGACGCTCCAAAATTGATGAAACTTCTCGAGCAGCCTTTAAATAATGTACTCAACATAATGACACAAAAATCGATGAATTCGAATGCGTATTTCAATACTCTTGATTTATTGAATTTTAAAAAGTTCAGAAAAAAGCAGGAGTTTCTGTTATCCAGATTTCTCCTAAACTAGGGCACTTTAATCTAAAATTTATTTTTATCTTAAAGGTATTCTTGTTTGCCCTAATTTGAAATTCCCCGTGGTCCTGATGTTAGAGTCGGAATTTTGACATAATTTGCAAAGTAACGACATTGGGTCGTTACACCGCCGAACCCCTTCCCCCTCCTTGCTACCTTGTCGGAGACTCCTAACCTCTCTCTCCCTCCCCCTTCGGCAATGCCAAAGCCTCATCCCTTTTTCCTCTCTTCTCCTCCTTCCCCGACCAACGACTGCACCTCACTCCTTCACCTCGCCGTGCCGACACCTTGCCGGCACCCTGTTAAACTCCTCCAAAGTCATTCCCCACCTCTCGGCAAGTCGCCGTCTCCTCGCGGCGAACCCCCCTTTGAACAGGAAGGACCATAAAGACAAAAAAAGTGAGCAATTTTTTTTGGGCAAATCATAATATTAAAAATCTTAATGAGATAAAAATAATCAAATATTTATTTTGACTCATAATATCACTAGCTATTAACCACTAATTTTTATTTTTACTTCTAACTTTTACTTTTGTTCCTAACATTTTTTTATACATTTTTTGCTCTTATATTTTACTGACTTTTTATTTTATTTATTTATTTATTAATATTATATATATATACTAGTATAATATAATGTTTTATATATAATAATATTAGGTTATAATAATAATAATAACATTAATTTGTTATTATTATTATTATTAAAAGTAATAATGATAATAATAATAATTCTTAAATGTTATTATAATTGTCATTAGATAATAAAAATAAATAAATAATTTTATTATCATTATCACTAAGGATAATGATAAATCATAATAATAATAAGTATATAAATCATTATACTTATTATTATATGTATAAAATAATAATAATAATAATATTATTATTATTATCAAATACTATTATAATTATCTCTTATTAATATTATTACTCTCTACTATCATCTCTTAATAAAAATAATAAGTATATTATCTTGTTTATTATTATTATTATTATTATCATCGAATAATAATCATAATACTTATATTATTATTATTATAATATTCTTTCTCCATTTTCATCAATAGGAATCATAATAATATTAAGTATATTATTATACTTATTATTATTATTATCATTGTAGTAATAGTAATGATAATAATAATAATTATTATTATCTTATTATTATTCTAATATTCTCTCTCTAAATAAATATACATGCATAATATTATCATAGAAAATAATGACTTTATTTTCTTCTCATTATCATATTCTATCACTAAGATAAATAATAATAGTACTTTTTACATGTAAATTACCATATAAATGATAATGATAATAATAATATAATATTATTATTATCATTATTATCCTTGATTATTATCTCCACTTTTCTAACCAAATATATATATTATTATAATTTCTTTTTTATTATTATATTATTCTTTCTCTAAATAATAATAGCATTCCTATTTTTATAGTAATATTTTTATCTTATAAATATAAATAATATTATATCAATATTATTATTATTATTATTATTATTATTATTATTGTCACTATTATTTCTGCCCTCATTATTACTATTTACATTATCATATTTCATCATTTAAATCATCTTCTCTCTAATTACATTTATTCTTGTTACTAATAATGAGAGAGAAGATAATAAAATTAGTATTTTTATGAAAATTTCTTCATCACTTTACTAATAAGAAAAATAAATTTACACATATTTGCAAGAGATCAATTTAGCAAGAAAAACAGGTACCCCGGATATCACGAAATATATTTATATACACTGATTAAACTATATGCTTTTTGCTCCGTTTTAAAATTCACAAATTTCATTGATTTTTACTTCATGCTCTTATTTAAACATTGCAAATTTCATGGTTTAAGTATACTGTTACTATTTGAGATATTGTCAAGAATAGATAATGGATCTTGATTGAATAAATATGAGGTTTCACTGAAGTTATTTATAATCTGTACATAATGTAATTTTATGTTTAGAACGGGGCTAATTCACTATCATCATGCTTTGAAAGATATAAAGATACTATGACTATGCCTACGAGGGGGCTAGCATAGGTGAATATATATATTTATATATATATATATCATGTTAGAACCCAATATTTTGATAATCAAATAGACATGCTTGATTCCTCAAGGTTCGAGATTTGTCCACTCGAATATTATTATTTATTCATTTTGAGATAGAGATATCAACTACTGATGTAGTATAACTTATTTGTAACATGTTACTTTTATTACTGTTTCAATTATTATTCAATATTGATTTACAAAAAAAGCTTCGATAAATCTCAAAAGAGAAAAAATTCTCTTCAATCCATATTACTTTATTTCCTTGCATTTTACAAATTTAATGCTATGCTTTCCACTTATATATATAATATCATTAATAATATCCAAAGTATTTAGAGTTTTCTCTAACGGGTGTTCAATTCGGGCATTTTCGTTGTAAATGCCTGGTCAGGACATGGCTGAATAACTGGAACAACACTGAATAATTAACTGCTGCACTTTTATTTTCTTATTTTCTTCCTGTATTTTAAATAAAGAAGAAAAATTTACTCTTGTAATTGCTGTTACTTTTCTTATTTTCAAATTAATCGAGCAATTATCTGTGATGCTTATGTTATTATTCTAAATCTCGACTACAATCCTCGATAAATCAGATAATGCCACCCCAATCTCTGTATTTCTGCTGGGAATCAGAATTGGGGGATGCTACATTGTACTAAATCCGAATTTGACCCATTTAAAATAAATGGAGTGTGCCTTTAACACCAGTTTAGTAACTCAAAAAATTAGGTTGTTTAACATTTTAAATTGATATGAATTAAATTGAGTTAGGTATAAGACGTGCCCTATTCATTGGCCTAGATTTTTTTGTTTGATGATTTGTGACAATTTCAAATGAATATATACATGGAGACTTGTTAATTGATAAATTATAGACAAGCCTAATCTTATATAGAAGCATGATCTCTTATAAAACAACATAATAAATCTTCTAGATTTTATTTATCATTTCTCTTTGTTCATTTGCTATTGATGAGATGCAATGAAAGGGTTAAAATAGTCTCATTTGTTTAAAAATTAATTTCAAAAATAGTTAATAAAATTAGCATAAATATTTGAATTTATTTTGAGGAAGTATTCAGCTTGTCTCTTTGGAAATATAATTTAGTGTTTTATGTACTTTAGCAATTTTGTTATAAGGAAAAATGCATTTAATATTGATGTAAGTTTTCTAAACTAAGACTTGCATTCTAACTGATGTAGGCCCCATTTTTTAAATGGAAACTTTGAGCTTTCCAAAGGATGGAAGCCCCATTTAAAATTAGATCACCTAAACCTTAAACCCTAAATCCTAAACCCTAAAGTCTCGTCTTAAATATGGGTTACCTAGTTTTAATGACACCCATGTTCATTGTCATTCTAAATAAATATAAGCCCCACCATATATTCAAATCGGATTTTTCAATGGGTGCAAGTCTCATTCTAAACTAAGCTTCAAGCATTTAATGGATGTAAGCCCCACTATATATTTAAATATTGAGTCTTTCTATGAGTGTAAGCCCATTCTAATCCAAACTTAGGGTATTCTAATGGATGTAGTCTTGCATTGTATTTTAAACCAAAGCATTTTATATAAGTCCCACTCTAAACTATCATCAAAGCATTCGAGTTGATGTGAGCACATACTTAACTTTTACTCGGGCCATCATTACGCTATCAAGCTCTCCAATCTCAATTAAATTTGGGCTAGCTTTACTAATAACAAACCCTCGAAACTTTTATTAAAACTGCCGATACACAACCAGAACCTAAATTTTAAACTCTTATCAACAAGCTTGGTTGAGAATTTAAACACTCTCTTGTTATGCACGTCTCTAAACTTTTAGTAATTATGTCTAGAATTTTTGAATGCTTGTGGTCAATCTCTTTAAATGTTAAACTATTAAGAAAATGGATTTAGCCAATCCTTTGCTACTTTAAGATTCGATGCTTAATTTAAAGATTCAGTCTCTTCAGATATCCGGGATGAAATAACTTATGATTATTAAGTAGAATTTTTGGGCATTACAAATAAAATTTCCTTTGTTGGTAGATTGGATAATACCTTTACTTTGTATGATGGAATCATGGAATCTATATAAGGTCTATTTTTTGTGTGCCCTCAACTGTGTTATCTTATGTTTGATTAATTTTTTTAACATTATTTCATTGAGAGTTCATTCTTATAACTAGGAGGGGTAATTAACTATAATGGATTGCACCATAAGAAACACTTGAGCCCAAATCTAAACAAACCATGATTCGTCTATAGGAGAAAGACTGGCTATGCATATTCAAATCGACGCACATAAAGTGTACTCTTGATGATGTAGATTCGTGCACTTTTCAGAGTAATCATTTAAGCGAATCAAGCATGAACAAATTACAATTGTTGTTTATTATGTTTTAATCTATGTTACGAAAGTATAATAAGCTATCTTTTTATTGTATTTTTCCATTAACATTAAGATGTTTCTTTCAAGCACTATCACTCCAATTTAGGAATCCCTTCATTAAATTAATGAAGGGAGCAACTTATGGCCAATAAAAGGATGGCGACGGATGTCAGATTTATAGAGAGAGCAAGTAGCCTTGACAAAGAATTCCACCAAATTTTATATGTATATTTGTTGGATGCTTTTTTTTTTTGGCATTTAAGCAAGATGTGAGAAAGAGAATGCAATGGGTTGGATGGAGGATGACTTATTACATTTTGGACAAGTTGAATTAATGTTCCTCTTTCCATTAGCAAATGTGTTTATTTTTTAATGGATTATCTACCTTGAAGGATATTGAAATTGATAGCAATAATTATGAATTACTCGTACACTTATCATTTTCAATGGCATGCTAAGTTCGAACTATATTTGATTAAAATCTGTGTTTTTTCTAATTTGAAATCTAAAGAGAGATCTTGTGTGTGTGTGGTGGGGATGACCAGATGCCCCCCTATAACACTTCTCATTTCCACCATCTGAAAACCATGAAGCTTCATCTTGCCATTGTTAAGGGGTTGGGGGGTCTTCTATTGTGATTTACATGAGCACATGACATTGACACACATATGGTTAGAGCTAGATATCAAGGGTGAGGTGGTATATACATGTATGTGCACATACAAACATAAGGAGAAAAAATTAATAGTGAACAAGTATAAAATGGGATAAGAAGGAAATTTTGATGAGGCAACTTATATTGGCCTTTTAACTGATCTTCTCCTTTATATTAAAGTTTATTATTTTGAAAACTCAATATCCATATATTGTTTACCATCTTACTATCTTTTAAAATTTGGCATGTTTTGTTCATATTTAATCTAACTTAAGCCTAGTAAGGTAAGTTTAAATGTTAAACTAAAATAGTATGATTGTTAAGTTGTGTCAAGAAAATTATTTCATTTATGCTTAAGTTAATTTTTAAGTATATAATTAATTAAATAGTATAATAATAATCATTTGATAAGTATGACTAATTTCATTATTTATTTTAAATAAATTTAATTGGCATAATTAATTAAAACTAAAATAATATTTTAGTATTAGCATAATTAACTAATTTTAAACGTGATCAACATGCGCAGTGTTCGTCAGCATCGGTGCAGGAAATGTCTAACTTGATTGGAGTTATACGGATATAATGACTGTTGCGATGGAGGCAAAATCTTGTCTCAAACTGGTCAGAATGCTGAGGATGAGCTGATGTTATGTAAAAGGCGAGCTAGCAACGGTGAGCTGGTGAGTAACGTTTTTTCTTGCTGAATAAAATCCGCCATCTGCATTGAGCCCTTTTTGATGCTTCTTAGCTGCAGTTCAAGCTGCTGGAGACTCACCTGAGAGGAAGAGGCGTAAATAGCCGCTAGAGCCGACCACATTGCCGCCGCAAATTCGCATGAGACAACTTAAGCGAAGACTTTTTCGGTGAGGGATGAGATCAACGACTTAAAATCACTTGATCATATTTGTACCACACAATGGCTTCAGGATCGGAGGAAGGGGAACACAAACCATCCAAGTACCGCATCAAATTGTGGGAGCGGAAGATCAATAGGAACTGAGATTGCCATAGAGTAGCTCGTACTGTCTAGCTTTACAGAAAGAAGGTGATAAACGGTGGATAGGGTAGGATTGAAAGGATTGGTGGTGATAGATAATTGTGATTGGCGTGTCGTCGATGCGGAAGATTGCGCAGATAAGTTCGTAGCCATCTTGCTAGGCGGGGAGGTGAGATTAGCGAATGATTAGATTTTGATTACCCGATTTTGACACCATGATGGAGAATTGCACGCATGCAGAGAGACTAGAGGAAAATGGAGAAAATGTTTTTGTCTGCTTACAATAAGTAAAAGCTGAGTCTTGTATAAACTCGGTAGAGTACATAATAAGCAGGGGTAAATATGTCATTTGCACCGGTTATTATTAGTGAGCACATTCAGGGTTTTATTTTGGTAGATTTAAAACATAGTAATTAGAGTGTAAGTTTAATTATAAAGAAGTTATAATCTTAAGAATATAACTACTGAGGACCATATGATTCAATATATTGTGGTTCGATTATTCAAAATAATTGTGAAATAGAGAGCGATGTGATTAATAGGACCCAAGCTGCTTCGATGAAATTGAGGAGCATTTCTGGAGTGGTGTGATCATAAAATATAAGTCAGAAATAAAGAAAAAATTAATAAACAACTATATGACCGGCTATGTTATATTGGGGTAAATGTTGGCCAACCAAAAAGAAACTGGTTATAGAGTTGAGAAAATTAGGTGGATGAATAAGTATAGAGTTAAATTAGGTGTTATAGAGTTGAGGATTCTAAGGTGGATGAATAAGTATACTCAAAATGAGAAACCTATTGATACACCATTATGCATTATTTCAAGTATATTGCTAGCATATATAGAGCTGAGAAAACTGCTAGCATTTGTTTCCTTACAAGTATACTGCTCGAAAACTGTATGAATTAATTGCTAGAAACTACTAGCATTTATTTGTAAAGGAAAATTTTGAACAAAACGTTTATGAGCAGCAGCACATCTAACGAATTATTCTATTATAGTCTTTAATAGACTAGATGGCTTTTAAATCTTTCTATTATTTTCTTATTCTCTTAAAATGGTTCAACGTTGGGACTAGGCATGCAATACCATTGTTTACATATATTGGACTCACTTGGACATTTTACTTTTAAAATGGTTGAACGTTTTTTTTTTCAAAAATTTTGAAGTTTGATTCCTTGTGGTTGATTGAGAACATGAGCTTGAAAGGGGGTTGAAATCTTATAGTCCTTGTCAGAATTCTAAGTAGGCTTCAAATAGAAAGAATCTATCTGATTGTGCACAATGGAAACAAAGGATTCATGTGGCTCACCACACCTAGTTGGATTAAGGCTTAGTATTATTTTTGTTGTATAGGACACTACTTAAGTAAGATATAATCATTAGGATGAAAACTTATAAAATTCAATCCTACAGAAAGTTTGTATTTTTTTGTTTATTTTGATCTCACGGGTTACTTTGAGAACTTTACTGTTGCCTACAAAAAATATTAGACAGATTTTGTATCCTTGTTTTCATTTTGATGCTATTTTTCTTATTGGATGTCATAAAACATTCTTATTTAAATTACTCACCAGTAATTGTTTTTTTTAGGCTTTACTCTCAAACCTAGATAGACTTCTTACACCAGATAGACCATGCCACAATAGCTTATGGTGAGTTCTTCTGCTAGCTTTAAGGGTAATGAACATTATTTTTTTGTTTTACTTTCTGTCATTTCTGTGCTCAGTGTTACTTGTTGAATTATTTCCACACTCATTTAATGCTTTTTTGCTGTACAAATCCCATGTTCGCTCATTTCCCTTTTTGATCAGTTTATTTTTGTAAAGGCCAGTGTCAATATGTTGAACAAATTTAAATAAAAATATTTACAATCATATTACTCTTTTATTTATCTAACCTTTAAAACTTTGTATTCACCACCCAAAACTTCTATAGCATCACTAAAATACCATCCACAATTTCAATTAGCATAAACTAAATGTATGATTATGGTGTAAAGGGAAATAGAGGTTGGCAAAATGCGTTAAACATATTACTCTTTTATGCTGCTCTGGCACTTCCTTTTCTCTTGCTTGCGCTCCCTCTATTTTTTTCATGACTCAGTATGTCTCTCTATCCCTTTTGAGTGCAAATCCTACCTTTAGATCCCTTATCTTTTCTTTCTCAATTAGAGGTTTTCTTTGGGCGGCTAGGGCCTATTGCCATCAAACCTTGACAAAGTCCTTAGCATTGGCAACAACCGTAGTCTATCTCTGCATCCTCGACATAAATAATTGTGGCATTATCTCAATTTATAATTTTAATTATAATGCAAACACTATAGCAATCCTTCTATCTATAATACTTTTGTTTGAATTTAGGTGAAATTTGGGATAAGTTTTTCTTGGAGGATGAACTATTTCTCCTCTCCAAAGAAATCAATGAGGTATGTTTGCAGCCAAAAAATACAATTAGTAAAAATTGTGAGTGGTTTGAGGATGATTAACCAATGAGGATGCCTAACATTGATTATGAGGATCATATTCTTTACTATCTGCATCCTTAACTCAACCAACAATAGTTTATAACTGCAAATGGCTCTCAAGGCCTGCCATATGGAATCAAACATGGAATCTTCCTTCACATTGGTGATCTGTGTAGAAAATGCTTTGATCGCTAATCACATTGCTCCACATTGATAAAACCCTTCAACCCTCAGTTAATGCATCTTTTTGATCTTTACCATATGCATCCTCCAATCAACGACAGTGGCAACCCTTTCTTATACCCCTGGATAAAGGCCATCAAGCGCCATGATGCACTCCCTGGTTTATGGAGTATCTTCCAATTTATGGAGACCAATTCTAAACATGAACACAAACCCATTAATATTACAAATTGAAGAAATAGAAGGCACTGCATGCCATGAACACATAATATTTTATCACATTTTTGGATAAAAAAATAATTTAATTAGTAAATACCTAAGTTCTAATAATATTATTTTTCATGTAATTCACTAAAGAACTTTTGAAGTATCTTTACGTTCATGATTCCACCATTAACATTTCAAAAAATATAATTAAACATATATATATCTAGCAAATATAAACAAAATGTTATTATGGTCTATAAACAACCAAAATAACACCTGATAAATAAAAAGATTGGTTGAATTCCAAAAAGCTATAATTGATTATGTAATAAACCTAAAACAAGCCTCAAGAGAGGAAGGATTGACACGTGTTCATCTTGAAGTTGACGATGAGTATGGAAGAATGTGTTGCATCCACATTCCTGTTGATAGTTAATGAGCTAATTAGCATCAAAGTTGGAGGAAGAAGAAACATGAAATTTATCTAGAAGAAGGTGATAAGCATTGTCTCAGGAGTTGGCTTTGTGAATGAGGGCAATGTTAAGGTTAAAGTGTTAGTAGATAAGAATTAAAAGTGATAGGGTGGCAACAAGCGCCAATATAGGAGAAAGTTTTAGCATTGAGGAAGACATACCGGAAAAAGGAAAAGATGTGGCAAACGAAGATTTCCAAAGATGAGAGAAGGCTGAAAGGATCGCAGGTGGCAGAAAGCAGCAGCAGGAGATGAAGACACAACTTGCGCCACAGAATGGAGAGGAGGGTCTCCAAAAGAAAAAATGTTGTTCAAAGTGCAAGATGAGTATTCAAGTGGTATCATTCTTAATTTTCCCTAGGAGAAAGGTACCAATGGTAGATTCAACTGAAAGGAGAAGTTAGATGAGAAAAAAAGATTTGATATTTTTAAACAGAGTCCAAAGGTAGAGAAAAGCCATTTCTTTATCAACTGACTATGGTAACGATCTGCAGTCAAGCACTGAAGGATTGGTCTTTTGTTTCATTGCTTGCTTTGTCTGAGAAGGATATTGCCCGCTTAACCCTTCTATTCCAACTCCAAAAGCATCTTTTGTTAACAACATGCGTCACAAAAATGAGAGGAAGCTATTGCAAAGATAAAACATCTTTAGTCGTCGGTACTATTGAAAATTAATTTTGATAACTTGTGCTTTTATGATCATTGATAGGGCTAGTGTCCCTCTTCCCTCCAATAATCTTCAATTCGGGTTCAAGGAGATGATTTAATTTGCATATTGCTATGCCAAAACTTGATTTTTTTTTACTTAATAGAATCATTGAAATTATGTTGAATCATAAAATAAATAATTTGGGTGTTGTCAACATTAATTTGCAATCATGTTATGTTAAATATTTTGTTTATGATGATAAAAATTCAAAGTACATTGATTTTTAAGGGATAAATTTTATTTTAACTATTTTACAATTAAAATTTTTGTCACAATAATTTTTTAAATAAAGCATTGAGTTTCAAATAAAATTCTATTCTTGATAATTTGTTAGAATATTTTATGATTATTTTATTAATATCATTATAATTATCATTATCTGATAAATAATAATAATAATAATAATAATAGTAGTATTAATAATAATAATAATAGTAATAATAATAATAATATCACATTATGAAATGCAAATTACAAAAATGAGATGATTCATCGCAGTTGTTTTGCACTATTAAGTTATTATCAATGTAATGTTGTCATTGGTAGCTATATAATCATCTATTAAATATTTAAGTATGGTAGACATTGTTTTTTAATAAAAGCTGTACCGTACTACGACAAAGCTTAATCAATGACAATACAAAAAATCATGCACAAAAATAAATGTGTATGAGAAATCATGTAGTTAAAAGGATAATAACCCAATTATCTTAATTTGTAGCTGATCTTATGGTTCTAGTAATTTATAGTAAGTTCATTGCGTGTTTTAATCCATAGTTGATCTAAATGTTTTGGTGGATTGTATTAGCTGTATCACTATTGCTGATTCAGTTAATCTAAAGATTTTAGTACTTTACAATATTTTAAATTGGCTGCATATTGTTTCATTATTTGTTTGTTCAAAGAATCATTACGAGTTTCTTAATTTGCAATAAAGTTGCACATGTTTTGGGTCACTTATCTGAGAGGACAATGCCGCAAGACTCCAATTGGGCTCAATAGAGGATGTGCAAGTCCCATTAAAATAAACATCTCAAATAAAACTCATGGCATTCTAATACGAGTAAGCGACATTGAATATAACACTCTTTTCTCTATTTTCCTTTTAAAGGGAACTCCAACCCAAACGAAATTTGAGATAACACTAAACCAATAACAATTTATTTGCTTACAGTGCTCGTGATTATTTTTTTTTAAATCTCAAAACTTGCCTCACATGTTAAGTACTCCACTTATATTTGCAAGTCCCTTATAGGCAAAATTAATCATATATTTTAACTCTTTCATAATTTATGCTTTAGAATTAACTACGTCAATATTACTGTTAATGATTTGTTTGAAATCATATACTTACATTTCATCTTAGTCTAGGATAGTTCAATTAATTCATAGACTTGTTGCATGTTAAATCGATCCCTATTCATGTATTGTAGAATGCCAATTAGAATATTATTAAGATTTATATGATGCATCTAGTACTAACCTTGTTTTATGATTTTTATAGGAATAGCTATTTATCTAATCAATATGCCATGCTTAACAATCATAGAATCTTTATGAATTAGAGAGCTCATTAAGTAATGGTGAAATAATTGTAAACTCATGAGGCCTCAAACCATGTGAGTTTAGAATTAGACCAATACATTTTACATAAAGAATAAGAAGATTTGAGATATCCTTGATTTTGGGGTTACTTAACTTTCATGTGTAATTATAACTTATTGCTTTAATCTTGAATTACTAATAGTTTCCACAGCTTTTGATCCAATTATGAACCTTTTGATAGTAGTCCAATAAGGGAGAGACACCATTGGTATTTCAAGTACACCATTTAATCAAAAAACTTCTATGAAACATAGAAGCTTTATATTTTGGATAAGGAATATTTTTGTATGCTTAGCTCAGTACATAATTTTTTGCTTAAAATCATTCATATCAATTTAAAGAAATACACCAAATCTATAAATTCACAAGAAATGGTCTTAAGCCATGGACTAGTTTGCACTTTGTAAGGTTTAGAAGTTTTGAGTCGCATCCTAATATAAGAATATGTTCTAAATTCTATGAGTTCAAATAAAATATAGTTCCACTTAACTAACTATGGTAATAGAACACCAAAGAATAAAATATAGGGAGTATTTAGTATTTAACTTAGATATGTAAGTTCATAGTAAATCAAGTATTTTAAAATTTAGTATAAAAATTTGGTTGATAATAAGGAGAATCATATTAAACATCATGAAAAGAATTGGTAAGATAAATAAAAAAATAAAATAATAACTATTAAATTAATCACTTGTGAGAATTAATAATAATCTTGCAGATGCTCTAGATTGGTGCTACAATTTGAGTACAAAGCGAATTAGGTATAAAGATGTCATGTTTACATTTATTTTTATGACATTTCATACTTGTTGCTATAGCCAAGTTTGACCTTTCTTTTGTTTGACGCTAGTTAATATTTTTGTAAATAATATTCTTGAGAAAAGGAATGAAAATAAAACGATACGAATTTACCATTGGTGGTATTTTATGATCTAAACAAACACGTGGTTAAGATGTGGCAAGTTTGATATTTGGAGCGATAAGGGAGCTATATCTAGCATACGACGGGGCATGTGTAGGAAGGTGATATGGAACCCAAAATTATGACATTAGGCATGCGTGCTTGATTCTCAAGTTTTGATTTTTGTCCAACATAATATTAATAAGAAAGGTGCATATAAATTGTTATATTTCGATAGGATGCATTGGAGGAAATTATTGTATGTTTGATTTATATGCTGTGCTAACTATGTTTTGTAGGAAAATATTTAATTTATTTTAAAACTTACATTGAACACATATATTCCCTTTTTATCCATTCTTACTATTACTTGTATTTTATTTCTGCACACCATTAATATAATTATTAAATGTAATTAATGTTATTTGACTACTTAGAGTGATTTAACTAGAATTCAAACTCTGGCATCTTTCATGTGTTAAATAAGGAGCTATTGGATGAGCAAACATTAGCCTAATTAAGGGACAACCTTCACCGCTGCACAAGAGAATGATCAAAATATTATTTAATTTAAATAATTATGTTTTCCTGCTTTAATAGTGTGCTCCATAACTAGGGTTGCGATACTAGCATTTCACGCAGCATTGGTATCCGTACCTCGGGTTCCTTTGATGGTGTCAACTTTCAGCTTGGCACTTCATAATGGGGGAGATGTGGCAGACGCTGTTAATATTTCCAGGAGGATTGCACTTTCATACAATAAAAAGTTTTCTGAATTATCGGAAACTTATGTTTGGGATGACGAGGAGGATTGCCAAATGTTGCTGATAAATGAGGTTTATAGCCTCGCCTCATCAGTCATCACCGCATTAGGATCAATGACTGACAAGCACTTTGTCTCGCATATAATGGCTCAGTACCCTCAGGCTCCAATCTCTGATCTGGTGAGTTAATTTCCTAAGATGTTTAGTTAGTATAACGATTATTAATTGTTATTTAATGTTTAATTTCGATATATTAAGTCAAGCTACTAAACTGTTATACATTTTCATTATGTTATTGTTGATTGTAGGTATTTATTTCCTTGCCACTTTATTTGAGCGTTTGTCAAATTTTCAAGTGCCTTGAGAGAAGGAATTCAGAGAAAGGTTTTATTCCAAAACAAGGAAGTGAAATAGATTATCACAAACTGGCGCATGGTGATTTGGCTGAGCTCCGCCATGTCTTTGCGCGGGTAGTTTTTGATACCGTTTACCCTTCGAGCATTGAAGAGCTGGATGGGAGCAATGGATCTTCTTGCCCTAGCTGCTGACAGATACCCCTCTACGGTTTTGCTATACAAACTAATAAATGATAAAATTAGGATTGATGAAATGATATGTGTTCAAGGTGGGATTGATAGGAAGTATTTTCTTAATATTGGCAATTTATCTGTTAAAGTTTTGCTTGTTTATTGGTTGATTTTTGGGGAAATTTTGCATTTATCTATGAATAATATAGGTAAAGAAGAGAATCATATAGATGGTTTATTTTATTGCCATGTTAATAAATGAAAATTCTTTTGATGATAATTTATCATTATTTAAAAAGTATGATATATATATATTTTAAATTTTTGAAACGAATGGTGATAGAAACTTGGTGATCTCAAACAAGGAAATAAAAAAAAAGAAATAAAAATTAACCTGAAAAAAAAATCACTATATACCAAATGATATCTTAAAATCTCAGCAATACTTGTCTCTGTGTTAGAGGAACTAATTCTCATTTAGTAATCACGCTTCTTATCAGGTTATAGTTTGATTTTATAATGGATATGGAGTTTTAAGCTCTTTCTGGTTCTTTTATTTTTTTCCTCTAATCTTAGCAAGGAAGGCAATCAATATCTTAGAATCCATTATAATCCTCACTTGACATCTCAATTAAATCTACATGAGAGTTTAACTCACTTTTTGTCAATTGGTTAATAAATAGATTGTGGCCTTGCACAACTGGTTGAAATAACTCCGCATGCGAATTAAGGTTTGATCGAACATAAGAAGTCACCGCAACATAAGGAGGGTTCTCCACTATTTCTCAGGATTTTAAGAATTTCATCAACATAATCGTAGTCATTTTGAAGGGGCTCCTATCAAACCTTCATCTCCATTGATCATGTTAACCAGCCCCTCGTTCCTCAAAATGTCGACTGCCTGCAATAGCACACTTCGAAGATTTGACAAGGAGTTCCTCTCACAACTTGCTAGATATTCATTGGCACTAAAGGGATCCGACAGCAATGCGATTTCCTCGGACATCTTGGCCATCGTCTTGTCATACATAATATCCTTAGACGACTTAGCCAACAGATACTTGATCAACCCGTTTAACTCGGTATCTTCATTCATGTTCCTCAACCCGAGTCATCCACCACGCCCTTCTCAAGTGTGATGATATCCATTAAGTGATCCAACTCAGCTAGGCCATCACAACTTGCCACAATTCTTTATAATTGACTGAATGGAATTCTAGTCCACAAAAAATCTCGACCGCCCCATTCACCACGAGACCATGAGGATCTTCTTCATCGCCCAATGGACGATGTGGAACTAGACCTTCTAAAATGTCAACACGCCCCTTTCGACCGATCTAGATGAGGTCTAACCAACAATGAATGGGATCGCATTTCTAGCAAGCAAAGTGCCTGATCTTTCTATTGAAGATGATTGATCCCTCTTTGGCACATATATAAGCATGTTTTATTTTCTGTCAACTTTTTGAGCATGATCATCTGGCGGCACCACTTTGTTTCTAAGTTATTAGTGTAGTTTGGATGCATTTCATCATGGCCAATAGTCAAGTAGTGCGAACAATAAGCTGAAAATTTTCAAATATGCACTTTTGGAAGTATTCATTTTCTTCATCTCCAATCCAAACTTGGATTCAAACAGTTTAGTTAAATCTTTTTCAACTAATACCCAAGACACTAACGGCCTAAGCAAATTAGTCGTTGTATAGTTTACTTTCAATGGTTTTCCAAAATATGATACCAATGCAAAGGGATAGGAATGTGTAATCAAATAGATTTTAAGGAGAGAAAAAATAATTCATATCGGGATGATAGGTGGTTCACATCTGGTGAAAATCCTAGAGTAATCCTTTTCTTTTGAAAGATCGATGAAAACTTGATGCACATCAATTAATCCGGCTTGCGATTCTCCTAATAAGACCAAATCGTTGATAGATTTTCTAATGGACCATATAGATGGTATCCCATTTAAATTTTTTTTCACAAGTGCACTCAAAAGGTTTGGCTAGGGTTTGCATTTTGGCCAAGGCAGGTTTACCTCAAAGAGACACGATAGGCTTTATACCAACAAGCTCTCTCGAGGATGAAGTCTTCGTCAAGGCATCGTAGAAGGGTTTGATAAGCCTAAAATTTTGCCCACTCACCGTGGGTAGAGATCAGGGAGCTGCGTTTTTTCTGGAAAGGAGGCAGCCAACACTGTTGCACCTCCCATCGGCACAATTGACTTCAGCGTCTACGCGTTGTTCGTATCACATCCATCGATGGGGTTTGCATCGTTCCCATTGCTGCAGGCTCCGTATCACATCTTCAGTAATATATATGTGTGTATATATATACCCATAATACAAATATAGTAGCAAACTAATATAAGAACAATAGCTGATTAACTTCTTGATTTTGTAGATTTTATTTTATTCTAACCCTTCTTATTTTGTATGTTATGGGTTTTCTCAGCTTATTAAGTACCTGATTTGGCTGAATGAAATAAAATTAGATGAAGTGGCTTGGCTTAGAAATTTGATTGTTGATTGTAGTTAATGGTCATCAATTTAATGACTTCTTGACAATCAATTTCAATAAGTTTGGTTCTTTTGTGGAAGCAATGGTAATTGGCAACGTGGATGGCTGATTCGATGTCCCTAATAAAGTTGGGTATAGTTGATGCATTTAGATCATTGACAAATTGAGCCATCTGGTTTCACATGTGGCTATGACAAGAGCTCTGTACTCGACTTCATCAGATAACCTTTAAACATTATTTTGTTTTTCTTATTTTCGTAAAATCATACTTGTACGCTTGTCCAAAAAATGACCGAGATATTGCACAACAAATATAACATCTAGCCTCATAGTGCGCATGTAGAGGAGCTTTCCAATTAATATTCTATATTGTAAATTTCCATGTAGAGGCTCTTCATGTAGTTGATATTTGGTTTCTAGTTTGTGTATATTATAATGAATTCACATCCTTTAAAGTTTATTGCTTTAAGTAGGTCTATTGCTTAATTTTGTTTGCATATGTTGATGTCTAATGAATTTATTGCTATTTCAAACCTAAAGAAATACTTCAGATTACTTAGATCCTTTAATTCAAACTTTCATTTAAACTTTATATGTAGATAGTTTTTTTATTTCATTAGTTTGCTCTTACTTGCCATAATGAGCTCATAAACATATACTAATAGTGTAATAAATAAGTCTTCATATCTCTTAATGAATTTGCATTAAAGATGATGTAACCTTTTGTTATGAGGGTTGTGGTTAGTTTTGCATTAAAGGTTATATCATCTTTAATGGAAAAAAAATTGAAATCTCTCCGACCACACATAAAATATATATATAGCAAAAAGAAATGACTTTTCAGGTGTTATTCAATTTCAAGTTCCTTTTATGCCATGAAGACAAGAATGTCAAAATAAATATAGCATTTGCGTATCAAATCATAGAGAGTACATAGGAATTATTATTATGTAGCATATAAATTCATGTACAAGCAAAAATATATCAAATGTGTTATGTCTCATATCATTTATTATTCTTACTAAATGTGTATTCTAATTGTTAAGAGGATTTTACAAATATGTTTGCCAATTCGTGGATACTATAACACTTTAAGCAACCTATACTGGCCCTCCATAGTACTGTCTTCTTATCTTTAGATGGTGGACAATGCCAAATCAAAATTTCATACAAATTCATAGAAACACATGTGGAATCATATATGAAAGTAGCTTAGTTTTATATAAGACAATCTTGTATCATTTTAAGTCAAAATGCAAAGAATATTAGGAACAAAACCATAATAAAAAGGGTGACAAAAATAAATAATATAAAATACAGAACAAGTGTAGCAAGAGCTTTGAAAAAGGTATTTAATGTAAATCAATTATACATGTATATGATGTCAGGGAAAAAGAAAATTCAATACCTAAATCTTTTTAAAATATGAAATTCATATGATTTTGGAATTTGATAGAAGTTATGCCAATTTTATTATGTTGTAAAGCTTATGTGACAAGATTTTTACTAAAAACCAATGTGAATATATATCAAGAAAAAATTATATATATATATATATATCATTATATATATATATATATAATGCTATTTATTGTAAATTTATATTTTCATGGAAAAATGTTAGTTGGATACAATAATTATGTTTTTGTGCCAGGTGGTGTGTTAAGTGGCTAGCACAAATCTCATAAAAGCTTGTCTTAAAGGTAGGTGATCCCAAATCATGGTGTAAGGGTAAGACTAGAAACTAACTAGAACTTAAATGTGTGATAAGTGAAAATAATGTCGGTGAAATGATAGTTATATACATGAGTAGCTCAACTAGCTAACTAGTGTATACTCACTAGCTAGTTGAATGCAAACTAACTCTTCAAGTTCTTAAGATAGAATCCTAGATTCTAATAGGTTCTAAAAGGCTTAGTTTACTATTAGAGATCTTAATTAAGTCTTAAAATAAATAGCAAACAAGCTTTATATGTAAACAACAACTTGCACCAAACATTCATAGGTCTAAGGTAACCAAACTAGGTGACAGGGGCATGGGCTTCAACATAAGGTTCTATTTTGGTAAATTCATCACAATTAAGATCAAATTAATAAAAAGTAGGCATGGGCTTCACCTTATATTTTAGTGTTTTACAGGTGAGGTTTCTATGGGAATCACGGGAAGAAGGAAAGGTGGGTATCCTTAAAGGCCTAAAATGTATACATCTAATATGTGATTAAAATTGAAAATATATAGTAGGGACTAGTGGAGGAGTAATCATCTACACAACCTTAGGATTATGTCAGGAATAAAGTGCAACGTATGGAGCTAATTCCAATCTTAAGGCCTTAATAAATCTTAAGAGTTAAAGTGGTTTTAAGGCTTGAAAAAATATGTTTAGTTAAATGTTTATTAAATTAAATTATAATATAAAATAGTATATTTTGTTTTTGTAATACTAAATCATGAGGGGCCAATGTGACATATCTCAATTACTATGGCATACTAGTCAAGTTCCATGCACACAACTTAAGAGATTGGATAAATATAAATTCTAAAATACTTATTACAATTAAATGTATTATACATGAGTGTGATTCAAAGTGGTGTACTTATAGATTGTGTTAAAAAGAAAGTATAATTATGTTCTTAGAAAAGTAAAATAATATTTGTTTGATAAAGGAGTATTGTGAACAACATTGTCCTTACTAATAAGATTAAAAAGAGATATCCTATCTTTCTAATCATATTAATGAACTCAGAAAAAAGATCAACTACCTTGAAGAAATATCAATAGCATGCTATTATGTGGTTGTATTTCCCAAGGAACTCTTTGGTTTACCTCACAAAGAAAAGTGAAGTTTAGCATTAAATTAGTACATTGAATGATATATATATATATATATATATATATATATATATATATATATATATATATATTATTTGTGTCTATGGGAATTCTATGTGGCATTGTTATATCAATAGCTATATAACGAGTCAGTGTGTGTTGTGTGTGTGTGTGTCTATATATATTAATATATATAATATGTGGGTATATGTGGGTGTATGTGGCTCTATGTATACTTATATCAAAACCTCAATGTAGAATAACTCTAAAAGAACTACAAGAACTTTAGGAGCAATTACATGAACTGACAGAAAGAGACTTTATCCAACCTAACATTTCACTAAGGGGACCCTGATGTTATTTATTAAGAATGATAGGAGTATGTAGTTAGGTATAGATTATAGAGATTTTAACAAAGTAACTATCAATAATTGGTACCCACTATCATGAAGTGATGATCATTTTGATTATAGGTACTACAATATTCTTAAAAATAAACTTAAACTTAATATTGAGTTATCATTAACTACATATTTGAGAAGAGGACATTCCAAAATCTAATTTTAGAACTTAATATAGATATTATAAGTTTCAAGTTATTCTTTTCGGACTAAACAATGCTCAATCTTATTTTATAGATTTGCTGTATAGAGTAATGAAACTATACGTAGACTAGTATGTGATTGTTTTCATTAATATATTATAATATATTCTAAGAATATTATAGAACATGAAGACTCTCTTATAACTACTTTAAGTTATTCAGACAACATCAATTATGCTTAGTTCTCAAAATGTGAATTTTGGCTTCAATCAATAACATTCCTAGGACATGTATAATCAATGACAGCGTATCAGTGGATCCCAATAAAGCAAGCACTATTTAAGATTAGCCATAACCTACATATAAAAATTCATATTTTCTTAAGATTGGCAAACTATTACCACAAATTTATAAAGAATTTCTCTCAATTAATTATTCCTCTCACTTGCCTCACTTAGAAGGGTGTACCTTATATTTGGGACTAGTCATTCAAAGATGTATTTCAAAAACTTAAGGAATACTTAACTGCAACCCCCAATATAATCTTGCATACTAAAGAAAAAGATTATCAAATTTATAGTGATGCATCTCTGAGTGAACGAGTGTGTACTTGTACAAGAAGGTCAGGTCATATCGTTTACTTCTAGATAATTAAAAATACATAAAAAAACTATTCAATTTATGATTTATAATTGACAGCTATAATTTTTGCATTAAAAGTCTAAAGAGATTACTTGTATGAAACAAAATATTAAAATTTACTAAAAACAAAGCCTTAAATATACTTTACTCCAAAGGATTTGAATTTGAGATAATAAGGATGGTTAGAGTTAATCAAAGATTATGATTTATTGATACAATATCACCTTGATAAAGAAAATACATCAGCAGATGCTCTCAATCAAATTACAACTTCCAATCTTTGTATGTTAATCTTTACACCATCCTTAATACAAGAAACTAAATTTTTTGATTTAGTAGTAAAATTGCCTACTGATGTTAAATTATATGAGATGATCATAGAGTATACATTATTTAATCATATCAAAATATCACAAAAAAATAACGAGGAATGTGCTCAATTAACTGCATCCATATGAGAAGGAAAATAACCAAACTTGTGTTTAGATATAGATAACTTTATAATGTGTAGATCTAGATTATGGGAACCAAATTAACCATAATTGAGATCTAAAATTTTAAAGGAAGTGTATCATACTATGTATATTCTTCATCCATAAAATAATAAAATGTACCTAAATTTAACATATTTATTTTGGTGGCCAAGAATCAAGAAGAATATTACAAAGTTTGTAACCAAATGTAAAGCTTATAACCTTATTAAGGTGGAACATTGGGGGATAATTTCAACCCTTTTTTATTCCTGAGTGGAAATCAAAAGACATATCCATAAAATTTATAATTGGATTCCCTCACAAAATAATGAGTTATGATTTTATTTGGGTAGTTTTAGACAAACTTACCAGCTGTGCACATTTATTACCCATCCAGAAAATTTATGGGATAGACAAATTAGCTAAAATGTAATTGTAATAACCCCATTATCAGATTAGGGATCCAATCCAATATTAGGGTGTTACCACAACACTTAGCACGGATAAGAAAGAAACCGACCCAACATTGAGTGCTATATTGCCAAAAATCTTTATGAGGGTGTAAGTTAAGAAATGTAATATACAAGTAGAGGAATAAAGTAATAAAATTTATTCAATCTACTATCCAAACCAAATAATTAATAATGAAAGTAATTCCATCACAGAATAAAGTAAAAATATCATAGAAACTAAGTTATTATAGACTGAATTTAAAGTAAAGAAAGTAGACTCTCTCATCTCACAATGCAATAAAATAAAAGATGCAGAAGCAAGAATCTTCTAAGCTACTAAAGTCCAGTACTAGGTTCAACTTCTCTATCCAAAAAATGCTCCAAATCAACTGTATTTTTGGTTTATAAAATACGGTAGGGCATAGCAAAAAAAGAGAAATAAGTGATTAGACTAAAGAGTCTAAGTACATTTTAAGATTAGCTAATTTTTTTATTATAATTTAGTTAGATATCATATATACAAATTTACAATTAAGTACTAATAACGGAGCATTTAAAGAAGATAATTAGTAAGCAAGGAGTAAAAACTCACAAGTAAGTTTGTTCTAACCTGCAATAACAAGTAAGGGAAAAGGCATCCTACTAAGGCTAAAAACTCCTAATATGCATATAAAAGTATACAATGAAAACATGAATATGTTCAACAGATATTATGCTAAGTAAAAGCAAATAAAAGTAGTGAAACAAGAAAGTAAGTAGAGCAACATACACTGCATAAAAATGAGACTACAAGTAAGTGTAACAACTTTAGGTTGTTACCCTAGGCAATTAAAACTAAACTAAGTCATAATTTTGATTTTATCATTCTTAACAAGTCATTAGGAATCTACTATGAAGTTTTGGTCCAAATCAGGTGCCAAGTAGATCAAATCCTGATTTTGGGAATTTTAGGAACCCTGAAAATTGATCTAATTATTTTGACTTTAAATCAAAAATCAAACTTCGCCATTGCGTCAATTGCCACCAAATTAGCTAGGGGTGAAGTTTTGGAGGTATTTGGAAGCCATTGGATTTTCGTAGAATATTTTAATATATTTAAAATACCTCAAAAAATAAGAAAATTAAATGATCATCGAAATAAAAATCCAATCTCGCCGTTATGTTCCTGACCCTTCAATTAGCTAGAGGTGAATTAATTTAAAATTTTGAGAATCATTTTATAATTTAATTTTAATTAAGAAGAAATAAATTAGATTTAATATTAAATAATAAATAATAGCTTTAATTATTTGATACCCTAATGGCTCCGTTCCCTTTTTCACGCCGTTTGTATTTTTGTCGTTCGATCGAACGACAGATCGTAGCCATTTAATCAACCTATAAAATAACTCCAACTCATCGTCCCTGTCACGTTCACGCGTGGCGCTCGAAGCCTCACGCGGCACCCTCCACAGCCTCGCAAGTGAAAATTCACCATTGTAGGGCTTGCATTAAGCCCTTTACGACCTCTGGCCTTCATCAATTTTGTCTCAGAGTCATTTTGAACCCAAGAGTTTTCTGTGTAGTCATCTTAAGTTTCAAACCGTCCATCTAAGGTACACCAATATCTTTCTATAATCAAGTGAACTTTGATTTTTCAATTTGTTTTCTTATTACATTCAATGGATTAACGTTTGAGTGGTTTCGATCGGATTCAATTGGGCCCGATCAAAGCAATTTGAGGACTACTCCTTAGTACCCACAATAATAATAGCTCCCGTAACCTAGTCAGCAGGGTTCGAATCCGCCACCGATCCAAGCTGTCCCCGGCGATGACCCGCACACCAAATGAAAGGTCTCTTCTAGACCTACCCAATGGTATGCGGGCTGGCCTCAGGCGACGACAGGCGGGCCACCATTTTGGATGCCCTAATCTTCTTCTCTCGGGAGGAAGAAAGATTGTCCAGGGTCGGGTTGGGTTCGACCCGACCCGCGCCCTCGTTTGCTGGCCGTTGCCTCAGCAGCTGGTGCAGTGGGCCCCACTGTCTTTAAAATACAAACAGGTGGGCCCCACCAATGTGTGCTGCTCGCTACCGCATCAGGTGGTGGGTCTTGCCATCTGAATTAATCTGTTAAGCTCTGATTTGACTTAATTAGATTAATAAGAATCAATTTAATTTAATAAATTAAGTATAGAATCTTTAATCCCTCATAGTTTGCAAACCAATAATCCATATATATTAATATTACATGTCATTTTAACTAGAAAATTATGAGAAATTTTATGCTAGTGTTCTTTTTGCTGTTTGATGCATATTTTACATAGTAATATTTTAGGACCTCTCACTTAGTTCAAAACCCTAGAAAACTTCAAACATCTATAACTTTGTACCTACTGATCCAAATATAGTCAATATGTGTCTCATTTTAATCAAGAGAATGTCAATAATGTAGCGATAGTATTAGTTTATCTGTTGGACTTGAAATATGACTAATGACTTTTGGGCACCCTCACTAATTACCTTATTTGACCTAGAAATTTAATTAATCATAATTTAGTCAATTAGACTCCACATTAGATCATCCAATATACTATTTTGATCAGAAAAACCTAATTAACAATAAACTACAGAAAAATTTAAGTTTTGATGAGTAAATTTCCTAAATTGCCCTAATTACCTTAGAACTTAATTAGCGTACAATTTAACTAAATAGAGTCCAAATTGGGTGTACTCTCTGTCATTGCACTTAGTATATTATAGGAAAGCTATAGCCACTGAGTTTGTTAGATCTAAACACCATTTGAGAAAGTTAGGTTTTTGACCCATTTGTAAACCTCATAAATTGTATATTTGAACCCTAAATTTGTTTTGGCTATAACTTGGTCATTTGATATCAAAATTCAGTAATTTTAGATTCTATAAAATCCTTAGATAGTAAAAAATAATAAATTGACTAAATTTTTTAGACTTCATTAGGTAAAATTACCAAATTGCCCTTATGAGCTAAAATCTTTAAATTAAGCTCATAAGGCTTAATCATTATCCAAAATTGATGTACTTACTATCTATCTTCATATTAGATAGTATATAATCATTTAGTTTTAATAAAGTTCAATTTAGAGCCCTAAATCAAAAAGTAGCATTTTAGACCCTTATGTATGGGTAAAATAGTTAATTTTCCTAAATTTAGGATTAAGTATCCTTAATTATTAAAATATTAATTTAATCATTAAAATTAATAATATAACTAATTTGGATTTAAATTAAGACCTTTTAGACTCCTTAATTTGATATTTTAAGAAAAGCCTTAAAATTCTCTTAAATTTCTTTAGTTACTTAATATAAGCTTCATAAGGTGAATTTAGCTCACCTTATGCCCTCCATAAGTTTCTAAATAAGAAAATGAAGATAATTAAGATTAATTAACATCAATGCTTAAATTATTCACTCTTATTCTAAGTTATTTATTAGAAATTTTCCCTTAACCTTAGGTTCTCTTCCTTAAAATTTAGAGATGGAAATCAGGTTAAAATTTATTCATTGGATAAATAGGTTACTCAATGGATGAAACATTAGTTTTATAGCTTTCTAAAATTTCATCCTTTATTTATGAGTATTTTGTATTTTAACTTTAGACTATGTTTAGAGATCCATCCTATTAAGTTCTGATTTTGCTTAATAGGATTACCTTAATCTTTAGTCCATGAGAATTGGGATTTAAACCATAGCCTTTAGTATCACCTTTGGATTAAGTGATTAAACCCCAATATTTGGTGTTTAATTCTTAATACCTCAATCTTAGTTTATCTTAATCAAGATTTGTTTGGGTTGCTGAAAATTATAAAATTAGGATGAATGATTAATTATTTAACTTATATAGGCAACATTTTTTATTTGGATTAGAATTATTTCAGTTCTAATTACTTTTAAACTTATAAGGCTGTGAATCTGAGTTTATACTGGATAGTAGGATATTGGAGATCCTGAGCTCGTATAAACTTATAATAGTTAGAATGGATAAATTAGACAATAATAGATATTACTTATGTTTTAGTAGAGTCTCTTGCTTACTATTGAATTTTGTTACTTTGCATTCCTTGTATTTTTAGCCTTTTTACATTGAGCATAACATACAAAATAACCTTACTGCATGAAATAAAAATATTGAAAATTAGGATAACACTTGGATTGAGTTCATTTATGGACGGATATTTGTGCACTTTTACTTCCAATAAACAGGTGGTAAGGGGAAATAAGGATTACTTAACACGTACTCATTGGGGAGTGTTGTGTTAAGTTGGAACCCACTTTAGTCTTGTAGGCGTGTTTGACTCCTCAACTACTTCTGAATGTGTTCATAGTAGTAAAGTAAAATAATTAAAACTTACTTCATATATGTATTTTCTGCCTCTTCAGTTCAGTACAATTATTTCTGCCTTAGCCCAGAAATACTAAGTGTTATGCATGATATAATTTCTACCTTAGTCCAAAAAGGCTAAGTGATATGGCTTGATGCAGTTCAGCTCAATTACAGTTCAGTGGCTTATTAGCTAATTCTTCTGATATGGTAGATTTCATATATTTTATTTACTGCTTCCTGCTTATATTTACTATAGTTCAGTACTTATTTGCTTACTTACATATGATGCTAGTCTTATTTGCTTACTTATATGTATCACAGTTTAGTTTACTTTATGTTAATATAGATAATTTCATGTAACAACCTAAGTTTTTACCTAAGTCAGTTAGGACTAATCTTAGTCTTAAATATAATTATAAGTGCTAATTAGGTCAATTGGAGTCAACCTCTAGGACCTACTCCAAATCGAGAGTCAAATGGATCGAATCCTGATTTCTGAAAAATCCAGAAACCCTAAAATTTGACCTATCTAAATTGACCTTGAATTGGAAAACGAACACCGCCATAGCGTTCACTGACCCCAAATTAGCTTGGGGTGAAGTTTTCGTGTCAATCGGAAGTCATCGAAATTTCGACGGATAATTTAATAATAAAAATGCCCTGGAAATCGAAGAATCAAAATACTCGTCAGATCGAAAATCCGACTCTCACCGTTGCGTTCCTCACCCCTCAATTAGCTAGGGGTGAATATTTGGAATTTTTCTGGAAATGATTTAATTATCTAAATTAAATTGGGAATTAAATAATTAAAATATTAATTATATATTATTTTATTTATCAACTGACGGCGCCGTCCACTTAACCGCGCGCGCCGTCAGTTCCAGCCGACGCCGTCACCTCCTCCGTCTGATCGCATTAAACGGATCCGAGCCGTCAGATCGGGATCAATCGAACGGCTCAGGACCCGTCGTCTTCGTCTTCTCCGCCCCGACTCCACGCAGCGCGTCCCGCCTCCCATCGTGTCCAACCGGCGCCCTCCCCGGCCTCGGCGAGGTCGCCTGAGGTCTTATAAGACCTCAGCCAAGCTCTGGGCTCCGGGTTTGCGAAACCCGAGCTCGAAGCGAGCGAACCCGCACTGAACCATCCGGATCTCGCCGCAGCCGTCGACCTTAAGGTACGTAGATCTCCCCCGATCTTTGTTCATTTAAGTCAATTATTGTTCAATTGCTTATTCCACTGCTTAGATTAGGTTAGGGTAGGTTCTGATCGACTGATCGATCGATCGAATTTTAGGTTTGATACACAGTCGTTTCCGTTAAAACCCGTAGCCCGTAACCCTAGGACCTAAGGTTCCATTTTGCCGCCGACTCCGGCCACATCCGGCGAAGGTCCACCCACCGACGTGTAGGCCCCAACGAGGACTACCGTCGGTCGTGCGGGCCGAGGCGGTCCGACGCCTGGAAGGCCGGCAAAAGCCGTGCCCTATGCACTGGCTCGCGGGACGCCTCCGCGAGGGAGACGAAGTCCAGGTCGACCCGAACCCGACCCGACAGCGTCGGGTCTGCGTAAGCCCCGGGTGGGGCCACTACGCCACGTGGCAGCCTCCGGGCCCACCACGTATCACGTGGGGGCCCACACGTCGAGCCCGCGACCCCTCGGCTTCGGCCGTGGGGCCCACCGCGCCACGTGGCAGCCACTGGGCAGCGACTGGGCACGCCACGTGGCAGCCACTGGGCACGCCACGTGGCCTGTGGGGCCCACTGCCAGAGCCCACGTCTCTTCGGCATCGGTCATGGGGCCCACTGCGCCACGTGGCAGCATCCTCGCATGCCACGTGTCAGGTGGGACCCACCGCCCGAGCCGAGCGTCTGTTCGGCTTCCACTGTGGGGCCCACAATGCCGCGTGGCAGCCTCTGGGCACGCCACGTGTCAAGTGGGACCGACTGTCGGGTTTAGGCTTTTGGGTTATAGATTAGTAATTAACTAATTATAATTAGCACTAATTACTTTTCAAGAGTAATCCTATAATTAATTAGCTGTAATTAATAATTAAATGATTAATTAGGATTATTTTAATACTAATTAAATCTTAACAGTAATTATAATAATTAAATATTATTGAAAATAGTAAATTTATAATTAATTATTCATAATTAAGCATTAGCAGGTAATTAAAGCTAATTAATCTGTAATTAGACTAATTACTTTTCAACACTAAATTAATAATTAAATAATAGGATTAATTAATACCTAATTAATGATTAAATCTTAATTAATTACAGATTAATTAATATAATAATAATTACTGAAATTATATATATATATAACTTTAAGAATGAACAGTAAAATAATTCAAATTAAATAAATGAATAGTAAAATAATACAAATTATATTTTTGAATAGTAAAACTTAAAAGTTTAATAACTTTTTGTAGGATGATCTAAATATAGCCAATTTAGGTCTCAAAATACTCAAAAAAATAAATTGAATCAAATGGCGTAATGTAAAAATTAATTTTGGGGTACGTATAATGAGGTAGCATTTTAAGGCCTCTTTAGGACCCAATAACTTTCAACCTAGTTATCAGAACATAGTCAATATGGGTCTTAAAATGCTCAAGAGAGCGGCCCCATTACTGCAGTAGTATTAGTTTTCTCATTTGGACATCAGGACAAAAAGTCAACCCTAGAACTCTTAGTGAAAAATGACCAAAATGCCCTTAGAATTCAAATGACCATAACTTGGTCACATCAACTCCAAATTCAAAAATTCAAGATGCTAACTAACTTAGAATTTCAATGTTATCAATAAACTGAAACAATATTTAGAATCTGAATCCTATAAATTTAGGTAAAATACCAAATTACCCCTGACCTCATTGTTGGTGATAACTTGACCGTTTGGAGTCCAAACTGGATGTACTTCCTGTTTATCTTCAAGTTAGACAACAAGAAATTAGTTGGAACTAAGAGAATTCAATTCTGACCCATAAGTCAAAAAGTTAACTTTTAACTCTTAAGGTAGGGGCAAAATAGTCATACTATTTTGCCCTGTTATTAGACTAAGTACCCTTAACTTTTAATTAACCTCTCCAAACTCAAAAACTAGTGCTATAATCATATTAGTGATATTTAAGTGAGTGAAATCAATCATCAAGTCAGATTCCTAAATTCTTCTAAGTCTTAAACACTACGCCTTAAGGACCCTTCCTAAGATTAGGATTAGATTTTATGTTAGAGTTCATTCATTGGGTAAATTGGGTTACCCAATGGGTGAAACCTTGGTTTTATTAGTTTCTAAACTTTTTTTTATTTTACAACTTGTTCTGATTATTTTGTCTTTTAACTTTA
This sequence comes from Gastrodia elata, assembly GCA_016760335.1. NCBI lineage: Eukaryota > Viridiplantae > Streptophyta > Magnoliopsida > Asparagales > Orchidaceae > Gastrodia > Gastrodia elata. Next base: position 356,562 of record CM028672.1, on the reverse strand, counting down.
GTTTAGGATAGGAGATTCATCCTATTAAGTTTGATTAGTTAATAGGATTGGCCTTAACTAGTAGATCATTTATAGAATGAAACCTAAAACTTAGGTCTTATCCTTTGGATTATGTGATTAAACCTAAATCTCGTAGTATTTAATCCATAATATATAGGTTTAGAAGATCTTGATCAGATCTTAGATAGAACATCTAAATTTACCAAAAATTAAGATGTATGATTTATTTATTCAACTCGTAGTCATCATCTGATTGAACTAGATTAGAACCTAATCAGTTCTAATCATTCTTAACTTATAAGGACGAATTTCTAAGTTACACTCGATAGTAGGAAAATAGTGATCCTGAACTTGTATAACTTGGAATAGTTAGAATGGTTAAGTAGAAAACAAATGATATCACCATATTTAGTTGAGTCCCTTGCTTCTATTTGATATTTTGTGCTATGCATTCCTTGTATTTTTGTGCCTTAACTCATTGAGCATATCATATAAGATTTTTGATGCATAAATAAAATAATTAGGAAAATATAGAGACTCCTTAGATTCCTTATGAAAATATTAAAGTGATTAATGAAAAAATATTAGTTATTTGTAGTTGAGCTGCCTCTCAGATATGTCCTTGTTGCCTAGTCTCCTTATGTCACTAGGGGAAGGACTTGTTTTGTTGTGTGCCTAGTGCCTAGCCTCCTTATGTCGCTAGGGGTACACCGTTGGTGCCTTAACCGTACTGGTACTAAGATCCTTCGATTACTTTGTGTGCTTAGTTGCCTAGCCTCCTTATGTTGCTAGGGGTACACCGTTGGTACCTTAGCCGTACTGGTGCTAAGATCCTTTGATTTCTTTGTGTGTTTAGTTGCCTAGCCTTCTTATGTCGCTAGGGGTACACAGTTTTGTGACTTAGCCGTGATGGTACTAAGATCCTTTGATATTTGATGGGCTAGTTTAGCTCTGTTCTGTATGGCAGTTAGCACACGAACATTTATATATATATGCAGTTATGATGTTTTGTTTACTTTTCAGCATTTTTATTCAGTCAGCTATTTCTTTGTATTACTTATATATTTTAGGATGTTAGAACCTTGCTGCTATTTATATGTATCACTGCTGAGTTATTTTATTTTAATTGGCATATTCCTTTAACCACCAGCATATTTAGGATGTAGCATTTTTCTTACAACACGTGTTTGATTATGTATATTTATATGCCTTACCTTGCTTAGCTCACATTTAAGGTATGTCTTAGCCTTTCTTTTTGCTTAAGTTATAAATAATTATTTATAGCTTTTCTTTTATTTTTAGCATTGCTAGTTGCTCCTTTATTTGTATGGTTACTGCTTAGAAATGGTAAAAATGGTGATATTACAAAACACATATAAAACTTATCAGTTTAAAATGTACTTAGACAATTGTCTAACCAGATTTTTTTTCTTTTTTGGTTGGGGCCCTACATTGTGAAATCGACAATGGTAGATCCTCTTCAGTTGGACGATCAGAATCTTGGTGTGGAGCCATATCCGGAGGAGGAGCCTGTGGAAGAAGCAGCTATTTAGTCTTTCCTTTATAAGTGAGGATGAATGCACTTTATTTTCATTATTTGGAACTTAAATTAATGTAATAATATAGGTACTTATGATTGCGTATTTGGATTCTATGCTTATGTTCTAAGATGTATTTCTTTATACTTATGTTGTGATGCTTGGATATTTTATATTGTAAATCGCTTCCGCACTCTGTATGTTTACTTAGATAGTGACTGAATATTTGATTCTATGCTCACTCCTTCCCTTATTAGGTGGATTGTGGATTTCATCCTAATCCAATTATAAGTGAAGGGTTAGCTAGAGTGACACGCCACCCCTTAGCTTAAGCTTGAGGATTAAGGGGCGGGGTGCCACATTTCATTTGATCATAAGCATATTAGGATGAGTTTTCTTTTCAATATGTATAGTTATTTTATACTTATATAAATGCCTAACTCTGTTATAGTTTTAGGAAGAGGTATGTGCTTTACTTGCTTTTGCTTAAGTTATAAATATATTATTTATAGCTTTCCCTTATTCTTTCATAGCTTATTGCACTTATTTAAGCTTGCTTAGTCGTATAGTTAATGGTAATATCTTAAGAGATTTTGAAACTAATATCAGCCTAAAATGCACATAGATAATATGTCTAATCAGATTTTTTTTTTTAGCTGGGGCTCTATCATTGTGAAACCGACAAAGGCAGATTCTGATCTGTTTGAGGTAGTTGAGTCTTCTAAAGAGCTTGTCCAGGAGGAGGAGCGTGCCGCTATTGAAGATCATATTCTCTTTTCTTATTTATTTTGCTTGTGAGACAGGGTGTTCTTTTTTATTTCAGTTAAGTTCTTAAAATTGTAATAATACATGTTATATTTGTATTTTTTTACTGCATATTTATTCTGAGTTGAATGCATTTACTTTCTAAACTATGGCGAAACAGATGTGTATATTTCTTACTTCTGCACTCTGAATAATTTATGTATTATAATTTGGTGAAAAGCTCTCAGTTAATGGTGAATTTTTTAGCTATAAAGGATTAGGGTGAAAATCTAATCTGACTTTAAATAAGGAATTTGTCATTTGGTGACCACTTCACCATAATCATGTTAACTTAAGGGTTAAAAGGACCACAGTACGGCAGGGGGATATGTCCGAAATTTATAGCAAAAATAAGTATTAAAAACATTCAAAATATCATATAAATTAGTATATTTTGAGTAGAATTTATACATTTTCAAGAAGAATAAAGAAGAGGGCAAGTCTGAGATGTATTAAAGAATTATGGATGAAAACCGCTGTGGCGCACCGCAGTGCGCCACAGCGTGCCATGGTGGTCAACTAAATTCTCTCACCTGGAAGCGTACCTGAAGGATAGGAAGGAAGACCACTGCAGCGCGCCCCAGCGTGCCACAGCGGGCCGCATCGTCATTTCCCGGGAGAAATTTTAAAATGTTATATGAAATAATTGAACAGTGCCAATCCACTTCCCCAAAAAATTAATCGCTGCGGCATGCTCCAAGCGTGCCACAGCGCGCTATGTCATATAAAGATTAATACAGACATGGGACAAAATCGCTGCAGCCCGCCACAACGCTCCACAGTGACATATCTGATTAATCGTGAAAGACCATATGTGAATTAATTAAATAATTACTATCCCGCGTTCATAACATTCTAACCGCCGCAGTGCGCCACGATGGAATTTTTGATTGTTTATGAAAACCTTATGTGAGTTAATTGAACAGTTACTATTTCACTTTCATGAGAGTCTAACCGCCGCAGCATACCTTCAGCACACCACATCAGATAAGCAGCGGCCTTAAGGTAAACTATTGAAATATATAGCAGAATAGTATTTGAACTTCAGTTACTACAGTGCGCCATGGCATAACAGTGTTTGAATCAAGGTCGCTACAGCGCGCCACAGCACCCACTACAGAAAGCTCCAGAATCTGTATTGAATGCAGCATAAGGAAGGCCACAAATTCAGACCTTTGGCTTTTCCCTACCTCCTGAAACCTGAGTTAAATAATAACTCTAATGAATCCAAAGAGATTAAGCAGAATAAACTAAATTGCTTACCTTGAAGTAGAAGAAGATGAAGGGTCATTTGTGATTAATACATGGGAACTAAAAACTCCCTTATTTAAGGGCCAATTTCAGACCAAATAATAATTCCAAATTTCAATATTCAAAAGACTAAAAGGAGAGGCTACAAGAAGAACAAAAAAGAGAACTCTTTAAGGGGCAAGCAGTGGAGCGTGAAGAGTGAAGAGAAGAAGACATCAAAGGAAAGGAGGAGAAGTTAAGTAGAAGTGCAGGAGGAAGATCGAGAGAACTTTAAAAAACCTCTGGGTGTTTCATAGTACTTTTCCTAAACTCTCTTAGATTGTTTTCTACTGAAAACCGATGTCAAGGTTTACTTTCTTATATATGTATGCTTTTATTTATTCAGTAATGGAAAGATAAATCCCCTTAGAGAGGGTTGGGATGGAGTTATAGGAAAATGTAAGGCCGTATTAGTGTTGTAATAGAGATGCTTGAATGAATAAAATTGATTTCTATTTAACTGTCTATTATTATTATTGTGAAGGAATGCCTGGATGAAACTTTATCAAAATACCTTGCTAAAAATAAAACTTAAATAAATTATCAATTAATAAAAGAACTTGAGTTCCATGCTCATCAATTGGACAAGAGCAAAGAAAGTAGTGCAAGTAGAGCTGAGAACTATGTGACAAGTTCTCAAAGCTTACTTACACCTTTCCTTAAGTGCTCTACTAAGAGAGTTGATGCTTGTGAATCAAGTTTCTGTCAATTTTTCTCTGCTACTCAGCAAAGTAGAAGGGATGAGAGGACATTGGAAATTCAATGGATGATGTGATATAGTCCATTGACCCAATGTATCCTCTTATCTAGTTAAACCATGTGTGTAAGCGCATGATGCAATGTTGATGGAAATTATGTTTATGAGATCTAACAATTAAAGGAACATATTTGATAACCTAGACGTAGAAAACCAAAGATAAATTTGAACCACGATCTCATAAAGGTTTAGGTGCCGAGGTAGAACCCCAAGGGGAGTTCTCATTGTTGCACTAAATATGAACCTGTTAGAATTGGAGGTTAACTCAAATTATAACAGTATTCACTTGATTTAAGAAGGTATGGATGAATTGATTTAAGCATCTAAATAATGAAGTGACAGCACCAGGTCCTTACAAGTACTACAATGAAATCCCAACTCTCTCCTTTTGAACAAATCGTATCTTACCCTAAGGTAATTTGCATTATTAATTTAAGAACTAACTCAACCAAAATTTGATCTTCTAAATATTATTGAAAGAAGATATAACATGGCATCAAAACTACCATTCCCTGAGGACGATAAATCTCAGAACTAAACTTATACTTATTACTTTAGACTACGTACACTTGCGTGCAAGTGCAGATGTGTATTTTACATCTATCATGGTGCACCACAGTAAGTAAACTACAGTACAACAAGTAAGAGCTGAGTAGTAAAGTAAGAATGATCTTAACTTCTTGGGCTAAGAAGGCATAGTCAAAGACTATGAAAAATAAGTATAGCTCAAGGGCTATGATGAATTCTCATAATCAACAAGATTGTGATAACCTAATTATTTAAGTTGTTCAAGTTATTTTAAATTTTTATTTTGCGGGTAAAGTTACAGAACAAACGAGGAGTTAAGCACGTCTGCCTAAATAGTAAGGAAAGCGGGGTCTCATAGAAAATTAACACTCACATTCCTTCTATAAGATGCGTGAGGTCTCCTGATTACCCCTATAAACCTACCTGTCCACCACCAAGAAACCTCTATTATTTAGTTATGAATATTTTATTTTATGCATAAGGTCTTGTATACATATTTAAGATTGTAATCTCAAAGCAAAGAAGCATTTTAAAAGATTCAAGTAATTGTAAACTATGTGATATCTATTGCTATCTAATTTTAGTGATCTAACTTAATGATTAGAGCTATTTAAGCTCCCAATTGACTTAGACTTTAGTAATCTCTATGTCAATTTAAGGATAGTCTATAAGAATTAGTTTTGAAAAATAGTGGCTTGATTTGATTTAATTAAATTAAATGATAAAATAATTTTTATGTCTAATTATGCAACATGACTCTAAATCCTACACTAATTCTAAGCCACATAATCCTCATAAGCTTTCTAGACTTAAGGCCTAATGTATTATAAGTGAGGATTTAGGTTGCGAAGTCATCTACACTTGAAAGGTGCAAGTTGAAGGTTATAAGAATTCTACACTTATAGGTTTACTAAAGAAATCTAGCTAAGGTCATTTAGTTCACTTCACTACTTAGCTTCACTATTAAGAGATTTTAAAAATAAAGGTAGAGGAAGGATTGCCATAATTAGACTTAGGCTTACCCACAATTACAAGGGAACTAAGGCTTAAATAGGAACTAGGATACTCAATAACTGATGAATCCAAGATTCATTGTATACTAAAGCTGGAAAACATTTAAATCTTTCACTTGAATAACATGCTTTAATATTATTTCCAACTATTTCAGGTACAAAAGAAAAAAATTGCAATTCTGGAGCAGAAGAACGAATTCTGGGGGAAAATCGTTGCAGCGCGCCCAAGCGCACTGTAGTGCGCCATAGCGGATGAAGAAAATATGAGGAAACCTGGGAGCCATTTGCAAGCTTGGGAGAAGAACCGCTATAGCACCCCCAGCGCTCCACAGCATGCTCAAGCGGGTCAAACCCAAGAGATCGGCGCTGCCGCACACTGCAACAGAACTATCCAAATCCAGATCTAGCATTCATTAAAAAGCCCTCGCTACAACGTGCCGCATCGGTCTCAACTCGAGACACTGGCGCTACCGCGCACTGTAGCGGATCCAACTTGAGAGATCGGCGCAACTGCGCGCCGCAGAGGGCCAACAGGGAGAAAAAGACTTAGAAGAAAAGATATAAAGTAACTCACTGTAGCGCGCTCGAGTGGAGTCTTCCCGAGAGCTCGGCGCTACCGTGCGCCGCAGCGGGCATACTTATAAAATGTATTATGTAGAAAAATTGCCGCTGCGCGCCTAGGTGTGCTACCGCGCATCGCATCGCCTGCCACAGAATTTTTCAATTCGCTGCATATATGACAACCTAGGGAAGACCAGAAAATCAAACCATTAGCCTTCTCCAGCCATTTGGAAACTAAATTCACATTAAAATCTGATGTCTTCCAAGAGAATAAAGTAATCTAGTCTAAATGCTTACCATGAATTCAAGGAAGGGAAAGAGAAGGCATAATTTATGCCAAGGGGCTGAAAAGATCACTATATAAATTGTCAATTGAGACTATGGTAGGGTTCCCAATTTTGACACTCATTGACCTGAAATTAAAAGTTACTGTGAGAAGGAAGGACACCTCACTAAGGAGAGATAAGTGATCCATTCAAGGGAAGGAAGGGAGACCACACCAAGGAGCTAGAGAGGAGGAAGGGAGAAGGCAAAGAAGGAAAATCCAGAGAATGTCGAGGGCAGTTCCTAGCATTCCTCTTAACTTATCTTCTAATACTTTTCTACAGTTTGAACCATGAAAAGGTTCAGTTCCTTGCATGTAATTTCCTGTATGTTTAATATAATGGAGAGCTAAGCCCTCCTTGGGGAGGGATGGGATGAAATCATGTGATTAGTAGGGGATGTAAGAGGTGTTGTTGTAAACTTTCTGCAATAAATAAAATGTGCTTAATTTTCTATTTATATTCTGTGCTTGTGAATAAATACGTGAAATGTTTGCAAATCTATATTAAATAAAAAAATATGTTCATTAAATGAAAATCGCTAAATCATCTCAATAGTTTAGATCTAGAGGGAATGCACATAAAGGTCCTCATTGCGACATAACATCGTTGAGCGAGGAATTCTCAGTATAAAACACCTCAGGTTTTGAATGGAAGAAATGACTTGGTAAATAATCATCTTGAGCTCCAAAGCTCACCAATAGGTCGAGAGCATAGGTGTGAGTGTACAACTGGAGCTTAGAGCTATGTGACAAGCTCTTGAGCCTAACTGCACAATACCTTGAGCTCAGCCTAGAGGTTGATGCTTGTGAGCCAAGAGCCACCAATCAAGCTCTGTGGCTCAGCAACTATTGAAGGAGGAAGAGGGCATCGAGAACTCATGGATGATGTGACATAGTCCATGTGATTCAATGAGCTTGCTTTTTTAGCTAAACTACGTATGAAGTGCTAGAGGCTAGTTGGTGGAAATCAATGCTTGCAAGATCACATAACTGAATTATTATTTATGATCACCTAGATGTAGGAGTTCTAAAATAAACTTAAGGTGATCTCATAAGAATCTATGTGCTGAGGTTGACCCCTGTTGAGTTCACTTTGTGCACTAAATTTAAAATTGTTGGAATTATAGGACCAATCTAAGAAATACAATGTTCACTTGATTAATTAGCATTATAACAAGTACCTAAAATTGCATGAATCTGTTACAGCACCTATCCTTGACAATCTCACCAATAGGTCGAGAGCATAGGTGTGAGTGTGCAACTGGAGCTTAGAGCTATGTGACAAGCTCTTGAGCCTAACTGTACAACACCTTGAGCTCAGCCTAGAGGTTGATGCTTGTGAGCCAAGAGCCACTAATCAAGCTCTGTGGCTCAACAAATGTTAAAGGAGGAAGAGAGCATCGAGAACTCATGGATGATGTGACATAGCCCATGTGATCCAATAAGCCCACTTTTTTAGCTAAACTATGTATGAAGTGCAAGAGGCTAGTTGGTGGAAATCAATGCTTGCAAGATAACATAACTAAATTATTATTTTTGATCACCTAGATGTAGGAGTTCTAAAATAAACTTTAAGGTGATCTCATAAGAATCTATGTGCTGAGGTTGACCCCTGTTGAGTTCACTTTGTGCACTAGATTTAAACTTGTTGGAATTATAGGGCCAATCTAAGAAATACAATGTTCCCTTGATTAATTAGTATTATAACAAGTACCTAAAATTGCATGAATTGATTACAACACCTATGCTTGACAATTCACATGATGAAATCTCAATGCCCCCTTTTTAATCAAATAATATCATCAATTAAGTTCTTTGTATTGTCTAATTAGGAACCACCAAAACCAAAATATCAATTATTTAGATATTACTGAACATAGATATAACTTAGTAACAAAACCACCGTTCCCTGATGACAATAAAATTCGGAACTCACCATTCCATTATTACTTCGAATCACGTGTACTTGCATGCAAGCGCAGACACGAATTTAAGGTCTGTCAATAGCTAAGAGGAACAAAGTTAAAGGTTGAAAAGATGAAATTAAGGTTGTATTACAAAGGTGAAGCTCACTAAGTTTAACTTAGATTAGCTAGCAACTAGTCCTATTAGGTTCTCATAATATCAATAGAGACATACTAATAGTCTATTACCTCAAGATGACAAATTAATAGCTAAGAATTTTGCTATGTTTATAAGAATCTAATTCATACTAATTCAAGTTCAAACTCACATTTGAAATGATGTGAGAGTTAAATAAAATAAAACATATTTGTTGTCCTAGTATTTAAAAGCCTAAAATATGCAATTTATGAAGTCATGAGAATCACATAATTTGAATAATTAAGGAGCCAAATACCTAATTTAACCAAATGTTTTCCAATTACAAAGATAATAACAAATATGAAATCCTTATAGCATAAGAAGAAGAATGACACTAAGTATGTCAAAATCGGACAACATTGGCAAATTAGTATTTCTGGGACTTCTAATTAGGGTTAAAAGTGATTATAAAATTGAATTATACAAATGTGTTTGTCTCATTTTTCTAAATAAAATGACATATAATTTCATATAATTTGGACATGTATATTTAAAGTTATGAGGGAAATAAAATTTGCATTTAATTTAACTAATTTGAATTAATTTAATTCCATTAACCGTCAGCACTGAAATCCATACGGTGTAGAAATCAGCGGCGCAGAAAACTGCACTGACCGACACGACAACTGACGCAGAATTTGAGCTCGGCACGAAAGACCACGCACGTAATCTGGAACGTAGATATAACTTAGTAATAAAACCACTATTCCATGAGGACGATAAAATCCGGAACTCACTGTTCCATTATTACTTCGGACCACATACACTTGCGTGTAAGCGCAGATACAAATTTAAGGTTTGTCAAGTTCTTGGCGCTGTTGCTGGAGAATGATTTTTAGTTTTGTATTAAGTATAATCTGCTAGTAAATAGTGATTTAGATCCTTCCTTATTTTACATATAATTTTTAGTTTCTGTAATTATATTTTTGCTAACTATAGTGTTAACTTAGATTTTAATTTACTTTTTGTTTGCTGAAACCTCATACTACTGAACTTCAATTTGCTGAACACTGTCTTTGCTAAATTGTGTTTGCTAAAATTTATCCTGCTGAAAACTTAAAATACTAAAACTGTATTACTGGAACTGTTCTGAAATTGTATTAATTTAAATTACTAAAACTAAATTGCTGAATTGTACTGTTGAATCTAAATTTTTCTAAATTGTTGAATTTAAAACTGCTAAGAATTTGAGTGCTAAATCTTTTGCATGAGTAGAAGAAACATTTCTAAAATTTTGTTTGATCTTGAAATAGAAAGAACTTATCTGAGAGCTAAGAGAGAACAAACACTTCTAAATCAACAATAACATGTAATGGAAAACATAGAAGCAAATCCTAGAGAACTATTAGATGAACAAAGGGGTAGAGCGTTAAGAGATTATGCACTGCCTACTGTTAGAAATATTCCCCATGCAATTATTAGAATAAACATAGAAACCAACAACTTTGAGATCAAACCCTCAACTCTTAGCATGATTCAAAATAACTAATTTGAGGGATTAGCCACGGAGGACCCAAATTCATATATCTCAAACTTTCTTGAGATTTGTGTTACCTTTAGATTTAATGATGTTTTTGAAGATGCTGTTAAACTCAGGCTTTTCCCATTTTCCCTTTGAGATAAAGCAAAAAGCTAGCTCAGTTCACTTCCGGGTGACTCAATTCGCACTTGGGATGATTTGGCTAGGAAATTCTTAGCCAAATATTCCCCTCCTGCGAAAATAGCCCGATTGAGAATTGAGATATCCAACTTCAACCAATTTGAGTGGGAGACGTTATATGATAGCTGGGAAAGATTTAAGGAATGCTTAAGGCGATGTCCTCATTATGGGTTCCCTCAATGGATGCAAATTCAAACCTTCTACAATGGTTTGAACGTACAAAGGAGGACACTCATTGATGCGATCGCTGGGAGCTCTCTAAATAGTAAAACCCGGGAAGAGGCTTATGACCTTCTTGAGCAAATGGCTAGCAACGCATATCAATGGCCTACTAAGAGGCTAAATCTATGAAAGAGGGAAGCAAATCAGATTACAGAAACCAATCAAATAACTGTTCTACAAAATGAAATCCTTGCTCTAAACTAGAAAATATAAAATATGAATGTAAATTATGTTCAAGAAGCCTATTATGATTTGTGTGGAGGGAAACACACGAGTGAAAACTGTAATATAAATAATCCATTTGCACCCTCAAACACTGAGAAGGCAATTACTTAAGAAACAATAATGCTAGAAAGAACAATACATATAACCCCTACTCTAATACCTACAATCCTGGATGGAAGAATCATCCTAATTTTCATGGAGTAACAATAACATCAACAATGATAATTTTAATGTGGGGAACAACTTAAATAAACAAGGGTACAATCAAGTTAACAATAATTCACCCCAACATTCCAACATTGAGGGAGCTTTCAATTCCTTTAAGGCAGAAACCATTCAGCTTATGAGAAGAACAAAAGTAACACTCACTAAGCATGATGTAACAGCTCAAGATTGTTACCCAGCTTAATTTAAGCATAATCATATCCTTATTATTATTCCATTAAATTCATCTAGTCATTAAAACCAAACCCTGAAGGCTTGGAGCAATTCGGAGCTCAATCGATTATTTTGGAATATTTTAATATTTAATTAATTAGAAAATTGAGGTGTTTATTTTGACCTCGAAATCGAAATCCGACTTCTCCGTTGCGATCGTCACCCCCAAATTAGCTAGGGGTGATGTTTGGAAGTCGTCGAATTTTCGCGAATATTTTAATGTAATTAAATGCACTAGAAAATAGGATAAATAAATAATATTTGGAATCAAAATCCGACTTCACCGTTGAATTTCTCACCTTCAAATTTACTAGGAGTGAATTTTTGGGAATTTTCGGAGCACATTTCAAAAAATCTGAATTTTTAAATAATTAAGGGAAATAAATAAGCAATTATTCGATCCCCAAATCACAATTTTCCCTATCTTTCTGGATTTTTTTGGCTGACATCCCCCCTTATAAGTTGGCTGGCCATCCCTCCACATGCCATCTTAAGTGCAACCATGATGAGCCCTCTCCTAAGCTCATGATGGGCTCCCTACTCTCCTACCACATCCCTCCTTCTCCTTTATTAAGAGAGCTCAGCCCTTCCTCCCTCTCTTTGCTATTAAGTAAGCTCTAGAGCTCTCTCCCTTCCCCTCCATTATTGCACCTTGAAGGAGAAGGCTCATCCCCAAGGTCCTGAAGGAAATAGAGGCCATTTTTTTCCTTTCATAAAGGCTAAGGTACCTCTTTACCCCTCTTTTTTGTCTTCTTCATATAGCTACAATACTTGAATATATCTCTAGACATCCATGTTTAAGTATGCAAGCCATTACAGCTCTCCAAGAGATTAAGTTTAATGCTCTATTTTTCTTGTATTCTGTTGTGACACCTCCCCCCGTTGCCGTGCGCAAAAAGAAATAGTCATAATTAAGTTCGGCGACGGAATGGTGCGCCACTCGGGGAGGAATAACCCGTCTCCCTGAATAGCTGTAAACACCAAACCCATCTGGAGGGCTGCTGACTCAACCTCAAGTAGGGTTGAGAGCTAATACTTAAGGTAAGAGTAGTATCATTATCCTAAGTATTAGGCAAATACACACATTGGATTTAGGATACAATAGGAATCCAATATATGTATAAAATATCGGTATTTCCAATATACTGATCATATCACAATACTAAGTATAAGTAGTATAAAACAGAGTGCAGAATCTTAAGGCAAACATCCAGAAAACATTCATCATAGAAGCTGTATGAAAATATGCGTCTCAGAAAAGAAATGAAAATACATCCAGAATTATTATAAATAGTTTACTGAAATGGACATAAAACTAAATATTGAATTAAAAATACTAAGCAGAAAATAAAACTAGAGGAGAGACCACTAGTACTCTACGGGCTCCTCCTGAATCTCCTGAGTGTCCTCCTGACCTGTCTCAATATACTGCTCAGGATCTAGCAAATGGCCGGATCCCAAAAGTACCCCGTATTAGATAATAAGTTTAACACATCGAAACTAATCTAACAATTCTAATTATTCATTTAACATTTACATTATGTAATTAAATCTACAAAAAAACTGTAAAAGTAACTGAAAGTACAAAACTGTACAAAACTGAAGCAATATAAAGTAAAACTGAACTGTAACTAAATATTGAAAATAAATCAAAATAGTACTGAATCTGAAACTGAGTAATCATATGTACAACTATGCTGTATGTCACTGAAACTGTGCATCTGAATATGCCACAATACTGTATACTACTGATATGCCACCAAAATATCACTGAACTGTTATGAGCATTACGGTCCAATGTATACATACATCCAATTGGGAATACTGTCTACTGATGATGCCGATGCATCCTGAAATTCCCCAGTCAATGTATGCAACATTTTGTAACTCATAGATCATCACTGATACTTATACATCATTCTGATATTCACACATCATACTTATGCTCATGCTCATGCTTCTAAACTACATGAGATAAATTCAAAGAATGCTTTAACATCTGATAATGAATTCTAAGTCTCCATTGTGCAGAACCCTGCTAAAAGGATTCTGACTCATAGATTCTAATTCGATAATTGGTTAAGGTTGATAGTTTACTTGAAAATTATTAGCTGGGATGATTGTATACACATATTTAGCATGTTTGCATGAAAGATAGATTTAACCCTTAGCTTGTTTAAACTGCACTTATCGAAGCGCACGACGATAGGAGGCAGAACCCGGTCACAGTTTATATCTCAAGCTAAGCCGTTAAATGCCCTAATTACAAGCATACTTAGTGGTCTACACAAAGTAACTTCAGATACTTAGTTTGCTTAAACTGCACTTATCGAAGCGCACTACGATAAGAGGCAGAACCCGATCGCAGCTTATATCTCAAACTAAGGATTATGTTCACTAATTATAACACTCTTAGTCTTGGAAGATTTACTTTAATGGGACTATATTCGGCTAATCCCGTAGGATAGCACCTGGTCAAAAGTCCACATTGGAGTGTATCAACTAATCCTTAATATTATTAAATTAATCCAGTATAATGGGTATACCCTACTATACCTAACCAATAATCTGAGTTCAAAAGATTCTATTTAATCAACAAGGATTTATCAAATTTATTAATCCTTACTCTAAGTAGGTGTATCCTACACAAGGCTCCAAAGATGTGATCAAAAGATCACTCAACATCGGTTGCTACCACAAGGAATGAGTTACATTCTAAGTACTTTAGGTAATTCCTACCACAAGGTATCAAGTTCAACTTCTAAAGTTTTGAAGGATCAACTAAGTTTCTACCTGAATAAGTTACAAAAGTCCTTCCTAATTCAATGTTTCATTAGTTAAGGTCTTTAATCATTTCAATGATGAATCTTATAGCAAGACCCTTAAGATCTCACTTTTCTGCTTCTTAAGGTTTACTTATTATACTTGAGTTAAGTGATCAGATCAGATGATTAAAATTCATTTGATCCTTGCCTATTCTACAATCATGGGATAAAACCAAAGATCTTATTAGAGTTAGATCATTGCATAAACTATTATAATTTTATTTCCATCTTATGCTAATTGTCTTAAATAAGAGAAAATCAAAGATCTAAAGTTTGGATTCAGATGGTTCAATCACACATACTCAATGTTATCCTTAGCACTTCTAATTTGATGATTTAAAATCAATATCGAATCATATGCATTATTGGAATAATGTCAATTAAATTATCTTACAATCAAGTTAATTAATTAAGTGATTATAGTTTAGATCTTAATCAAGACAAGCTAGGGTTTAACCCCTAACCTTTCTATCATTAAGACCAATGTTAATTTAAAGGTCAATGATAAATCAATGTATTATTAGTGTATTATTAATGTTAAACTTTATGTTTGGATTAAGTATAATCTATTTAATCAAGTTATCAAGATTCTTATGTTCAAGTAAGCATATTTAAGATGTCCCATTTGAATGTTAAAGTTCTCTAACATACAACCTAATATCATAAAAGCATATAAATGGAAAGATGACATCACATAAAAAGGGTGATTAATGCTAATCAAATGTTAAAACAAACAAAGGTATTAGCACTTAATCACAATTCTAAAAGATCTAAGTTTCATGCTATTTAGGTTATTAAGGTTTACCTATTTGATACATACTCTTAAGGATTCCATTACTTAGTATTTGACATGACATACATTTAAAGTACATAGTAGATTATTGAGCACATTAGGAATGGTAAAGTTTCAAATTTGATTTTAACATAGAATTTTATGAAATGTTCAATTTTAGTATAACTTAGCCCCACTAGGGTCCTAGGGATCTTAAAATACAAAAACAGGGAAGTTTTGGTCATTTCAGCTAAAACTGGGTAGTTTTACAAAATTTGGGTAGTTTCCTGAAATTTCTAGAAAATTTGCAAAATTCAGGCGGTGCAGCGCGCTGGAGTGCTTTTCGTGCGGACAGTGCGCGGTAGCGCCTTTGCGCTGCAAATTGCTGTAGTCCACTGCAACCCGCTGCAGCGCGCTATGGCGCGCTGTAGCAGTCCAATTTGCAAAACTACTGTTCATTTAATTTATTTTGTCATTTCCTATAGTTTCAAAAATGTTTTCGCTGTAGCGGTCCGATTTGCGAGTTTACTATTCAATTAATTTTATTAATGTTTGTATATTTCGCGAACTTACCGCTGCAGACTGCTGCAGTGCGCTACCGCGTGCTGTAGCGGTCCATTTTGTAAATTCACTATTAAATTAGTTAATTCACATATTTCCTAAGTTTTCAGAAAATCCACTGCAGCGCCAGACGGTGATTTCGCCAGGTGCGAAACCCGTGAGGGCCTATTTTCGAGCTTAATTACTCTCAATCCAGAGAGTTACAAGAGTGGTGCTATATATCAATGGAAAGGTATTTCCGATACCTTTCCATCGACACCAAAATTGACACAAATAGAGCATCCTAATTATACTAAAAATGTAGATGAATGACAGGGTATACAAAATAGACAAAAACAGAGCATATTCCTTTGAAGCTTTTAAGTGCCTTAATGGCTTTCATTCATGCATATGTACTTCCAAGGCTGTATTCTAGCATAATAACAACATGTAGAAGGCAAAAAGAGAGGAGCAAACGGGTACCTTAATTCCTTGGAAAGAGGGGAAGAAGGAAGCTTTATTTTCTTCTCATTCTTCTTCTTCTTCTTCTTCTTCTTCTCCTTAAGGTGCAGTAATGGAGGGAGAGGAAAAAGTGGAGAAAGTTTTAGCAAGCTCAAGAGGAGGCTAAGCTCTCCCTTTTAAAAGAGAAAGGAAAGGGTAGGGCTTCATCATTAGCTAGGGAGGCTAGGAGTAGGGACCATCATGGATGGGCATTAATGGGGCATGGCTTAAGAGAGAAGGAAGGGATGGCCGATCGAATTGCATGGGGATGGCCAGCCGAAATAGAATTTTTGAAATAAATTGGGAAATTGCAAGTTAGGGCCTCAATGTTTGCCTATTTACTTATTTATTTTCCCTAATTATTTAAAATTCAGATTTTTGAATTGTGTTCCAAAAATTCCCAAAAATTCATCCATAGCTAATTTGGGGGTGAAGAATTCAACGGCGAAGTCAGAATTAGATTCCGACGACTATTTAATTATTTTATTTTTCGACGCATTTAATTTCATTAAAATATTCGCGAAAATTCGACGACTTCCAAACGCGTCCAAAACATCACCCCTAGCTAATTTGGGGGTGACAATCGTAACGGCGAAATTGGATTTCGATTTCGAGGTCAAAATAAATACCTCAATTTTCTAATTAATTAAATATTAAAATATTCCGAATTAATTGATTAGTCTCTGAATTGTTCCAAACCTTCAGGGTTTGGTTCTAATGACTATATGAACTTGATGGAATGATAATTATGATACGATTAAGCTAAATTCAAGTTGGGTAACAACCTTGGGTTGTTGCATATGTATACCCTATCATTTATCCATATTTTTTGTATAGTTAAGATGCTTCATTTGTGCCAATTTTGGTGTTGATGGAAAGGTATCGGAAGGACCTTTCCATCGATATATGGCACTGCTCATGGAACGCTCTAGATTGAGAGTAATTGAGCTCAAAAGTAGGCATTCCAGGTTTCGTCCTGGCGAAATCGCTGTCTGGCGCTGCAACGCCTGATTTTGCAAAATAGGCCGCTGCAGCGACATTTCAGAAAAATTAAATAAATCCGTTAATTGATTAATTAAAATAGTATTTCACAAAATGGACCACTACAGCACGCCGTAGCGTGCTGCAGCGGGCTGTAGCGGAAATTTTCATAAAAAAAAACTTTATGAAATGTCAAAATAAATTAATGGAACAGCAATTTTGCAAAATAAATTGTTGATGCGCGCCATAGCGCGCCGCAGCGGGTTGCAGTGCTCCCAGCGCGAAAAGCGCTACAGTGCGTTGCCGTGCGAAAAGCTTTGCAGCACGCTGTAGCGTCTGAACTTGCAAAATTCTAAGAATTTTTTGAAAGATTGCCCAGTTTTGGCTAAAATGGCCAAAACTTCACTGTTTTGATATTTTAATATCCCTAGGGCCATAGTGGGATTGAATTATATCAAAAATTGAAACTTTGTCATCTTTATCAAGTGCTCAAAACCTATCATATATCCTAAGATGTATTGTGCAAATTGCTAGATAGCTTAGAATTTTAGTGCCAATAATAATCTAAAATAATATTTAGGTTTTGAACTCTAGAAAATTAGAAAATGACCAAAATATTCATAACCTTAGTTAGGTCATAACTTGACCATTTGAAGTCCAATTAAGTCTACTCCCAGTTAAAGTACTTATGTGCTATAGGAAAGCTATAGCCACTGAGTTTGTTGAATTTGGATACCAAATTGAAGAGTTAGCTTTTTGGCCCCTCTTAACTTAGGAAAATTATCTATTTACCTTTAGAAAATCAAATGACTATAACTAATTCATTAGACTTCAGAATTTAGTGTTCTTAAATTCTATGGAATCCTTGAATAATAAATAACTGTAAACTGTATGAAAATTTAGGTTTCATTAAGTGTAAATTACAAAATTACCCATTAGGTCAAAAATCTTAGTTGGGACCTGTAGGACCCATTTCTTGTATAAATTGAGCGAACTTACTATCTATCTTCAACTTAGATAGTAAGGAATCAATTAGTATTAAGAAACTTCAATTTGGACCCTTAAATCAAAAGTTGACTTTTTGAACCCTTAGTTAGGGGCAAAATGGTCATTTTGCCCAAAACTTGGGTTAAGCGTCATTAACCTCTAAATGTTTTAAATTACTAAGATCAGTATTATAACTATATTAGAGTCATCTAAGTAAGAAAAATCAACTATTAGGTCAACTCATCAAAATTCTCCAAAAATTTTCTAAGTCTTTTCTTAGGATCTTTTCACCTCACATTAGAACCATTCTTGAGACTAGGTGTAACAACTCAAAGGTTGTTACCTATCAATTAGTGCTCTAATTAACTCTAAATCTCTTTCATTACTCTTACAATAAAGTTAAAAATCTCCACCTCAAATTTCATGCGAATTGGAGATCGTTTGTAGATTTCCAGCGTTTCCTGGTTTTCAAATAATTCTGAAGATACCTAAATTATTTAAACATCATAATTAAAAATGGAGTCTGCCATTGGACTCAATAACTCCAAATTAGCTAAGAATGTTATTCTGGGAATTTTTGGAAATTATTGGTTTTCCCGGATTTTCTGCTGAATTTCGATCGCTCAAAAATTTTCGTTAAAATTGGATTCCTATTTAAGTCAAATAAAAATATAATTGAAATATCCTCTTATAATGCCTATTGAAAAGATCCTACTGCAAAAATTTGAGCGCGTTTGGGATCCCGGATTGTCTTGAATAAATTTATAAAGTTTAAACTTCAAAGGCTAATAATATAAAAAATATAAATTAGAATTAAAAATTTTTGTATATCTAAGTCAAGTGTCATATGAGGATGCTCTGTTTCAAGTTTCGTTAATTTTCAAGTTTTTGATTTATTATAATTAATTTTCCAAGTTTTTCACTTAAAAATCAATATAAAATAAAGTACTTGTCCAAATTCAATAATTTTTAGATGCAGGCGTTTATCTCGTCGAGAATGTCGTTTCAATATTAAGTTTGTAATTTTTAGAGCTCAAATGACTCCAGATCTTGGCTCAGAAATTCTAGCCGTTTGTTTTAATCCAACGGCTAATATAAGATCCTAGATTTACTTATATAATCTTATCTAACCTAATTTATCCTTATCAAATTCTCTATACAGCCGAAAATTCTTCCTCCTCACGCGATAAGAGCCGAGCCCCCTCATCCCTACGCGTGGATCGCGCCTCTCTTCTCTCCAATGGGAAGACTCGCACCCATGCCGATCCCTCTACTTATCAACTCGTTCTCATTCTCTCGGCAGAGAGGATCATCCGAAGGTAAGGCAGCGAAGAGGACAGCAAACCACCTCTTCAAGCCGATCTTGCTTCTCCGTTCGGCGCAGCCTTCCTAGCCGAGTCCTCCATCTTCGCCGAGCCTCCATTCATCCGGATGCTTCTTCTAGCTGAAACTCCTCCTTCGCCGAGAACCCTTCCAGCCGAACCTTCCAAGTCAAGCCTCCTCTCTCGCCGACACCTCCAATCGTCGAACGCTTTTCTAGCCGAGTTGCTTCATCCCGTCGGCTTCAAATACAAGTACTCCTTATTTCACCTCTTAGTGTCGTTTGCATAAGATTAATATGATTTGAAGCTATCAAATGAGGATTTAGTGAAATCTTCTATTGTGTTGCGCATGGTTATGAGATTAAATTTTGATTCTTTCTTTATAACTAGTTCTTCATTAATAAAGCTTTGTATTCTTTATTATAATAATAGCAATGAAATACTCCTGAGTTAAGCTAAATGGATACAAGCATCATTAACATCTTAAGTGAGAAAGTGGAATTTGAATGGAGAACAGTAAAAAGGGGTGAAAATGTTTTAAATTGTCATTTTAATAGCAGCTGTTTAAACAACGTGTTTGCTGTTCAAGAGAATCATTTCCGATGCTGCAGCCACTAGTATTATGTTCATTTAAAATTATCAAGTAAAATATTTTCTAAGAGTTTAATGAAATGTTCTTTTTCAAGATTTTTACCAAAATAGTAATGATGTTCAAATTGACTATATGAATGATAATGTGTTGATGTAAACCATACAACTCCAAAGATAAAGCTTCACATTCTCGCCATTTTTCTTTTTATTATCTTAAATACTAGTTTCTTTGAAAAAGATAGCAATGAACCTCTTTATTCCTGTGTTCTTGAACTTGGGGCAATTGAGTGCCCTTCTCTCGTTTCTTTAATGCATGATAAATAAATGATTTGGATATTAACAGTGGAGATGATAACATGTCATTTCAATAATTAGAATTAGTAGCAATTGATACTAGCTTGAGGACTGCTTTAATATAATCATTGTTGTATTGTTGTTATTAGTTTTGCTTTTGCTGTTATTATATTTTTGGAAGAATATCAAAGATATAAAAACATATTTTCTTTTCATGGTTGCGCTTGATTTTGTAATTCGAAGCTGAGATTGTTTATGTTAAGATCATTTTCTTCAATAAAACTACAGCTTGAATTAATTATATTCCTTTTCTTAAAGGAAATGCAAATAAGGATAGGTTATTTTATACTTGAACGTGGCTATATATTACTGCTATAAATATGTGCTTCTATTTAAAGAAATTTCGTACTCCTCTCGATTTATATGGATCTTTTCTTTCTTTGTAGTTGCATTTTTTTTATGAATCGATTGATAAAAGAAAGCGATAGAAATTGTAGTGTAGTTTCTAGTACTTAAGCTACAATAAATTTATTCGTCGCCTCTGTGTAAATTGGTAGAATATGATATAAAGAAGGTTGGTAATATAATATATTTGGTTGTTAATATATACAACAACTTATGATCTGTAAAATTTCTCTTTGTCAATAATATTTTTGCAAAATTTCTTAACCTTGATTCTTAAATTTTACTTTATTTTCAACTCAGTGCAATAAAGAAGACTTGGGTTTAATCATTATGATAGTACAAAACTGAATATCCATTTATAAAACATTAAAGGAAGCATAATCAATTACTTTTAAAAGGAAGAATATTACATTTAAATTTATCATCACCATGCT
This sequence comes from Gastrodia elata, assembly GCA_016760335.1. Lineage (NCBI taxonomy): Eukaryota > Viridiplantae > Streptophyta > Magnoliopsida > Asparagales > Orchidaceae > Gastrodia > Gastrodia elata. Next base: position 335,446 of record CM028672.1, on the reverse strand, counting down.
AAGTGCCAAGTATGAAAAAGGAGGAGGTAGCATAGTTCTGAGATTTTTAAAATGTTAATATTGAATGTTTTCATTTTTACTTTTATTTTTAATTGAATCACATAAACTTATTATGTTTCATTTAACAATATAGCTCTATCTTTTTAAGAATTGCTTAGTTCTATTTTGCATCTTTAATATTATTAAAGATTTTGTGAGCATACCAAGAATCTTAATAGCATAGACTTGTTATTAATTTAGTTAGTTTTAGACTTTGTTGGGATCTTTCCATATTTATTTAATTTAATACTTTTAGAAATATATAAGCAACTACTAAATGATATCGCATAGCCTTGCCTTCATATGTATGAACATATTGACAAGTTTTTGCACGCAAATAATAGAATTCTTCTTAGTTCTTTATAAATTTTTGAAATGTTGCCTATTATCATCCTGTGCACGTCAGTGAGCTAAAGAACACAATTGCCATGCTATGTTTAAATCACATGTGAAATAAAAATTAAAACACTATGTATTATTATTGATACAGTCTCTTAGTATATGATTTCAAGATCCTGTATATTTTACTACCTTAATAATGGGTCAATATTCTGTTATTATATTGTAATGCTTTTATCGTATACCGGCTAATGTTTTCATTATACTTTCGTACTCCAAATTAACTATAAGTGGATTATGGCAAACTCTTATGCATTCGCTTATAGAACCTTAATTCTAAGTCTTTGATATGGATAAAATAGATTTTTGTTGTATTTGTTATATGAAAGGCTGTTAGAAATAACTTCATTATTATTAAGTTGCAATTAGATTGATATCTTACTTCTACATCTGTACTTTACCATTTTGGGTCTTCCTTTCTCTTTAGTACTCAAATAATAAATGTTAACATGTATGCTCATGTATCATCGTATGCTGGTTGGCCAAATTTCATGACCTTATTCTTATTAATCTCACCTTATTATTATAGAACTGGAGGCATATTTCTTTTTAGAAACTACTTTATAACTATGCAATATTCGTGTATGTGCTAGTAATTACCAACAATTGCTTTCGAACTGATTTTCATCAATACCCAACAGCTGCTATAAACTAAATTGAAAATTTATCTTTTGATTAAATTGCATAAATTGTATGTTTATTTTTGGATATGTGCTAATCATTCATGTTAATCTTAAACCTGTCTTGTTAGATCAAAGAATGTCTCTAAATGTTATTTCAAGTTTTAGTGTTATGTTTATTTTTTTAATTTAATGTAATTTTGTTTCTTTTATAACAAATTGGAGTTAATTGAGTTGTTGAATTTTGCCAATCACAAGAAATTGTAAAGCAATTACTGCATTTCTCCTTTATTTAACAAGTCATCTTTCAATTTATTTGCTCATACTTTATATCATAAGAAAGTGTCAAGAAATATTGTAAATAATGTAGTAGTTCAAATGTTCATTATACAAACAATTAATGTTTAATTTGGATTTGATTCATCTATAGTAATCTCTGAGAATATAATTGCATTGGGAATGAATAAATTGAAAATCTGCTTTATTTTAAAAGCATTGATGCACAATTAGGATTTTACTATAAGAATATGTTTTATTCTAATCGAATCTCTTAGCTTTTTAGTACACAACTTGAAAGAGTAATAATTAGTTTATATTTATAAAATTAGTATGAAAGGTTATCTTTTAAGAATGGGGCTAGTTGTTAAGCACTTGCATATTGGCTTCATTTACACATTTGTAAATTTTGATATTAGTTTATATGTTTATAATTTGATTTCATCATTAATTTACATCTTTAAGATTGACATGAAATTACGATTAAGTAAATCAAATGGAATGAAATCATGTGCTGCCATCTTTTATTCTTATATAAGATTAAATCAACAAATGCTTCTATATATATTTAGTTCAGTTGTAATTTAAATGTTGTTATATTGCCATTTATGTTAAGTGCTGCCATTATCAAGTGCTTCCTTAATATAGAAGAATTAATGTGGCCATTTCTTTAATTATATGCTAAAATCAGATAATGCCATGCTGCTATGTTTTATTTAAGATCCAAATATCAATAACAATTACTGTCAAAAAGAAACAAATGTTGCCTTATCTCAATAAAAAAATCAATGCTGCCAAGTATCTCTTAAAGGAGGATCAATAGTGATTTAATATGGTGCTATTATTTAAGTTCAAACATGGATCAATTGCTTTCATAATTCAAATGCTGCCCTTCTCTTATAAGTAATCAAATGTTGCTTTTAAATTAATTCTTGTTTCTTTATATTAAAATGCTAACTTTAACAAATGATTCTTTGCAGGATAAGTTGTAAATACAAGATTGCTAAAATAAATGCTATGTGTGAAAAACCACATAAAGCTGCCCTTATAAATGCTAAATTTTACTTCTACATTTTATATAGTATATATAAACTAGTTTGGTATATGTGAAATTATATTAGAATTGGAAATGAGCAGTCCGGTAAAAAGGACTGAACTCTATTTTAGAACTGGAATTAAACTCTATTTTAGAACTGGAATTAAACCCTATTTTTAGAACCAGAAATGAGCAATCCCGAAAAAGGGATTGAACTCTAATTTAGAATTAGAGGTTGATAGTGAAAATGGAAAATTTGAACAAAAATAAAGGAGACTCTGCCAAAAATTTTAAGAATTTTAAGACTTAGAAATATTTCAGAAAACTTTAAACATTCAAAACAAAATGTTCAATTCAATAGTTCATTTTTAATTTTAATTAATAGCTTCTTTTATTTTTAAAGCTATGGATAAGTTCTCCTTTTATTTTATCAAATTATATTATCTTTCTAATTTCATTTACAAATCCTTCTACTTTTACTTGAAATTGACTTAAGACTAAATATCTATAAGTCAATTTGGAGTTTAATTAACTCCAATTATATAGTAAAATATTAAAAATTTAGATAACAAAAAGATATCACATACTTTATAATTTTTGTAATCCATTTAATGCTTGCATAGCTTTGAGCCTCATATCCTTGAACATATATTCAAGACTTTGTGCATAAATAAAGATTTTCTTAAAACTTTAAAGGGGAAATGCCTTAAGGCAATTTAGAGTACAAATGAAAGTGTTTACATTAGAACTTCACATTTTAGAGAGGGTAAATGTGAATGTTCAACTTCCCCACTATATCTGGTTAAGCAGACGTGCTTAACTCCTCGCCCATTCTGTTGTGTACTCCTACAGAATGAGGTATTTCTAAATGTAACTTTAACTTAAAATATAAGAGATTTTCTTATAAATTGAAAAATCTCTTCATAACTATTTAGTTATGCTTTCGTGTCATAGTCCTAGACTATGATTATCTTAGATTGAGAATCTAAGATACTTCCTCATTTTCTTTAGCCTTACACTCTCTATTTTCAGTATTGTGTATTGCTTACTTCAATTAATTTGAATACAGTGTATGTTGCTTAACTTCAATTAATGCTTCACTGTATGTCAACTGCTTACTTAGCATAGTTTCTATTGATCATATAAATTGCTTACATTTTATGTGCATATTAAATTCTAGCCTTTAAAATGCTCTCCTTTACAAATTTTCAGAAAAAGGTTAGAATATTATATAAAAGTGAGTATTTTTACTCAATGATTTCCATACTGCTTTCCTTATAAATGTGCTCATTAATTTCCCATACTATATAGCTTTTACTGCACCACTGCATACTTAAATTGTAAATCATAAATTGTGAAATCTTGTTAATCTAAAAACATAGCCAATTTTAAAATGTACTTAAACTGTTTAGTCTAACTATACTTTTCTTTTTCTTAGCTTTTCCCTATCATATTTAAATACCAAAATATGATAGATCAAAAGCCCCCTTTTTTCAGGTGATATAGGTCCAAGTAGTTAAAGGATTTATAAAGAATTTTGCTTTCGCTTAATTTTTGAATTACATGTATAAGTGGGAGAGAGTGATTTACTTACTGTATTTTTCTCTTACTTTTAAAGTTTGTAATAAACTATTTAAGTTACTTTTGCCTATATTTACTTATCTGTATTGTATCTTCTATAAACTGCTTGGGATGAATGAGTGGATTTATCTAACTTTTAGCATTGTAGATATTTGCAATATTGCATTTATATGTATCTTAATTTTCATTTAACTTAACAATTGCTCAAAAAGTGACTTGGCCACTTAGCATCAACTCTTGAATAGTTTTCTTCTAATCAAGTGTTGGGTGCTAAGGTAACACCCCAATATATGGATTAATCTTCTATCCAATTATTGGGGTCGTTACACTAGGACTAGCTCATAGATTAGATTTTATTTATGGGATTAGTGGGTCATCCAATGAATGAATCCTTATTTTTATTAGTTTCTAGACTCTTACAACTTATTTGGATTATTTTATCTTTCAATATTAGATTTAGGATAGGAGATTCATCCTATTCAGATTAATTTGCTTAATAGAATTTATCTCAATCATTAGATCACTTTTAAACTGAAACCTAAATCTTATGTCTTATTCCTTTGGATTATGTGATTAAGCCCAATCTCATGGTATTTAATCCATAATCTACAGTTTGGTAGATCTTGATCAGATCTTAGATAGAAAATCTGAATTCATCAAATTAGGATGTTATGATTTATTGATTCAACCCATAGTCGTACTTGATTGAATTAGATTAGAACCTGATCAGTTCTAATCCTTTTAACTTATAAGGTCGTGCTTCTAAGTTACACTCGATAGTAGGAATTGGAGATCCTGAACTTGTATAACTTAGAATAGTTAGAATGGTTAAATTAGATAACAATAGTGTCACCATGTATAGAAGAGTCTCTTACTTACTTGATTAATTTTTGTTGCTATGCATTCTTTGTATTTTGTGCTTAAATTCCTTGTTCATATCATATAAGAGAACTTTGTGCATGAAATAAAAACTTAGAATAATTAGGATAACAGTTACATTTGGGTTCAGTATATTTAGTAGATTCAGATTCACATTTACCCTAATAGACACGGTTAAGGAGTAATAATGATGCTTAACATTACTCATTGAGAAGTGTGTGTTAAGCTTGGAACCCATATAGTCTTGCAGACGTCCTTGACTCCTCAGCTGTTTCTAGACGTGTCCACAGAAACAAAGTAAAATAACTAAGAGATTCTGTATTTGTATTTATTGCCTCCTCAGTTTTGCTGCTAGATTCTATCTGCTCTAGCCCAAAAAGGCTATGGGAATTTTTGTCTGCCCAAGCCCAGAAAGGCTTTGGGGATTTCACCAGCCCGATGGCCACTTTCTGATATATCAGTCTTTACATACCTGTTTCAGTTTTTAGCTTACTGTGTACTGTGTTCTGATGTATATTTCAGTCAGCTATTTTTCTTTACTTACTTGCTCAGTTGTACGTATTTATAGGATGCTAGACTTTACTGCTTACTATACGTACCATATTCAGATTTTTGTCATTTAATTTGCATATGTCATATAATCATTAGCATGTTTATGATTAGACTTTATTTTCAGTACTTTTACTTATTGTACTATACATGTATATGTCCATTCTTTGCTTAATTATTGAGGTGTGCTTTTACTTCATTTGTTGCTTATTTATAAATGTTATATTTATAACTATGCCTATTTCTTTGTATGCTTACTGCACCTATGCTTTTAATTTACTTTTGTTGTGCTTAAGTATAAAAATAGTGATATTAATAACTCATGTAAAATATTCAGCCTAAACTGTACTTAAGCAAATTGTCTAATAAGATTTTCTTTCATTGGCTGGGGCCCTGGCATCATGAAACCGATAATGTCAGATTCAAATAAGTTTGAGGAGCTAGGTGTTGAAGTAGAGGTGCCTCTCTTAGAGGAGAAGCTTCAGCCAGGAGAGCTGGATATTATGATTTATCTTTCAGTCTTTTAAACTATTTAAATATTGTAATAATATAGTACTGTGACTGTGATTTACTTTATGCACTTTATAATTTTCTGAACTATCTTAATACTATTTCTTATGTGATGTATGATGGATGTATGTACTATTTACTTCATTTAGCTTCTGCACTCTGTCTATATGTCAGATTTAGTGACTGATCCTCAGATGTTCTGTGCACGTCCTTCCCTTATTAGTCGATTATGGATCTACCTAATCCAATGATAAGAGAGGGATTTTCACAAGTGACCCTCCGCTCCTTAGCTTAATGATTGTGGGTTTAGGAAGCAGGGCGCCACATATGATGTCTCTATCCAAGGGATAGAGGCATTCCTCAAGAATATTGAAGTCCAGTTAAGACAAATTTCCCAGCAACTATTAACTCGATAGCAGGGAACTTTGCCTTGTTCGATTGAAATTAATTCAAGGGAGATAATGAGCTTCATTCATTCAGACGAAATTGAAGGGAGCCTCCTTAATGTCAAACATGAAGTAAATAAATCTGAACAGGGGGTAGGAAGTGATATGGGGGATATTACAAATGGTAAACTAGTGGCAGAAAAATGAGAGGATCCGAGAAGGTTAAATATCCCTTGCGTGATAGGGAATGAGATTCTTTTTGATCATTTGTGTGATCTTGGAGCCTCGGTGAACATCATGCCTCTCTATGTTTATAAGCAATTTAAATTAGGAGGGATGGGGACCACCTTGATGATCCTAAAATTTTCCAATCTTGATTCAAGAACCCCCTAGGAATAGTAAAAAATATACTCGTTGGTTTAGGAGAGTTTGTCATCCCCACAGATTTCATCATATGTGAATGGGACATGTGGAATGAAAACTCCACTATCATTTATGAATGACCCTTCCTTGCCAGCATGAACACCATAATTGATGTAGTTAAGGGTAGGATGAGCATTAAAATCCAAGGTAAGGCCGCCCTCATCTATTTAAAACCCATTATGTCCAAGAAGAAAATGATTGAGTATGCTTGGAGAAAGGGAATGAGGGAGGAGGACATCTGCAAGGTGCTAAATTGTAAAATACTAGTTTTTAGTGAGAAAAAATCTGAAGGTGGTGTTAGCTCTCAATCTGAAGGGGAGGCTAAGGAAAAGGTGTTTAGGAAAAAGAAGACTAGGAGAGGAAAAAGAAAAAAGAAGGGAAATTCTGTAATTAATTCTGAAAATAAATCAGAAAGGAAAGCCACAAATCAAATCATGAGTATGAGCATAGCGGATTCCAGTGCTCGCTCAGGTACTTCTAAAATCTATATAAGGAAACTCCCAATTAAAAGTTTCCTTAGGATAATCTTAAACATGTCGGGCTGATGACAAAAAACTAAGAGCTTCTTGGGAGGCAACCCAATTTCTATTTTTCTTAATTTTGATCTTAGGAGTAGTTAGTTGGAGTAAAACAACTTAACTTAGTGATTGAACTGAATTATGGAAGCAAAATAATAGCTAGAAAAATCTGCTTCTAAATGCACTATAGCGCGCTTGTGCGGAATTTTCTGCCGCATCAGATTTCACCACTACAGCGTGCTATAGCGGATATTAAGCACGCATAAATTTTGCTAAATCCTGAGGCACTATTGTGGCGATCGGGGATCGAAGTTCGAGAGTCTTTAAAGAACAATTCATCTCAATTGAAAATATATACATTTTTTTTTCATTCGCACACTATGGTGGGCTGTAGCGCGCCACAGCGCCTGGCATAACTAGAAATTGCTTTAACTGCTTAGAATTCCCCAAGCAGTCAAAGGCACTACAACGCACCTTGGAACTTAAAACCTGAATAAATTGCTGAAAAAGCTCATTTTTTCCACATAATTAAAGCTAATTTCAATTACATTTATTGCATGCCATTAAATTAACCTTTGACTATTCTCAATCATGCTTTGAATGTGATTAACATTGTAAAACCTTCCAGATTTTTTTTTGTTATAAATGCCTAGGTGAGGAGGAGTGAACTCTGCCCTTGTTTTGATTCTAACTTCTGCACTCTATTTTCAAAACCCTTCAAACACTCCTCTCTATAATGTCCTCTTAGAAAAAGAATGTGGCAAACTAGGAGGTGGGGGTCTCAACTTCTGGAGGCCCCTACAATAAAAATCGATTCTCTTAAGTGGAGGCTGAGCAGCGCCATGACCAAATCACTTTTCGCCGTAAGCTCATCCTGGAAAGGGGATTCAAACTCACTTATTCGGTCTACTACCCTTGTGTCCACGATAGAGGTTGGCACAACTTGGTCTCTTTACAAACCGACTCGTTGCCTTTTCTCATCCAGGAAGTGTATGACAATGCTATCAATGCAAAGATGCATACTGTAACAACTATAATATTGTTACATATCAATTAATGATCTAATTGACTCCAAATATTTTCCATTACTCTTATAATAATGTTAAGAGTCTCCACCTCAAATTTCGTGCTATTTGGCGATCATTTGTCAATTTTCACAATTTCCTAGTTTTCTGATAATTCTGAAAATATCTAATTTATTTAGACTTCAAAATTGAAAATGGAGTCTGCCATTAGACTCACCACACCCAAATTAGTTAGGGGCGGTATTATGGAAGTATTTGGAAGTCGTCAAAATTTTACAAAAATATTTTAATAATATTTGAATGCCTAAGAAAATTAGGTAAACTAAATATACCTTTAATCAAAAATCTGATCGTATTTTTGAATTCCTCACCTCTCGATTTAGTAAAGTCAAAAATTTGGGAATTTACGGAATGCGTTTGAGTACTTAAAATTGATTAAATAAATTGAGTTATTATTAATTAAATATTCATTTAATATAAATTAATATATATATATATATATAATTATATAATATATGTTATGAAATAATTATCCATCGGTTGATCTACGGAAAGGCGAAAATTTGCCGCAATATGCAAAGCACCAAATAGCCAACCATCTTGATCAAAGTCGTTTGTCCTATTTTATGTGAGATCGAACGGCGTGCAGTCAGATCGGTACTTAACCGTTGGATTGGCTGTATGATCCAATGACCCTCATACTCCCACTGTACGCCTATTTTGCCTTACGCACGATCGATCTTAATGAAGGAGAAGAATGGCGTACGGGGCTCAGGTTGCCAGCTGCCCCCTTTTTCCCTTGTCGTTTATCTCTATCCAAGCTCTCTTATCCTCGAGAGCCTTCTCACACTCTTTTTTTTTTTAGCTATCCGAAGGAGTTGAGGTCTTGCAAAAAAGAACGGAAGAATCCTGCTGCCGATTGGAACCTCAACTACGTGCCCTAGTTTTAGGTCTCGAAAATCAGTAAAGCCAGGTACTCCATATTCCAATTCTAAATGACTTGGTTCTTAATGAATGCTGTTGTGTGAGCTACGCTTTCTAGGATACTCTTAATTTCTCATTAATTTCCTTTCTTCTAGTTTTATTATGGTGGTTTTCTCTATTTTCCTCTTCATTTCCTTATGAAGTGTTCGATACCATTAATTCCGTGTGATTATACAAACTCGATAAAGTGAATAAGATCTCTGTTAAGTTATAATCACTACTTAGAAATGTGATGAGTAAAACTGATTAGTATTTTCTTATGTTTGTTTCCTTCTGCTACCATTCTTTGATTATATGGTCTGAGTAATAATTATATTAGTTGTCTTATGTTGGTATGCTTGTAATGAGTATTGGAATCTTCTGCAAAATATAATCCTTTTGTATAATATTTTCAAGATTAATAGATCCTAATGCTGAATATTAGATCATTCGTACTGATTCAAATTAACGTACTAAATGCAATGAAATAATGAAGATATCATACTATACTTTTATATACTCAATTTTTGTTGTATTTAACTTATGTATTAGCTAAGTTTAGTGGAACGGTTTATTGGCATCTTACAAGATTTGATATCTTTTCAAGTGTGCATCATCAATGACGCTAAATAGATGGTGATTACCTTGTAAGCAATTTGCTTGCTACTGTCCAATTCATTGTACCATCTTGATGTTTTCTGTTCAAGTTATTTAATGTGCGAAACCTGTTAAAAGTTTCTAATCACTCTTGGTTCTATGCTTTTGTGTTTTTGATACTTGAAGATTATGTGATTACCTTCCAAATTTTTTTTATGATGGCTTAGTTGTGCTGCAAAAATTCACCTTGAACAAGCATATTAAATCTGCTATTTTATCAAAGATCTCTTTGTTTTGTGATCTTCGACTCAGTAAGCCTCTTCCTCCTTTGTTAATTTTTGATCTAGGTTCTTAAGTTGACTCAACTTGCAAGTTAGAGATCACTGCTTGACTGCTTCCTTAAATTGCTATTAGAATAATTCAGCCTATTGACTAGATAAATTCAAATGTTATATATATGTTTATTTGTTGTTCTTGCTGGTTTAATGCCACCAAGAACAGTTAAAAGAATAATTACATTACTGTGAGGTCAATTTTAAAGTATATAAAATGATTAATTTTAAAGCACAAAACTTTTAATTGTGATTTATCTATATATGATTATGTCATTGACTGTTGTAAAGCACACAACACAATATTATTTTAATTTTTATGTAATTCTTCATTAATTTTTATAATGAATTTAAGTTATCATTGGTCATCACTACTTGCTTTATAATAGGAGGGGGATGCAACAAAAAATGCAATATTAATATGATTTTTAATACAATATTATTGTTTACCTCAATGTTTCTTAAAATTATGGAGCACTGCTTAATGCACTTGAAAATGTTTAGATTTTATGAGTTCACTAAAGATATTTGTATAACTCATTTATCACCAATTATGTGTATTAGTTTAAGTTATGCTTACTTCTAAAGATAAATTGCTGATTGAATGTTGAATTTACATTAATACCTTTACTCTCCATGTATACTTTTCTTTTGCTGTCAAAATAAGTATGACTTGGCAAATGATATATAGTTACTTTAATATCTTTAGAATAAGTAGCGACTTGAATTGTCAATCATTTAGTAAATATGGATGTATGTCTGTTGTCAAATTACTTCACATAAATTTCAGAATCTAAATTCAGAATACTTCTTTATTGATATTTAACTCATCTCAAATGAGTTTAAAAATGCATGATGTCTCTCTTTTTTTTATAATAAATAGATCATCAATTATCTTAATCCCATTTATTAATGCAAATTTAATAGTAATGGAATTAGCCGCACTCATTTTTCTTAAAGATGTATTTTGCTAACTTGGATCTACAAATATTTTGAAATTTTGCTACCCACGATAAATTAGATTTTTTTTTAAAGCATTTCAACTTTATACTTGCCTCAATCTATAATTTTGTTTGAAATATGTGATCTAGAAAAATGTTATGTCATTTCTTTCAGCATGAAATGTAAATGCTTTAACTTGCAAATCGTCTTTTTATTATGAGTGCTCAATAATACTTGACCTGATGAATGAGTTTTTAAGCACAAATAACCCATCAAACTTGACTTTATATGATATTATGTAGGTTGAACTTAATTAGATTAAAAATAAAATTAAGTTATAGGTTTATAATAAATAATCACAAATAAGTTAAGTAGAATAATTCTATCTCTTACATTGCTGTCACTTATTTTTAATGTGATTAAATGCTGCCATATCTTTTAATGAATCATATGTTGTCATTTATATAAATGAGAGATTAATGGATCATATGAGATCTAATACTGCCCTTTACATTATTTGAATTAAATTACCTACTATCATTAAATGCATTGAAAGAAATAAATATTGTGCTAGATTTTAGTTTAAATGATTATTGTTTCTCTTATACATAAATGCTAAACTAAATACTGTTATTCCTTACAGGTTAAGTTATAATCGAATATTAATTGAAATGCTAAATCAAATGCCATTACTTCTTGCATATTAAGTCAAATGATGCTGCCCCTTTATATTGCTAATTTAATTACTGCATCTGTTATTATTATTTTTTATAAATATTCGATTTAGGATATGTGAATCCTAAGTCAGCAAATTGTTTCATATGATTTTTCTCACATAGAAGTTATTAGAATTGGAAATAGCCAATCCCATCTAACGGATTGACTTATATATTGATGTTCTTTACAAATTCTAAAATTATTAGAATAGGAAATAGTCAATCCCATGTAACGGATTGACTTATATACTGATGTTCTTTACAAATACTGAAATTATTAGAATTAGAAATAGCCAATCCTATATAATGGATTGACTTATATATTGATGTTCTTTACAAATGCTGAAATTATTAGAACTGGAAATAGCCAATCTCATGTAACAGATTGACTTATATATTGATGTTCTTTATAAATACTAAAATTATTATAACTGGAAATAGCCTATCTCATGTAACAGATTGACTTATATATTTATATTCTTTACAAATATTAAAATTATTAGAACTGGAAATAAGCAATCACATGTAATGGATTGACTTACATAATGATATTTTATGTGTTTAATTGAGCAAATACAAAAGAGATCATGCTGAAGTTTTTAGAATTGGAATTTTATTCTTAAATTTTACATGTATTACTTCCTCCTTAGTTGCATATAAGATTTAATTAATAATCCCTTAAATTCTTTTATATTCAATTTAGCTTAATATTTTCAATTGCTAAGTTAAAATTCTTTAAAAGAACCCATAATAAGGCTAGTGCTCAAATAATCTTTTAGATAATTAGCACATATCCCAATAGTCTTAAATCTTTCCATTAGTTCTCAATTGATCTAAATTGAGGACAATAATTCCCATTTGTGCATTTTACAAGCTATAGATTTTTAAACTCCTATAACTAAAAATAAATTATTACTTGTATGATATAATTTACTTCCTTCCTTATATTCAAATATTCAATATCAATTAATCTTAGATAACTTCATAATTGAATTGATTTGATACTTTCTAGTTGGTAAGTTAACTAGATGAAGCTAATAAAATATTCTTTAGCTAATACTTTCATTTGCTTAGCAAACTATAAACATTACTCTTCCTTATTAGTTCCCTTAATTTTAATCATAAATATATTTGATTTGATTAATTTAAGACTAGTATAGAATGAACTTCAATTAAATAAAAATAATACTTTCTAAACTTATCTTCCTTCTATTATTAATTTAAATTGACTTAAAGATCAATATCTATAAATCAACCTGGAGTTCAATTAGCTCTAATCATTAAGTAGATCATAAAAAAGTAAATGACAATAAGGATATCACATAATTTATAATTATTGAAATTTATTGAATGCTTGCTTAGCTTTGAGCATTTTCCCTTAACATTCATTCAAGATCATTGTGCATAAATAAAAAGTTTCATAAGACTTTATAGGGAATGCCTTATGACAAACTTGAACAAGAAAAAAATAGCGCTTAAAATAGGACTTCACATTTTAGAGATAATAAATGTGAATGTTCGACCCCCCACTGTATCTAGTTAGGTAGACGCGCTTAACTCATCATCCCATTTTGTTGAATACTCTTGCATAATGGGATAACTTCTAAATATAACTTCAACTAATAATATAAGAGTGCTTTTATAATCTTATTGATTTTAAGATCACTTCATAACATTTTAGTTATGCTTACTGTTCATAATCCTTGGCTATGTTTGTCTTAGATCAAGAGTATAAGATACTTCTTTATTTTTTATACTTTATACTCTCTATTTGTAATATTATGTTTATCTTACTTATAATTCAATTAAAATAGAATGTATGTTGCTTAATTTCATTTAATACTTCACTGTATTTCATTGCTTACTTAACATAAATTTTATTGAATATGTATTACTTTCATTTCATTTTACTTTAAATACACATTATAGTTCTAGCCTTTTAGGATGATTTTCCTTACCATTTTAGGATGCAGGCTAGGACTTATATTGTAACAACTCCAGATTATTACCCAGCTTGAATTTAGCCTAATTATATTATAATCATCATTCCATTAAGTTTATCTAGTCATTAGAACTAAACCTTGAAGGTTTGGAGCAATTCGGAGCCCAATCGATTATTTTGGAATATTTTAATATTTAATTAATTAGAAAATTGATGTATTTATTTTGACCTTGAAATCAAAATCTGACTTTGTCGTTGCGATCGTCACCCCCAAATTAGCTAGGGGTGATGTTTTGGACACATTTGGAAGTCGTTGAATTTTCGCGAATATTTTAATATAATTAAATACCCCAAAAATTAGCATAATTAAATAATTGTCGGAATTGAATTCAGACTTCTCCATTGAATTTCTCACCCCAAATTAGCTATGGGTGAATTTTTGGGATTTTTCGGAACACGTTTAATTAATCTGATTTTTTTTTTATAAATTAAAATTAGGAATAATAATTGATTATTCCTAAATTTGCATTTATCTTCTCTTTCCTCCTTTGCATTTTTGGCTAGCCATCCTTACAAAATTAGCTGGCCACTCCTTCCATCTCTTGCCTCTTATGTCTTGATGTGAGGTCACATCCTCATCCCCCTCATGATGGCTCCCTACTCTTCCCCTTCTCCTTTAAAGGAAGAGCTCAGCCCTCCTCTTTTGCTTGCTGAAGTTTTCTCACCTTCCTTTCCATTGCTTGATGGACTTGTGTTGAAGAAGAAGAAGTGCAGCTCATCTCTAAAGCTTTGGAGAAAGACAAATGTTCCTTCCAAGTCTCTTCCTCCTCTTCTTGCAAGGTTTAAAGTACCCCTTTGCTTATCTCCTTATATTTCTCATGTTGATTACAATGCTTGAATGTATATTTAGAAGTTCATAAACATGCATAAAAGCCACTAAGGCTCTTAAAAGCATCACAGAAAATTGCTCTGTTTTCGTCTATTCTACATACCCTTGCATTTATCCATATTTTTTGTATAGTTAGGATGCTCCGTTTATGCCGATTTTGGTGTCAATAAAAAGGTATCAGAAAGACCTTTCCATTAATATATGGTACTGCTCATTGAATGCTCTGGATTAGGAGTAATTGAGCTCAAAAATAGGCATTCCAGTTTTTGTCTCAGTGAAAATCACCGTCTGACGCTGCAGCGCCCGAATTTGCAAATCGGGCTGCTACAGCGCGCCGTAGCGCGCTGCAGCCCGTTGCAGTGGGATTTTAACAAAAACATATAAAAATATTTAATAAAAGTAATTAAATTGTAAAAATGCAAAATTGACCGCTGCAGCGGTATTTTGCCAAAAATCATATAAAATCAATTATTAAATAGTATTTTGCAAAATGGACCGCTACAGCGCACCGTAGCGGGCTGCAGCGGAATTTTGGAAAAACTTTAGGAAATGTCAAAATAAATTAATTGAATAGTAATTTTTGCAAATTGAACCGCTGCGCGCGCCGCTGCGGGCCGTAGCGCTGCCGCGCGAAAAGCGCTACAGCGCGCTACAACGCCCAAACTTGCAAAAATGCCCAAAATTTTGTAATATTACCTAGTTTTGGCTGAAATGGTCAAAACTTAACTGTTTTGATATTTTAAGGTCCCTAGGACCCTAGTGGGGCTAAGTTATATCAAATTTGAACCTATTTTAGCTAAAATTGAACATTGCATAAAATTCTATAAGGAAATTAGGTTTGATATTTTGTCATCTTTAAAAAGTGCTTAAAACCTACTTTGTAACTTTAGATGTATTATGTCAAATGCTAAGTAATGGAATTTTAAGTACTTATATCGAATAGGAATGTCTTAACAACTAAATGGCATGAAACTTAGATCTTTTAGATTTGTAATTAAGTGCTAATCTCTTTAGCTTGGTTTAGAATCTGATTAGCATTAATTATTCTTTTATTCTATGTTATCTTTACATTCATATGTTTTCATAATCTTAGGGTGTATGTTAGAGAACCTTAACAATTATTTAGACTCTTAAATATGCTTAGTGGACATTAAACTAAATTTGAACATAAGAATCTTGATAACTTGATTAAGTAGATAATACTTAATCCAAATCTAAGTTTGACATCAATAATACACTAATAATATATTGATTTATCATTGACATTTAAATTAACTTTTGGTTTTAATGATAAAAAAGTTAGGGGTTAAATCCTAACTTATCTTGATTAAGATCTAAATCTTAATCACTTAATTAATCAATTTGATTATAAGATGATTTAATTGACATTACTTCAATAATGCATATGATTTGATATTGATCTTAAATCATTAAATTAGAAGTGCTAAGGTTAATTGAACCATCTGAATCTAAACTTTTGATTTTTGATTTTCTCTTATATAAGACCATTAGCATAAATAGATCATAAAATTGTAATGATTTATGAAATGATCTAACTCTACTAAAATCTTTGATTTCATCCCATGATTGTAAAATATGAAAGGATTAGATGGATCTTATTCATCTGATCTGATCACTTTAACCTAAACTAGCAAATAAACCTTAAATGTTCGCTTGAGAAGCAAAAAAGTGAGAACTTAAGGGTCTTGCTATAGGATCGTTATTGAAATGGTTAAAGACCTTAACTAATGATACATTAAGGTATGAAGGACTTTTGTAACTTATTGAGATAGAAACCAAGTTGATCATTCATAACTTTAGAAGTTAAACTTGATACCTTGTGGTAAGAATCACCTAAAGTACTTAGAATGTGACTCATTCCTTGTGGTAGCAATCTATGTTGAGTGATCCTTTGAGCACATCCTTAGAGCGTTGTGTAGGATACAACTACTTAGAGTAAGGATTAATAGATTTGATAAATCCTTGTTGATTAAATAGAATTTTCTGAACTCAGATTATTGGTTGGGTATAGTAGAGTATACCCATATTACTGGATTATTTTAGTAATATTCAGGATTGGTTGATTCACTCTAATGTGGACTTATGACCAGGTGCTATCCTGAGAGATTAGATGAATACAGTCCCGTTAGAGTAAATCCTCCATGATTAAGAGTGTTATAATTAGTGAACATGATCCTTAGTTTGAGATGTAAACTGTAATCGGGTTCTGCCTCCTATCGTAGTGTGCTTCGATAAGTGCAGTTTAAGCAAACTAAGTATCTTAAGTCACTTTCCGTAGACCACTAAGTATGCTTGTAATTAGGTCATTTAACGATTTAGCTTGATATTGAAACAGTGACCGAGTTCTGCCTCCTATCATAGTGCGCTTCAATAAGTGCAGTTTAAACAACAAGCTAAGGGTTAAATCTACCTTTCTTGCAAACATACTAAATATGTGTATACAATCTCCCCAGCTAATGATTTTTAAATAAACTCTCAACTTTAACCAATTATCGAGATTATAATATAGGAGTCAGAATCTTTTTAGCAGGATTCTGCACAATGGAGACTTTAGATTCATTATCAGATTTTAAAGTATTTTTTGGATTTTTGGAATTTATCTCATATAGTTTAGAAGTATGATCATGAGCATAAGCATGGTGTGTGAGTATTAGAATGATGTATAAGTATCAGTGATGATTTATGAGTTACGGAATGTTGCATACATTGTCTGGGGAATTTCAGGATGCATCGGCATCATCAGTAAATAGTATTCCCAACTGGATGTATGTATACATTGGACCGTACTACTTATAATAGTTCAGTAATATTTTGGTGGCATATCAGTAGTATGCAGTGTTATGGAATATTCAGGTGCATAGTTTTAGTGACATGCTTTAACAACCCAAGATTGTTACTCAGCTTAATTTGAGCCTAATCATATCTTAATTATTATTCTGTTAATTTCATCTAGCTTTTAGAACCAAACCCTGAAGGTTTGGAGCAATTCAGAGCTAAATCCAATATTTTGGAATATTTTAATATTTAATTAATTAGAAAATTAAAATATTTATTTTGACCATAAAATCAAAATCCAACTTCGTCGTTGCGATCGTCACCCCTAAATTAGCTAGGGGTGATGTCTTGGACGTATTTGAAAGTCATCGGATTTTTGCGAATATTTTAATATAATTAAATACCCCGAAAATTAGCATACTTAAATAATCATCGGAATCAAAATCCGACTTCCCCGTTGAATTCCTCACCCCCAAATTAGCTATGGGTGAATTTGTGGGATTTTTCGGAGCACGTTTAATTAATCCGAATTTTTAATAATTAAAAATTAGGAATAATAATGAATTATTCCTTAATTTACATTTAATCCCTCTTTACTCCCTTAATTTTTGGCTGGCCATTTTTCCCCCCATGCAAGTCACTTGAGGCCATCCCTCCCCTCTCCTCTTAGCCATGCCCTCCCTAGGAAAGTAGGATGGCTCTTCACATCCTAGCCCCTAGCTTATGATGGCTCCCTACTCTCCCTCTCCTCCTTTAAAAAGAGAGCTCAGCCCATCTTCTTCTTCTTGCTGAAATTTTCTCATCTCCTCCCCCTTCATTGCTAAGTCATTGTGCTGAAGAAGAAGGCTCCTCCCCAAGGTCTTGAAGAAAGCAAGGGTTAACGTCTAAAATTATCAATTAGGTCGTAATGATTTATTACTTAATTTTATAGTCGACTTTGATTTGGTATATTAGGACCTAGCTAGTCTTGATATTTTGTAACATGTAAGGACGAATTTCTAAGTTACACTTGATATATAGGAAAATGGTGATCCTGAACTTGTGTAATTTAGAATAGTTAGAATGGATAATAAAAAAAAGATGGTATCACCATATTAGTAGAGTCTCTTGCTTATTTTAATACTTTGTGCTACACATTCCTTGTATATTTGAGCTTACTTCCTTGGACATTTCATATAAGATAATTTTGTGCATGAAAATGAAAACTTAGCATAATAGGATAACAGTTGCCTTTGGGTCCGGTTTGTGGAGATTATGGTGCACATTTACCCCGATGGACAGGGGTAAGGTGAGATCAGGATGCCTAACATTCTCATTGAGGAGAGTGTGTTAGGCTTGGGACCCGTATAGTCTTGCAGACGTGCTTGACTCCTTAGTTGTTTCTAACAGTTGTCCATAAAAACAAAAGTAAAATAACTAAAATATGTTGCATAAAGTATTATCTGCCTCTTTAGTCATGCAGTATGTTCAGTATGTTTACAGATTGAGATGTATATATATATATATATATATATATATATGTGGGCTAGTTTGGCCAAGTTTTCTGATATGGCAGTCAGTATATAGAGTTTGATGTGCAGTGTTAGTATTTGGCTATATTTTGGCATTGTTTATTCAGTCAACTATTTCCTTGTATAGCTTATATACAGTAGGATGTTTGATTTTATTGCTATTTATATGTATCACTGCTGAGATTTATTATTATAATTTGCATATTTCATTTGATCACCAGCATATATTAGGATGTAGTATTTTCCTTCAGCATATATTTAGTTACTTATAATATATGCCTTACCTTATTTACTTAGCTTTTGAGGCATGTCTTAGCCTCCTTTGTTTAAGTTATAAATGTTATTTATAGTTGTTCCTCTTTCTTATTGTATTGCTAGTCGCTCCCTGATATATTGTTGCTTAGGAAAATTTGTGTAAAGTGGTGATATTAAAAACATATGAAAATGTATCA
Organism: Gastrodia elata; assembly: GCA_016760335.1. Classification (NCBI taxonomy): domain Eukaryota; kingdom Viridiplantae; phylum Streptophyta; class Magnoliopsida; order Asparagales; family Orchidaceae; genus Gastrodia; species Gastrodia elata. Next base: position 316,065 of record CM028672.1, on the reverse strand, counting down.
GCCTAAAATGTACTTAGACAATTGTCTAACCAGATTTTTCTCTTTTTTGGCTGAGGCCCTACATTGTGAAACTGACAATGGCAGGCATAGAGCAGATAGAGGATCCAGCACCTGAGGAGGAGCTATTCCTAGAGGAGGAGCAGCAACTCGGACCAGAGCATATTTAGTCCATAGACCTATTGTGAGGATGAGTGCCTTTGCATTTCTTTTTATTTGAACTTTAAATGTTGTAATAATACAGGTACTCTTGACTGTGCATTTAGATTTGTATGCTTATATTCTGAGTCATATTTTGCACTTATGTTACATTGTGATGCTTGGATGTTATTTATTGCTTCCGCACTCTGTACGTTATAGTAACTATTAGATTGATTCTGTGTTAATCCTTCCATAATCAGGTGGATTGTGGAGTCTATCATAATTCAATGGTAAGTGAGGGGTTAGCCAGAGTGATACTCCACCCTTAACCTAATCCTTAGTGGATTAAGGGTGTGAGGCACCACACTTAAATAATCATCGGAATCAAAATCCGACTTCCCCGTTGAATTCCTCACCTCCAAATTAGCTAGAGGTGAATTTGTGGGATTTTTCGGAGCACGTTTAATTAATCCGAATTTTTAATAATTAAAAATTAGAAATAATAATGAATTATTCCTTAATTTACATTTAATCCCTCTTTCCTCCCTTAATTTTTGGCTAGCCATTTTTCCCTCCATGCAAGTCACTTGAGGCCATCCCTCCCATCTCCTCTTAGCCATGCCCTCCCTAGGAAAGTAGGATGGCTCTTCACATCCTAGCCCCTAGCTTATGATGGCTCCCTACTCTCCCTCTCCTCCTTTAAAAAGAGAGCTCAGCCCATCTTCTTCTCCTTGCTGAAATTTTTTCGTCTCCTCCCTCTTCATTGCTAAGTCATTGTGCTGAAGAAGAAGGCTCCTCCCTAAGGTCTTGAAGAAAGCAAGGGTCCTCTTCTTCCTCTCCTTCCAAGGATAAAAAGGTACCATGTTGCTCCTCTCCTTATCTCCCTCATGTTGTCATAATACTTATTGCATCTTTAAACATCCATGTTTCAGTATGAATGCCATTACAACTCTTCAAGTCATAAAAATGATGCTCTGTTTTTCTTGCATCCTGCATATCCTTGCATTCATCACCATTTTTCATATAGTTAGGATGCTCTGTTTGTGCCAACTTTGGTGTCAATGGAAAGATATCGGAAAGACCTTTCCATTGATATATAGCACCGCTCATGAAACACTCTGGATTGAGAGTAATTGAGCTCGAAAATAGGCCGTACAGTTTTCATCCTGGCGAAATCGCCGTCTGGCGCTGCAGCGCCCGAATTTGCGAAATAAACTGCTGCAGCGCGCTGCAGCAAGATTTCGGCTGAATATATAAAAACATTAATTGCATTATTTGAACAGTATTTTGCAAAATGGAACGCTACAGCGCGCGACAGCGGGCTGCAACGGAAATTTTTGGAAAAACTTAGGAAAATATGAAAAATAAATTAATTGAACAGTGATTTTGCAAGTTGAACTGCTGTCGCGTGCCATAGCACGCCGCAGCGCACCCCCAGCGCTATGGCTTGCTACCGCCCGTAAAGGGCGAAAGGCGTTCCAGCGCCCAAATTTGCAAAAATTGCCCATAATTCTTTAAAACTTACCAGTTTTGGCTGAAATTGCCAAAACTTCACTGTTATTTCTAGGACCCTTGTGGGGCTAAGTTTATTAAATTTGAACCTATTTTAGCTAAAATTGAACATTGCATAAAATTCTATAGGGAATTTAGGTTTGACATTTTATCATCTTTAAAAAGTGCTTAAAACCTACTTTATAACTTTAGATGTATTATGCCAAATACTAAATAATAAAATTTCAAGTGCTTGTATCGAATATGTATGTCTTAACAACTAAATGGCATGAAACTTATATCTCTTAGATTTGTGATTTAGTGCTAATCTCTTTGGCTTGATTTAGAATTTGATTAGCATTAACTACCCTTTTATTCTGTGTCATCTTTACATTCATATGTTTTCGTAATCCTAGGGTGTATGTTAGAAAACCTTAACAATTATTTGGACACTTAAATGTGCTTGGTGGACATTAAACTAAACTTGAACATAAGAACCTTGATAACTTGATTAAGTAGATGATACTTAATCCAAACCTAAGTTTGACATCAACAATATACTAATAATACATCGATTTGTCATTGACATTTAAATTAACATTGGTCTTAATGATAGAAAGGTTAGGGGTTAAACCCTAGCTTGTCTTGATTAAGATCTAAACCTTAATCACTTAATTCATTAACTTGATTGTAAGATAATTCAATTAATATTATTCCAATAATGCACATAATTTGATATTGATCTTAACACATTGAATTAGAAGTGCTAGGATTAATATTGAATATGTGTGATTAAACTATCTGAATCCAAACTTAAAATTTTTGATTTTCTCATATATAAGACAATTAGCATAAGATGGAAATAAAATTGTAATAATTTATACAATGATTTAATTCTAATAAGATCTTTGATTTTATCCCATAATTGTAGAATAGGAAAAGATCAAATGAATTTTAATCATCTGATATGATCACCATACCATAAGTATAACAAGTAAACCTTAAGAAGTGGAAAAGTGAGATCTTAAGGGTCTCACTATAGGATCATTATTGAAATGGTTAAAAACCTTAACTAATGATATATTAAGGTAGGAATGACTTTTGTAACTTATTAAGGTAAAAACCTAGTTGATCCTTCATAATCTTAGTAGTTGAACTTGATACCTTGTGATAAGAATCACCTATAGTACTTAGAATGTGGCTCATTCTTTGTGGTAGCAACCTATGTTGAGTGATCCTTTGATCACATCCTTGGAGCTTTGTGTAGGATACACCTACTTATTGTAAGGATTAATAGATTTGATAAATCCTTGTCGATTAAATAGAATCTTCTGAACTCAGATTATTCATTGGGTATAGTAGGGTATACCCATATTACTGGATTATTTCGGTAGTATTCAGGATTGGTTGATTCACTCCAATGTGAACTTATGACCAGATGCTATCCTGAGTGATTAGACGAATATAGTTCCGTTATAGTAAATCCTCCAAAACTAAGAGTGTTACAATTAGTGAACAAGATCCTTAGTTTGAGATGTAAACTGCGACTAGGTTCTGCCTCCTATCGTAATGCGCTTCGATAAGTGCAGTTTAAGCAAACTAAGTATCTTAAGTCATTTTGCGTATTCCACTAAGTATGCTTATAATTAGGGCATTTAATGGCTTAGCTTGAGATGTAAACTGTGACTGAGTTCTGCCTCCTATCGTAGTGCGCTTCGATAAGTGCAGTTTAAACAAGCTAAGGGTTAAATCTACCTTTCTTGCAAACATGCTAAATATGTGTATACAATCTCCCCAGCTAATGATTTTTAAGTAAACTCTCAACTTTAACTAATTATCGAGATTAGAATTTAGAAGTCAGAATCCTTTTAGCAGGATTCTGCACAATGGAGACTTTAGATGCATTATCAGATTTAAAGTATTTTCTGGATTTATCTCATATAGTTTAGAAGCATGAGCATGAGCATAAGCATGATGTGTGAGTATCAGAATGATGTGTGAGTATTAGAATGATCTATAAGTATCAGTGATGATTTATGAGTTACAAAATGTTGCATACATTGACTGAGGAATTTCAGGATGCATCGGCATCATCAGTAAACAGTATTCCCAACTGGATGTATGTATACATTGGACCGTACTACTCATAACAGTTCAATGATATTTTGGTGGCATATCAGTAGTATGTAGTGTTGTGGCATATTCAGGTGCACAGTTTCAGTGACATACAACATAGTTGTATATATGATTACTTAGTTTTAGATTCAATACTATTTTGATTTATTTTCAGTATTCAGTTACAGTTTAGTTTTACTTTATATTGCTTCAGTTTTGTACAATTTTAGACAGATTTGTACTTTCAGTTACCTTTACAATTTTTCTGCATATTTACTTATATTATATTAAATGAATAACTAGAATTATTAGATTAGTTTTGATGTGTTAGACTTATTTTCTAATATGAGGTACTTTTGGGATCTAACAATTTGCTAGATCCCAAGCAGTATATTGAGCCAGGTCAGGAGGACACCCAGGAGATTCAGGAGAAGCTCGTGAAGTACTAATGGACTCTCCTTTAGTTTTACTTTCAGCTTAGTATTTTCAGTTCAATACTTAGTTTTATTTCAGTATTTCAGAAAAAATGTTTGTAATAACTCTGGATGCATTTTCTTTTCTTTTTTGAGATGAATATTTTCACACAGCTTCTATAATAAATGTTCTAGATGTTTGCTTTAAGCTTCCGCACTCTGTTATATACTATTTATACTTAGTATTGTGATGTGATCAGCATACTGGAAATGTTGATATCTTATACATATATTAGATTTCTATTATATTCTAAATCCAATGTATGTATTTATCTAATACTTAGGATAAGGATACTACTCTTATCTTATGCATTAGCTCTCAACCCTTCGATGTTGAGTCAACAGCCCTTCAGATGGATTTGGTGTTTTCAGCTATTCGGGGAGACGGGATATTCCTCCCCGAGTGGTGCGTCGCTCCGCCGTCGATCTGTTTATGCTCATCTTTTGCAAGCGGCGACGGGGCAGGGCGCTACACATACAACATAGTTATGCATATGATTACTCAGTTTCAGATTCAGTACTGTTTTGATTTATTTTTAGTATTTAGTTACAGTTCAATTTTACTTTACATTACTTCAGTTTTATACAGTTTTAAACAGATTTGTACTTTCAGTTACCTTTACAATTTTTCTACAGATTTACTTATATTATGTAAATGTTAAATGAATAATTAGAACTATTTAGACTAGTTCGATGTGTTAGACTTATTGTCTAATATGAGGTACTTTTGGGATCCAGCAATTTGCTAGATCATGAGCAGTATATTGAGCCAGGTCAGGATGACACCTAAGAGATTCAAGAGGAGCCTGTGGAGCACTAGTGGACTCTCCTTCAGTTTTACTTTCTGCTTAGTATTCTCAGTTTAGTACCTAGTTTTATTTCAGTATTTCAGTAAACTTTTTGTAATAATTCTGGATATATTTTCTTTTCTGAGACGAATGTTTTATACAGCTTCTATGATGAATGTTTTTGGATGTTTACTTTAATCTCCCGCACTCTGTTATATTCTACTTATACTTAGTATTGTGATGTGATCAGTATTCTGGAAATGCTGATATCTTATACATATATTGGATTCCTATTGTATTATAAATCCAATGTATGTATCTGTCTAATACTTAAGATAAGGATACCACTCTTATCTTAAGTATTAGCTCTCAACCCTCTTTGAGGTTGAGTTAGCAGCCCTTCGGACGGGCTTAGTTTTCAGCTATTTCTGGGAGACGGTATATTCCTCCCCGAGTGGCTTGCCGCTCTGCCACCGAAATTGATTATAACTATCTCTTTTGCGCACGGCGACGGGGCGCGGCGTTACATATATACAAGTGAGTATTTTACTCCGCTTATTTCATATTGTCTCCTTTACAGTTATGCTTGATTCCTTTTTCTATACTTGACAATTTTTATAGCTCCGCCGCTTAGTTTAAATTGTAAATTATGTTTGTGATATCTTAAAAAATATAGCCAATCTTAAAATATGCTTAGACTGTTTAATCTAACTATATTTTTTTTATTGGCTCTGCCCTATCATATATAAATATCAAAATATGATAGATCAAGAGCTCTATAATTCAGATAGTGCAGGTCCAAATATTTAAAGAGCTTACAAAGAACCTTTGCTTTCACTTAATTAAAAATATTCACTAACATTTTAATACAAGTGAGAGAGTGACCTACTTACTTTCTCTTATTCTTATTTTTAAAAGATTTATAATAATTAAATTATAAACTATTTGAATTTGCTTAAGTTATTCTTACCTACTCTTAAATATCTGTATTGTGTTTACTATTTTGTAACTGTTTGAGATAAATGAGTGGATTATTCTAATTGCTTGCATTGTAATATTATATTTACATATATCTCCTTATCATGTATCTTCTATTGTATTCAATTGTATAACTTATTTTAACTTAACAACTACACATAAAATGACTTAGTCACTTAGCATCTATACTTGAATTATTTTCTTCTAATCGAGTATTGGATGCTAAGGTAACATCCCAATATTTGGATTAATTTCTTATCCAATTATTAGGGTTATTATAGTTGGTATCAGAGCCAAAGTTGAGAAAGTTAAGTTAAAAAAGATATCCACTCATCCAAGGCAACAACATAGAAAGGTAAAAATACTTAAAGAATGCCACCTTAAGAAAGTGAACAAACTTCAGAATTGATAATTGATTTAAATTTTATTTAAATATATATAACTGATTCTATGATGAAATAATATAAAGTCAAAATTATAATATATTTTTAACTCCTTTAATAATCACTTGTAACTTGTAACTTCAATTTTTATATAATTTTGTGTACTTTTTCTAAGTACTTCAAGCTTTTAAAGAAGTTCTTGAAGAATTTCCCTTCATTTTACTAATAAATTTCAAAATATATATCCAAAATATACAATATAATATACTGTTTCAATCACAAAAAATATATAGATTAATAATATGTCATTTTAATTATGTTTTGATGATTATTTTATTTAATCATTATTTTAGATTAATCAATTAATTATTATTTAAGTCCAAAATAGTATGTGACATAATTTGATCATTTAATATTCAAACTAGATGATCAAATAGTCCATTTCATTCATAAAAATGTGTAGAATATTAATATGGAGTTAGATTTAGATTTTGAACCCTAAATCTTTTAATAATACTTTAACCCTAGTTAAGAGTCCTGAAAACCCGAAAACCCTAAAATCCCAATGTTGTCCGATTTTGACTTACTTATTGTCATTCTTCTCCTTATACTATAAGGATTTCATATTTATGTATATCATTTCATTTTAACAATAATTGGAGATTTTAGGTTTTTGGCACCTCAATTGGTGTAATTCTTATAATTTATTAATTTCATAAATTGCGTGTTTTAGGTATTTAAACTCATGGACATCAAACATGTCATATTCATTTACTTCCCATGTCATTTAAATTGCATGATTAGAACTTAATTTTCATGTATTAAATGCTTGAATACTTAGCAAAATGTTTAATTTAACTTACAGCCTTAGGAGAGATGCTATAGGATTGATTCATAACTTGAATTGTAGGTGATCTTTAGTATTAGTTATTATATCCATTAAGTGTAGTTAATCTTAATACTTGTGTAATTATAGATTGTGATCAATTAGGACTAGCCCTAAGTAACTAGATTGGATCCTATCTCACTTCACCCTAAGTCCTAAAATTCTCATTTAAGTCCTTTAAAGATTTGAATTAGGAGTCCTTAATTCATTATTATAGCTTAAGAATTCTATTGATTTCATTAACCTTCAACTTATAGTAAATGTAGAGCTTGTAGATTATAATCCTTTCTTTCTCATACATTTATACTTCTACTATTGCTTAATCTTTAGCTAGATTATTATTTGATTTAGATAGATCCTTCCTTAATTATATGAGTTTAGTATGTAGAACCTTAACTTCCATCTTCCCCAAATATAGTAATTCCTTAACCTTACATTTTTCTAACTAGTTTCATAAGCCTTGATTTTATTAACTTATTTCAATTAATTAGTTTAGGATAAGGATATGACTATTTCATTTAGTATTAATATACTTATAAATTATTTTGCCATTCTATAAATTAAAATTAAACTACTATTTTTCAAAACTCCAACTACTTTTACTACTACATACAATTGACTTGAGATTAATATTTCTAAGTTAATTGGGAGCTCAATTAGCTCCAATCATTAAATAGATTATTAAAATTAGATAATTTTAGATATCACACAACTTACAATTATTCATATAATAAATTGTGCATAAAATAAAATAACTTAAATAATGAAACTTTTGGGTTATCACAATCTTAATTGATTGTTATAACTTGTCATAGCCTTTGAGTTATGCTTTATATTTGGGTTATCACAATCCTAATTGATTATGATAACTTGTCATAGCCTTTGAGCTATGCTTACTTTTGAGTTATCACAATCGTAATTGATTGTGACAACTTGTCATAGCCTTTGAGCTATGCTTACTTATCATAATCTTTGACTATATTTAGCCCATGAGGCTAAGCTTCATTGTACTTATTTTACCTTACTTTACTGTTCAATTTTACTTGTTGTACTGTACTTTAGTTGCAGTCTCATTATATATTGTGTATGTTTCTCTACTTACATTTAAATGCTTCAGTGTTTTATTTTCTTTAATTAGCATAATTTTCATTGGACATATACATATTTTACTTCATTTACTTTCATATGCACTTTAATAATTCTTAGTCATATTTAGGATGCCTTTCCCTTACTTTTGCTTGCATGCTAGAATGTCTCTTATTGTGAGTATGCTTACTCAATTTATTTTCAATTGTTCTTCTTTACTATTTTGTTTATTTCCTTTCCTTAATTGAATGCTTTCAATTGTTTCACTGCGTACTTTAAATTGTAAATTAGCTTGTGATATTCAATTAAACTTATAAAATACTTAACCAATCTTAAAAATATACTTAGACTGTTTAGTTTAACCACTCTTTTTTTTTTTGGCTTTGCCCTATCATATTTAAATACAAAAATATGATAAATCAGGTGCAATTTAATTCAAGTGGAGCTGGACCAAGTACTTGAAGATCTTGCAAATTGCTTCTGCTTAAACTACATTATTTGAGTGATTATATTTTCTTACTCTTTCAATTAATGGCATGTAATAACTTAATCTGTTTACTTTTGTTTTTACCTATAGTGTGATGGACTTATATTTCATATTTAAAATACTTGATTTGGATAAATGGATGAATGAAATACACATGAACTTCATACATGTAAACTCCTATTGATATGTGATTCCTTTCTCTTACTTCTTCTTGCAATTACTATTTACTTACATGTATTTGCAATTACCTATAATCACATACTTTTCTTCTTCTACATCCTCCCATCTTAACTTAACACCCTAAAAAAAAAAAAAAAAAAATTCATGGCCAATTTAGCATTTAGTATTTGGTTAGTTTTCTTCTAATTAAATATTTAGCTTATATCTGATATCGGGGTCGTTACACCTAACTATCTACAGGTTCACTAAGGAAGTTGAATACTGGTGGGATAACTGAGCTAAAATTATATTTCGCTAGTTTAGACATTAAAAAAATTCCTTGGGATGAATTCGAAGAGATTCTTAAAGAAGAATTCATTCCACCCTCTGCCCAGTTAATCATAGAAGATGAGTTAATTCATTTAACTCATGGCGATAAGACCATCCTATCTTATGAAATGAAATTCATGAAGCTATCGAGATTTTCCCCTGACTTGGTGAAATTGAAAAAGCTAGATGCAGTCGTTTCCTCAAGAGATTAAAGGATTCAATTAAAGATCATCTTGTATTCCATCATCATGGCAATTTTGTAAGATTGATGGAGGGTGCAAGATTGATAGAGCACCACCAAGTGCAGAAAAGGCAAAGGAAGAGTCCCTAACTTCACGATAGAATCTTAAGAAGTTAAGAAGAATATAACGCAATCGTCGTTGGTCTTTCAAATGACCCCACAACAGCAAGAGAAGCAGGTATTATACCTGTGGAAGTGCTACCTCTAGGGAAGCAGGTGTATACATGTGGTAGATCAGGACAAGAGTATTGGGAATTTCAATCTCACTGGGTTGCAGATAGGATAAAGATCAACCATCTTCCATCAGTCCATAATCCAATTCTTGTTAGATCCCAAGATCCAGCTTAAGCAATCAAAAGGGAAATGCATTCAATCAACCAATTGCACTATCAAGGGTGTATGCTATGATTCCGTTGATACCAACGAAGACTACGAGGTTACATCATGCGTTTTTGCAATTTCTATTTCTTAAAGTTATGTTTATTTCAATTATAATTTTTTGTAATCTTATTTTATTGTTTTGGCGTCGAGAAGACATCTCTTTTAAGATGAGAAGTCTGTAACAACCCTAGTATTGTTATCTTGTTTTAATTAACTTAATTAATTTGAAAACTTAATTATTAGTCTCCAAATAAGATTTGGAGCAAACCCCAAAAATTTGAACCAAAATAAATAAGGCAAACTATTAGTTAGTGTTTATTTATCACGAGAATTAAAATTGATTAGCATTTTCTATGATATTGATTATGTTTTTCTACATTTAGTATTATTTAGTATAAATAAATAAATAAATAAATAGATAGCATTTCTCTTAAAATTAAGTTTGCAAGCAAAATTAATTTATTAGTAAATATTATGATTAAAATAATCTGATGCATCAGTATTATTTATGATCAACAAAAATCTTATTAAAGAAAAATAATCGCTTGAAGCATATTATAAAAGTGATTCTTAACATTTAAAATTTATTTTATTTATCTATATTCAAATTAAAATTTTTGCAATAAAAGAGAATTAACTGGTATCGTTATAAAAAGTTAATTAACTTGGTAGGTTTTGCAAGAATTCCTGTTTTTTTTTTTTTTGTTTTGCAGTTCCACCCGGCAAATTTCAAATGCAATGAAATAGGTGAGGGCAGTGAGGAAGTGAAGGCGAGGGCAGTGTGGAATTGAAAGAGATTCCAGGCTTCGTCGATGGAAAACAAAGCAGAAGTCTAGCAGGCCAATAATATCTAGCCATGTCAACTACAGAGAGCGATTCGGCGACTCCGACGAACTCCAAGGTGGAGCCCCTGAGCCTGGTTTCTCGTACCCCCACTGTTCTGGTGCTTTGCGCCAACGACGACAACCTTGAGCGGGAGCAGGCTCGAGCCGCCCGCATTGCTTCTATTCGACTCAAGTCAAGCGCTACCGCCGGCCCTAGCTCCTCTCAACCCCAATCCAAAATTCTCAACCACTGCCAAATCGCGGATCTTCTTCAAAACTGCCTCAAGCTTGCCAGCGAGAATGTTTGCTCCTCTGTCCTTCTACTCCCTAGGGTTTCCTTTCATACCATTTACAACTCTCATTTTGCCTCACTCTTTTATCCGCGTCTTTTTTTTTTCTTGTGAATAAATGTCTTCAAGCAGAAGATTAATCAGAAGAACACATGGGAGCTGAACCTGATAGACCATCTTAGCGAGATCATCCAAACGAAACCTGAAGTTGAAGACGCAGAAACCAATTTCCAGAAGGTAGCCATCCTGTTTATCTCCATATCCATGGTATATATCTTTAGAAATAATAGGACTTAATGCTAGTGGAATCAATGATTTTGGTCCAAGGCAAGCTGCACTCTGGAAGCGGGGGTGAAGATATACTCATTGAGAGTTGATTCTCTGCATTCGGAAGCTTATAAGGTTCTTGGAGGGATCAATCGGGTTGGCCGAGAACATGAGGATGGTAATTCTTCAACTTCGACTCTAGGATTTGGTGTGTTATGTTTGTGGGGGTATGCTTACTTGTTTTTAAATATGTTAGTATTAATCCTACGTTTTGTTTGTGAGAGGTATGCTTAGCTCTTATAATTTATCAGTACTAATCCCAAAATTTTATCTACAATATTCCTTCATCAACCTATTACTACTCAAAGCAATCCTAGCCATCTGCATGTTAAAAATTATCCAAGCTATATATTTGTAAATACATAACACATATATAAACTCTTTTGTAATCAGTACCCTAACTAATGAAACCTCTAAATTTTTATCAATGTTATTATTTTCTATTTAAAGGAACTACCCCTTAACTCACCATTTAATTCCTTTAATAATCTAGCAGACCAAACATAAATATTGTTATTATTATTCTTAATAACTTCATACCAAACACAAACACTCAGTAACACAGATATTTGAAATAACATTAGAATAATAGCAAACTAAACTGCCCTTAACTATTTTGACTGGTTTGCTTGTTGTTGTAATGGGCTCCCCATTTAGTATGTGCATGCTTGGTTTTGAAATATAAGCTAATTTAGTGATTATAACTTTTTTCTTGGTAATTATGATGATAACTTTTTCTTTGCAGAGAATGTGGCGGAAGAAAACCGGGCACATGATGATACCAAGCACAAAGAAGGATTTTCTAGGAAAGATTTGGAGAGGAAGGTATATTTTAGATACACAAACCTTGCAATCATTTTATTTTGCTCATATTACTTGCCTATTCATAGGTTTTAATATTTCTTGCAGCTATCACCTTTATCAACACTGGCAACCTCTTTTGAGGCATTAAACATAAAGAAGTTTGATGGTAACACGCAATGCCATTCCATTGACTAATTTAAAATTTTTGATGCATTTTATAACTTTGATGATATATGCTTGAACAGTGGCTTTTACTGTGGATCCTCTTTACCATCAAACATCTGCCCAATTTGATGAAGGTGGTGCCAAGGGCCTTTTACTAAACAACCTTGGGATATATGGAAATTGTCGTGTTCTCTTTGATTCATTTGAAGTACCTGAGAAGTGTATCATGAAAGATACAGAGAGTGGCAAATCAGAGCTGATTGACTTATCATTTGCTAAAGGTATGAACACATTCATTAGTTATGTTCTACTTTTTTTATTTGATTTTATTGGTCTGATATCTTTTCTTTAATTCATTTTCTAGAATACATTGACCAGATGATGATTAATATGCCTAAAATGGCTGAAATTTCACCCACATTAAGGGACATTATAGACAAATTTGGTGAAAAGAACCAGAGACTATTTGATGAATTCCCTGTTGAGAAATATTCTTACGATCACGGCGAGATAGATGATATTAATCATCCCAATGTGAACGAAAATTGTGATTATTGTCCTGATGCTTTTGATCATGATGACCATACAAGTGTGGTTGATGATAATTTAAGAAGCTCAGGGAGAGATTTTACCAGCCATCAAGAGGTATGCTTTTTAGTATATGTGGTTACAAATGCTTGTGTGCTTCCCTTGGTGATTGGATGTTAGTATAAGCTTATTCTTTATGATCATTAATTAAGACAATATTAATAATGCAGGACTTTGGAAGTCAGCCATTGCATGATCAAGACATTGAGATGAAACCTGATGAGGTTGTTGATTTTTTATCTTTTAGCTTAGGCTTTTCTTCTAGAACAAATGCTTGGGCTGGCCCTGATTACTGGAAATATAAAAAATCTAAAGGTGCGTTAAATGCTAAAATGTCATTTTGATGATTCAAACTTAATTGCGAATGTTTTGTAGGTTTGGAACGGGAATATTTTGTTGAAAAGCATGAAATTGCAACTAAAAAAACAAAAGCAAAAAAACCGACTTTTGATATTGATTTTTCAAAATCTCTTGAAATGGAGTTTCCTAATATCTTTGACCCACCAAAAAACCCAAAATCTTTGCTCTTACCAAACTATAGAGCACCCTGTAACATCATTCTTCCAGAAGACTGTCATTACAAACCGGAAAGTCTTGCAAATTTATTTATTCTTCCGGACGTTATGGTAAGGCAGTGTTTTAATTTTACAAGCTTACATTGTTACTTCTCTTTTGTCTTTCTAAATCTATTGAGTTTTGTAGTGCTTTGGCAAGAAATCAAAAAAATTGGAAGGTATGTATTTCCATTGTCATTTGTTAATTAATACATGCTTTTTAGGTGTTTATTATGCTGGTTTATTTTATTCTATTAATAATTTTTTATTTCTGGCATACTAGTTCATTTTTTCCATAAACATTTCTTTCACATTATGTAATCAAAAGTAGCAAGTGTTTTCATGAATATATTGTTACCCTGTAATGAGGCACAAGGTGCTTGACCAAGAAAGATGAAGATCTTAAGAAGATTTAACCATGTTACTTGTAAACTAATTTATATTTGATAAATTTTTTAAGACTATAATATGATAATAACGATTCAATGTAACTAGACAATTATTATGAATTGCCAAGTTCCAAATTGATTAATTTAAATATAGCTTTTTAAATTTGTAGTACGCATAGCCTGGTAATAATTTATTATTGCTACTTTCTTTTCTACCTTCATCATCAATGATATTCTATTCTGTATCTCAATATTCTAGCTTATCTCTTTCATAAATCTTAGCACCCATTATTATTTGTTGTCAAGTTTTAATTCTTATGATTTCAAGCTCTTGTATTTATCATTTGTCAAAGTTCCCTTGAAGTGTACTTTCTTGTTACCACCTGGCGTATAGAAAGTCATATTGCCCCTTGCCTCCAATGGGGAAGTCTATTGATGTAGGGGAAACCCACAAGGGCTTGATTAGAAGACTTAAGTGGGAATATAGGGGTAAAGATATAGAGGTAGCATCTATAAGGATACATCAGGTATGCTTGCCGTCTTGGATAAATAAATAATGCTTCAATGAAATTTATGCCAGCATTTTCTATATTCCCTTTTTCTTTTTTTATTCTTTTTTTTCTTGGTCTTGTTAGACACCACCACTTCGCCTTGTAAACGTGCATTCTTTTTTTCAGAAATTTCAAATTTATGTTCATGTCTTTACCCATGAATGTTTGTCCTTTGGCTTTCATTCCTTCTTTGAGAGTTGAGCATTTACAATTCTAGGTAAAAAAGGGAGTTCTAATATTTTTGACAAGCAGAATAATGCTTTGCTGAATGTTGGAGTTTGAAATAATTTGTCAATTGTAGTTCCATTTACATGTGTTATTTGCTGAAAAAATTATCGTATGTAAGTTAGCTGTTATTTTTCTTTAATAGACAAGTAGATCCATTGCTATTAAATACTTTTAAATTAATTTGCATGAAATTTGTTATGAACTTAAATTTAAGGAATATGCAAAAGCATTTTGAAAAACTTCAAAATTTATCCCTCTTGACTCAGAGGAACCGGAAAGACCAAATGGCGATCTTGTTTCGTGTGCATCATGGGACAAAGATAGTGTTGATGATAATCAACGTGACGATGGAAATTTTAATAGCGATATAGATGAGCCAGGAAGCCTTGTTCGTATACCAAGGCAGGTATGTGACTAACCAATTGTTTATGTTGTAAGCAAAATTTAATATAAGATTGTCAAAATGTGTTCACTATTAATATATGTATAAAATTTAGTTAGTTCATAGTTCCAATTATGATCATTTAATTATCATATTTTCTTTTTATTCAGCAACATTTTGTACTAGTTAAATGGCTATCATTCTAATATGGCATGTAGTTTTTTGTAAATTTTGGTTCCAGAAGATACCATTGACACATATATAATGGCGTTTTTATTATATTAATAGCGACCTATTTGTTTGATCTTTCATGCACTATAATATTTTTTATGGAGTTAACATGTAAAATGGACAACACTATTTATATAATCAAATTGTTATTAATTAGTTGAAGTGATAGATGGGAATGTTATGGATTTATTAGAATTGAAAACTAATTATTGAGATTAATAATTAGGATTTTTTTTTGTTCTCTTTTTCCTCGCTTGAAAAATTGAGTGCATTATTCTATTCAGTTGTTAAAGAGTCGAGGAATAAGAAATTTTGGAATTCGTGAACTTTTCAAATTAATTTATCTTGTATAATTATGTATTATTATGTTTACAAAGTACCATTGTGTGAACCTTGAAGTTGAAATTGAACTTGAACAAGCCATTGAAAAAAATAAACTAGCGGTAGGTTGATTGGGTTGAAGTTGACAAAATAATTATGATCTCACCAATGTACTTGTTGTTCTCATTTGAACTATCATATATTGTTGTTAATTAGTTGTGATAAATAGGAATTATAAGGATTTAATAGAATTGAAAACTAATTGAAAATAATAATTAGGATTTTTTTCAGCGCTCTTTTTTCTCCCTTGAAGAATTGAGTACATTTTAGTCTATCTAGTTGTTATAGAGTGAAGGGAAGTGATAAGAAATTTTGGAATCCATGAACATTTCAAATTAGTTTATCTTGTTTAATTAAGTATTATTAGGTTTATACAGTACAATTGTGTGAATCATAAAGCTGAAAATGAACTTAAGCAAGTCATTGAAAGAAATGACCTAATGGTAGGTTGAACTCGATGTATTAACTATAATCTCATCAATGTACATTTTGAGCTCATTTGACCTAAGCATTCTTCTCTGCCCAAGTGCTTGCTTAATGTTGCTTTTGGAAACATCATCACTGATGGTTGTGAGGCGGGAGATTTGGCTTCTAGTGGTGCTGCGAACAATTGTGAGAAGCATATCATAGGTCTCAATTTCCATCAACAATGCTAATGCTGCTTGAAATAAAAATTTGGATACTAAATTTGTTTTATGGTAAATCAATGAGATGAGCATTCTGATGATATTAATAACAATAATCTCTTTCTTCAAGTGAACCAACTCAATCATGCAAAAGAACCATATTACATTTAACGCCTCATCTCATATGAAAGTTGCTAGATGCTTTCCAAAGATTGTGTATCGTTGCTAGCTTACCTAGAATGATGGCAATGTCTCGTATGTGTAATCAAGAAATTGCATTCAATTTTTCTAATAAAACAATGACATTTTTATGATATACCACTAATTAATTTAAGTAATCATATAATGTGTCAATTTATTCATATAAAGATCATCTTCATAACTTGAACATAGAGATTCAAAACTTCATCCTGTTATAAAATCCGTGCTATTACATCTAAATTGAATCTATAACTGAAATTTAGCTCATAAAAATTTCTATTCAGATCACTTGATCCTAGTTAATCAAAGCCTAAGCTCTAACGCTATTTATTTGTCACGATCTGTTCATTGAGACTAAAAAATGTCGTAGTTACCTAATGGAATGCGGTAAAGTATAAATAAACATTCATTCAATGATATAACATGCCCTTACTGATATATATCCACTAAAACAAAAGATCAAAGCATCTAAGACCTAAACAAGAAAGATCTCCTAATTAACCCATAAGAATGATACAGAAAATTTAGTTTTGAAATAACTCATCAATTGATTGACTTATGCTTAATCACCTTTATGAGATGCTAGTGCATAAGCTCAAATTCTATTATTTGACACAACGGATTATCGGATAACCATAAAACTAATGGGATTATATGCAAGAAAAGACTTCATTAAATGTGAAACATATTAGCTAAGATATAAAATAAAAAATGTAAAAGGGAATACATATGAATTATTAATTGAAGCATTAGAAACAAAATGTATTAGCATATAATTTGAATCATTGCATTGAATTAAATGGATTTTTTACGGTAGAAGTTATTAGACATAAAGCTAATTTTGAATGATTTTTATTCTTTAAAACCAATGATAATTGAAATGCAAAGTGACATCATCTCATTGAATGCTAAAATTATCTTGCATTCATTTATGCATGGAAAGAATTTAGCTCGTCAGTTATACCATATTATTTTATTTTTCATAGTCGGTTTATTTGTGATTGCATTGAATTACAAAGATTATAATTAATGATGTTGTATGTTCCCTGGAGTTGTTTGAACTCATTGGCCGCTTAGAAAATCATGACCAGATGGTTTGTCGAACATTTACATCCATCAAGAATATAGTTATGCACTAATAAAATATCATATCATGGAGAAGGGGTTATAGGCAAGACTTTATAATTTATTTGCGTAAGACTTTCTTGTATATTAATAAATTCTCAAATTATCATGTAATTATTTATTGCTTATATTAAAAAAGGAATAGGGAAAGCATCTTCTCTATTTGGAGCTTTGGGGGCTAATTTAGGCTTGCTATTGTTAAAAAAGAAAGAGGAACTAAAAAATATAGGAAGAAATCATTATAAATAATTCTCTCTATAGAACTGGAAAGGGGTTTTATTTGACCCTGCACAATGAAAACAAAAGATTCATGTAGCTAAGCCTGCCTAATGGGGCTAAGGCTTTTAATATGTGGATAATCGTTACAGGATTTTACACAATAAATTATTATAAAACTTATCATTGTGCCAATAATTTTGGTAGCACACTCATGGAGACCAGCACCAGCTGTTAAATGCTGAGAAAATTTTCTTTTGATAATCATTTGAAATTCATAATTTTATTTTATTATATGTTATAAAAGGTTTGCTAATATAACCGAGATATAATCTACTTGTGCTTGTTTTTCCTTTATTCATACTGTCAGGTTAAGAAAATAGATGTGCAATATGATAGAGTATCAAAACAAGTTGATGTTCAGGCATTGAAAGAGTCGCTTTGGACGACCATACTCTCATCAGTTAAGATGGTTGATCCAGTGAGTATTTTTTCTATTTTTTTTTGTAGCGTGAGCCTTGTTTACAAACTTGAAATTATTTTTTGGGTGGGGTTGGTGAGTTGAGCAGGCTGGAAGCCATCAGGAATCATCATCGTCATCATCGTCAGTCGTGTCTCTGAGGCAGGTAATGCAGCGCATGCACGAGGATGAAGCTGCGCTTCCGACAGATTCTTCTTCTTCTTCTTTATCACAAAAGGATGTCATTTCGCCACATCTGGTCTTCATCTGTCTCCTGCATTTAGCTAATGAGCATGATCTGATCCTTCATCATCCCCAAGATTTGGATGATGTTCACATCCTTCTCTCTTCTTAAGCCGGCGGTGCTGTTTGCTTCCAATTGCAACCTTCAGCATGAGGATATCAGTTTATTACTCGTGTCAGTTTTTGTAACCTTTTGGCCCCTTTCGTTTTGTAACATGCAGAACCTTTTCTTTATACTTAGTAGTGTCGTTGTGTTTGAATTTTTCTGTGCGAAACAAATAAATGAAGATATAGTTTTATGTTACCGTAAATATTAAATATTAACGTGCAAATATCAGCATAGAGTTCATAAGGAGTAATATTAAATTTTTTTAAATGTTGTAAGTCGAACACTAATATTAAATACTACTGGAAGAAAACTATAAAGAGGGCAAGCTCTCTATAAAGAGGGTAATCGCATGGGTTTATGGTAACTTTAAGCAAATGAAAATTCCCCAATATAGAGAGCAAAATAATTTGATTTTAACGATAAATTGTGATCACTACTTTATTATGATTGAAAGAGAAATCAATATCATCTAATTTATTATACTAACTTAGATAATATCACCGTAATATATTTTTTGTATTTATTATTCTACATTACGGTTCAAATTCTACTATGTTTATTTTTTGTTTGAAGTCTACTTAAATTTTTTAAGAAAAAAAAGTATTAGTCCCTATAATTATATAAAATATGACTTTAGTCTATATAATTTATATTTTATCAAATAAATTTATGTGGTTAATAAAAAAATTTAGTCCAAGACACCTCAACGTAAAGAGGGCGGCTCTGGCCGGAGTGCGAGGGCTGTTGGTTGCCTGGATGAACCAGCTGTCACCGCAGGTTCCGTCTAGAGGGCTCCGATTCGTGCGATGCAACAAATTGGAGATGCGCTCCAAGCGGAGGCAGGAGGAGGCCGTGAAGACCAGGTGGGATCGCTCTGCCGAGCTGGGAACCACGAGCATGAGCTTTATTGAATATAATGATTGTTTGTCCAGAGGATTGGCCGACGGGACTAAGTGAAACATTTGAATAAAAGAAATCTTCATTCCATTTTATTGGCTACAGATTGCGATGGAGCTTAGAATTAATTTTCTTGACTTTAGTTTCATTGAAACTCGCGACCAAAGACAACTTATTCTTTTTTCCAAAAGAAGAAAAAGGCTCGTGGCTCGTTTGGCAAGCAAAAAGCTTTAGTAGTAATCCTTCATTGCAATAAAACAAGACATGATGAGCAGCAGAAGCAGATTCGTCGCCTTTAATCTTGGAATCAAAATCTTCCTCTGTTGAGGTCCCGCAGCCTGAGTCATAGAGTAGGGCAGGTGGAGTGGCATGGATTGTGCTTGTAGGAGGCCACATAGACGTAACAGCTTGGAGTAAAGCGGAGGAGGCACATCAACACGCAATTAGATGTCAGACAAATAATCACTTTTAATAATACCACACATGGCATGAATTTTGACACCGCACATCATACGGGTTTTGTCTCTATCCTTGTCCTATGTAATAGCAGTGCTTATTACCCTTACAAGGAAGGGATGAGGCAAGACAAGTTATGTTGCTCGCAAATCCCTTCCATTAAAATTATCTCTGATCTTAGCTGTCAGCATCGTCAAGTTCATGAAGTAAAATATGGGTCTATCAATTCCTTCTATCCACATTAACTCAAGTGCTCTCCTGCATCCACCAGCGTCTTTTGTTATGCAAATGGCGTTATCGGCCTTTGGAGGCATCTCCAAGAACTCATTCAGTTTGCCCACCTCCAGCACTCTGTTCTCTTGTGACATTCTCATCCTTCAAAATCCAAGCCTCTCAATTCTGATTGACTTATATATTTTATGGCAGGGTTGACATTAGAGCTCCTTCACCTCTCACGAATGTCTTACCAAATTCCTTCACCTCTCACGATCAAGCGTGCTAATTATTATTACCCTTTGGTCTCTTGCAACACATTTTCCTACAAAATAGGGCCTTCATAGGATTGTGATTTTTGAAGGGATTGATTCTTTTATACTGAATCTCTTTCTCTGGATTGTAAACGGGGATGAGGGCCTCAAGAAATCACTCTAGAAAAAGATGGAGTTAAAATGAGCTTGGACTTTAAAAATCAATGATATCAAAGCTGATAAAGGTAGTATTAAGTGAGTGAGCTAAGGAGGAGTAGTTGGTTAACGAACTAAGTTTTATCCTTCTTTCATTCGAATGTGGAGTAAAGCGTCAGATTCTAATTCCACTGCTGTATCATATAATTTTTTATTTTTGTAGTATGTGCAAATTAGAACATATTTATTATACGGTTATAGGGTATGAGGTATACTTGGTTGTCTGTATCAGAAATGAGGTTTTTGAAACTAGATACAAAAAATCTACTATGTTATCTTTATTTCAGCCTTGAGTGTAATGGTCATTTTGTTAACATTTTTTAAGGTATTGCGCTCATATATGATGGAATTTATGAAGAATTTACTCTTTTTATTATATTATTTTCATAAAATACAGCATGCATTGTTACCCATTCTCAAGCAAGAGCTTATATATTTAATAGCTTTTACTTGTTGCATAAGTGGGAAAACGATGGATTATTAAGAATCTGAGTAAAGATATACGCCACTTACTCTTATTAACTGAGAATATGAGTTGTCACAATCTTCATGAAAAGTTTAGCATCCTGTATGAAATGATGGTCATCTTTAGTATGTTTATTTTATTAATGGGAAATAAGATTGCTAGCAATATAGATGGCGAAGATTGCCTAAAGTTTCATAAATCTAAAAGAGTTTTTACCCACTCCATTTGATGTGTAAGTCATATCTCAATAATCTACTCGATTCAAGAATTGGCCAAAACAGTTCATTTTTTTATACTTCCAGTTATATATGTTGCTTTAAAATGTAATAGATCCAGTTAACCTACTTGCCAAGAATGACTAAAAAGGTGCCTTTGAAATAAATTAATATCTACAAAAGCATTTCATCACAAAAAATATCTTGGGATTCTTGAATATTTTTAAATTAAGATTCACAACCTCGACACTGATGTTGGACATAACTAATAATGAAACAAATGTGAAACTGGTTTCCATTAGACAATAATGTATATTCATTTTTTATCTTTATTATTTTTAATGCATAGTTTATATAAAAAATCATTGTATCATATATATATATATATATAGTTGATTATTAAATTAAAGAATATTAGTTTACTTAGCAATAATATTATGTTAATCAAGTTACTATCATTGTTTGTATATTATAATACAATTTGATGCTGTAATTGCTTGTATTTTTATTTTCTTTATGAAATCATTTTTCGTATTCAACTCAAAAATTTTCCAATGTTTAAGTTTTGCAATGTTACCAACAGAACTCTTTTAACAAAACCATAAAATATCACCCACTTAGACCTGCTACAACTATCTTAAGATAATGAATTTTTATATAAAAGTGCTTGTGTTATGATAAACATTGATATGAACAAAACACATATTTTTATGAACAATACATTTTCAATAAAAAAAACGTAAGTTTAAACAAACACCTACATTGGTTTCTCCTTATTAATTAGGCTCATTAAAATCAAAATCACCATGAATAATTAAATTTTTGCAACTTCTAAATATGCTCAATTAAGTTTCTCATGATAGATAACTTTTTCTCTTAATATATCCATCAAATCAACTGTATTTTAAATCTCTTATACATACATCAAATCACCTTTATGTGCATAAATTAATATAAAATTAACAACCACTCATCAAATATAATACTTAAAAAATCATAATTCTATTTCTTATCATCTTGACTACCACCATATCATCCTTTAAATTCTTAAAAAAATAATGCATCAATTATAAGTTGATCCTTACCTGAGTGCAATGGATTAATGTATAAGCTATCAATTCCCTCTACTTACTCTTTCAGCCACTTTAATATTATGAAGATATAAAATATATCTATTTTCCTATTAATCATAATATCAATGACTCCATAAGCTTACATGTTCAAGTACCAATAATCTAAGAACTTATTCTCAATGTAGTGCCTTGAGCTAGCATCTCTACTCATATCTATCCATAAAGCAAGAACCTTGCATATATAACACTATAGATGGCTCCAATATAGCCACCATCACATACTTTCCACTGCATTCAAGAAATAAATCGTATACACTTCTAGATGATGCCCTAGTTCTTATATAATTTCTAAAAAAATTCATTTCACATTAATTTTATAAGTATGCACTAACTGTTAACTATAGAATGCAACTTTCTGCATTTCTCATTTGTAACTTGGAACTCAATAACATTGTTGTTCACAGCAACCTCTACAATTGGTCTCAAAATTTGTATGCATCACTACCAATGCTTCAACCGTTCCAACAATCTAAGCCTTCAGAATTATCATCTTAACAAACTTTTCAACATCCAAATCCAGTCACCACTTTCTAACTTTCTTCCACAAAATAGCCCCCATTAATACTCTCTTTTGTGACCAATTAGCTTAAAATGCAAACCCAAAATTTCTTCCCTAAACATTGTAATGTTTCTTTTAACTCACATGTTTATACTCATTCCGTGATTACACGAGCAAATGATGGAATACATAAGACTAAAGATTATCGTGCAAGATGTAAATCTCGCTATGAGATGGAAGCAATGCAAAAAGAGTATTGAAGACGTGCAGAAAAAAGCTGAGTATCAAACTTATCATTGATGAAGTTTAATTCCTTTGCAATCAACAAGGATGCAATTGAATGTAAATAGAAGTTAAAGTTAAAAAGAGTAACAGCTTTATTAACAAATAGAAAGATATTTTATAGAAATAAGGATTCATCAAGTTCATGGATTTGATTTTATAGAATGCTTTAGTCTTGTGGTCAAGTCAACAACAATTCCTACTATTCTGACTTTTAATCTTAGTAAGAACTGGGGGAACTTGACAACTTAGTATCAATATTACTCTCTTTAGAGCATTTTGCAACACGAGGTGTACATGTAACAACCACTTGGGCTCATTCAACAATCTAACATTGATTACGCAAATCATTATATGACGTTAAACATTACCCCAAGGCATGTTTTGAGAAGTTGTATACATCCCTTACTAAAATTAGTTGTTTTTTGCAAGAATTAACAAATATCTATTTATTCATGTTACTTCTCGTTATGTTTGAGGAGACCAAGCAATGTGCACCTGACTACAGTTTGAATGGTATCAATCTGAGCAATAGCTAGAGTGGTGAAGTCTCAAATGCAAATGAAGGCTGTTGAAGGAGCTGAATTGGGCAGAGAAGCCAACACTTGGGCACACGGGGCCAAAGTTCCTCAACTGAGGCTCGAAAATTTAGACGTGCCCAAGCGCTGGGTTTTTTTCTAAAGTCAATATAACATGTGGCTTGGGAACCTAAGCCTGCCCAAATACTGGAGGCTTTGATCACATGTGCGGCAGGACGAACCTTGGGTGCTTAGGTGCGCCTAGGCATCGACATTTCTTCAGACAGTGAAACCATAGACAGAAACCCAGGCACTTGAGTGCGCCTAGGCGTTACCAAGCTAATTCAGCAGAAAGCAAAGATAGAGGTCTTAGCACTTAGGCCTGCCCAAGCACGTTGTATATCTGCTATCAACTAATGGAACTCGAGAGCCCGATGCCTGGGCGCCAGTAGGTTGGAATGCTGAGATCACCGAATTAGACATGTGGACATGTGGTCAATCCAAATGAAGCATGGGGGGGCACATGACCGATATACAGAATTTTAAGGTTCATTTGGGGGTTGTTTTATCTTATCCTTGGGGAATATTAAATGCATATTTGTCTTAATATAAGATAAGGATAATGATAATGATAAGCTATGAGATGGTGATGTGCTGTATATGCTTAGTGCATTAGTGGTTGGAGGATGGAGCTGAGGAGGCTGTGTGCTGTGAGGAAGAAAGAGCAGCTATGATCGGTTGTAAAAGTTTGAAAAACTCCTAAAGAGAGTGAAATCTCTCTTATATCTTCTTCTTATTATTATAGTTAAACTTTTATGGTGCGACTTCATGATTTTTCCCATATTTTTGAACTTTTCCCATATTTTTGAATTTTTCACGTAAAAATCTGTATGTGTACTTGTGAATGCATGTGTTTTCTTCATATTTTTGCTATGCGTCTTGCTTGTGCTCTCAAAGGTGACGAAGCCAAAGGATCCCTCAAATTTTCCGCGTCTTCCTCATTTGTGCTTGACAATGTGAATTGCAGTTTGGTTTGATGCTCTAAATTGCAGTACTTCTTTTACAAATTTAAGCTCTAGTTGAAGATTTAAAGCTATATGAATGAAAAATTAGATATTAATATAGCTAGAATATTTATAAGATTTTATAAAATAAATAATTTGAATTAAGCAATTTTAATTCATGCATAATCCATTGCAAATTCATTAGAAAGAATTAAAAATAACTCTTTGATATTTATCAGGGATGCTAGCTCATGTTTTGACTATTAAAAACATCTTAATGAGGATGTTAATATTGTGGGTATTAGTGGCGCTGATTGAACTTGAAATCCAAATGAAATATAGTTAACATCAAATCTTTGTATACTCTTAAGAGAGTTTAGTATCATACAATTTAGAGAAATAACACAATATATCAAGATCTTCACAAAGGAAAAGTATTGAAAGCTACACAAAATATAGTATTTACTGATTGAGCTAAGTAAAGACAACAAAGTATCAGTTATTTGGCATTCCTTATGACAAGTAAATTGTTGATGTTTGAATAGTAGCACGCTCAAGTTCACACTTCACTTCACAGCAAATTCAGATATATGTGCACCATAAACCCTAAAAACAAGGAAAAACAGAACATTGCTTTCCTTTTGCCAGTAAATCTGGCTCACAAAAAAAATGTTCCTCGTTTAGTTTAGCTAAATCAATAGCATTAATAAAACAAAAATTTACAATAATAGCTAGACGATTATATGAATTAGGCATGCAATGTGCACAGTGCTTTTACGAACTAGTTTTTCCACTGACGAAACAAAACCACAGCTTTGAAACGATGAGCAAACTAGCGTAAGATTTTGTTAAATTCGTAATTACAGATCTAACAAGGAAAAAAGAAAAGTTGATTCAACAGATTCCTCTAGGGCATCATTTAATAAAATCACCTGCTGCGCTTCCTGAGGATATACACATCTGCTTCGTCGTACGCGTAATCCGGGTGAAGATCCTGGTGCGGCACCTTCTCGATTGCAGGGAAAACCTCGGTGCACCGATCCCAAAATACCCGATGCGCCTCCGGCAATCTCATCTGGTATCCCAATAACACCGCACCGTTTGGTGCAACGAGTGCATCCAAGGCGGAGACGAGCTGCGCTGCCGAGTCCTCCATGTAGACGACATCTGCGGCGACCACGAGATCAAAAGGCGGATTGAGGGATCGGATCTGGTCGACGTTATTCCAGTAGAGCTGGGCGTGCTTGGGGGTCTTGGGAAGAACTGGTCGGTTGCGTTTGAGGTTGCGGCGAAGGGCGGGCATGACTGGGGCGATGTCAGTAAGAACGATGTCCAAACCGAGCACGGTGAGAGAGATTCCGGCGGGACCGCAACCGGTGCCGAGCTCGATCGCCCGCTTTCCATGGAAGGAGAGAAGGGCAGCGTAGGGATTGTTTACGGCTGCAGCGGATGTAGATGAAGGTAGCCATCGCTCGGCGAACTTAGCGAGAACAAGGGAGCACGGCCAGACGGAGGTGCCGACTTGAAAGGACCCGTTATCCTGCTCGAAGGAAAGTACGGTGCCGCCGACGGCGAGCTCTATTACAGGCGAATCTTTGAACTTCATTTTACGAAATGGTGTTTAGTCGATTTGGTTCGGAGTTTCACGAGACATTTGCACTTTTATAGCGTACACACCAACGTGGGTGAGGCAGTAGAGATTGAATAGCCTTCTCTTTCACTAGAGTTTTACCTTTTTTTTTTTATTTAAAAAGTTTTATGAAAAATTTGTTTGTATTATAAATATTTTTCCTAATAATTTTTTTTCTATTTTATTTTAATAGCTTAACATGAATATTTGTTCCTATTTTATTTATAGAAAGTGGGGCAGATGATTGGTGGCAATAGATAATAGAGGCAAAATTCAAGGATTGAGCATTTGAAAGCATTAGATGAGAAATTTTGTGAAGATATTCCTTAAAAATTATGCTCCGCAATCAGCCCAAACTTTAAAGCAAAGTAAAATGTGAAAATTCGAACAATATGAGGCCATTGGTGATTATGTCCCTAAAGCTGTTGAGGACTGGTTCCAATAGTTTGAAAAGAAGTTTGAAGGTATGAAAATGATGATATTATATTTTTTTTCTTGTAAATCATGTAATAAATTCCTACTATCAGATTAGTAATGTGGAAAACAACCATTGGAAAGAGTTTTTGGAAGTATTTCTTACAAAAAATGCTCAATGTTATATATAAGTTAATTACAAGTCTACTTTCATCTAGTTAGCTCATATGTCTTTGAATTTTTGGAAATCTAAGAGGTATAGATTGAACAAATCGTATTCAACTTACTAGATTATTTTGGAAAAAAATTGATAATCATATGCATGATGGATCACACTAACCAAATTGAGAAAATAAGGCCATTGGAGATTAAGATTTAAGTTAATCCCAACACCCTCAAGAAGAGAGTGGGTTCTACACATGAATCTTGTTAGTTGTTCGAGAAGTGTAAGTAAACCCCACGGGTCAAGTAAATCATTCAACGCTTGATTAAATAGAGTAAAATTTAGAAAAGCAATTCAACAAACCACATTTATAT
The DNA here is from genome assembly GCA_016760335.1 of Gastrodia elata. Lineage (NCBI taxonomy): Eukaryota > Viridiplantae > Streptophyta > Magnoliopsida > Asparagales > Orchidaceae > Gastrodia > Gastrodia elata. Next base: position 288,701 of record CM028672.1, on the reverse strand, counting down.
GGCATGTGTCATCACAATGGAAACCACTAATTCATGTGTGGTCATAATGTTCACTAAGTTCAAGAGTGCTAAGCAGCTACGATCATTGATGGGCAGAATTTTAGGAAGCCAGAACATGTATCCATCATATGAATTGGCCCAATAATTTTTATGTTTTCTATTGTGACTCTTGTAGTTCGTTAAGAACATTATGGTAATGTTCTTAACACTTGTAACGTCCCATTATTAAATTATATAAGTCAATTCAATAGCGAGTATTATGGTAGTACTTAATACTGGATTAGAGTATTATAACCCACTATTTAAGTACTACCTATAATGCAGATCTTTGGGTAAAAGGAAACTCAAATATTTCAATTAAACATTCATTATACATATAAGGAAAATATATAAAATGAAAGAATAGTATGAACATTATATAAAAGTTATTATTACAATTTGTGGAATCAAACACTCATCCTCCCATTCTAAAAGAAAAAGCAAGTAATTATAATATTCAGTACACAGCTATTGATCAGGTTCACCTTTAGGTACACGATCTGATCCAAGCTTCTAATCTACCGTATTTGGTTTGTAATACGGTAGGGCACAACCAATAAAAAAAAAAGCTTTAATAAGTAAGTACAAAATAAAGGTAATTAAATACATTGTTTAAGTAAGTGAATATTATGTTAGCTATTTACAATTTAATTATAAACGGAATATTTGACATGAAATGAATAAACAAGTAAATAACTACTAAAGGCTATAAGGTAAGAAAGGCTCGCATAATTTTAAGTGACTTTTTCATCCCTAAATCAAATAGGTTAGCAAAGTATTTGTGAAAAATGCATTTAATTAAATAAAAGAAACATGAATATATCCAATGGATTCATATGCAAATTAAAAAGATTGTGTAGATAACTAAGTAGCTTACAATTAAGGAAAAATTACATTGCAATAAGTTATAAGTAATAGAAAAATGTTGTAACACCATAAGTAAAGCGCTTTCAGTCTAAAAGACTAAATAAGCACAATCATAAGACTGCAATAAACATTCACAATCAATAAGATTGTATTGAGAAATGTATTTTATAATTTATTTATCTTATATTTAGTTCTGTGGGCGCAGAACATGTGAGGAGTTGAGTACGTCTACTCAACTATAAGTTGGGTGAATTGCAAACATGCCCAGGCTAAATGACAGCTGTACTATAAACCATTAATTAAAAACCCCTTTGAAGCAATTTAAAATGTTTATTGTATGCTCAAAAATCTTAATGCATGATTCAAGAATTGATCTCAATACATTGCAGCATTATAAGAAGCTTATCAATTTATTGTAAATCTCATGATATCCATTATTTTTTAATTTTAATTATCTATCCTAATGATTGGAGCTAATGATGCCCCTCAATTAACTTAAAAATTATAGATCTCTAAGTTAATCGTTATAATAATCAATTTTGGAAAATAGTAAGTTAATTAAACATTAATGTAATGACAAAATAATTTATTGATATAATTATTTTAATTATGAGATAAAATCAATGCTTATTGAATGAAGGCCTTAATCCTAGATTATTGATGTTTTCAAATAGTTGGATGCTATCATGTTGAAAAATGCATCCTTAAACATGTATATTAAAACAATCTTACTTTTGATATTCTAGATTCAATCATTGTGTTAAATTCACTAAATTTTGATAATCAAAGATTTTTAAGGAGTTATCATTTTGGTTCAAATGATTCACAATTAAATTCCAGCATAAAATGGTTAGTCTAAATTATAATCATAATACTATCTCTTTTTAATAGATGAACTTTGATTAGAATTGGTTATTAACTCTTATACATATTAAGATGTAGGTTATATTTGAAGTCATCAATTTCTAACATTCAACTATAAGTCTTAGAGTAAATCTTCTATTTATTGACTTAAGAAGGTTTTAAGTCTTATGAATACTTAGATTTTTAAATCTAATTCCAGTTTATTTTACAAGTTATTTACCTTACTTTTGCAGTCACAAAGTTCTACTAACATCTTATTATTACTTATTGCTAAACTTAGGATTTGCTTGCATGCTCATATTAATTTATGTAATTCACTAACTTAAACTAATCTGTGACAACCACAATATTGAGAATCACTAAACTCAATATTGATACATCATCACAATATCTAATACTAGATTAGAAGAAAACTAATCTAAATCATTAGATATTGTGTTTAGCCAAAGATTTAAAAGAGGGTCTTAAGTTAAGATGGAAGAAAATTTATGAAAAATATTATGTGAAATACATATGAGAATGTAAATTTAAAAGCATATGATATGAATACTTGCAAATTTAGATTTGAAAATTCTAAAGATTAGCATATGAGATATGAGTGTACAATATGCAATATAAGTCTAAGTCAATTAAATCTTAAAAATTTTGGCATGACTCCTACTGTATTTGATCAAATGTACACTTACAAATTCAACATATAAGTCTTCCATTCCAATGGAAGATTAAATTGAAAAGATAGCAACATAAAACTACATGAAATAAATCCACTACATAGGATTGCTTGGTTTTAGTTCTAATATAAAGTCAATCCGTTACATGTGATTACTTATTTCCAATTCTAATATAAAGTCAATTCGTTACATGAGATTTCTTATTTCCGATTCTAATAGTTTGAAGTGACAAAATATATATGTAACAATTATCTATCCTAGAGTATGCACATCCCACATAATTTACTACATACAAGAGGATGAAAAATTAACAATAATTCTTAACTTTAATATGCAAATACTTTCCAATTCTATATACAAATTAATATGCAATTAATCTCCAGTTTAACATGCAAAGTAATATGCAGTTAAAGATTCATATAATATTCATCACATACATTCATTCATTCATCCCAAGCCAAGCTTTTAAGTAGAAAAATTAAACTCCAACACAAGTATAGTAAATGTAAAAATAAATTATTTTAATTATTACAAGCCAATAATAATTAAAGGAAATAAGGAAGTAAAATTCATACTTGAAGAAAATAATAGGCTAAATTTATAATATTTTTAAGCAGAAGCAGCTAGCTTATGCACTTGGTCCAGCTCCTCTAGCCTGCAAATGCACCTAATCTATCATATTTAGGCATTTAAATATGATAGAGCAAAACCAAGAAATAGAAAATATGATTAGACTAAATAGTCTAAGTACAATTTAAGATTTGGCTAAATATTTTATTATTTAATTGGATATCACTACTAGTTACAACCTAAGCATAAACAAGGGTGCAAAATGTAAGCATAAAAGTATAGAAAAAGGAAGTAAGTAAACAATAAAATGAGTAAGAATACTCACATAATTATACATCCTAACCTGCAAGTAAAACAAAGGTAAAAGCATCCTAAATAGGCTAGAAAAGAACTAAAGTGCATATACAAGTAAATGAAGTATAGCATGTATACGTTCAATGAACTTATGCTAAGTAAAGAAAATAGACAGTAAAGCATTTAAATGTAATTATAACAACATTCATTATAATCTAAGAAAACTGTAAATAAGTAAAGTACAGTACTAAAATATGGAAAATGCATAGTATAGAAATTGGAGGAAGATCGTAGACTATTAATCTAAGATTCACATAGTCTAGAACTATAGAAAGTAATATAGCTAAAAGCTATGATGAATCTTAACAATCTATAAGATTGAAGAAGATCTCATATTTTAAATGATTAAAGTTGTTTTAAGAAAGTATTTATTATGCGGGTAAATACAGAATGAAGCGAGGAGTTAAACACGTTTGTTTAATAAGTAAAGGAAAGCGGGGTCAAACAAAATAACACTCACATTTACCCTTTGAGAATGTAAGGTATCTTTATTACTCTTTATTAGCCTGCCGTTGGCTTAGCCATCATACAAACCCCTATAGTTTTTAATGTGAAAGTTGTATTCATGCACAATGTCTTATATGGATGATTCAAATAGATAAGGCTCAAAGCTAAGCAAGCATCCAAGAAAAATTCAATAATTGCAATTAGGTGATATCCAAGTTATTTAATTTTAATGGTCTACTTAATAATTAGAACTAATTGAGCTCCCAATTGACTTTGAGATATTGATCTCAAATTAATTGAAAATAATAATAGTAATTGGGGTTTTGAAAATAATAATTTTATTTCATTTATTTTGATATGACAAAATAGTTTATAAGTATAATCAATACAAATAAAAACTAATTCTATTTTAGTCATAAACTATTTGATTCAAATAGGTTAATTAAATCAAGGTTTAGATGACTAGTAGGGAAGGATTGAGATTATGAAATTATCATACCTAAAGGGAATGAAAGTTAAGGTTCAATTCACTAAAGTTCTCCAGGTAGGTTGTATCTGAAGGATTTACCCAAATTAAATACTAATCTAGCTAGGTTATGATAAAAATGAAAGATTTAAAATAAATAAATGAAGGGATTATGAACTAGAAGTTTTATGTTTTCTAATAGTTAAAGATTAAGGAAATCAATAGGATTCCTAAACTACCTTAAATGAATTAAGATTCCTATTACTAGCTTTTAAAGAATTTAAGTGAAGACTTTAAGGATTAGGATGAACAAATTAGGTACTAGTCTAGTCACTAAAGGGTAGTCCTAGCTGATTTAATAATCTACAATTAGAAAAGCATTAAGACTAACTACTTTTAATGAATGTAACTAATATATCTAAGAATCAACTACAATTCATGTTATATATTAATCCTAGGGTTTCTACCTTAGGTTTGAAAGATGAATCAAGCATTTTACAATTGATTCAAGTATCTAGAATAATGTGAACTAAGCTCAAACATAAGTAATATAAATTGATATGAGGAATAATAAATGTGACATGTTAGCAATGCTAAAGTTTTAAAATACTGAAAACATGCAATCCAAGAAATTAGAATTTATCACAATAACACTAATTAAGAATTAATAATCTAAAATCACTAATTATTGTCCAATGGAAATAATATGCATATAATTGAAATTCTTATAACATAAGGAGAAAAATAATACTAAGTAGGTCAAATTTAGACAATATTTGAAATTTAAAGTTTTCAGGATTCCTAACTAGGGTTAAAAAGTGATTAAGAAAATTATGGTTCAAATATTAAATTTGAATTCATATTATTATTCTTCATATTTTTGTGAGTAAAATAGACTATTTAAACATTAAATTTGGACTCCTAATATTCAAGTTATGACATAAATAAAATTGAAAATTAAATTACAATTAATTAATTAATCTAAATTAATGATTAAATAAAATAATCACTTAAACAGAAATTAAATGTCATATTAATAATCTACATATTTTTGTGATCAAAATGGTATATAACATTATATATTTTGGATGTGTATTATTAAAATTATTAATGAAATTAAATTAGCCAAGATTTATATAAAATAAATTAATTCGAAGTTCCTTCACTGCACTCAATCCCACGCCACATGCCCAGCACATAAATTGAGGTGCTGAGTCAGTGCACCTGTAACAGAGCAGAAGATGGTGATGAGGCAAGAAAAAAAAAAGTCGTCCTGGGCCAAACGGGCCACACACTTTTATGGGCCGCGACTGCTGGCCATTATTTTAAGCATGGATTCGAAATATGGGTCATGAGTGCTTTTCCATTTAGATGATTATCTTTTATGCATGCACAGAATCGGCGTAAAGGCAAAATCATAAAACTCAGAAATCGCAAGAAAGAAGAAGATGCGGGCAGGGGATCGAAGTGAATCAGGTATAGGATCAAACAAAATAAAATTAAATAAAAATTTAGCTCTATCAATGGCAATATCTTGATGTCACATAAGATCACAGCACTTAAGAGAATAAATAAATTAAAAAAGAATTTGAAAAGGTTGCCTTTAATCTACTTGAACTTGATCGGCTCGAAACAAAAAAAAAATATCGATGTAATGATTAAATAGAAGAGCGCATGAAGTGAACAATGAAATGGAGTCAATGAGGGCTCGTACCTTAAGCTTCCAAGCAGCTCCTCAGATTTTAAGGTTCAAAGAGGAAGAAAACAAGGCTAGGCAGCGGTTCTTTCTCAACAGCAGCTCGCTATGGGCATCCAAACTCTTAGATAATGAAAAGAAAAGAGGTAAGGAAGGAGATCTCGATAGGTATTAGGGGTTTCGAGTGAACTGAAAGAGTGGTCGTGGCGTATGGTGCCAGTTCCTCTGCCCCCACGATGGAAATACAGGGGAGACGTACAGGAGAAGATCTGGTGGCCGTTCGATTTAATTCTAATGCGAAGGACGGTGAAGATCGCTTGCTGTCGCCGTTTGGTGTTTGGAGTTTAATAGGGGATCTCCGCATAAAAAATAAAAATAAATAAATCCTTCAGCCGCAGGATTAAAATAATTCTGCTGCTTTTATAATTATAGTCATTTGAATTATTAAATAGTTAATAGGTATTAAATTAAATCAAATGTAATATTAAATTATTAAATTATTATAATTAATTTCTTATTTTTTAAATACTTAAATATACCTCGAAAAATCTCAAAAATTCACCCTTACCTAATTGAGGAGTGAGGAACTCAAAAATGCAAACGGATTTTTGATCGGAGATATATTTAATTATTCTAAATTTTTGAATAATTAAATAATATTAAAATAATCAGGAAAAATTTGATGACTTCTAAACACTTCCAAAATATCACCCATAGCTAATTTGGGTGTGGTGAGCCCAATGGTGAACTCCGTTTCTGATTCTGAGGTCTAAATAAATTAGACATTCTTAGAATTATCAGAAAACTAGGAAATGTTGGAAATTGCCAAACAATTTCCAAATCGCACGAAAATTGAAATGGAGGTTTCAACTACTATGATAATACTAATAAAAAAAGATTATAGTCAATTAGATTACTAATTAATGAGTAACAACACTAATGTTGTTACATAATCACTCTAATAGTTCTCAATAATTATTTAAACTTAGTGTTCTAATGATGATTAAGGAAAATAACGTCTCTTTACAATAAGGATGATATTTTTACTATTATTCTCTAAGTGAATGCTCTATGCTTATAAAGTGCTACAATGCAATTAATAATGATTTATAAAGTATTTGACTCATCTTAAGAATTATCAAATTATGGATAGTTTAGCTTCAAGTGAAGGATTAATCTGATTTTAGATAGATTACTTAAATATTTAGATCAAAGAGATCTATAGGTTAATTTATAATAAGTTGATTACTTAAATCATTAATATGCTAAATTAAAACTTCTTTGTGAACTTAGTAGGGAATTATATTTAGTTTTTAATCATGTGTGATAGGCTGAATTAAACATAAGATTTTGATCCTTTATTCCAAACTCAAATTTCCTAATCTTATCTCTAAGTTTGATGTTTTCTCTAAGAAATTTAATTAACCTTAAATTTCTTTAACCACGATATTTCTAGGTTTTAGTTGCATATTAAATTAAATTAATTTACTGTCCTCAACTCTAGGAAGCATTTAAATAATAATTTAAGCACAACATTTTCATCATTTACACATAAAAGTATCAAAATTTTCATCCCTATCAATTCACATCCAAATGGCACATATGTTAACATTTAAATGATCCATATGTAATTAGGATTGAAATAACAGTAAGTAAGCTTAGTTTGGATGTCAATTGGCCTAATAAAGGCTTAATTATTCTTAATGTGGCGACCGGGGATCGAAGTTCGAGAGTCTTTAAAGAACAATTCATCTCAATTGAATATATATATATTTTTATAATTCAAAAAGGACATAATGAAATAATAATAGTCCACAATCCATTTATACATAGAGCCAAAATATATATAAAAAGTTACAATAATTTGAATTTTACAAAATAAAATAAGAAATATCTACATTCTTCTGCTTCTTTTAATTCTTCTTCTTTTTATTGACAGATCTTTTAAGCTTTTTAATTGTCAAAACTTGAAAAATTCAATTTACCAGTCAGGTAGGAGTACACAAATTATTCTTATAAGAATAAATCTAGCATCTTATAATAGGTATGAATCAAATATAAAAATGACTGAAAGACTGCATATAAAGTAAAGCAATTTCCAAATTCAATTTCTTCCCTACAAATTAGCTGTGAAAATCAATATATATGAAATAAATTTTATTAAAAGCATTTGTAACAATAAGTCGAGTCCGTAGACTCCTGAGCCCAAATAGGTAAACCCAAAGGCATAACCTGTAGGAAGCTTATCTCGCCACCCGTCGGTAGCTTACTCAAAATAGGAACTGATGGTGTGTCTTTCCTCTGGATTTGCCTACTTCCTACAAGAGGCTAAATCCCTCCATATAACTCCCAGGGGCTTGCTAGCTAGCCCAATCTATACAGATTCCAGTTTTGCATTTCACCCTCCAAAGACAAACACCACAATATATATATATATATATATATATATATAATGTGTTTCATTCTTTTTGTTACATGCTATTTGATATAAATCTTTTGCAGATTAAAATATGGTAAGCAGTGCAAATAATACTCAAATGGAAAATGGCTCAAATAAGAATACTCAAATAAGACTTATAAGTAAATTTGCGTACCTGATTGTTTTGACTCAAAATCAATCAACTTTAATTTCTTTGATCTGCCAAAAATATTTTAATTCAATCTTTTATGTTTATTAATATTAGTTTTCCTAAAATGATAATAAGATGAATATTTGAATATTTTGATTTATTTTATTAAGTTATTTAATTATTATGCCTTATAAGGTCAAATTGGGAATTTGACCTTATAAGGGCATTTTAGAAATTTTTACCCTTAATAAAATACAAAATTCATGTTAGTTTATTGTAGATTATGTTCTAAGTTTTTTATAAAGTCCAAAATTATCAAATTCTGATATGAATTGGCTAAGTTATAACCAATCTAATTTCTAAAGTTAATAATTATGGTTTAATGTGATTAGTGAGTGATTAGTAAATTTAGTCACAAAATCATTAAACTACTTATACATTTAGGTTCTAATTTACTTTATGAGTCATTTAAAACTGAAATCACTTAATTTGGATTATTATATTTGCTAATATTCACTAATCAAGTTTTTAGAGTAATTAGGGTTAATTAAAAGATCTAACCGTTGGATACTAAATATTTTTGCAGTTTACTAAAATTTAGGATTTTTTGATCTAAATGGATATTTGAATTTCTTAATTTGGAGCTAAATTGACTAACTTATGGACTATTTGAAGTTTTTAGGGTTAAAGGCTTAATTAGGGTTAGGTCATAATTGTGATTAGTCTAATTTTAATTTAAATGGAAAAATTAATACTTCTAAAATATTCCTTATAATTTTTTGAGTATTTTAAGACCCATATTCAATAGGTTTGGATTAGTATGTGCAAAGTTATGACTATTGGAAGCTTTGTATCTTTTTGTGAATATTCAAATGCCCTAAAATGTCATTATATGAAATATTGCTTTTACTGAAATTTGGTTGGTATCATAATATTCCTTGTATTTTTCTGATTAATATAATATAGTTATTTGTTAATTTTTGTAAAGTATTTTGTAAGTTATGAATTTCCAAAATTTGGTTATTTATTAATTACTCATATATTAATATTACTATTTTAATTAATATAATTATTTCTTAAACTATTTTATCAATTATTCTGCTTGATTAAATATTTTTATTATTTATTTAAAATTTTAATATTTTAATTATTATGTTATATTAAGTATTAATTTATCTGTTTGTATATTTATTTGCATTTAATTAATTAATTATATTAATATTTCTATAGTTTAATATTTATTAATTCTGTTATAAATTTTTATTATTAATTTATGTTTATTCTTTCTGTTTATTTAAATATATGTATTTATATTTATATTTTCTTAATTTATATAGGTATTGATTAATATCATAAAAATTAAGTATTTTATTTATGTGTTAAATATTTTAATTATACTTTATAATTATCTGTGCATTTATTATTATTATATAAAATTATTTTATTCTATTTTTATACATTTAAGAATATATTCATTTATTTGTGTGTTTATCTTACAATATATATATATATATATATATATATATATATATATGTGTGTGTGTGTGTGTATTAATATGTGTTTATAATATTTATTTAATAATTTTAATATTATTATTTATAATTAACATATATTTTTAATTACGTCTTTTCTGTAGGTTAATTAAAGCACGCGGGACCCACTTGCCACGTGGAGGGCGTCTACTGGCGCTGACGCCTGTTGGGTCAGCCGGTCGGGCCCAGCGTTTGTCACCACTAACTTAGGTGGGACCCGTCTTCAGCACTGTCGCGGTTCACGCGAACCGGTAGGTTCGAACACTATAAACAGGTCTACGGAATGGTTCAGAATGGACCGTTAGATCAATGGTTGGGATTGATCCTAACTTGATATGTCAGTTGGATTCGTACATCGAATCCAACGGCGGATCGAGGAGAGACTTTTCGTCTCCTTCAGTGAAGTCGCGATTAGGGTTAGGGTTCTTCGGTGATACGATCGATCAAACCAATCGATCGTATCACAATATTAGGTATAACAGAACATATGGATGCAAGTAAGGATTCAGATCGAGTAGAGAGTATGTACCTTCTCTGAACGGACACAGATAGTTATAGGGTTCGAAAAATCTTTACTCAACCGTTCTTACTTCAATTAAAATGTGAAATCCCTCTGAAACAATCAAGAGGGAGACTTAATACCATTATACAGCGGTGGAAGCCATTTGGTTTGTCGAGAGGGTGCCGCGTATCGCGCGGTGAGGGTGCCGCGTAACGCGCGGTTAGGACACGCGTTGCCCTCTTTAGGGTACGCGAGGAAGAAAAGAACTCAGCCGTTCGATATTCGATCGAGATCAGCTGTTTACGTTAACCGAAAAAGGCTGACGGCGTTTACTTAATTGTGACGGCGCCGTAACTTTTAAATATAAAATTATTTAATTTATTTTAATTAATTTAATTAATTTAAACTTAATCTGAATAAATATTTTCCAAAAATTTTAAAAATATCAATCCTAGCTAATTGAGGGCTTCTGAACATAATGGTGCACTCGGATTTTTGATCCGACGAGTATTTAATTACTCGAATTTTCAGGTATTTAAATAATATTAAAATATTTGTTAAAAATTCAATGACTTTCAAATGCGTTTAAAACTTCACCCATAGCTAATTTAGGGGTGGTGAACGCAATGACGAAGTCAGATTTTCAATATGAGGTCAAAATTATTTAAATATTAATAAATAATTAGAATGAGATTTTTGATATTTTACACTTAATGATTATCAAAAAGGAGATTAGTAGAAATAATCATCCAAATATAAAATAAATCTCACATTAATATTCCTGGTATTTTTCTAATTATTTTGACATACAATTTCAATATATTTGGACTTATATTTTTGGAATTATGAGGCTTTGAAATTTTACAATTAATTAATTAAGTTAAATGCAGAATTCATTGTTCCTAAAGAATTCAGCACTCATGCACAATACTGCATGCAGACCGACTGCGATGCTCGCATGCGACTCGGGCCACGCTCATGTGGGCCCAGTGTTCACGGGTTATGTGGGTCAGGTCTGACCCGACTCAACCCGTTTGACGATCCGGTAAGAACTGGGATGGCCAGGGCTAGGGCATCCTAATATTCCCAACTTTGGCCACTTCTGATGATGTGCAAGGTGCCAATTGAAATGTGTAACAACCTTAGTGTTGTTACCCATTTTATTTAGAGGCCTAATTAGTTCCATTTCACTTTTAGTACACTTATAATATTATTAGGAGCCTTCACCTCAAGTTTGGTGCAATTTGGAGATTGTTCGTGATTGAAAAACATTCATAATTTTTTTTTTGATATTTTTGAAAATACATATTTTATTTTAACCTCAGAATCAAAATTAGAGTTCACCATTGGACTCCTCACCCCTAAATTAGCTAAGGGTTGTATTTTGAGAATGCTCGGAAGTCGAATTTTCCATGAATATTTTAATAATATTTCAATATTTAGAAAATTAAGATAATTAAATTGACTTCCAATCTAAAATTCGATTTTATTTTTGAGTTCCTCACCCAATAATTAAGTAAGAGTGAATTTTTGGGATTTTTCAGAGTCTGTTTGGCTATTTAATTTGAGTAATTAAATTGGTTAAATTAAATAAATAATTAATTAAGTAATTAAATAATATAATTTAATTTAATTAATAAATAAATTATAATATTAGTTTCAACGATTTTATGCAGGAGGGTGGATATTCGTTGTGGACCTCATTGCACGAAGCAACAGTGCAGCAAGATTAGGGTCGTCGCGTGTTATTTAGAATCCAACGGCCAGGAACTGGGCACTGTACGCCTTTTCTACGCCGATCGTGGCTGGCAGGAGCACAGGAGAGGGAGCATGGCCGTACCCCCAGCCAAGTCCTCCATATCTTCCTTTAACCTTTAGGACTCTATTTTTTATTCCCATTCTTCCCTAGACCTGCTGGGAGCTCGAAGTGGCTTAGGCGATTATTTGCGGCCGACGAAAGCTCTGTATTCTGTGAACCCTAATCTCCTCCCACCGACAAAATCAAAGCTCCAGGTGTGATGACTCCAATATTGAGAATCACTTAACTCAACATTGATACGTCACTACAATACCTAATACTAGATTAGAAGAAAACAAATCCAAATCATTAGATATTGTGTTTGGCCAAGAATTTAGAAGAGGATCTTAAGTTAAGATGGAAGGGAAATTATAAATGGTATTAAGTGATTTATAAATGAAGATGCAATACATGAATTTATAAGTGAAAATGAAATATAATTAAGCATGTGATATATGTAAGGAGACATGATAATGTAATTTAAAACAATTAAAATAAATACGTGCAATCTTAGATATAAACTTCTAGATATTTAATGAGTATTTGACATGTGAGTTATAGGTCTATATTTTTGCCAAATTATTGTAAGTCCTAAAATTCTTAAAAATTTTAGCAGAGTCTCATTTGTAAATGGTTAAGGAAACACCTGCAAAGTAGACATACAAGACTTCCATTTCAATAGAAGTTATATTTTGAAAGAAAAGGCAACCTAAACTAACATGTAATCAATCCATTATATAGGATTGTTTAGTTCCAATTCTAGTATAAAGTTCAATTCATTACATAGAATTGTTAATTTTTAATTTTAAAATAGGGTTCAATCCATTTCATAGGATTGCTCATTTATAATTCTAAAATAGAGTTCAATCCATTATATAGGATTGCTCATTTACAATTATAAAAGTTTAAAGGGAGAAAATCATATGTGTAGCAATTATCTACACTAAGGTTTGCTTCATCACAACATTTAATACTCATATGTAGATATGAAAAGATTATTACTTAAATAAGAAACTAGATTTCAATTCTATAAATAATTGAATATACAACTAGTTCCAATTAACATTCTAAGTAAGTATGCAACTAATGACTTATTTAATAACCATTTTTATACATTTATAATCATCCATCCATTCAATACATTCATCCATTCATTCATCATAAGTATTTAAATATAATCTAAGTTCTAACAAAGTGTAGTAAAAGTAAAGTAAACAACATTATTATAAATCAACAGTAAACTTAAAGGAAAGAAAGAAATTGAAAGCTCACTTGAAATTTATATTAAGCTATATAATTTTAGTATATGATAAGCGGAAGCAGTTAATTTTTAGCACTTGGTCCAGCTCCACTAGCCTCCAAATACACTTGATTTATCATATTTTGGTATTTAAATGTGGTAGAGCAAAGCCAAGAAATAAAAAATCTAGTTAGACTAAACAGTCTAAGTATATTTTAAGATTGACTAAGCATATAATTATTATAATTGGATATCACTATTAGTTATAAGATAAGCACTAACATGGGTGCAATATAGTAAGCATACAAGTGAGAAAAGTAAGTAAGAAAAATAAAGTGAGTTAGAATACTCACTTAAGTATATATCCTAGCCTGCAAATAAAATAAGGGTAAAAGCATCCTAAATAGGCTAGAAATAAACTAATGTGCATATGAAATTAAATGAAGTAAAGCATGTATACATTCAAATAAACTTATGCTAAGTAAGGAAAAGAAACAGTGAAGCATTTAAATGTAATTTTATAATATTCACTGTAATCTAAGTAAACTGTAAACAAGTAAAGTACAGTTCTAAATCATAGAAAATGCATAGTAAGAAAATTGAAGAAAGATCTTAGACTATTAGTCTAAAATTCACATAGTCTGGAACTATGGAAAGTAACATAGCTAAAAACTATGATGAGTCTTAACAATCTATAAGATTAAAAAAGATCTCACATGCTAATTTATTGAAGATATTTTAATATGTACTCATTCTGTGGGCATATTCAAAATGAAGAGAGGAGTTAAACACATATATTTAACAACTAAATAAAAGCGGAGTCAAATCCTAAAACACTCACATTCACCCTCTGAGAATATGATGTCTCCTTATTACTCCTTTTTCAGCCAGTCCTAGGCTGATCTACTAATATAAACCCCTAGTAATTTTAATTTGAAAGTTTTATTCATGCACAATGTATTATATGAATGATTCAAGTGAATAAGGCTCAAAGCTAAGCAAGCATTCAAAGGAAATTCAATAATTACAACTAAGTGATATCCAAAGTTATCTAATTTTTAATGATCTACTTAATGATTGGAGCTAATTGAGCTCCCAATTAACTTTAAGATATTGATCTCAAGTTAATTGTAAGTATAGTAGTAGTTAGGGTTTTAAAAGTAGTAGATTCAATTTAATTAATATGATATGACAAAATAATTTATAAGTATAATTGGTATAATTAGAAACTAGTTTTTATTCACATCCTAAGCTATACGATTTAATTATAATAATTAAATCAAGGTTTAGGTGTCTAGTGGGACAAGATTAGGATAAAGAAAATATCTAACTTAGGAAATTGGAAGTTTAAGTAAATTCACTAAAGTTCACTAGCTATGTTATAGTTTGAAGAATCTAACCAATCAAGTATTAATCTAGCTAATTATAAAGTATAATTCTATAATCTTTTTTATTTTATAAATTTTTTACTAAGCAATTGAAAGGCTTAAGGTAAGTAATTGATAGGACTTAATGACAGACCTAAAATATGTCTACACTTACACGCAAGTGTATATGATCTAAAGTAATAAGTGAAAAGTTTGAATTTCTGGGATTTATCAAACCCTAGAGAAATGGATGTTTTGTTACTAAGGTATATCTATGATCACTAATATTTAAGCTATATGTATATTGATTGGTGTTGGTTTCTGAACAAGCACGATAACACTTAGTAGAAAATACTTCTAATAAAAGGAAGAGGAGAGTTGGGTTTCTCCCACATGATATGATAAATAACTTATATATGATGATTCCTTAAGCGTTCATTTTTTCTTACTTAGTTCCTTAATCGAGTGGACATTGTTCTTCTTAGAGTTTTAATTCAAAGATTAACAAGTTCAAATCTCGTGCATGAAATGAATACATAGTTGATTCTATTTTAGCACAAAGACCCATATAAGATTTTAGATTTGTAGTTTTCCTCTCATCTCTTGATCATGGAGATGAGGGTTATTAAGTTAAGATCTTACAAGCCTTAATTCCACGAGCTAATCTAACGTATGAAATATTGAAAGACAGATAGTAGAAGAGCTATGAATTATGTTTAAATGGTAATATGGAGGACCACACCTTTGCCTTTGTCGAGCGATGAGGAAGAAAATAGGGTTCACTAGAGCTCCCGAAAATGGCCGCAACAAGTTCCTCAGGTCGTTAGCAGCCTCTCAGATTTTGTAAAAAGGAGGAAGATAACCTAAGCGAAGGTATAAGGCCAGATGGAAGCTGGGAGTACAACGCCTAATCCTTTCAGGCACGTAGAGATCATGAGGAGAGGGACGTACAGGGGACAGATCGTGGCTGTCAAATCAAAGCGCTGATCCGACAGTCAGATCTGTTTGATCGATTAAGCGCCGCTGGATCATCCTAAATAACATGGAACGGTCAGGATCCTTGAATCCAACTGTTTCGTGTATGGAGCCTTACACAGAATCTGCGTCTTAATGAAAAATGCAGCCAAAGGAATAAATATATTTAATATATTATATATTTAATTTAAATACTTTATTTAATTATTTAATTAAACACAATTTATCAATCAAAATAAAATAATCAAACGTACTCCAAAAAATCCAAAAAATTCACCATTGCCTAATTTAGGTGTGGTGAACTCAAAAATATAATCGCATTTTTGATCGGAGGTTAATTTAATTATCTTAATTTTCTGGGTATTTAAAATATTATTAAAATATTCGAGGAAAATTTAACAACTTCCAAACACTTCCAAAATACCACCAATAGCTAATTTGGGTGTGGTGAGTCAAATGGTGGACTTCGTTTTTGATTCTGAGGTCTTTATAAATTAGGCATTCTCAGAATTATCAGAAAACCAAGAAATATTGAAAACTACCAAACAATCTCCAAATCGCACGAAAATTGAAATGGAGACTCCTAATACTATTATGAGACTAATGGAAAAGGATTAGAGTCAAATAGGTCATTAAATGATGGGTAACAATACTAGGGTTATTACAGACTCCCCTCCTAAAAAGAGTGGCGCCCATGACACACAACAAATAAAAATAAGGAAATTGTAAATTCAAAGGAAGTCTAAAGAAACGATAACAAAATTAAAAGAACTAAATCTACTTGATTAAAAAAAGAATTATGGGAACTTCTTTAGCATGTCCTCTTCTCTCTCCTCCATGGCTTCACCAGCTGGATGATTCTGTCAGTGGACTTTGATCATAAAAATGCAGCGGTTTCTTAACTGCTTAAGATCTCGCCCCAGAATCGCAACAGGCATAACGACAAAAGTTAGATTAGGTTACAGTTCCATTACAAGTATTTGAACTTGTTGACTTGGATCTAGCAAACACCTTCTTAGTGATGGAACATGAAATACATTATGTACAGCCGAGAAGTCTTCAAGTAACTCTAATCTGCATGCAGATGTCCCAATTCTCTCAATCACTTCAAAGGGTCCTAAATACCTTGGATTCAGCTTTCTAGACACACCAAATATCTGCACACCACGCATCGGACTAACTTTAAGATAAGCTCTATCGCCTACTTGGAACTCCAACTGACGATGATGAGCATCATGATATTTCTTCTGTCTATCCTGAGATGCAGTCATATTGCACTTAATCAGTTGAACTTTCTTAGTAGTCTCTTATACTAACTCGGAACCATAAAGTTGAGAGTCTTCTACTTCATTCTAAGTAATTGGAGTTGTACACCTCCTTCCATAAAGAGCTTCGTAAGGAGCCATACCAATACTGGACTGATAACTATTATTGTAGGCGACCTCAACTAATGTTAAATGATCTTCCCATGATCCACCGAAGTCTAAAACACAAAGATATAAGAGATCTTCCAAAATCTGATTAACACACTCAGTTTGACCATCTGTTTGGGGGTGGAAAGCAGTACTCAATGCTAAACTTGTCCCCAAGTATTGCTGAACAACTGACCAAAATCTGGAAGTGAATCCACTATCTTTGTTAGAAATTATATAGTTCGGTGTACCATGCAAACGAACGATCTCCTTAAGATAAAGCTTAGCTAACTTCTCAACTGGATCTATCTGACGAATAGCTAGAAAATGGGCTGACTTAGTGAGTCTATCGACTATCACCCATATAGAGTCAGAACCAGATCTACTCTTAAATAAACCTATAATAAAGTCCATAGAGATATCAGACCACATCCATTCAGGAATATTTAAGGGCTTAAAAAGTCAACCAGGCTTCTAGTGTTCAGCCTTAACTAAGGAATAGGGATGGCACTTGGAAAATGGCTATATCTTGTTACATTTTACAACTACCAGGGTGCACTGTATAGCCAAAATTATGAGCCTCAAACAATATCTATAACTGTAAGCTTTTTGGAATCCATAATCTGAACTTCAGAAATACCACACTTTCGTCATCAAAATGTAATTCAAATCTCTTGTCGCTAACAATTTCAGAAACTAACGCATGATAACTTGAATTTTCCTTTTGAGCTTCAATAATCTTAGATCTTAGGGAATCATTTGATTAAATAGCAAATAGTAGAGTGCCTAAATTAACTGAACTGATAGGCTCTAGATTAAATTTGACAACATCTTCGATCAAAGATTCATTACAATAAAGGGAAGATAAAGTTGCTTTACGACTAAGCGCATCAGCTACAACATTAGTTTTACCTGGATGGTATTGGATTTCCAAATCATAGTCGCAAAGTAACTTCAGCCACCTATGCTGACAGCAGTTAAGTTCTTTCTGGGTGAAGATGTACTTTAAACTTTAGTGATCAGTAAATATCTCACACTTAACTCCATACAGGTAGTGTCTCAAGATCTTTAGAGCAAAAACTACTCCTGCAAGTTTCAAGATCATGCACAGGTTAGTTCTTCTCATTAGGCTTAAGTCGTCTAGAGGTATAGGCTATTACATGGTAATCTTACATCAGAACACAACCAAGTCCTACCTTAGAGGCATCAGTATAAACTTGAAAATCCTTACCCTCTCAAGGTAGTACTAGAACAGGAGCAGAAGTTAATAAATGTTTTAACTTCTGAAATGATTCTTCACAAGTTATGCTCCAGATGAATGGAACATATTTTCTAGTTAACTGAGTTAACGACGAAGCAATTAGAGAGAATCCAGGAATTAACCTTTTATAATAACCAGCGAGTCCTAAGAAACTGCGGATCTCTGTTATAGATTTGGGTTAAACCCATTGTTGAACAGCTTGGATCTTCTTTTGATCTACTTTGATGCCTTCGTCATCAATCACGTGACCCAAAAATGCCACGGACTTGAGCCAAAACTTGCACTTAGAAAATTTAGCAAAAAGCTTGTTCTCTCTTAACAACTTTAGAATAATATGCATACGCTCTTCATGCTCAGCAGCTGACTTCGAGTAGATTAGGATGTCGTCGATGAAAATGATGACAAACTCATCGAGATATGGCTTAAGGATACGTTGCATCAGGTCCATGAAGATGGAAGGAGCATTCGTCAGTCCAAAAGACATTACTAGAAACTCAAAATGCCCATAATGGGTCCTGAATGCAGTCTTAGAAATATCTTCATTCTTGACTCTAATCTAGTAGTAACCTGATCTTAAGTCAATTTTGGAGAAGATCTTTACTCTGGCGAGCTGGTCAAACAAATCATCGATCCTAGGGAGAGGATACTTATTCTTTACAGTCACCTTATTAAGCTCATGGTAGTCTATACACATCTGCATTGAACCATCATTCTTCTTGACGAATAGGACAGGAGCTCCCCAAGGTGACATACTAGGGCAAACAAATCCTTTCTCTAATAACTCTTACAACTACTCTCTGAGCTATTGTAGTTTTTTTGGAGCCATTCTATAAGGAGCCTTAGACTTAGGTTGAGTTCCTGGGACAAGTTTAATTGAAAACCCTACCTCACATAGAGGAGGTAGTCCAGGCAAGTCTTCAGGGAACACATTTAGGAACTCTCTAATGATGATAGTCTCTTCTGAACTACTTACTTGCTTCTCTTCACTGATTAAAGTTACTAGAATCGCATAGTAACCTTTACTAATGAGACCGCTTTAATAGCATTGATTAAGGATGCAGTCAAGCCAAGTTTTCCTACAAACACTTCAAGTTTTTTTCTAACCTTAAGTGAAACTCATTTATGATAGTAGTCTATTACGACATTAAACTTACTTAACCAATCCATTCCTAAGATTATGTCAAAATTCATAATGTACATAACAATAAGTTTAGATTGGAAGAATTGGTTACTGATTGGGATGTCTACCAAACAGAGCTCATTAGTACACATTTCAGCACTAGATGGCATTTGAACTACTAAGGGACTGCCTAGGCTGAAATGTTGAACATTTAAGGAAGAGGCACAACTCGTTGACATAAAAGAGTGATTAGCACCAGTGTTAAAGAGAGTGTCACAGAACTGGTTTTTAATAATTAGAGTTCCTATAGCAGGGAAAGTAAACTCTAATTGCATTAATGAAAATTTAAGCAGGAAGATGCTGAAATTAAAATTGCAGAAGAAAATGAAAAACAAAAAAATAGGAAATTAAATTTAGAATGTACCAGTAACAACACTATTATCATCAGGAGCAACTGACAAAAATAGAGCGTATACCCTTGGTACAGCAGGTGGTTGAGCTATGGACTTGCCCTTATCCTTTCTACTGTAGCAGCCTTGCTTAGAGGAAGATGGAGGTAATCCATTTTGATGCTGACCACTTCCACCAGTAGGAGGAGGCATCAAGGCAAGCACTGGCACTTGAGAATTTTAAAGAATTGGATTCTACATAGAACCTTGGCGGTTGATCTTTACCTTGTCCACAGTCCACTTAACACGACAGTCCTAATGTTTATGATTGGTTCTACCGCATATGTAACACCTACCACCGGTGTGGTAGCACTTCCCATATGGATGGGGTCTGTTACATACGGCTCCTGGTCTTCCTTATTGGTTTTGTTTAGGGTTCTGGCTAGAATTTTGATTTGGGTTTTGGCCAGAAGTAAGCTGGAAGACTTTTGGACCATGAGAACGTTTTCTTTTGAAACTGATCTGGAAGGTTGAGGATGTGAGCGCTTCCTCAAATCCATTTGAGATTGATGGTACTCTACTATACAAGCACCTTCTAAGAGCTTAGGAAAACTGTCATGATGTTGAGACATCAAATGACTTTTGATAGAATCTCTAAGACTAGACAAAAATCTAGTGCACCTAGCCACTTCAGTATGGACTAGATTTGGAGCAAATCGAGAGAGTTTACGAAACTCCATCTCATAGTCGTGCACTGAACGATTTATTTGGGTAAGCTGCATGAAATTGTTTTCTATGATAGATTGGGCAGAAGGAGGAATAAATTCCTCATGAAATACTTGTTCAAATTCATCCCAAGGGATGTCTTCTATTTGAACCTCTAAGAAGCGAGTCTTCAACTCACTATCCCACCAGTACTCATCTTCTCTATGGAATATCTAGGAATTTGATCTTCGGACACTTAATACTGGCTAGTGTCTTTTCAATTGTCTTTAACCAATCTATGGCTTCAAAATGGGAAACTGAAACATTAAAAGCTGGAGGGTTCAGACGAAGAAAGGTGAGAAGGTAAGCATCCATAATAGGGACTGAAGATGGTTGTGGAGCCAAGGAAAGTTCAGGAACAATAGAAAGCTTGAGAAGGAGTTGGGCAGATTTGGGATGGAATTGGAGAAGGTTGGGAAAGGTTGCAGGATGAAGCCATCCTTTTCGCTGCATGTGTTTGTGCCTCTACCATAACCTTCATCATGTCCAACAAATGCTGCATTTGCTCAGTTTGAGAAGTCGTAGTAGAAGTAGGTTCTTCGACTATTGATTCAATAGGAGTATTAGGATTTGGATCCATTCTAAAGAAAGGAAAAAGAAAACATCATTCAAAACTGAAGAATATAAGAAAAGGAAATTCTCATTAAAATTTGAAGCTTTTAAGAGATTACAATTTTGAAGGAAAAGAAAGAAACATAAGTAAAAATAGAAGCTAATTATTGTAAAATACCAAAAATTATTTTCCAATTTGTTTATTAATATTTAAATAATTTTGACCTCAGATTAAAAATCTGACTTGGTCATTGCGGTCACCACCCCCAAATTGGCTAGGGGTGAAGTTTTGAACGTATTTGGAAGTCAATAAATTTTTGACGAATATTTTAATATTATTTTAAATACCTGAAAAATTGAATAATTAAATACTCGTCGGATCAAAAATCCAATTACACCGTTGCATTTAGAACCCCTCAATTAGCTAGGGGTGATTTATTAGAAATTTTTGGAATATATTTAATTAATTAAATTTAATTAATAAAATAGGTTTAAATTTATTTAAATAATAATATATTTAATTTGTCTTAACGATTTCCATCGAATGGAAGCAGACGCCGTCTCCCTTGCAGTTAGCATCAGATTGAAGTTTAGGACTGTTCGATTGAACGGTCGAGCCGTTTCGTCCTCGACGCGTGTCGAGTGAAGCTACACGCGTCGCCCTACCCTAGCGCCGGAGCCTGCGTTCGCCAGATGGCTTCGTTGCCGCTCTAAAGCCCCTTTTTAGAGCCTATAATCTCTTCTAAACTAAAATTTTACAAACCTAGACAAAAAAATCTGGAGCCGAGAATTTTCGTTTGCCATTTCTCTATTGACTTCAACCGCCCTCTATTCGTTCAAAGGTACCTCACATATATTCTCATCTAATCAATGCAATTTCTTAAGTTGCAAAATCTCGATCGACATATCAAATATTGGCTTGAGTTCTCTCGATCCGTCGCAAACCCTAACGCATTAGGGTTTGCGGGAAGCGAAGAGCCAAACCTGTGAACCGGATTCCGCACTACCAATCCAGTGCACCGGTTCGATTCAAATCGTTGAACCGTAGCATTCGAGTCGGGTTCTTCAACCGTAGTACTCCGCTCCATGTGGCGCATCTCTATTTGACCGCGTGGCAGCCTCTGTTGCCACCGCAGTGTGTGGGCCCTGCCATCTATAAATGGGGAAGAAGTTGGACCCGTCTGGCTGGCTCCGTCGAATCCCATTTTGACATGTGGAGCCAAGGACAAAATTTGTCTTGTCGGTCTGGTCTTGTGGGTCCCACCTGCAGATAAATAAGTTATACATATAATTAATATATAGATGATACTTATAATTAAATTATGTGTAATCATATATATATGTATCCATACTTATGTATTATATATATATATATATATATATATAACAAAAACAAAATACAATTAAATTAATGTATTAAGTGTTATTAAGTAGTTAATTAATAGTAAAATAATAATTACAATATAGTAATATTAATATATTTATATATATTAATTCATTTCAATCAATATAATTTAATTTAATTAAGTTAATATCAAAATATTAAATATCCATAACTCCTAAAATAATTATCCAAATCATACAAACAAATATATTAAATTAATCAACAAAAATCAAGGAATATTTTAGCATCATCCAAATTTCAATAAGATTAATATTTTAAATAATGATATTTTAGGATATTTAAATAATTACAAAAATAATATAAAAACTTAAATTAGTCATAACTTTGTGTGTGGTTACCCAAACATACCAAATATATGTCTCAAAATACTTAGAAAACCCTAAGGAATATTTTAGTAGTGTTAATCTTGCTGTTTGGATTAAATTTAAACTAATCACAATTAGGACCTAAACCTAATTAAGCCTTTAACCATAGAAACTTCAAATAGCCATAAGTAAGTTAATTTAGCTCCAAATTAGGTGATCCAAATATCAATTTAGATCAAAAAATCCTAATTTATAATAAATTGCAAAAATATTTGGAATCCAATAGTTAGATCTCCTAATTAACCTTAATTACTCTAAATATTGATTAGTGAAAATTAGTAAATTTAATGATCCAAATTAAGTAATTTTAGTTTCAGAGAACTCATAAAGAAGATTAGAACCTAGCTATATAATTAGTTTAGTAATTTTGTGATTAATTTCACTAATCACTCACTAATCACATTAAACAATAGAAATTAAATTATCTATAACTTAGCCAATACATATCAGATTTTGATAATTTTAGGTTCTATAAAAACCTTAGGACATAATCTACAATAAACTGACAGAAATTTTATATTTCATTAAGGGTAAATTACTAATATTCCCTTATAAGGTCAAATTCCCAATTTAACATTATAAGTCATAAATAATTAACTTAATAAAAATAATTCAAATATTCAAATATTCATTATTATTTTAAAAACCTAATATTGCAAATCATAAAAACATTAAATTAATGAATTAATTTATTTTTGGCAGATCAAAGAAAATTGAATTGATTAAAATTACATCAAAAATAGTTAGGTACGTAAATCTACTTATAAGTTTTATTTCAGTATTCTTATTTGAGCCATTTTCATTTGAGCATTATTAAACTGCTTACCGCTATTCAATCTGCAAAAAGAATGTTATCAAATAGCATGTAACAAAAAGATGAAAAATGGTATATATTTTTGTGGTATTTGTCTTTGGAGGATGGAAAGCAACACTGAGAATCTGTACAGATTGGGCTTGCTGGCAGCCCCTAGGAGTTATATGGAGGGATTTAGCCCTTTTTAGGAAGTGGGCAAATCCAGATGAAAGACACATCATCAGTTTTTATTTTGAGTAAGCTATCGATGGGTAGTGAGATAAGCTTCCTACAAGTTATGCCTATGGGTTTACCCATTTGGGCTCAGGACTCTACGGACTCGACTTATTGTTACAAATGTTTTTTGATAAAATTATTTTGAATTTCAAAGCTAACATGGAGGGATTCATGCTTTTTATATTGAATTTCAAAGCTAACTTGTAGGGCAATACTTCAACTTGAAAAATTTGCTTTTCTATATATGTTATGCAGATATTCAGTTATTTTTCATATTTGATTTATGCCTATCATAGGATGCTAGAATTATTCTTATAAGAATGATTTGCGTACTCCTACCTGACTGGTAATTGAATTTTTTAAGTTTTGAAAATTAAAAGCTTTGAAGATCTGCCTAAAGAAATTTAAAGAGAAGCAGTTAATATGTGAGAGAATAAAGATGTTTAATTTATTATTGTAAATATTAAAAATTATTGTAACTTCATATGTGTATGGCTCTAGATGTAAATATGGATATGTATGTATTTTATTTTCTTTATTTTCATAAATGCATATTTTCCATTGTATGAATCATTCGTTAGAGACTCTCGAACTTCGATCCCCGGTCGCCACAGAATTGGTATCAAAGCGAACTTTGAGACAATTTAAAGGATGATTATTAAAGAGCCAACAATATGAATACAGTTACTAGATTATTAGTAGTTAGATTTTAAGTTGGAGAGCATAATGAGTATAGTTTATTATTTTTCTAGATTATGGAGAGCCATAATCAAAACAATAACAACCAATCTCAGGAGGAAAATGTTTCTCAAAATACCCAAAGCCACAATGAGACTGTTTCACATAATATTGAAGCAGTCTACCCTTTTGATCATAATGGAGCAAATCAGATGCTCTAATTCATGAATATGATGAGTCAATTCATGAACAATTAACAAATCCAGAACCCAAACCCTATTTCAATTCAGAAGAAGATAGTAAATGAAGATATGCATGTATTTCTTAAACTTTAGCCTCCCAGATTCAATGGAAAGACAACTCCTTACCAAGCTGAGGAATGGATCCAAAGAATAGAAAAAGAGTTTAAATATACTAAAAGTTATAAAGATCAAAAAGTATCTCTAGCTACTTATCTTCTTACTGATGCTGTAGAGAAATGGTGGAAGACAGTCAAAACTACTACAATCCAGAATATATCAGAAGAAGAAATTCAGTGGGAAGAATTTGTGAAGGCATTCTTAGGCAAGTATGTGCCCAGGCAGACAATGAGAAAAGAACTATTAAACTTGAAGTAAGGTAGCCACACTGTGACTGAATATGAAGAGGAGTTTACTCACTTAGCTAATTTTGCTCTAGAAATGGTTACCACTGAAGAAGTTAGGTGTCACTTATTCCTTAATGGATTAAGGAATAACTTTCAGCATATTTTGACACTTCTTTAGATCTCAAATTTTGCCCAGCTAGTAGAGAAGGCAAAGCTCATGGAAGCCTAAGAAGAATAGTATTCTTCCAGAATAACAAAGAGGCCAGCCTTTTCTCCCCAATTTTCATCCAGGAGGCAACAATTTTCAAGACCTCAAGGAAGGATGTATAATATTCAAAGCAACCCCAGTGGAACAGTTTCAAGAACACCAAATACTTGCAGATTTTATGAAAAAATACACAGTACAGATGAATGTTTTACCGGTATGGGTCAATGCCAACGATGTGGGAGGACTAATCATATAATAAAGTTCTGCCGTGCTACTTATACAGTAAACGGACATCAAATTCCAAACCAAGGTAAAACAATTATGAAAAATCAGGGCAGACCACCAGTAAATCAAGGAAATAATATAACATCTTCCAGTAATACAAGAAATAATCCAGCTCAAGCTAGAATTTTCAATCTATCTCAAGAAGAGGCAAGAGATAAACTGAATGTGGTTACATGTACTATTTTATTATTTCAACACCCTTGTTCAGTTATTTTTGATTCTGGAGCTACACATTCTTTTATTGCGTCAAAATTGGTTCAATAATATTCATTACCAGTAGAACAACTTTCATCAACACTCAAAGTCAATCTACCATCAGGAGATTTCTTAGAAATAAGTGTCTTTTGTAATTGTAAGTTAGATATAAATGGAATCTCTTGGGAAGCTAAACTCACTGTTATCCCTATAACCATTTTTGATATTATCCTTGGGATGAACTGGATAAGTCAGAATAAAGCATTAATTGATTGTGCAAAGAAGAGAGTTTATGTTTATAGTGGAAGTAAGAAAGTGATATTTGTTGGTCAAAGAAGTGCAGTTATCAGTCTTATTCCACCAAATAAGATCGAAAAGTTTATTAGAAAGAAGTACCCCATATTCTTAACCTTACTCTCAAGTTCTGATACTAAATCTACAGCTCTAGAAGAAACTCATATACTGAAAGAATATGTAGATATTTTTCCAGAAGAACTTCCAGGGTTACCACCTCAAAGAGAAGTAGAATTCAGCATTGATTTAAGTCAAGAAATGAATCCTTTATCAAAAGCTCCATACAGAATGGCACCCAAAGAGTTATAAGAACTTAAGAGTCAACTCTAGGAGTTGACTAAAAATGGTTTATTAGACCAAGTAATTCTCCTTGGGGAGCTCCAGTCTTGTTTGTTAAGAAGAAAGATGAGAGTATGCGCCTATGTATCGATTATCGAGATTTGAATAAGGTTACCATTAAAAACAAATACTCGTTACCAAGAATTGATGATTTATTTGATCAATTAGTCGGTGCTTCCATATTTTCCAAAATTAATATGAGATCTGGTTATCACCAACTCTATATCAAAGATGAAGATATTCCTAAATCTGCCTTTACAATGCGCTATGGGCATTATGAATTCTTGGTGATGCCTTTTGGGTTAACCAATGCCCCATCCTATTTTATGGATTTGATGCAGCAAATAATGAAGCCTTACTTAGATTCATTTATCATCTTCTTCATTGATGATATATTAATTTATTCTAAGAATGCTAAGGAGCATGAAGAACATCTTAGAATTACTTTGAGTTTGTTAAGGCAACATCAATTATATGCCAAATTCTCAAAATGTGAATTTTGGCTTCAATCAATAGCCTTCTTATGGCATGTCATTAGTAAAGATGGAATATTAGTGGATCCAAGCAAAATAAGTGCAATTCAAGATTGGCCCCAACCTACTTCAGTAATAGAGATACGCAGTTTCTTGGGATTAGCTGGTTTTTATCGTAAATTTGTTAAGAACTTTTCCCAAATTGCAGTCCCTCTTACTCATCTTACTCAAAAAGATGTGCCTTATGTATGGGATTCATCTTGTGAATATGCATTTCAGAAATTAAAAGAATGTCTAATCTCAGCTCCTATTCTAGTTTTGCCAATTGAAGGAAAAGAATATCAAATTTATTGTGATGCTTCTGGAATTGGATTAGGTTATGTTCTTATTCAAGAAGGAAATGTTATAGCCTTCGTATATAGACAACTTAAAATTAATGAGAAAAATAATCCAGTTCATGATCTAGAATTGGCTGCAATAGTATTTGCACTTAAGATCTGGAGACACTACTTATATGGAGTAAGATGTGAAGTCTTCACTGATCACCAAAGTTTGAAGTATATCTTTACTCAGAAAGAGATAAATTTAAGGAAGCGAAGATGATTAGAGTTAATCAAGGATTATGATTTATCAATTCAATATCATCCTGGAAAGGCAAATGTAGTAGCAGATGCACTAAGTCGAAAGGAAATTTCACATTTGCATATTTTGACCTCTAACCCTATCTTACTCAAGGAAATAGAAGATCTCCAATTAGAAGTTGTATTATCATCAAATGTTAATCTATTTCAAATGACAGTTGAATGCTCATTAATGGATGAAATTAAAGAAGCTCAACATCTTGATGAAGAATATAGCTCCTTATATGCATCTATTCAATCAGGAAAACATTTAGATTTGAATTTGGATTCAAATAAGAACATTTGGTGTGGATCTAGAATTTGGATACCTAATAAAGTTGAGGTAAGATCTAAAGTATTGAAAGAAGATCACCAGTCTAGATACTCTATTCATCTAGGAAATAACAAGATGTCTCAAGATTTGAAATCACACTTTTGGTGGCCAGGAATGAAGAAAAGTATTGCTGAGTTTATATCAATGTGTGAAGCTTGTAACCTCGTAAAAGCAGAACATCAAAAACCAGGATGATTACTTCAACCTCTAGCTATTCCTCAGTGGAAATGGGAAGATATTTCTATGGATTTCATAACTGGGTTTCATCGTTCAAAATCAAATAATGATTCTATTTGGGTAATTGTGGATAGGCTTACAAAATCAGCACACTTTTTACTCGTTAAGCAGACAGATCCAGTAGACAAATTGGCGAAGATATATCTAAAAGAGATAGTAAGCTTGCATGGTATTCCAAAAACTATTGTTTTTGATAGGGACAGCAGAATCACGGCAAAGTTCTGGAAAGCAGTTCATCAAGATCTTGGTTCCCAACTCTGTATGAGCACAGCTTTTCATCCACAAACTGATGGACAAACTGAAAGAGTAAATCAAACTCTATAAGATCTTCTTCGTCTTTGTGTATTAGATTTTGGAGGAAGTTGGGATGATCACCTTTCATTAATTGAATTCTCTTATAATAACAATTTTTAAGCAAGCATTGGAATGGCTCCTTATAAAGCCCTTTATAGAAGAAAGTGTATCACTCCTTTATCTTGGATTAATGTTGGAGAAAATAGAATATGAAAATCAAATCTGATTCTTCAGGCAACAGAAAAGATTAAGTTAATTTAGCATCGAATGAAAGCAGCTCAAGACAGGCAGAAGCAGTATTTTGATGCTCATCATCGTCATATAGAATTTTCTGTTGGAGATTTTGTATATTTGAAAGTAAATCTATTTAGAGGAGTTTCAAGATTTGGAGTTTCTGGGAAATTAAGTCCAAGATTTATTGGACATTTTGAAGTCTTAAAAAGAATAGGCCAAGTGGCATATCAAATCAAACTTCCACCACATTTGAGTCTGATGCACGATGTGTTCCACATCTCCTCATTAAGGAAATGCTTATCAGAACCTTCAATGAGAGTGAAAGTAGAAGATATCAATTTATAACCAAACCTTAACTATGTGATCGAACTATAATAAATTCTAGATCGAGATGAAAGGAAATTAAGAAATAAATCCATTCCCATGATAAAGGTTAGATGGAAGAACTGTCGCAAAGAAGAAGCTATATGGGAAAAAAAGTCAAGTATGAAGAAAGCATATCCTCACTTATTCCACTAAATAAGTGTAACAACCTAGGTTGTTACTCAGATTAATTAAGATTAATCCTAGTCTTAATTGAGGTTCTAGTAGCTTAATTAAGTCATTTAGAACCTACCTCTAAGATTTGGATCAAATTAGGGATCAAATAGATCAAAACCTGATTTCTAGAAAATCTCAAAAACCTAAAAATTGACTTTTTATCTAGACCTCAGATTGAAAATCTGACTTCGCCATTGCATTCACCAGCCCCAAATTAGCTAGGGGTGAAGTTTTGGATGCATTTGGAAGTCATTAAATTTTTGGCGAATATTTTAATATTATTTAATTACCTAAAAATTTGAATAATTAAATACTCGTCGGATAGAAAATCCGAGTGTGCCGTTGTGTTCAGCACCCTTCATTTAGCTAAGGGTAATTTATTGGAAATTTTCTGGATACAATTAATCATATAAATTTAATTAACAAATTTGTATAATTTAATTAAAATTATTAATATTTTATTAGAATTAACGGCGCCGTCGCATTCCTCTTAACGCCGTCCCCTAAACTCTAATATCGCTATTTGATGAAATGGGCTCTGCGGTCCATTCAATCTGAGGATCGAACGAACGGGAGTCATCGTCTTCGCGTGGCTTACGCGTGTCGCGAACGATGACGCACGGCACACCAACTCTTCTCCACGTGTCTCACGCCGCTCATCCACCGCTGATCACTCCCTTAAAAATCATTGGAAGCTTCAGACATCGGTTTACACCGAAAAGATCGGATCTCGAAAGCCAAGAATCCTTGTATTGCAGTTAGGACCTCCGAGCCGTCAAATTAGGTACTAGCCCTCTCTTACTGATTCAATCATTTTTCATCCAATACAGTTTCGAAAGTTTATTTCAAGTTATTGATTGTCAATCTATCGGGACCGATCGAACTCTAACGAGTTCGATCGATCCAATTTAACAAAAATTGAACAGTTCAAACCGTTAGAGGCGTAAAGCCGATTTAGGGTTTGATCTGCAGATCATTCCAGTCCATCTCCGGCTAGGTTTAGACCACCTACGGGTAGATCTAGTCACGTCTTAGCGATTTCTAGGTGAACCAAGTCATGCCGTGGCCGGAGGTTGCCGGAAAAGTAAACCCTAGCGAGGATCCTTTCGGTGCTGGGGCGAGAAGGCGAAAGAATCAGGTCGGCCCGGGTCGACCCGGGCCTGACCCGCGCGTTCGAAAGCCGTGCATCAGAGGGACACGCATCTTGCATCCAGCGGCTGCAGTACCTGTGGTGGGACCCACATCCGACTGGCCTCGTCAGACCCGTCAGAATTTGATCAGCTGTGGGTCCCATTCAATCCACCCGTCGAATTGGAAGCCACCGCGTGGACTTTGTGGACCCCACCTGCAGAGTAAAAAAAATTAATTTAAATATATTTAACGGATAAAATTTTATTAATTAAATTCTGTTAAATTAAATTTATTTAAAATAGATTTAATTTAATTAATTAAATTACAAAACTTTAAGTAATCATATCTTAATATTTATAAGTCCAAAATATACAAAATTATATATCAATGGAATCAGAAAATTATGAGGAATATTTTGGCATTGTCAAATTTCCAATTAGAGTTGTATATCACATAGTGACATTTAGGATCTCTAAATTGAACCCTAATTATCACAAAACTTCACTTAGTCACAACTTTGTATATGTTCATCCAAACATACCTAATATGGGTCTTAAAATACTCACAAAACCCTAAGGAACATTCTAGTAGTATTAAATTTGCTGTTTGATTTAGTATTTACTAATGACATTTAGGATTTAACCCTAATTAGTCTAATTTGACCTAGAACTTCAAATAACCATAAGTTGGTCATCTTAGCTCCAAATTAGGTGATTCAAACACCAATTTAAATCAACAAAACCTAATCTACAGAGATATATAAACATATTTAGGATCCAACGGTTAGATTTGCTAATCACCCCTAACTACCCTAAAACTAGATTAGTGAATATTAGCAAATTTAATAATCCAAATTGGACAATTTAAGTTTCAAAAAACTCCTAGAACCTATTAGAACCTAACTGTAGGGTTGGATTAGTGATTGGGTGATTAATTACACTAATCACTCACTAATCACCCTAAACCCTAATTAAACCATAACTTAGCCAAATGGAGTCCAAATTGAACCTACCACTAATCATTAGAATCAGTGAATCAATTGTGACATACAGCCACTAAAATTATTCAATCTGGACACCAAATGACAAAGTTAGGGTTTTGACCCTTAATTAAGCACCCTTAATTACACTTTAACCCTAAAACTTGTTTTGGCTATAACTTAGCAAATACATATCAGAATTCAATAATTTAAGATTCTAAAGAAACCTTAGGGAATAACCTTTAATAAACTAATAGAAAAATTATATATCATTAGGGTAAAATTACTAAAATACCCTTATAGGTCAAATTCCTTAAATTGACCTTATAAGGCTTAATACTTAACAAAAAAATTTATAAAATTATTGTCTAAACTCATATTAGATAGTAAGTAATCATTCCACATTATTAAAATCTAGAATATAGCCCTAATTTACAAAGGTGAAATTTAGACCCTTAAGTAGGGGCAAAATGGTCATTTTACCCAAATTTAGGGTTTAATATTTCTAAGTCCTAATTTTATCTCTAAATCATAACAAATTGGAATTAAAGTGATTTAGACATTGATTTATATAATTCTAAGTCTTAAATTAGAAAATTGAAGAAAACTCTAAATTAAGTTTTAAATAAAACCTAAGTAAATTATGAAAGAAATTTCATTTCCTTTGAACTTCTTAGATTATCCTTTAGGTCTTATAACTTTAGTTAGGATGTGTGTCTGAGTGATACTCTTAGTATCTAAGAGCCTTAATTCCTAAGATTAGGATTAGATCTTAGGTTAGAATTCATATAATGGGTAAGGTGGGTTACTCATTAAGGTGAAACCTTGATCTTACTAGTTTATTAGATTTTTCATAGTTTATTTATGGATTATTTGATCTTTTAACATTAGAGTTAGGATTAGAAATATATCCTATTGAACGTAACTTAATTCAATAGGATTTGCCTTAACATTTAATCTGTGAGATGGGATTAAACCTTAGACCTTTAGGATAATCTTATGATTAAGAATTAAAATTCATTCCTTGAGTTTGATTCTTAATCCTTTAAATCTTGATTTGGCTAATCAAGGTTTATTTGGGATTTATAAAATAATAACTTAGGATGAGTAATTTACTTATTTAACTTTATAGGCGACTTTGATTCAATTATAATTAGGATGTGGCCAATCCTAATTTGTTTAACTTGTAGGTTCTTGATTCTAAGTTACAGTCAGTGTATGAATTGAGAATTCTGAATCTTATGTCACTTAGAGTAGTTAGAACATTTAAATTAGAAAATAGATGATGTCACAAAATTTGTATAGTGCTATTTATTTCCTTGATTTGAAATATGCTATGCTTTCCGTGTTATTTAAGCTTTTTACACCTTTAGACATACTTAAGTACTTAATACATACTTTATAATATATTTTGAATTTCATTCACATTTCATATGCATAATTTTAAAAGAAACATTTATAAACAACATAATACTTGTGATTTATGTTTTATTTAGCCTGCCACTTAGTATAACTTTACTTTAGGACTGCTTTTGCCTAGGGAATTTCCCCTATAGTACTTTACTTTGGCATTGGGATGTTTCTCCTATATGCCCTTTAGATACTTTGTGGATTTACTTTAGGATCTTGGATGTTTCTCCTAGATGCCTCTTTGGATGAACTTTACTTTAATCTGGGATGTTTCTCCTAGATTTTCAGATAGACTTTACTTTTTGGCAGACTAAGTAAGAGTATCTCACAAGTACAGTAATTTAATTAACATTACTTACATTTACTTTTTAGACTCTTTACAGTTACTTTACATATTTTTTTACACTTCAGACTTACTTTACTTTACTGTTTCAGTACACTTTTCTTTCTTTCATATTTTTCATTTTCTATAGTTCCTTTATATTTTAGAACTTTTTGTATGTTAGCCATTTTACTTACTTGAGAGCATGTTAGGATGCTAGTCTTTATATTTTCAGTACAGTACTTTTACTTGTACTATGACTGGCATGTTAGTCTTGATCATATTCCTTAGGACTTTTCTTTATACTTAGTAGATTTACCCTTGTACTTTACTTACCTTGTATTGTAGCCTGAGTTGAGGTATATTTCTACCTTATGACTTGTTCTTGCCTTTCTTTGTGCTTTACTGCTATATTATGCTTAATTTTAGTTGTGATGTCATTAAAATATATTAAAATATATTACCTTAAAATGTACTTAGACATTTTGTCTAACAAGATTTTTCTTTTATTGGATGGGGCCCTACCATTATGAAACTGATAATGGTAGATTCTGAGCTTTTTGAGGAGATTGAGCCTACTGAGGAGCAGATCTAGGAGGAGGTCCAAACTACTGAGGGACCTTAGTCTACTTACTAGTTTACTTTACTTTTACTTTATGAGGATGAGAGCATCTTATATTATAGTTCTTTAAACTTTAAATGTTTGTAATAATACAGAACTGTTTGTACTTTACTTTTCTGCATTGTATATATTTTGAGTTGGATGTCTTTATTTTATAGTATGGATGTTTACTTCAGTTGTTACTTTTCTTTCACACTCTGATACTCATTAAGTGATTGTTAATCTTTACCTTATTTAGAAAAGCACCTACTTTCCTTAAGATTGGATTGGAGTCTTAAATTCTAACTTAATGTTAAGTATGAGATGTGCTCAGTGATGACCACTCCTTAAGCCTTATGATTAGAAGGGGCGGTCGTCACAGTAAGTGATTCTAGATCTAGTAAATATCTTTAATTTTTAGATTGATGTCGGGACGACATCCCTTTTAAGTTGGAGAGAATGTAAAATACCAAAAATTATTTTCCAATTTGTTTATTAATATTTAAATAATTTTGACATCAGATTGAAAATCTGACTTCGCCATTACGTTCACCACCCCCAAATTGGCTAGGGGTGAAGTTTTGAACGCATTTGGAAGTCAATGAATTTTTGACGAATATTTTAATATTATTTTAAATACCTGAAAAATTGAATAATTAAATACTCGTCAGATCAAAAATGCGATTACACCGTTGCATTCAGAACCCCTCAATTAACAAGGGGTGATTTATTTGAAATTTTTGGAATGTATTTAATTAATTAAATTTAATTAATAAAATAGGTTCAAAATTATTTAAATAATAATATATTTAATTCGTCTTAACGATTTCCGTCGAATGGAAGCGGACGCCGTCTCCCTTGCGGTTAGCATCAGACGGAAGTTCAAGACCATTCGATCTTCGATCGAATGATTGAGCCGTTTCGTCCTCGACACGTGTCGAGTGAAGCTCTACGCGTCGCCCTACCCTAGCGCCTGAGCCTGCGTTCGCCAGATGGCTTCGTTGCCGCTCTAAAGCCCCTTTTTAGAGCCTATAATCTCTTC
This sequence comes from Gastrodia elata, assembly GCA_016760335.1. NCBI lineage: Eukaryota > Viridiplantae > Streptophyta > Magnoliopsida > Asparagales > Orchidaceae > Gastrodia > Gastrodia elata. Next base: position 253,641 of record CM028672.1, on the reverse strand, counting down.
TAAACTAAAATTTCACAAACCCTAGACAAAAAAATCTGGAGCCGAGAATTTTCATTTTCCATTTCTCTATTGACTTCAACCGTCCTCTATTCGTTCAAAGGTACCTCACATCTATTCTCATCTAATCATTGCGATTTTCTTAAGTTGCAAAATATCGATCGACATATCGAATATTGGCTTCAGTTCTCTCAATCCGTCATAAACCCTAACGCATTAGGGTTTGCAGGAGGCGAAGAGCCAAACACGTGAACCGGGTTTCGGCTCAGCCAATCCAGTGCACCGGTTCGATTCAAATCGCTGAACCGTAGCATTCGGGTCAGGTTCTTCAACCGCAGTACTTCGCTCCACGTGGCACATCTCTATTTGACCGCGTGGTAGCCTCTGCTGCCACCGCAGCGCGTGGGCCCCACCATCTATAAACGAGGAAGTGGGACCCGCCTAGCTGCTCTGTCGAATCCCATTTCGACATGTGGAGCCAGGGACAGAATTTGTCTCATTGGTCTGGTCTTGTGGGTCCCACCTGCAGATAAATAAGTTATACATATAATTAATATATAGATAATACTTATAATTAAATTATGTGTAATTATATATATATATATATATATATATATATATATATATATATATATATCCATACTTATGTATTATATACATATATATATATAAAACAAAAACAAAATACAATTAAATTAATGTATTAAGTGTTATTAAGTAGTTAATTAATAGTAAAATAATAATTATAATATAGTAATATTAATATATTTATTTATATTAATTCATTTTAATCAATATAATTTAATTTAATTAAGTTAATATCAAAATATTAAACATCCATAACTCCTAAAATAATTATCCAAATCATACAAACAAATATATTAAATTAATCAGCAAAAATTAAGAAATATTTTAGTATCATCCAAATTTCAATAAGATTAATATTTTAAATAATGATATTTTAGGATATTTAAATAATTACAAAAATAATACAAAAACTTAGATTAGCCATAACTTTGTGTGTGGTTACCCAAACATACTAAATATAGGTCTCAAAATACTCAGAAAACCCTAAGAAGTATTTTAGTAGTATTAATCTTGCTGTTTGGATTAAATTTAAACTAATCACAATTAGGACATAAACCTAATTAAGCCTTTAACCCTAGAAACTTTAAATAGCCATAAGTAAGTCAATTTAGCTCCAAATTAGGTGATCCAAATATCAATTTAGATCAAAAATCCTAATTTATAGTAAACTACAAAAATATTTAAGATCTAACAGTTAGATCTCCTAATTAACTATAATTACTCTAAATCTTGATTACTAAAAATTAACAAATCTAATGATCCATATTAAGTAATTTCAGTTTCAGAGAACTCATAAAGAAGATTAAAACCTAGATATTTATTTAGTTTAGTAATTTTGTAATTAATTTCACTAATCACTCACTAATCATATTAAACTCTAATTATTAACCATAGAAATTGGATTAGCTATAACTTAGCCAATACATATCAGATTTTGATGATTTTAGATTTTATGAAAACCTTAGGATATAATCTACAATATACTAACTGAAATTTTAGATTTAATTATGGGTAAAATTACTAATATGCCCTTATAAAGTTAAATTCCCAATTTGACTTTATAAGGCATAAATAATTAAGTAACTTAATAAAAATAATTCAAATATTCAAATATTCATTATTATTTTAGAAACCTAATATTGCAAATCATAAAAATATTAAATTAATGAATTAATTTATTTTTGGCAGATTAAAGAAAATTGAATTGATTGAAATTGTATCAAAAATAGTCAGGTACGTAAATATACTTATAAGTTTTATTTCAGTATTCTTATTTGAGCCATTTTCATTTGAGCATTATTAAACAGCTTACCGCTATTCAATCTGCAAAAAGAATGTTATCAGAATGTAACAAAAAAATGAAAAATTGTATAAATTTTTGTGGTGTTTGACTTTGGAGGATAAGCATACTGAGAATCTGTACATATTGGGCCTGCTGGCAGCCCCTGGGAGTTATATAGAGGGATTTAGCCCTTTTTAGGAAGTGGACAAATCCAAAGGAAAGACACACCATCAGTTCCTATTTTGAGTAAGCTATCGACGGGTGTGAGATAAGCTTCCTACAGGTTATGCCTATGGGTTTACCCATTTGGGCTCAAGAGTCTACGGACTCGACTTATTGTTACAAATGCTTTTTGATAAAATTATTTATTTCATGCTTTTTATATTGAATTTCACAGCTAATTTGCAGGGAAATACTTCAACTTGAAAATTTTGCTTTTCTATAAATGCTACGCAGATATTTAGTTATTTTTCATATTTGATTTATGCCTATCATAGGATGCTAGAATTATTCTTATAAGAACGATTTGCGTACTCTTACCTGACAGGTAACTGATTTTTTCAGGTTGTGAAAATTAAAAACTTTGAAAATCTGTCTAAAGAAATTTAAAGAGAAGCAGTTAATATGTGAGAGAATAAAGATGTTTAATTTATTATTGTAAATATTAAAAACCGTTATAACTTCATATGTGTATGGCTCTGGATGTAAATGTGGATATGTATATATTTTATTTTCTTTATTTTCATAAATGCATATTTTCCATTGTATGAATCATTCTTTAGAGACTCTCGAACTTCGATCCCCGATTGCCACAATTACAAAGCTACTAAAGGGAAATAAGCTAGAGCAAAAAGAAGACTAGTACTACTAGTCACAAAATTTTGCATAAAATATATTTTTGAAGTCTTCATAAGTGGGGGCACAATGAAGATGCCTACAACAATGAATGAGAACTAGTTAAGCGTGACACCACCAGTCCATGGCGTAGTTACTAAAACATTCATCTAAAATTTGAAGGCGTAAGTGATCTGGGCATTCTATGGCTTCAAACATTGTAGTAACATGGGTGAGCCATTCCTTAGCTAATTGAGGGAAGTAATCATCTTTAAATACACAAAACATTAGAATTTTATTTAGAAAGTCACCTCCCATAGTAGATACTCCCAAGTAAATCCTACCAAATGTTGACCCACACCAATGATCATACTCTCAATATTGGAAGAACAATTTGGTATAAAGTATTAGTTCAGTGCTAGGATCTGCCATCTAAAAGTAAATAAAGTTTGAGTTAGAAATTTAGATCACTTATTTAATTGAAAATATGTTTACTATCCTAATGTGTCATTTATTTATTCTTACGATACTGTATTGTTTACTTTTGAATGAATGGATGTGTTTGTCTTAACTTAAAGTTCTCAACTTGGCTCTGATACCAACTGTGACAATCCCAATATTGAGAATCACTTAACTCAACATTGATACATCACTACAATACCTAATACTAGATTAGAAGAAAACAAATCCAAATCATTAGATATTGTGTTTGGCCAAGAATTTAGAAGAGGATCTTAAGTTAAGATGGAAGGGAAATTATAAATGGTATTAAGTGATTTATAAATGAAGATGCAATACATGAATTTATAAGTGAGAATAAAATATAATTAAGCATGTGATATATGTAAGGAGACATGTTAATGTAATTTAAAACAATTAAAATGAATACGTGCAATCTTAGATATAAACTTCTATATATTTAATGAGTATTTGACATGTGAGTTATAGGTCTATATTTTTGCCAAATTATTGTAAGTCCTAAAATTCTTAAAATTGTTAGCAGAGTCTCATTTGTAAATGGTTAAGGAAAAAACCTACAAAGTAGACATACAAGACTTCCATTCCAATGGGAGTTATATTTTGAAAGAAAAGACAACCTAAACTAACATGTAATCAATTCATTACATAGGATTATTTAGTTTCAATTATAGTATAGAGTTCAATCCATTACATAGGATTACTCATTTCCAATTCTAAAATAGAGTTCAATCCATTACATAGGATTGCTCATTTACAATTCTAAAAGTTTAAAGGGAAAAAATCACATGTGTAATAATTATTAACCCTAAGACTTGCTTCATCACAATATCTAACACTCACATGTATATATGAACAGATTATTACTTAGATAAGAAACTAGATTCCAATTCTATAAACAATTGAATTACAACTAGTTCCAATTAACATTCTAAGTAGGTATGCAACTAATGACTTATTTAATAACCATTTTTATACATTTATAATCATCCATCCATTCAATTTATTCATTCATTCATTCATCATAAGTATTTAAATATAATCTAAGCTCCAACAAAGTATAGTAAAAGTAAAGTAAATAATATTATTACAAACCAACAATAAACTTAAAGAAAAGAAAGAAATTGAAAGTTCACTTGAAATTTCTATTAAGCTATATAATTTTAGTATATGATAAGCAGAAGAAGTTAATTTTAGCACTTGATCCAGGTACGCTAGCCTCCAAATACGCATGATCTATCATATTTTGGCATTTAAATGTGATAGGGTAAAGCCAAGAAATAGAAAATTTAGTTAGACTAAATAGTCTAAGTACATTTTAAGATTGGCTAAGTTTATTATTATTATAATTGGATATCACTACTAGTTACAAGATAAGCACAAGCATGGGTGCAATATAGTAAGCATACAAGTGAGGAAAAGCAAGTAAGAAAAATAATATGAGTTAGAATACTCACTTAAGTATACATCCTAGCCTACAAAAAGAATAAGGGTAAATGCATCCTAAATATGCTAGAAATAAACTATTGTGTATATAAAAGTAAATGAAGTAAAGCATGTATATGTTCAAATGAACTTATGCTAAGTAAAGAAAAGAAATAGTGAAACATTTAAATATAATTTTACAACATTCAGTGTAATTTAAGTAAATTGTAAACAAGTAAAGTACAGTTATAAATTGTAGAAAATGCATAGTAAGGAAATTTAAGGAAGATCTTAGACTATTAGTCTAAGATTCACATAGTCTACAACTATGAAAAGTAACATAGCTAAAAGCTATGGTGAGCTTAATAATCTACAAGATTGAAGAAGATCTCACATGTTAATTTATTGAAATTATTTTAATCTGTACTCATTCTATGGGCATATTCAGAATGAAGAGAGCAGTTAAACATGTCTGTTTAATAACTAAAGAAAAGTGGGGTCAAATCTTAAAACACTCACATTCACCCTCTGAGAATGTGATGTCTCCTTATTACTCCTTTTTCAGCATGTCCTAGACTGATCCACCAATATAAACCCCTAGTAATTTTAATGTGAAAGTTTTATTCATGCATAATATATTATATGAATGATTCAAGTGAATAAGGCTCAAAGCTAAGCAAGCATTCAAGGGAAATTTAATAATTACAACTAAGTGATACCTAAAGTTATCTTATTTTTAATAATCAACTTAATGATTGGAGCTAATTGAGCTCCCAAGTAACTTTGAGATATTAATCTCAAGTTAATTGTAAGTATATTACTAGTTGGGGTTTTAAAAGTAGTAGATTCAATTCAATTAATATGATATGACAAAATAATTTATAAATATAATTGGCACAATTAGAAACTAGTTCTTATTCACATCCTAAACTATAAGATTCAATTATAATAATTAAATCAAGATTTAGGTATCTAGTGGAAAGAGATTAAGATAAAGACAATATCTAACTTAAGAAATTAGAGGTTCAGGTAAATTCACTAAAGTTCACTAGCTAGGTTATAGTTTGAAGGATCTAACCAATTAAGTATTAATTTAGCTAAGTTATAAGCAATTGAAAGGTGTAAAGTAAGTAATTGATAGGACTTAAGAATTATACGTTCTAAGTATTCTAATAATTGATGTTTAAGGAATTCAATAGGATTCCTAAACTAATTTAAGTAAGTTAGAGATTCCTATTACTAAATCTTAAAATAATCAAGAGATGACTTTAGGGATTAGGTTGAGTAAATTAAGTTCTAATCTAATCACTAAAGTTAGATCTAGTTGATTCAATAATTTATAATTACAAAGGCATTAAGATTAACTATTCTTAATGGGTGTAACTAATAGATATAGGGATCAACTATATATCAAATTGTAAATCAATCCTAAGGTTTCTATTTTAGGGTTGAAAGGTGAATTAAGCACTCGACAATGATTTCACATAATTTGAAAATTGGGAACTAAGCTCAAACTAAATATAATCTAATTTGATAAGGGAGATAATAAATATGACATATTAGCTATCCTAGGGTTTTATAATACCTAAAGCATGCCATCAAGGACTTTAGAATTATCACAATAACACTAAGAGTCAAAACTAAAATCATAAATTATTGTCCAATGGAAATGATTTATATATAAATGAAATCTTTATATCATAAGAAGAAAAATGATACTAAGTAGTTCAAATTTTGACAACTTTGGAAAATTAGGGTTTTTGTGACTCTTAATTGGGGTTAAAAAGTGATTAAGAAAATTAGGTTTCAAATATTAAATTTAATTTTATATTATTGTTTATCACATTTTTTTGAGTGAAATGGACTATTTGATCATTTAATTTGAATATTAAATGATTAATTAGGTCACATGGAATGATGAATATTAATTTATAATTAATTAATTAATCATAAATATTGACTAATTAAAATATTTATCAAAATAGAAATTAAATTGCATATTATTGATCTACTCATTTTTGTGATCAAAATGGTATATAATTTTGTATTATTTGAATTTATATTTTTTTAAAGTTATAATTAAAATAAGAATAAGCATTTAATTAATTTAAATCATTATTAATTAATGATTTCACATCAATAACTGAAGATTTAGGGGTGCATAAATTTAGGTAGGTACGGAAATCAGGTCGGAGTGGAAAACACAGAAGTCGGCACTGACTCAATCAGATGCGGGTCCCTCGTATGGTGGCGGAGCCAATACCCGGTCGACACGCGTCTTCCACTCCGTTCAAGAGGCAGCGGGATTTCTAAAAACCCGAACCAGTCTGGTTTGAGAAAAAGTAGTAGACCGTGCTGGTTCAAGACGCTGAACCTTCATCCTCGTCGGGGTTAAGCAGAGGGAATTAGGGTTCTGCCAAACGGGAGATTTTGATCACCCCTAAGTCCAGATTAAATGTCGATCGATAGATCCTTACAAGATCTATCATAAGTAATGGAATTAGAACTAGAGATAGCCTTTATTACCGACAGATTTAAACACTAATAATCTAGGTTTAAGGTTTCAATGAAATTACTTATCCATGAACTTAGGATTTAAACAAAGGCAAATGAACTCAAACAAACACCATGAGCTAATCTAACATAGGAAATATTGAAAGACAGATAGTAGAAGAGCTATAAATTTTGTTTAAATGGTAATATGGAGGATCATACCTCTGCCTTTGTCGAGCGATGAGGAAGAAAATAGGGTTCTCTTGAGCTCCCGAAAATGGCCGCAACAAGTTCCTCAGGTCGTTAGCAGCCTCTCAGATTTTGTAAAAAGGAGGACGATAACCTAAGCGAAGGTATAAGGCCCGATGGCAGCTGGGAGTACGGTGCCTGATCCTTTCATGTGCACAGAGATTGTGAGGAGAGGGACGTATATGAGACAGATCATCGCTGTCGGATTGAAGCGCTGATACGACGGTCAGATCTGTTCGATCGATTAAGCGCCACTAGATCATCATAAATAACACGGAACGACCAGGATCCTCGGATCCAGCTCTTCCATGTATGGAGCCTTACACGGGATCCGCGCCTTAATGAAAAATGCGGCCAAAAGAATAAATATATTTAATATATTATATATTTAATTTAAATACTTTATTTAATTATTTAATTAAACACAATTTATCAATCAAAATAAAATAATCAAACGCACTCCGAAAAATCCCAAAAATTCACCCTTGCATAACTGAGGTGTGGTGAACTCAAAAATACAATCAAATTTTTGATCGGAGGTCAATTTAATTATCTTAATTTTCTGGGTATTTAAAATGTTATTAAAATATTCGGAAAAAATTCGATGACTTCCAAACACTTCCAAAATACTACTCATAGTTAATTTGGGTATGGTGAGTCCAATGGTGGACTTCATTTTCAATTCTGAAGTCTTAATAAATTAGGCATTTTCAAAATTATCAGAAAACCAGGAAATGCTAGAAATTGTCAAATGATCTCCAAATTGTATAAAAATTGAAATGGAGATTCCTAATACTATTATAAGACTAATGGAAAAGGATTAGAGTCAAATAGATCACTAATTGATAGGTAACAACACTAGGGTTGTTACACCAGGTACTCCTTCCAACTCCTCCTTCATAAATTTATTGCTTCTCCTCTCTCTATACCTTCCATGTAGTAATGGGAGGGGTCGATCATGCTCAACCGAGCTCGAATTGACCCCAAGTCAAAAGGGTTTGGGACTCTTTTGGGCTGAACCCTAGTTGTCGAACCCAAGGCTAAGGCATTATGCCATTCATAGCCCCATCGCCGCTTGATCCCAATTTTGGTCTTGGCATGTCGGCCATGAAGAGAGCTTCACGCCAATGTACTAGTAGAGCTGTGGAACCCCCGAACTCAACCAAGAGACCAAACCCTAGATGTGCTCTCCTCTGGCCTTTGTTGGGGATGATGGTACTGTGTGGCTCAATGACTCAGACCGACCAGTTCGATCCTTCCTGGACTACGCTGTCACATGGACAATACGCGACCACGTGCTGACACGTGATGACTCGTGAGAAGCACAAGAATCCATGTCACGCCATTTTCGGTGTCGCGCATTTTTTCGCGCCCGACAGCCTCTCGATTTTCGCGCAGCGCCATTTCTCGTGCTGCTTATTAATCTATGCCATATGATGATTAATCAGCCGATTTTATTAATTAATGCAGTTAATTAATTTAAATGAATAATTAAATGTAATTTTTATTTTCCTCATAACTTTAATTATACACATCCAAATTATATTAAATTATATGTCATTTTATTCAAAAAAATAAGACAAATATATTGGTATAATTCAATTTAGGGTTTGAACTATAATTTTCATAATCACTTTTGAACCCTAATTAGGATTCCCATAAACCTTATCCAACATTGTCCGATTTTGACATATTTAATGTTATTCTTCTCCTTATGATATAATTTTACTTATTCATTAACTTACTTATTTAAGTGTTTTATTTCTAGGATAGCAAGCATTTTCATTTAATTAAACATCCATGTTAGTTTATTTTGTGAGAATTAAATTAGATTAGAGTAGTTAGTTGCTTTGCTTAGGCTAGTAAACCTATAACTTCAAGCCTCAACATTAGGAAAATTTAATGTATGAGTGATTTCCTAGCCTTGATTTGATTATAATCATAAATGATAGTTAACCCTTCCTATGAGTATACTTAACATTAGCACGTGTCTATTTATAGGATGTGAACCTATTAAGACAAGTTGTTATCACTTAAAATGGAACTTAATAATCTTTTCCTTTAGCTTCTAGCCTTTACTTTAAGCTCTCTATAAATTGAATATTAGTATTCCTTAGTACTAATGTGAATTAGGTCTCCACTAAACATCAATAACATATAACATTTAGTTAGCCTAGCATTTGTAGCTTGTAACCCATCTTCTCCCATGTACTTGGAGCTCATCTAGTAATATTTCTAAATAGTCTAGTGATTGATTAAGCTAGATCCCATTAATTGAAAGTTGCCTTAGATAAACTATAATAGTGAACCTTCAACTTTCACTGATTTAGGTGTAGTAGATCCTTAATCCTTGCCTTCCTCTATTAGCTCCTTAAGCCTTGAATCTAGCAGCTAGTAATGATTTTGTGGTTAGGATTAGTGTAGGATTGACCTCATTTTGCATCACTATACTTATCAATTATTTTATCACTTCATAACTTAAATTAATTAACTTTTTTCTAAACTTAGATCATTTATAGTATTACTTACAATTAACTTAGAGATCAATATATCAAGCAAATTGGGAGTTTAATCAGCTCCAATCATTAAATTAAATAACCAAAATATTAGACAACTTTGAATATCACATAATTTACAATTACTTGAACTCCTTAAAACACTATTTTTCTTTGAGATTATAACCTTGTGCATAAATAAAATATTTATAATTAAAACTTAAGGGTTTCATAGAAGTTAAGCTAAGGCAAGCTATGGGGGTTATAAAGTGTAACAACCCTAGATTGTTACAAAGGTTAATCATAAGCTTAACCATACTTTATTTTTGATTCTATTGCATTTATATAGCCATTAGAAGTTAACCTTGAAAATTTGGTGTCAATCAGGCACTAGATCAAATTGACAATTTTGCCAAATTAGGAACCTTAATTAATAATCAAAATATTTTGATCTCCAATCCAAAATATGATTGTATTTTTGAATTCATCATCCCCAATTTGCTAAGGGTGCAAGTTTGGGAATTTTTGGAGGTTATTTAGGCCATAATTAAATTTAATTTAAATTGGGAAAATTATATTAAAAAGATTCTAACATTTTGAATTTGAAAATATATCCATAAGTAATTTAACCATCTAGGATCCGTTGTGCGGACCGTGGGCGATCCACTGCAGAGCTCGGGTCGCGTGACAATGAAGTTCCCCTTTATCTCATCGTCCGTCGATCTAATCTACGACTTAAATCTAATTGCGCGAGAGCGCAGGTTGTGTGTTGGATGCAGCCATTGAATCCCATCGCCCATATCACTTTGGATCTGGCCATTAAGATCCGATCGCTCAGAGTTGTTTTGCAGTTCTGATCGATATATCAAATGGTCCGCACCCCACTCACAACTATGGAGCTTCATCCTCAAGCGTTTGCACCTCCGACAGAAGAAATCCTCCATACCCCTACTGCAGGTTCTATCCCCCTCTCCTCCGCTCCACTTAGCATAGCCATTAGGCTCTTTCTTCTTCAGGTAAGGCACCATGATCAGACCTCTAAGCCCGATAGCTCTCAAATGGAAGCTTAGAGAGCTCATCCTCGACCCGAGTTCTCGGGCTAATTCAGCCTACCATCTGCTGCCCAGATATCCCCTAAGGCTATAAATAGCCTCAAGACTCAGTTAGTGAGTTATTTGCTCACTGAGTATTCCTAATTAGTTATCCTTCTAATTTTCACTGATGACTTATCGCGGCCCTGCCCTGCCGTGGTCCTGTTAACTCTTTAAGTTAACATGATTACGGTGGAGGGGTCACCAAATGACAAGGTCCCCACTTAGGATTAGATTAAACACGCATTCTAATCCAACTTAACTAAGGACTTTGCCATTCATCCAAAAATACTATCACTAAATGATCATACAAGAACTCAGAGTGCGAAAGCAATAAAAGTATAACATCTATTCATACAGTATAAATACGATAATACAGAATAAGTAAAGTGCTGAAAGAGAAAGTTAACCTGTATTATTACAATAATTTAAAAAGATTAAAAGACTGAAAAGAACACTCAATCTCACAGGCAGAAAGAAAACTAGAACTAAAGATCTTCAAGTACGGGCTCTTCCTCCAATGGCAAGCACTCCACTAGATCAGTTGCTCCAACAAATTTAGAACCTACAATTATTGGTTTCATAATGGTAGGGCCCTAGCCAACAAAAGAAAAACTGGTTAGACTATTGTCTAAGTACATTTTAGGGTAAACAATATTATTAAGTTACTTAGATATCACCATAAAACAGAACTGAAGCAAAATAGGTGCAGAAAGCGTACAAAAAGAACATTATAAAGTTATAAACAAACAGTTTATAACTAAGCAAATAGGAAGTAATACATACCTCCTCCAAGCAACTGCAACAAAGACAGATAAGTAAAAGGCTAAACAATACTGTAAGAAAAGTACAACCTAGACATGCTTATGATCAAACAAATAATGCTAAGTGACATATAGTATAAAATTGAAAACAACTAACATCCTAGGTGAGCATATAAAAACAGTAAGTAAAACTAGCATCCTATATAAAAACACGTGCAGAAAAGCTGTAAGTAAAACAGTACTACAATGTAGAATATGCAAGTAAAAGTAATAACTGAAAACAAAAACTGCAGTGACCATCTAAGTCACATAAACTGAAAATATACTCAACAAATCTTAGCCTGATGAGCTAAGAAAACTCTGAACTGAACATCACTGAAAACTCTTAGCCTGATGAGCTAAGACAGAACCGAATGTAAGTGCACTTAAATTAGTATAACCATATCATAATCCTGACTCTATAGTCAGTATGGCAAGAGTCTATCCATCCTATCACTCGGACTAGGCATGGCCATAGACTGTCGGACATTAAACCCTCGAAAGGTTGCCGACCCGAACGGGTTGATCGAAGAGGTATACTAATCAAGCTATTCCTTACAAAACACTTGTAAAATAAAAACATAATGCTGCTTATGAATGTTCCAAATTAGCATAAGATATTTATCAAATATCTTAAGCACATAATATATGTTCAATGTATAAAGCTCAAAATCAAGGAATGCGAAGCATCAAAATCAAAGTGAGCAAGAAACTCTATCTAAAACACAGGTGATATCCGTTGTTGTCTACTTTATTCGTTCTATCTACTCTAAGTTACATAAGTTTCAAAAACATCAATTCTTACATATTCTGTAACTTAGAATCACGAATCCTACTAGTTGAAGATAATTAGGACTGGCCAAGTCCTAATTATAACTTAGTCAAAAGATGATTATTTGGTTAAAATAAATAAATCATCGACATAATTTTGTAATTTAATTTATCCCAGCCTCATCTTGATTAGCCAAATCAAGATGAAAAGATTAAGAATTAGAATCCAGATGATGGGGTCTAATCACTTAATCTAAAGGTATAATATAAGGGTCTAAGTTTAGAACCCAATACTCACGGATTAAGTTAAGGCAAATCCTAATGATAAATCAAATTCATTAGGATAGATCTCTATTCTTAGTTCTAAAATTTAAAGATCAAATAATCATTTAATAAATTGAGAAAAATCTAGAAACTAGTAAACTCAAAATTTCATCTAATTGAGTAACCCAATTTACTCAATAGATGAATTCTAACCTAAGATCTATTCCTAATCTTTAGGAAATAAGGCTCTTAATTACTAAGAGTATCTCTCAAGACACACATCCTAACTAATGTTATAAAAACCTAAGAATAGATCTAAGAATGATTAAAGAATGAGAACACTCACTTAGGACTTATGAATTTTCTTAAGGAGCAAATTTTGAGATTTTAATCAAAATCTAATTTAGACTTGGATTTGATTAATTTCAGCTATAAATCATTATAATTACTGATTAATAGGATTATGATTTTAGGGCTTTTGAAAGCTAAACCTTAAATTTGGCAAAATGACCATTTTGCCCCTACTTAAGGGTTCAAAAGATCAAATTTTGGTATAGGGTTTAAATTCTAAAATTTTCTTTTGGAAAGAGTTTCTTACTATCTAATGTAAGATTAGACAGCAACTAAACTAATTTTGGGTGATTATTAAGCCATATGGGATCAAATTAGTGAATTTGACTCATAAGGGAAGATTAGTAATTTGGCTAAGTAAAAGTCAAATTTTCTTTTAGATTATTGTTCTTTACTGTCTAAGCTTTCTATAGAACCTAAATTTGCTAAATTTTGATAAGTATTAGCCAAGTTATGGCTAATACAAGATCTAGGGTTTAAAGATGATTAAGGAATTCTTAATTATGGGTCAAAAATCTTAACTTTGTTAATTAGTTGTTCAAATTGAGTAAATTAGTGGCTATGGTTTATAAATAGTCCACTGATCAAAATGACATGTGGTAGGCTCAATTTGAATCTAATTTGACTAAGTTAAGACCTAATTAGGGTTAAGAGTGATTAGTGAGTGATTAGCAAAATTAAGCACTCAAACACTAATCAAACTTCACAGATAGATTCTAAGTTGTTCTAGGAGTTCTCTGAAACTTAAATCACTCAATTTGGATTATTAGATTTACTAATATTCACTAATCAAGTTTTGGAGTAATTAGAGAAGATTAGCAAATCTAACCATTGGATCTAAAATATTTTTACATATTACTGTTAATTAGGTTTTATTGATCTAAATTGATATTTGGATCAACCAATTTGGAGCTCAATTGACCTAGTTATGGTCAATTGAAGTTTTAGGTCTAATTAGGGTAATTAGGGTTAGGTCCTAAATGTGATTAGGCAAAAACTAATCTAAACAGCAAGATGAACACAATCAAATTAATCCTTAGGGTTTTATGATCATTTTAAGACCCATATTGGGTATGTTTGGATCAACCTACCCAAAGTTATGAGCTAAATAAGATTTGTGACTTTTAATTTAACTTAATTAAACCCTAAAATATCACTTTGCTAAATATTAATTCTTTAGCAAAATAAATGGCATCATTAAATTTCTTATATTTTTCTGATCAAAATGGTATATTTATTTGCATAATTTGGATGAGTATTTTAAGAGTTATTAAGGTTTAAAGTTTGATATTAATTTAATTAATATTTACTGTTTAATTAAATTAATTAACTCTATTTTAATATATTAATAATTATGTTATTTATTAATATAATTAAATTCAATTATTATAATAAACGTTTTAACATATATATAATGCTTTTATTATTTTAATTTCTCTCTGCAGGACACGTGGCGATCAAGGATTGGGCGAGGCGTCTGGACTGGGTCCCACCGGTCGGAGCGTCCAATGGCTGAGAGACGCGTGGCTTTTTGGGAAGTCCAAAGGACATACGAACCGGCTGCATGGTTCGATTTTTTAACCAGACCGGCTTGAATGATAAATGAACCGGTCTGGATTGAACCAGTTCAGCACGATCGGATCAGATCTAATCTATCCTAGATCTAACGGCTGGATCATGATCTCATCCGACGGCTGCAGACGCCAGACGGTTCATCTTCTTCATTCGCTCGAATCGGACCGGCAACAGAGGAAGAAGAAAAAATTGAACCGGTCTGACTGACCGGTTCGCATGGGGAAGACTCTTCGTCTTCCCCAAAATTCGCGATTAGGGTTTGCGAATCGAAGGAAGAAATGAAGGATCGAGTATCTCGATCCTTAAATTTAAGTAATTGCATATAATAATTGAAATAGAAGCAATGAAATTAAAGAGAACGACGGAATGGGAAGGGAAGTAGTACCTCAAACGAACGGTAGAAGGATGTTAGGGTTTGATCCGGAGAATCTTTGCCTATTGCAGGGTCTTAGAAGGGTGAAAATGGACGAGGGAAGACTGATTATAGTTTTATTGAGGTGTTGCAAGCGGTGATGGCCACCTCCATCGCGTGTAAAGGACGCGTGGGTGAACCCTAGACACGCGGAGGCCTTTCGAAGAGGAAGAAATCGCGACCGTCCGATCACCCGATCGGACGGATCACGCGATCTGTCAACCTTGATGGAAAAAGCAATGAAAGGGAACGGCGTTAGGGCTACAGGAACGGCGCCGTTAAGATTAAATATTTAAATAATTATTTAAATTAAATTATACCGATTTCATTAATTAAATTTACCCTATTAAATGCATTCCTAAAATTTCCAATAAATCGCCCTTAGCTAATTGAAGGGTGAGGAACGCAACGGCTCACTCGGATTTTCATTTCAACGAGTATTTAATTATTTGATTATTTGGGGTATTTAAATATTATTAAAATATTTGACGAAAGATCAACTACTTCCAAATGACTTCAAAATTTCACCCCTAGCTAATTTGGGTGTTCTGAACGTAATGGCGAAGTCAGATTTTCAATTTGAGGTCTAGATAAAAAATCAATTTTCTAGGGTTTGGGATTTTCCAGAATTCTAGATTTGACTTTGTTGACTTCTGGTTTGACCTAGATTTCAGAGATGAGTTCTAAATTGCTTTAATTAGTGACTTAGAACCTTAATTAAAACTTAGATTAGTCTTAATTGAGCCAAGTAACAACCTGGGTTGTTACATGACTGCTCTCGAGCTCTTTCTGTATAATAACCCTAGGCTATTACTTAGCCTAATCTTAGCTTAATTGTATCTTAAATATCATTCCATTAGGTTCATTTAATCATTAGAACCAAATTATGAAGATTTGGAGCTATTCAAAGCTTAATCGAATATTTGAATTATTTTAATAATATTGAATGATATTTAATTTGACATCGAAATCAAAATCTGACTTTGCCATTGCAGCTCATCGCCCCCAAATTAGCTAGATGCGAAGTTTTGAAAGTATTTGGAAGTCATCAAATTTTCTCGAATATTTTAGTGTATTTAGAAATCCCTAAAATTAGGATAATTAAATTGATCTCAAAATTAAAATTCAATTTTTTCAATGAGTTCCTCACCCTCAAATTAGCAAGGGGTGAATTTACGGGATTTTTTATAGCTCGTTAATAAGACCTAGTGTTGTTACCCGTCAATTAGCGACCTAATTGACTCTAATCCTTTTCCATTAATTTTATAATAGTATTAGAAGTTTTTATTTCAAATTTTGTGCAATTTAGAGATCATTTGGCAATTTCCAGTATTTCCTGGTATTTTGATAGTTCTGAGAATGCCTAATTTATTTAGACCTCAGAATCAAAAATGGAGTTCACCATTTGACTCAACACACCCAAATTAGCTATCAGTGGTATTTTGGAAGTGTTTAGAAGTCGTTGAATTTTCTCCAAATATTTTAATAATATTTTAAATACCTAGAAAATTAAGATAATTAAATTAACCTTCGATCAAAAATCCAACAGCATTTTGAGTTCCCCACACCTCATTTAGGCAAGGGTGAATTTTTGAGATTTTTCAGAGTCCATTTGATTATTTAAATATGAGAAATTAAATTAGTAAAATAATTAATTAAATAATGTATTTTAAAATTATTATTTATTTATCTTCCTTTGGCCGTATTATATTTTTATTTCGGATCCGAGGATTCGCTTCACAGCCTGTTGCACGGGTCTGTGATCCAAATTGATCGCAGCCATCTATCAGTTTTAGATCCACATCTGACGGTAATCTAGTGTGGGTCTGATCAGACCGTTGGATCGCACGTCTGATCTGACGATCTTGATGGAATCCTGTGCGTCTCCCGCCTACGCTTGGTTGTGCGCTCCAGGCCGTAGCACAGTTGCGCCAGTGGTCCTTTCCGCGGCCTTTAGGCTTTCCTCTTTGGCTCAACTTCTCCAATTTTCTTCCTTCTTGTTGTCTAAGTGCTCGAGAGGCGCCTGGAGCTGCTGTCGTAGAGGAAACCAAGTCTAACCCTAACCCTAATTTCTGCAGCGTACCAAAGAATAAGAAGAAATGTATGCCCTAATTACTCCTATCTGTGCATGTAATTACTTTTCTTATTATTCGAATCTTTATTTCAATATGAGTAGGATAGATTATCGAAGTCAGATTAAGCTCGATCGATGTCGATCAATCTCAATCAGTCAGTTATCCACGGTGTCATGCAACATATCGTCCCCATTTGTAGCAAACTGTAGGGTCAAACCTAGGGTTGAACTTCTTCAATGATATGGGTGGTCACCGGCGCTGTTATCAGTGTCGTTAGAAAGGTCTCACCAATACCTTTCCAACGGCATGCGGGTCAAGGCTTAAGGTGGCCTTAGTCGGCAGAAACGTGATGCCCTAGGTCGAGCCTGTCGGGGTGAGTCTTCCGTTCTGACTCAGGTCGGGTCTCGAGTCTGTCCAGCTTGATTTCAATTGTGGGCTGCAGACTCCCTGCAAACCGCGGACTGCGGGCCGGACTCGCGAGCCGACCCACGTGCAGCCCACCGTTGTTGAGCGCACAAATTAACGCAGCAGGCCCTGATTGTCTATGCCGTAATCATTGCACACAGCCGCCACATTAACTTCAATGTCCTGCGATTTTCCGTGTTCTAAAATTTTGTGCCGACCGTTTTGATTAATTAGATATTAATTAGTCTTAACTAACTATATTTAATGTAAATTTCATATAATCATAACTTTAAAAATATACAATCAAAATATGCAATATTATATATCGTTTCGATCGCAAGAATGCGTAGAACGATAATATGCAACTTAATTTCTATTTTGATAAACATTTTAATTAGTCGATATTTAAGATTAATTAATTAATTATAAATAAATTTCATCATTTTATGTGACATAATTTGATCATTTAAGATCCAAATTAAATGATCAAATAGTCCATTTCACTCACAAAATGTGAGGATCAATAATACGAAATCAAATTTAATATTTGAACCCTAATTTTCATAATCACTTTTTAACCCTAATTAGGAGTCATTAAAACTCTAATTTTCCAAAGTTGTTCAAAATTGACATACTTAGTGTCATTTTTCTCCTTATGATATAAGGATTTCATTTATATATAAATCTTTTCCATTGGACAATAATTTATGATTTTAATTTTTTGACTCTTACTTAGTGTTATTGTGATTATTCTAAATTTCTATATAGCATGTTTTAGTTTTATAAAACCCTAGGATAGCTAGATCACATTTATTATTCCCTATGCCAATTTAGATTATATTTATATAAGCTTAGTTCTCAATTTTCAAATTATGTGAATTAATTACCAAGTGCTTAATTGTAACAACCCAGGTTATTACTTTGATTAATTAAGGTCAATTTAAGTCTTAATTGAGGTTCTAAGTCACTAAATAAGTCAATTATAACTCACATTTAAAATCTAGGTCAAATCAAGAATCAATTAGGTCAAATCTGGATTCTTAGAAAATCCCAAACCCTAGAAACTTGACTTTTTATCTAGATCTCAGATTGAAAATCTGACTTCACCATTGCGTTCAGAACACCCAAATTAGCTAGGGGTGAAGTTTTGAAGGCATTTGGAAGTTGTTGAATTTTTAGTGAATATTTTAATAATATTTAAAATACCCCGAAAACAAAATTGAATAATTAAATACTCACCGAAACAAAAAATTCGGCTTTGTCGTCACGTTCCTTAGCCTTGAATTAATCAAGTGTGAAATTTTGGAATATTTCTGAGCTCATTTAATGGTCCAATTTTAGGAATGAATTTTAGTACATTTAAATACATTTTTATATAATTAATCCTCTAAATGGGGCCTGCTTTTTCCGCATAACGGGTTGGATCCTTCCATCCTATCGGTTGGATCTGCTAAGCATTTCGGGTCGGGCCCGTGCTCTGCGGCCCGGGTCTGTTCTTCCCGGTTGAAGCTCCGCGTGTCTCTCGCGAGACACGCGGTGACAGCATCCTTCTACGTGGCAATTCTACCGCAATCCACCTCCTAAATGCTTGATCGGAGATCTCAACCTAACATACTTGAAAGTATCGACCCTTTCGAATGCTGGATACCTCCATTTTTCCATACTTGCGAAACCCTAAAATTCCTTTGGAGCCGAACACCATCAGGTACCTGACTACCTTTCGATTTTCTTGTCATTTAATTATCGTTCATTCAAATCCAAATGTTATTTCAATAATTGTATTTCAAATCTATAGTATCAAATTTAACTTAAATGAACTCGATAGAATCATGTATGCAAATCCATCTGCGGGTATTCTCGTTCGCCATTTTTGCGTATGAAGGAGACTACTTAGGGTTTGAGTTTTTCCCGCGATCGAAATATCCTCTGCTGCTGTTTCACACACCATAGGAAAGCTCAGGTCGTGCTCTAGATGTTGCCATGCGGGTCAAGTTCGGATATCGCCAGAAAGGACCTGATCTTTCCAGCCCTAGGCGCGCTCGTCGAGCATTAGAGGAGAAGAAGCTTTTTCGGGCCGGAACCGGGTCGGCTCGACCCGTTGTTCCGTGTTTTGGACCCGTACGCGTGGCATGTCGTACCAAGCGCGGGACCCACTCGTGTGTGTTGTCCCGTCCAGGTGCTGCCGCGTGGTGGCGTGGGGCCCGCGTCACCTCATCTGGTCACGATTTTCGGCTGGCACTGGCAGTGGCAGTCAGTGGGACCCACCGAGGGCTCTTCCTCCAATAGTATTAGGCCGCATGGCAGCGGGGTCGCCTCTGTCCAAATCTGCAGAAGATTATAAGTTAATTAATTAAATTAAAAATTAATATAATTTAAATAAATTCAATTAATCATCAAACATTTAAATACCCATATCTTACAAAATACATGACCAATTAATGTAAATAAATATACCATTTTGATCAGTAAAATTTGAGGAATAATATGAAATTGTTAATTTTGCATTTGGACCTATATTTTTTCGGTGTGACATTTAGGATATTTAAATAATTCTAAAAATGTCACAAAACATCACTAAGCCATGACTTTGTATCCCTTAATCCAAGCCTATCAAATATGGGTCTCAAAATACTCAAAAAACCCTAAAGAACATTTTAGTAGTATTAACTTTGTTGTTTTGATTAGATTTAGACTAATCACATTTAGGACTTAACCCTCATTAGGTCAAATAACCCTAGAACTTCAATTGACTATAAATTAGGCAATTGAGCTCCAAATTAAGTGATCCAAATATCCATATAGATCAGAAGAAACTAATTTACAATAATATACAAAAATATTTAGGATCCAATAGTTAGATTTGCTAATCACCCTTAATTACTCTAAAACTTGATTAGTAAATATTAGCAAATCTAATAATCCAAATTGAACAATTTAAGTTTCAGAGAACTCCTAGAGTACATTAAGGCTTAATGGTGTGGTTGGAGTAGTGATTTGATGATTAATTTCACTAATCATTTTCTAATCACCCTAAACTCTAATTAGGCCATAACTTGGCCAATTATAGTCCAAATTGAGCCTACCACTCATCATTGTAATTAGTGGATCAATTGTGATTCATAGCCACTAATTTCACTCAATTTGGACACCAATTAACAAAGTTAGGATTTTGACCCTTAATTAAGAATCCTTATTTAACCTATTAAGCCCTAGATCTTGTATTGGCCATAACTTGGCCAATACTTATCAGAATTTAATAATTTTAGGTTTTATGGAAACCTTAAAATATAATCTATAGTAAATTAATAGAAAATTTAGGTGTCCTTAAAGTAAAATTACTAATATGGCCTTATAGGTCAAATTCCTAAATTTGACCTTATAAGGCTTAATACTTAACCAAAATTAATAATCTTACTGTCTAAACTCATATTAGATAATAAGTAATCATTCCACTTTGTTAAAATTTAGAATTTAATCCTAATTCATAAAGATGAGATTTAGACCCTTAAGTAGGGGCAAATTGATAATTTTGCTCAAAATTAGGGTTTAACATTTTTAAAGTCCTAAAATCACATTCTAAGCATTTCAAACATAAATAAAAGTGATTTAGGATAGAAATTAGATAAATTTAATCCTTAATTTGATTTTAATCAAGATCTCATTTTAAAGTCCTTAAGAAAATTCCTAAGTAAAATTTGAGTGCTTCCCTTCCTTAATCATTCCTAGATCTTTCTGTAGGTTTTATAACACTAATTAGTATTGTGTGTCATGAGGGATATTCTTAGTACTTAAGATCTTTAAATTCCTAGGATTAGGAATAGATCGTAGGTTAGAATTCATCCATTGAGTAAATTGGGATACTCAATAGGTGAAACATTGAGTTTACTAGTTTATAGATTTTCTTAAGTTTCTTTAAATGATTATTTGATCTTTAAACCTTAAAGTTTAGGATAGAGATCTATCATAATGAGTTGATTTTCATTAGGACTTGCCTTGATCTAAATCTGTGAATATGGGTATTAAACCTTAAATCCTTAAGATACACCATTTGGATTAAGTGATTAAATTATATATTTGGAGTTTAATTTTTAATCCTTTCATCTTGATTTGATCAATCAAGTTGGGTTGGGAATATGATAAAACATGAAAATAAGATGTTTGATTTATTATTTACCTCGTATAGTCAATATTGATTTGATAAGATTAGAACCTGATCAGTTCTAATTATTTTCCAACTTGTAAGGTCGTGAATTTGAGTACACTCGATAGTAGGATCTGAAGATCCTGAACTTGTGTAACTTAGAGTAGATAGAACGATTAAATTAGATAACAAATGGATATTACTTGTGTCCTAGAAGAGTCTCTTGCTCACCTTGAATTGATGCTTTGTATACCTTATTTTGAGCCTCTTACCTTGTGCACATATATTGGACATAGGATATTTGATAAATATCTCATGTTAGTTTTGAATTGCATACATATCATTCATGATAGATCGATGTTTTCAGTTTTTTAGTAAGTTGTGGCCTAACTAGTATGCCTCTCCAATCCTTGAGTCCGGCATAGCACGCTGGTTTGCTACTGTCGGTAAGTCTATCCATGCCTGGTTGAAATAATTCCCAGGATGGCGAGAAATAGATTTTGCGCTCATATGACCTTATTAGTCAGGATTGGACATGGTGAGTACTAGTTGAGGGTGGTTTTCTATTCAGTGATTCTTCAGTGCAGTACTTTATGCCTTAGCCCATCAGGCTAAGAAGTTTCAGTGATATTCAGTTCAGAGCTTCTGCCTTAGCCCATCAGGCTAAGTGTTACTTTCTTTACTTAACAGTTTGAGTGGCTTGAATAGCCAAGTCAGCTTTTAGTATTGATTTACTATTTTATTTATGTATTCTACATTTCAGCATTTCTTTTACTTACAGTTTTCCTGCACACTTTCCTAGCCTTGTTTCCATATAGGATGCTAATCTTATTTACTGTTTTCATATACATATATAGAATGTTAGTTATGTTTTTAGTTTTATAATGTTTTACATGTTCAATTTCTGTTATGTCACTTAGCATAAGCCTATTTTGATCAAAGGCATGTTTAGGATGTATTTTCTTTACAGTATTTGTTTAATTTTTCTTACTTGGCCTTGTTGCAGTTGCTTGGAGGAGGTATGTGCTTACTTCCTAGTTGATTTAGTTATAAACTGTTTGGTTATAACTTTATACTGTTCTTTTCTTACGCTTTCTGTACTCACTTGCTTGATGTACTGATTTATAGTGATATTCAGTTAACTTAATTAAACTTTTACCCTAAAATGTACTTAGACAATAGTCTAACTAGTTTTTCTTTTGTTGGCTGGGGCCCTACCATTATGAAACCAATAATGGTAGGTTCTGAGTTTATTGGAGCAGTTGATCCAGTGGAGAGCTTGCCATTGGAGGAAGAGTCTGTGCCTGAAGACCCTTAGATTTAGTTTCCTTTCTGCTTGTGAGATTGAGAGTTTTCTTTTCAGTTCTTTAAACTTATTAAAATATTATAATAATACAGGTTAAATCTTTTCTTTTCAGCTCTTTTCTTATTCTGGATTATTGTATTGAATGGATGGATATTGTATTTTATGCTTCCGCGCTTTCTACATTTTCTTGTATGATTCATTTAGTGAGATATTTACTTTATGAATGGCAAAGTCCTTAGTTAAGTTGGATTAGAATGTATGTCTAATCCAATTTTAAGTGAGGACCTTGTCATTTGGTAACCCCTCAACCGTAATCATGTTAACTTAAGGGTTAACAGGACCACGGCGGGGCCGGGCCGCCACATTAATTCATCATTCAACCCTAAGGTAGAAACCCTATGATTGATTTACAAATTGAATTATAGTTGATCCATAAATCTATTTAGTTACACCCATTGAGTGTAGATAGATTCAATGCCTTTGTAATGGTAGATTAGTGAATCAACTAGATCTAGTTTAGTGACTAGATTAGAACTTAATTCATTCACCCTAACTCTTAAAGCCTCCTCTTGAATATTTTAAGAGTTAGTGTTAGAAATCCTAAGTTACTTAGGGTAGTTTAGGAATCCTATTGAGTTCCTTAAATATTAACTATTATAATAATTAGAACTTGTAGTTCTTAAGTCCTATTAATTACTTACCCTAAACCTTACAATTTCTTATAACTTAGCTAGATTAATACTTTATTGATTAGATGCTGCGAACTATAACCTAGCTAGTGAACTTACATTAACTTCTAATTTCTTAAATTAGATATTTTCATTATCTTAATTTCTTCATACTAGACACATAAGCCTTGATTTAATTATATAATTAAACATTATAGTTTAGGATGTAAGTAAGACCCAGTTTCTAATAGTATCAATTATACTTATAAATTATTTTGTCATATCATACCAATCGAATTGAATTTATTATTTTCAAAACCCCAACCACTACTATACTTACAATTAACTTGAGATCAATATCTCAAAGTTAATTAGGAGCTCAATTAGCTCTAATCATTAAGTTGATCATTAAAATTAGATAACTTTGGATATCACTTAGTTGCAATTATTGAATTTTCTTGAATGCTTGCTTAGCATTGAGCCTTATTCATTGAATCATTCTGTAACAACCCAAGTTGTTACTTTAGTCAATTAGGACTAATCTCAATCTTAATCTTGATCCTTAGTGTTAATCAAATCATTAGGAGTCAACCACCAATACCCAGTCTAAACTAGAGGTCAAACGGATCAAATCCTTATTTTGGGAATTTCAGGAATTCTGAAAATTGACCTATTTATTCTCACCTACGATAAAAAAACGGACATCGTCATTGCGCTAATTGCCCCCAAATTAGCTAGGGGTGAAGTTTTGGTGGCAATCGGAAGTCGTCAAAATTTGATGAATATTTTAATAATATTTAAATACCCCGAATATTAGGAAATTAAAATACTCATCCGATAAAAAATCCGACTTCGCCGTTGCGCTCCTCACCCCTCATTTAGCTAGGGGTGAATATTCAGTGATTTTTGGAAACCATTTTATAAATTAAATAAAATTTGGGAAATTTTTAAATTAACTTAATTTCCTATTTTTAAATAAATATGTTCATTTATTTATTTCCATTTTCTCTATTTTTTTTTTCTTTTCTTCTCTAATTTCTCCCGATTCTCCTCTACCCTAAAATCGCATGATTCGCACGCCCCCCCCCCCCCCCCCTTCCATTCGCTCGAACGGCCTCTCCTCCCTCTATGCTCGAGCCGCGTATCCCTCCTTCCCCCTCGCGAGCGACACGCGTCCTCCTCTCCTAGGAGCCTCCGCCGCCGCTCATCCAGCCTATCGACGCGTCTCCCCGCCTCGTAGCCTCCGCCCCCTCTTATTCCTAAAGGATCGAAACCTTCATTCGTAAGTTCCTAGGTGCATCCTCTTCTCTCCCCCACACGACCTTCCTCTTCCAGCACAATGAGGCGTCGTGAATCCTCCATTGTCAAGCCCCTTAGCCCTCGACCCTCTCCCGCTTCGGCACAGCAAGGAGTCGCCGACCCTCCTCCAAGCGCCAGCCGCGTCCTTCCTCTTGGCACCGGTTCTCCCAGCTCCGCCGTCGAGCGAGGTACTCCTGCACCTTACTTCCATTTAAGTTTCTTTGGTACATACTCTTCATCCCCATCTCCTTTTCTAACCAATTCCTCTAATCTTTGCCGATTTATTTGCTAGACCGGAAGGGTTCATTGCCTTTTTGCTATCATTACGAATTTTATTGTCTTTTGTTTCTAAATGATAGATGAATGTTATGTTGCTGTCCTTAATCGCATATCTTCGAAGTTTTGTTATTCATATGCCTTCATTGATTTCTTACTTTAGCTCAATGATAGTGTCTTAATTTATGAGATCTCATTGCTTCCCATTTCTAATATTATCTACTAATACTAAGCGTAGCACTCTTTCTTTGCTCAACGCTTTTGTTAAAGTTTAAAATGTTAGTTGAATCATAAATTAGTTTTATCAATCAGCAATTGAACTGTCTTTGAATTATGTATTTGAGAGCTGTGCATCTAGATAAGACTCTAATGACCTAGTATAAAATTACATGGAACTCATTATATGAAAATGATATGTACACACTTGAAAATAAATTAAAATATGCAAACTTCTATACTTAGAAATGGCACAGCCAAGAATTTTATTTAGTTTGTATAATGATACGTCAATGGAAGAATGGTATGCTTTAAATTCTTTTTATTGCATTCTCAATAGTTACAAATCAAATTGGTGAACATATATAAACTAAATATTACAAAGGAATTGGAAAATATTAAGAAAAAGAGGTCTATGGTATTTTGTTTTATCTGCTTAGAAGGTAAGAGTTCCATTTTTATTTTAGTTTAATTGGGCGCTGAACCTAGAGTGAGCAGGAGCTATAAATTAAACTTCAGAGCGCATAAAATAGATGTTAAGCTCGTGATTACAGGGACTAAAGCTTACGGTACTCCGATCTTCCCCGATCCTTGGTCAATTTTTATAATCTAAATGTCTGCGTGTAGAGTACACTCTGCTCGATCGATCCAACTGTCTGATCGGGCTGGTTCTCACCCGATTGGACGAATCAGGTGATTCTTCCCCGAAGGGTTCGGTCTTGCCGGACCCTAGAATGTGAAGGGTCACAGGTCTTGTGCCGAGTCGGGCCCGACCCGCGTTGGGATGGGTCCGGGTCCGCGTGCATCGGACACGTGGCGCATGTGGAGCCCACCTCGCCGCATGGCACAACCACGCGTCGCCACGTGGCAACTGGGTCATATCGCTATTAAATTCCTGCAGAAAATTCAAATAATATATATATATATATATATATATATATATATATGATATCTACATATATTATAATGGCAGCGGGCCCACCGCATTTAATAAATGATTTGAAATAAAATATTTATATATATATATATATATATATATATATCATATAAATACTTAATTAGTTCTAACTGGAGTTAAATCGAAAGTTAGCATAATTATTTAGGGTTTAGGAACCCTAATTATTTAGCTGAATTTAATAGTTAATAAAATCTGATTTACTGACTACAATCTTAATCAGTTAAGAATTAAATAATAGGTTTGTTTAGTAGAAAATTAGCTAAGCCCATATTGCTTATATATATGTTTATTAGCAGATGCATATTATTAATAAAAATTATAATGCTCAAAAGTACTTAACATAGGTATGAAAATATATATAATTATATGACATAATTATAAGCATAATAATACAATGAGGTAGATTGATTAATTTAATTAAACAATAATTTTAGGTGGCAATTGCTCAGTCCCACCACCATCAATAAGCCTGCAATGAATAAAATATAAGATATATATACATATTATCTGTATTTATATATATGTTTATATGTATGATTAGTCACTTTTAAACTATAGAATTATGCATACAGAATGATTAAGTTATTTACAAACTAGTTAGTCAAAAATTAACACAGTAATTAAACTAAATAAATACTCATATATATATATATATATATAAATATATATAATTGAAATACATAGGTACGTGCGCATGGCAAAATTATTGTTAGACTAATGATTATACACATTTGGTTATTAAGCAGGCAGAAATAGAAATATTAGGAGTAATCAGAAACTAATAGACTTAAATAATTAATATTAAGAATACAATAGCATATTATGTAGCTAATGATTAAACCCAATAGCTATGACTACAACCTTTCCAATCCAACAGTAAAAGTTCAATATTTTAAGAACTATATTAAGTAAGTATATATATATATATATATATATTTATTTATTCGTGTCAATATATGCGTACATACGTATAGATATATATAGTCTTTCGTAAATTTAATTAGTGCCGAAGAACGATGAATTTATATATATATATATCATGAAACTAGTAAATTTGAAATAAGTATTTAAGTTAAGTACATAAATTGCAGTCAACTTTAAGATATTAACTAGTTAATATTAGTTTAAACTTGATATTAATACAACAATAAATAATAAATATCTTTCCCGACTAACATTTGGAATAATTAGATTTACTAATTAAGGATAAATATCTAGCCCATTAACAAACACAAAGAATAATTTGCTAATTATATATATATATATATATATATTTACTAATTAAGGATAAATATCTAACCCATTAACAAACACAAAAAATAATACGCTAATTAAATATATATATACATATATATATATATATATATATATATATATAATATGATAATAGCTGGTTAAAATAATACACAAAATTAGTTAAATATTTTAGTATATAATATTAAATCTTAAATATATTCATGACAGAACTTTTACAGTATGGGATAATTAATGCTTAGTAATTAGTAATGTGGTACACATTAATTCATCTAATCAATTAATAAAATTAAAATAATTAGTATTCCTAATTGACTATAACTATGGGTTCAATATAAATATTTATAAAATGGAGCAAATAACATATGATAACTAGTGTCTAATAGTTATTTAATTTAAAGTTAGTTAAATTAAAAACTAAATATGTGATAACGGATTATATTAATTTTTAATTGAGAGACTCATTAATAATTAATATATATATATATATATATATATATTATAAATGTACATGTATACTCATACAAATTTACATCTTATTAAGTTAATAATTACTTCGTTAAAGTTAATTAATAACATTAGTTAGTTAAGTATGTTATTAATAGTGTGGGCAGTAAACTAATAAGGATGGTTGGGACAACCTCGCTTAAATAGAAAATAGTTTACTAATTAGATAATCTAATGAACACAGCTAATAAATAATTATTAGCTCAGGACGGTGGGATAATTAATATCATATATTTGATAAAGAGTTAAATTAAATATTTAAATTAGTTATTCAATAGAAAATAAATAATATAGAAAACTTAATTACTTTAAGCATTGAAATATCAGTAACTTCGTCAATCGAACTCGAAATTCAGTGTTTTTAGGCTCTATGGAATCCTTGAACAGCTCCCAATAATAAACTGCATAAAACATTTAGGTTTCAAGAGAGTAAAATTACCAAATTGCCCTTGAGTCGAAAATTTTAATTTGAACCTGTAGGATCCATCTCTCGTCCAAATTGGACGTACTTACTGTCTATTTTCAAGTTAGACAGTAAGAAATCACTTGGAATTAAGAAAATTTAGTTTGGACCCTTAAGTCAAAAGTTGACTTTTAGATCCTTAAAGTAAGGGCAAAATAGTCATTTTGCCCTAAGTTTGGATTAAGCACCCATAACCCTTAATCAACATTCCAAAATATTAAAACTAATATTATAATCGTATTAGTGACATTTAAGAGAAGTGAAATCAACCATTAGGTCAGATTCCTGAATTCTTCTAAGTCCTGACACTACAGCTTGAGGACCCTTCCTGAGACTAGGACTAGATCTTAGGTTAGAGTTCATTTAATGGGTAAATTGGGTTACCAAATGGGTGAAACTTTAGTTTTATTAGTTCTAGACTTTTCTTTACAACTTGTTTTGATTATTTTGTCTTTTAACCTTAGATTTAAGATAGGAGATTCATCCTATTAAATTTGATTACTTAATAGGATTGGCCTAAATTATTATATCACTTATAGAGTAAAATTTAGATCTTAGGTCTTATCCTTTTTGGATTATGTGAGTAAGCCCAATCTCATGGTGTTTAACCTATAATCTATAGTTTAGCAGTTTTAAGTTAGAATGTCTAAAATCATTAATTAGGTCATGATGATTTATTTCTTAACTCTTATAGTCGACTTTGATTCAGTATATTAGGACCTAGCTAGTCCTGATATTTTGTAACTTATAAGGACGAGTTTCTAAGTTATACTCGATAGTAGGAAAATAGTGATCCTGAACTTGTGTAACTTGGAATAGTTAGAACGGATAATATAAAATAGACGATATCACCATATTAGTAGAGTCCCTTGCTTATTTTGATATTTGTTGCTATGTATTCCGTGTTTTTTTTGTGCTTAATTCATTGTTCATATCATACAAGAAAACTTTATGCATAAAATAAAAACTTAGAATAATTAGGATAACAGTTACCTTTGGGTTCAGTCTCTGGGAGAATTCTGGTACACATTTACCCTATTGGATGGGGTAAGGAGTAATAAGGAGGCTTAACATTACTCATTGAGGAGAGTGTGTTATGTATGGAACCCGCGTAGTCTTGCAGATGTGCTTGACTCCTCAGCTGTTTCTGAAACGTGTCCACAGAAACAAAGTAAATAACTAAGAGATTTTTCATGTGTGATTACTGCCTCCTCAATTCTGTTG
The DNA here is from genome assembly GCA_016760335.1 of Gastrodia elata. NCBI lineage: Eukaryota > Viridiplantae > Streptophyta > Magnoliopsida > Asparagales > Orchidaceae > Gastrodia > Gastrodia elata. The sequence continues at coordinate 223,742 of CM028672.1, read as the reverse complement.
CTGGATTCTGTCTGCCCTAGCCCTGAAAGGCTCTGGGAATTTCTGTCTGCTCAAGCCCTGAAAGGCTTGGGGTTTTCACCGGCCCGATGGCCAACTTTTTGATATGGCAGTCTTTACATACCCGTTTTAGTTTTTCAGCTTACTGTGTACAGTGTTAAGATGCATGTTTCAGTTAGCTATTTTTTTTTTACTTACCTGCTTACTTGTACATATTTATAGGATGATAGACTTTACTGCTTATTATACGTACCATGTTCAGATTTCTGTCACTTAATTTGCATATGCCGCATGATCATCCGCATGTCTAGGATTAGTCTTTACTTTCAGTACTTTTTACTTATTATATTATATGCCCGTTCCTTGCTTAGCTATTGTGCTTTTGCCTCATTTATTATTATGTCCCTATTTTCCTTATACGTTTACTGCACCTACTGCTTAGTTACTTTGTTGTTCATAAGTTGTAAATGGCGATATTATAGAACACATGAAAATTAATAGCCTAAAATGTACTTAGATAATTATTTAACACAAGATTTTTCTTTGGCTGGGGCCCTACATTGTGAAACCGATAATGTCAGGAATAGAGCAGTTTGAGGATCCAGTACCTGAAGAGGAGCCCTATTTAGAGGAGGCGCAGCAGCTGGGACCGGAAGATATTTAGCTTTCTGTTATATGTGAGGATGAGCACATTTGCACTTTTATTTTTAAACTTTAATTGATATAATAATACAGGTATCTATGACTGCATGTTTGGATTATTTTATGCTTGTATTCTGAGTTATGACCCATATTTATTATATTGTGATGCTTGGATGTCATTTCTTAAATTGCTTCCGCACTCTGTATGATTCAGTAGATAGTGACTGATGTTTGATTCTGTGCTCACTCCTTCCCTTATTAGGTGGATTATGAATTTCATCATAATTCAATAATAAGTGAGGGGTTAGCCAGAGTGACACACCACCCCTTAGCTTAATTCTGCAGATTAAGGGGTGGGGCGCCACACATTCATATAAGATATTGTGCATAAATAAAACTTTTACATTAAAATTACTAGGGTTTATATTGGTGGATCAGTCTAGGGCAGGCTGAAAATGGAGTAATAAGGAGATATCGCTTTCTCAGAGGATGAATGTGAGTGTTTTAGGATTTGACCCTACTTTTTTTTAGTTGTTAAACAGACGTGTTTAACTCCTCATTCATTCTGAATATGCCCATAGAATGAGCACAGATTAAAATAATTTTAATTAATTATCATGTGAGTTCTTTTCAATCTTATATATTATTAAGACTCATCATAGCTTTTAGCTATGTTTAGAACTATGGGAATCTTAGACTAATAGTCTAAGATCTTCCTTCAATTTCCTTACTATGCATTTTTTATGATTTAGAATTCCATAGTTTACAGTTTACTTAGATTATAGTGAATGTTATAAAATTATATTTAAATACTTCACTGTTTCTTTTCCTTACTTAGCATAAGTTCATTTGAATATATACATACTTTACTTCATTTACTTTTATATGCACATTAATTATTTCTAACCTATTTAGGATACTTTTACCCTTGTTCTATTTGCAGGTTAGGATGAATATTTAAGTGAGTATTTTAACTCACTTTGTTTTTATTATTTACTTTTCCTCACTTGTATGCTTACTATATTGCACCCATACTTGTGCTTATTTTATAACTAGTAGTGATATCCAATTTAAATAATAATATGCTTAGCCAATCTTAAAATGTACTTAGACTATTTAGTTTAACTAGATTTTCTATTTTTTGGCTTTGCCCTATCACATTTAAATGCCAAAATGTGATAGATCAGGTTATTTGGAGGCTAGTGGAGCTAGACCAAGTGCTAAAAATTAACTGCTTCCACTTATCATATACTAAAATTATATAGCTTAATATAAATTTCAACTGAGCTTTTAATTTCTTTCTTTCCCTTAAGTTTACTATTGGTTTGTAATAAATGTTGTTTACTTTACTTTTTTTATACTTTATTGGAGCTTAGATTATGTTTAAATGCTTGTGATGAATGAATGGATGAATGTATTGAATGAATTGATGATTATAAATGTATAAAAATGATTGTTAACTAAATCACTAGTTGCATACCTACTTAAAATGTTAATTGAAATTAGTTGTATATTTAATTGTTTATAGAATTAGAAATTAGTTTCTTATCTAAGTAATAATCTTTTCATATCTACATGTGAGTGTTAAATGTTATGATGAAGCAAATTTTAGGGTAGACAATTATTACACATGTGATTTTCTCCCTTTAAACTTTTAGAATTGTAAATGAGCAATCCTATATAATGGATTGAACTCTATTTTAGAATTATAAATGAGCAGTCTTATGAAATGGATTGAACTCTATTTTAAAATTAGAAATGATCGATCTTATGAAATGGATTAAACTCTATAATAGAACTAAAACTAAACAATCCTATGTAATGGATTTATTATAAGTTAGTTTAGGTTATCTTTTCTTTCAAAATATAACTTTCATTAGAATGGAAGTCTTGTATGTCTACTTTGTAGGTGTTTCCTTAGCCATCTACAAACGAGACTATGCTATAATTTTTAAAAATTTTAGGACTAGAAATTTTATTGGAAAATGTAGACTTATAACTCACATGTTAAATACTCACTAAATATCTATAATTTCATGTCCAAGATTGCAAGTGTTTATTTCAATTGTTTTAAAGTATATTTTCATATCTCTTTACATATATCACATGCTTAGTTATATTTGATTCTCATTTATAAATTCAAGTATTGCATCTTTATTTATAATCTACTTAATACCATTTATAATTTCCCTTCCATCTTACCTTAAGACCTTCTTCTAAATCCTTAGTCAAATACAATATCTAATGATTTGGATTAGTTTTCTTTTAATCTAGTATAAGGTATTATGGTGATCTATCAATATTGAGTTAAGTGATTCTCAATATTGGGGTCATCTGTGGGGCCCCCGTACTTGACAATAAGGAAGTACGGTGCTCCAACTGTGGCAAATCCCTAACTTAAGTAAAGTTAGGCGAACCCAACTTGCCTTAAGGCAAGGACTTGTCACCAAGTGCTATAACATTCATCAATATAAATATCAAAATGGCGGAAGCAATATAAAATAGAGTAACATCCATAAGCATACATAGTAGGAAAAGAAAATGCAATATAGTAACTCATCACAATGCAGAAAGTAAAGTACATCAAGAAAGTTAATTATTACAAACTGAAATGAATAACTGAAAATGAAAGACTCTCATCCTCACTGGAATCAACAAGACAAAACTAGCTAGACAGCAGCTGGAAGGTCCTCCTCCTGAACTGGCTCCTCCTCAGCGACACTGCCCATGAACAAGTCTGAATCTGACATTTGTCGGTATCACAAATGCCATGGCCCCAGCCAATAAAATAAAAATGTTACAGTTAGACAATTGTCTAAGTACACTTTAGGCTATTTAAAGTGAACTGAATATTAAAGGATATTACATTTAATTTAACTACACATGCCAGCAGTAAAGGTGCAACAAGCTATGAAAGAAATGGAATACTATAAACTATTCATTTATAGCATGCAACATATATGTGAAGTAATATACAAAATACTAAATAAGCAAGGTGAGGCTAAAAGCAAAAGTAACTACAACTACTGAAATAAATATGATCCTAACATGATTATGATCGAAGTAAAATATGCTGAGTATATAAGAACACAAGTACTGAATACGATAAGATTCTAGCATCCTAGACATGCCATTCATACATATATCTAAGCCATGAAAGTATACATACAACATGCAGATTAAGATGAAAAGAAAGGCCACTGAGACATGTGGCAAAAACAAAGCAATATATATCATATAAAGCCACTGAGACATGTGGCAAAGCGAGCAAATATAGAAAATAAGGCCACTGAAGTATGTGAAAAAGCAAACCAGAAAACCAAAACAATATAATACAGCTAAAGTAGTAATAAGCCTAAGTTCTAGTACTGCCATACTAGCCAATAGGCCATACAGGGCCTCCAATATCAATCAATCAATCCCCAGCTTAGCCATCTAAATATGCTAGGTCTGAGTCCAGTCTATACAATACTACTACTGAAGAGGCAGACTAAACTAGGTCATATTCTACTAACTGTGACAAAACAAAACTGAATGATATGCAAATTCAATACTAGCTTAGGATACATCATCCTAAGGTTTCCTACTATGCTCAAGGGCTAAAGCTCAAAATCCAAGGTATGCGAAGCAATCTAGTTAAAGTAAGCAAGAGACTCAATCTAGACTTATGTGATATCTGTTGTTGTCTAATTACCAAATCTAACTATTCTGAGAAGGTACAAGCTTAGGATCTCCAATATCCAGCTATCGAGTAGAATCTCAGATTTACGTCCTTAAAGTTAAATGTTAGAACTTAACAAGTTCTATTTCAAAATCATGTGGCGACTATATAGTTTAAGTAAGCAAATCAACGACCTAATTTTATGAATATTTTACTCTCTTACCCAAATCTTGATTACATAAATCAAGATTTAAGAATTTAGAACTTAAACCCTATGTTGAGTTCAGATTCCAAATCTAAGGTGAAATTCTATATAGGATCTAGGTTTCTCACTTATTACCCAATTTGAAGGCAAGGAATCCTATAAGTTGAAAGATTCAGGAACTGAGATCTTAGTGAAAGGCTATTCTACTAATTATAAGATAAAATAATCAATTAAGAACTTGAGAATCTAAGATCTATATTCAATCTCTAAGATAATTTCATTATGTTATTGATTGAATCATCCTATACCCACATGGAAGGTTTCAAAAGATTAAACAATCAATTATTAAAGAATTTCAATTGGAGGTGGTTTGATTCAAATTGAAGATCTAAGTCTAAGATCTAAGATCTAAAGATTTAAAGTTTGATCACTTTAGACCTCTAATTAGAGTTTTGAATTAAGAGTTTCCATTTATGATTTTCTTTAGATTTAATTTCATAATTAACTAGAAGGAGCTTATTAAGGTTAAGAATTGACAATTCCAAGCATTAGATTAACATTAAACCCATTTTGACCTTCTTAGGCTACTTAAGATCTAAGGGTCTGAGTTTTGATCACTTTAGATCTTAAGCTAAGATTCTACTTAGACATTTCTAGTTCCTTTTTCTTTTAACACTTAACTCTAATATTATCTTAACTGAACTTAATAATGAGATAACTGACTATTTCAATTATTAAACTTAATTAAGTTAAGGTCCAATGATCTTTATAAGGAATGCTTATATTTAAGTATCTTAATTAAGAATTAATGAGATCTTATGGATTGGTGATTATTATTGTTCTAGGATTTCAGAGAACATTTTCAATCTATGTTATAGTGGCTTACTGAAATTTTTAATCCTTATAGAACAATAAATCACATTTTGGCCAAAATGACAAAAATGCCCATCTTAAGGCAAAAATTGGGATTTTAGGGTTTTATTATCCAAATTTGTTCTAATCTATTTTAAGGTATTTAATATGACTAAATGAAGTGGAAAACACCTTTACTTTAGGTTTTGAAGACCTAAATGGTCTTAATTAGCACTAATCACTTAATTAAACCACTTAGGGTGATTAGTGAGATTAAGGCACTTTAGGGCAATCCAACCTTATACTTAGGTTATAATAGGTCTAGTATGATATTAGGAACCATCCCCACCCAAATCAGAGGCTTAATTAGGGTTTAATTTACTAACCCTTAATTAGGGTGATTAAGAGGTGATTAAGAAAATTAATTATCCAAAATTAATTTCAAGGGTCTAGAATTGTTCCTTAGGGTACAAGGAGCAATCAGAGCCCTTAAACTCATAGATTGGATAATTAGATGATTTTATATGATTTATTTAAGAACAGAGAAGATTTGGCAAATAATTTTAAATCCAACCATTGGATCTGAGATTTTATTTTATATTCAGATTCCTTGAATTTTTCTGATTCAAATGGTATATTGGATCATACCATTTGGATCTATATAGCTAAAGTTATTTAATTAATTTATTCTGAATGTTTATTTAAATTAAAACTATAGAGTTTAATTAATTAACATCGCAACCATTAAAAATGCTATCCAATAATTCGATAAGAACTGCGGCCCAAAATTAGAACCACACGGGTCACGGGTCGGCCCGACCCAGAACCCGCGACTTCGTCTTCAACCTCTCGATGGGTCCCGAGCCCGCCGAATTTCAAAGCTGAAATTCTCAGCTCTCCGGCGACGGCAGAGGCTCAAATCAATCCCTACACGATCCTTGAGTCGAGACGCGTCGAATGGACCAAGAACCCCCATCTGGATCCCTCTGGATCGATGGGGTCTTACTCACCCGAGACGTTCTTCGGCGAGACGTCTCAGGTCACCTGTGAGGGCAAAAATCTCCTCACAGGGACTATGATTCGACGGGATTTTGATCCCTACACACTCCGGGGGACTAGACGCGTCAAAACCACAACCTATCATAACCCGAGGTGCAGCCAATCGCTGGGTCCTTACTCGTACTCATCCATTGACTCACCGGCTAGCTCAATCGATCGATACGATCGACTCGAGCTAGCTTAGCCCCAGGCGACAATTCCATTGGCTTCCTAGGTGGCTAAGGTTGCTTAGGCGATAATCAAGGCTCATTCGATAGACAGGAATGGAAATGAGCTTAAGGAAATATTAATGGCAGAAAGCTGTACCTGAGGTCGAGGACACAGGGCTTGCCGAGGGGAAATGACGGGCTCTGGAGCTTCCTGGAGGTTAAGTGAACGTGCACAGGGGGTCTGAACACCAAATGAACCCTCTATCAGCGGTCATAAGTCATGCAATTGCCGGGAAATTTGCCGAGGGAAGGGGGAGCTCCAGCAGCCTTCAGCAGGGAAATTGGGGATTCACAGTGAGCAAAGGGACTCACTGTGAAGTCCCAGGGGTACTTATAGGCTCTAGGAGGGCTCAGGTATGGAGGCCGGGGCTCAGGTTTGGAGTTTGGCTCGGCCCGGGCACTTCCCAAATTTTCCAGAATTGGGGTGATCCAGGCCACCTGGCTCAGCCGGCTAGGCTCGGCCTCAAACGGGAAGGTACCAACGGTCGAGCTGACCTGGCGCGGGGAGTGGCAGATAGGAATTACGTGGCGAATTTCTGCGGATTCTTCCTGTCGGGACGAAACCTTCTGGGGACGAAGATGAACAGTAACGGGGTCACCAGAGCCGTCTGATGGTTCGTTAGTTGGTGCGGGACGGTCCTGATCACCCGACATCTAACGGTCGCGCCTGGGATTGGATCGGCCATTGGATCTGATCTGCGGATCGAACGGGAGAGCGGCTTACTTAAGGTGGATGGATTAAGCGCCGTTGGATCAGATCTCAGAACCGCGGAACGGTCTAGATCTACTGGATCCGATTGACGGCGCGAGCCGTTGGATCAAAGCGCGCGGAGATGCGTGCTAACGGACCCCGCAGCGGATCTGCCGCAGTCCCGACAGCGAATCCTGGGATTAAATTAATTAATTTTAATTTAAATAAATCCCATTAAATAATAATTTAAATATCTTAAATTTCCCAAATTCAATTTAGGATCAAATGAGCTCTTAAAATTCCCAAAAATTCATCCTTAGCTAATTTGGATATGAGGAATTCAAAAATGAAATCAGATTTTAATTTAGAGATCAAAATATTTTAGGTCTTTTTCAGGGCTTAGAAATAGCCAAAAAAAAAAAAACCAAATTCTCCAATTTAGCTCCAATTAGTTTTAAACTTCTAGGTTTAGGTTTAAATGACTCATTGAATCCAATGGAATCAAAATCAAACCTTGGTTTAGCTTAATTAATCTAGTTTTAGCTAGAGTAACAACCTAGGGTTGTTACATCATCACATTTTCTCCTCAAGCCTGCCCACACAATAAGGCTTGGAGCTCCTTCTCTTCCTCCCCTTGATGATGGGAGAGGGTCAGCCCTTCCCCGTCCAAGACCATGACTCCTCCTCCTTAAAGCCACCTCCCTCAGCTCTCCATTCTTCATTTGTTAAGCTACTAAAGGAACTCTCTAGCTCTCAAGCTTCTTCCTTTCAAGCCCTAAATAAAACAAAGTTCTCTCCTCCATTTGCAAGCCAAGATACTCATTTACTATAACTTTTCTTGTACCCCTTCTTCCTCCATTTTTGCAAGATAATGTACTCCTTTGGCACCTCTTCTTTTTATCAAATTGGTTACTTCATTTACCTTGTATATCTATATCTTGTTGTTAAGAACCTGTGTTTAAGATGTGGAGTTCATTAGAGCTCATTAAGATTGTAAATTTTAAGCGAGAAGAACAGTTTCTGCATGTAGATTTATATATATTGTTCATAGAACATCATTATTTGTAGTGTTTAAGGGGTCCGTTATTGCCTCTTTTAGTATCAATGGAAAGGTCTCGGAAAGACCTTTCCATCAGTATATGGCATCGCCCATGTAGCACCCCACCCCGTCGCCGCACGCAAAAGATAGGTACAATCAGATTGGCGGTGGAGCGGTGAGCCACTCGGGGAGGAATATCCCGTCTCGCCGAATAGCTGAAATAAAACTCCTCTGAAGGGATGTTGACTCAACATCAAAGAGGGTTGAGACCTAATACTTAAGATAATAATAGTATCCTTATCCTAAGTATTAGATCGAAACATACATTAGATTTGAAACACACATAAGGAATCCAATATATGTATAAGATATCAGAATTTCCTGTATACTGATCACATCATAATACTAAGTATAAGTAGTATATAATAGAGTACAGAAGCTAAGTAAACATCCAAAAACATTCATCACAGAAGCTGTATGACAACATTTGTCTCAGGAAAAAAAAGAAAATATATCCAAAATTATTATAATATTTTATTGAAATATACATAAAAGCTAGTACTAAACTGAACTAAGCGAAAGGTAAGGCTAAAGAAGAATCCACTAGTGCTCCACAAGCTCCTCCTGAATATCCTGGGTGTCCTCCTGACCTGGCTCAATATACTACTTAAGATCTAGCAAATTACAGGATCCTAAAAGTACCTCATGTTAGATAATAAGTCTAACATATTGTGACTTATTTAAATAGTTCTAGTTACTCATTTAACATTTATATAACGTAATTAAATCTATAGTAATACTGTAAAGATAGTTGAAAGTATAAAATTGTATAAAACTGTGTAAATTAAAGCAAAGTAAAGTAAAACTGAACTTTAAACTGAATAATGAAGGTAGACTAAAAATAGTAATGGATCTAAAAACTGAGTAATAATATATAAAACTATACTGTATATCACTGAAATTATGCATCTGAATATGCCACAATACTATATGCTACTAATATGCAATCAAAATATCACTAAACTGCTATGAGTAGTATAGTCCAATGTATACATATATCCAATTGGAAATACCATTTACGGTGATGCTGATGCATCATGAAATTCTCCAGTCAATGTATGCAATATTCTGTAACTCATAAATCATCACTAATACTCATACATCATGCTTATGCTCATGCTCATGCTTCTAAACTACATGAGGTAAATCAAGAAAGAAATCCAAAAAATGCATTGAGATATGATAATGAATTTAATGTCTCCATTATGCAGAATCCTACTAAAAAGATTCTGACTTCTAGGTTCTAGTTCGATAATTGGTTAAAGTTGAGAGCTTACTTAAAATCATTAGTTGGAAAGGTTGTATACACATGGTTGTATGTTTTCATGAGAGGTGGATTTAACTCTTAGCTTGTTTAAAACTGCACTTATTGAAGCGCACTACGATAGGAGGCAGAACCCAGTCACAGTTTATATATCAAGCTAAGCCATTAAATGACCTAATTACAAGCATACTTAGTGGCCTACACAAAATGACTTAAGATACTTAGTTTTTTTAAATTGCACTTATCAAAGCGCACTACGATAGGAGGCAGAACTCAGTCGTAGTTTATGTCTCAAACTAAGGATCTTATTCATTAATTGTAACGCTCTTAGTCTTGGAAGATTTACTCTAATGGGACTATATTCATCTAATCCCTCGGGATAGCACATAGTCATAAGTCCACATTAGAGTGAATCAACCAATCCTGAATATTACTGAAATAATCTAGTACTATGGGTATACTATACTACACCAACCAATAACTTGGGTTCAAACAATTCTATTTAATCAACAAGGATTTATCAATACTATTAATTCGTATGTTAAATAGGTAAGTCCTATACAACGCTCCAAGAAGAGGGTGATCAAGGATCACTAAATATGGGTTCTACCATAAGAAAAAGTGTCATTATAATATCTTAAGTGATAACTACCACAAGGGGATAAGATCAACTTCTAAGATTAAGGGATCATCTAAGCTTCTACCTCAATGAGTTATACAAAATTCACATATCTCAATATATATTTAAATTTAGGTCTTCAAAGTTTTTTAGAGGCCATCATATGCTGAGATACTTAAGATCTCATACCCTTAATTCTAAAGCTAACATATTAGGTTCCATTTAATAGTTTGGTTTAAAGGGATTAGATCAGGTGATTAAATCATATCATATTCTAAGATTATGAAATTTAAATCAAGGATATTATTAGAGTCAGATCAATTATTAAATCAATTTAGTTATATTATCTTTTTATGCTAGTAGTCTTATTTAGGAGAAAATCAAGGATCTAAAGTTTAGATTCATATTAATCAATCACATAGATTTATTAATAATCTTAATATGTCTAATTCAAATATTTAAGATCAATTCCAAATCAGATGCATTATTGGAATAATGTCAATTTCCTTATCTTGTAATCAAGTCAATTTAATTAAGGATTTAAAAGTTTAGATCTTAATCAATTAGATTAAGGTTTGACCCCTTACTCATGCCCAATTAATATCAAATGTTTATTTATAAATCAAATATCAAATCAATGAATTTGGGATGTATTATTGGTGGCAATCTTAGACCTAAATTAAGTCTTAATAGCTTGATCAAAGTCTTAAGACTTCTTAAGTTAATTATGATAATTAAGTTCTCCATTTTTTATTTATTCAATTTATACATCCTAAATTTGCATATATGATTTCAATACATCTCTCTTACTGTTGAGAATCATATTAATAAAAAATTTTTAGAAACCAGAAAGTAATTAGTGTTAATCAAACCCTAAATTAATCCAAAAGGATTATCACATAACTACAAATCTAACCATCAAAAATTCATACAATTTAGCTCATAAGTTTTATCTTATCATATAATTAATCAGAGACTAAGTTTGCTAAAATCCAATGATTACAAACTCTAATTTTCATTAATCATGGTTTAACAAGATTATGGCATAAATTGAAATACAGAGATCAAAAAAATAAATCACTTAGCACATTCATTCTACTCTATATAAGGAAACTAATGGCACCCTAATCATACAATTTGGATAAGAAATGAGTTATATAGGTCTAAACTAAGGTTTTTGACCTAAGGTGCATTTTAGTAAATTACACCAATGAAATCTAAATTTTTATGCAGTTTACTATTGGTTGCTGTTCAAGGTGTCTATAGAGTTTAAGAATACTAAATTTTGAAGTCTAATGAATTAGTTATAGCCATTTCAATTTTCAAATGCAATTTGGTAATTTTTTAGGGTGAAAAAGCTAACTTTTTCATTTGATGTCCAAATTCAGCAAACTTAGTGGCTATAGCTTTCTTATATCACACTGAGTACTTTAACTAGGAGTAGACCCAAATTGGACTTCAATTGGTCAAGTTATGATCTAATAAAGGTTAGGGGTATTTTGGTCATTTTCTAATTTTTTTAAGGGTTCAAAACCTAAATATTATCTTAGACTACTATTGGCACTGAAATTCTAAGCTATCTAGCACTTTAAATTTTTAGATTTGGAGTATAAATGATGAAAATATGGTCAAATGAATTTTCTGGACGCTACGTCGCGCTGTAGCGCCCGACGGTGATTTCGCCTGTGCGAAAGCCGTGAAGGGTCACATTTTGAGCTCAAATACTCTCAATCTAGAGCATTCCATGAGCGGTGCCATATATCAATAGAAAGGTTTTTCCGATACCTTTCCATTGACACTAAAATCAGCACGAACAGATCATCCTATCTATATGAACAATGATGATAAGGGCAGGAGTTTGTAGAATGAACGAAAAATAGAGTATGAGGTATATTACTTTGAAGAACTATAATGGCTTCCATACTTAATCATGGATGTCTAAATATGTGAATAAGTATAATAGAGGAATAAAATGACCAAGGAAGAAAAACAAATGGGTACAAGGAGAGTAAACAAAAAGGGTACCTTAGCCTTTAGGAGAGGAAGAAGAAATCTTTATTTTCCTCAAGACCTTTGAGGGAGGGAAGCTTCTTCATCAGCACTAAGCTCAAAAATGGAGGAAATAGAGAAGAAGCTTTTAGCTTGGCAGTAAACAAAATAAGGAGGGTTGAGGTTTCTCCTTAAAGTAGAAGAAGGGGAAGGCCATGAGCTAGGGAGTTATGAGGTAAGGGGAGGGGGATGGCCTTAGCCATCAAGCATTGCAATTAAGAAGGGGGAGGAAAGGGATGGACTCAGCTTCAATGTGCAATAGGCAGGTAAGGGGTCAGTCGAATGAAGGAGGATGGCCATCCGAAATTTAGGAGAGATAAGGAAAGAGAAAAAGTAAATTAAGGAATAATTAATTATTATTCATAATTTTTAATTTATTAAAATTCAGATAAAATAAACGTGTTCTGAAAAATCCCAAAACTTCACCCATAGCTAATTTGGGGGTGAGGAATTCAACGGCGAAGTCAAAATTTGATTTTGGCGGTTATTTAATTATTCAATTTTCCAGTGCATTTAAGTATATTAAAATATTTGCAAAAATTTGACGACTTACAAACGCGTCCAAAACATCGCCCTTAGCTAATTTGGGGGTGACGATCGCAATAGTGAAGTTGGATTTTGATTTCGAGGTCAAAATAATATCTCAATTTTCTAATTAATTAAATATTAAAATAATCCAAATATTGGATTTAGCTCCAAATCGTGCCAAACTTTTAGGGATTGATTTTAATAACTAGATGAAATTAACATAATGATAATTAAGATATGATTAGGCTTAAATTAAGCTGAATAATAACCTTGGGTTGTAACAGCCCATGAGGTGCCCTAAATAAGAAGTATATGGATGCCCTAGAGTAGACGTCTCATTTTCGTTCAGACAAAATCACTGTCGAGTGTTACAGCGCGTCGTAGCGCATGGCTCTCGGCCAAGAGACGCTATAGCACGACGCAGCACCCGCATCATGGAAGATCTGGTGCCGTAGCACGCCACAACGCATGAAAGTGTTGTTGCGTGCCGCAACATCCGCATTTCAAAAGTCTAGCGCTACAACGCGTCGCAGCACTCGCGCCTTGGGAATTCTGGCACCGCAGTGCACCGTGGCACGCCGTAGCATCTGGCTATTGGCCAGGTAAGTGTTGCAGCACACCGTAGCATGCAGAACTGTCTAGTTTTGCCAAAATTTGATATTATTCATATTTTAATGACTCCAAAACTCTAATAATGCAAATATATACCAAGCATTATGTAAATGAAGAGATGATTTTGAATATGGAACTTACCTCTTATTTGCCTCATTAATAGTAGGATGCATGTTAGAGAGCTTAAACTCTGATTTGTACATTTATATAAGTGATCTGATATTAATCAATAATTAAACTTTAAAGAATCTTAAGAAAGTGCTTAATTAAATTAATAATTTAATTAACTTAGAATTAGACATCAATAATAAGTACTAAGCTTACTGATTTTTAATTTGATTAATAATTATGTAATTAATTTTGAATTGGTCAAGTTGGGAGTTAAACTCTAGCTTGGCTAGATTAAGACTCAACTTTTAATCAGTTTAAATAATACACTTGATTTGGACACTAAGAAATTGCATAACTTCAATAATGATTGTTGATTTGCCATTTAATCTTAAGCCATTAAATTAGAAGAACTTGGGTTTATAACAAACTCATATGATTGATCATCTGAATTTAATCTTTATATCTTGATTTTCTCATAAGAAAGATCATTAGCATAAACTAAATAGTAAAACAAGAATGAATTATGAAACTGTGGCGGCCCTGCCCCGCCGTGGTCCTGTTAACTCTTAAGTTAACATGATTACGGTGGAGGGGTCACCAAATGACAAGGTCCCCACTTAAGATTGGATTAGACACACATTCTAATCCAACTTAACTAAGGACTTTGCCATTCATCCCAGAATCCATCACTAAATGATCATACAAGAACTCAGAGTGCGGAAGCAATAAAAGTATAACATCCATTTATACAGTATAAATATAATAATACAGAATAAGTAAAGTGCTGAAAAGAGAAAGTTAACCTGTATTATTATAATAGATTAAAAGACTAAAAAGAACACTCAATCTCACAGGCAGAAAGAAAATTAGAACTAAAGATCTTCAGGTATGGGCTCTTCCTCCAATGGTAAGTACTCCACTGGATCAGCTGCTCTAATAAACTCAGAACCTACCATTATCAGTTTTATAATGGTAGGGCCCCAGCCAACAAAAGAAAAACTGGTTAGACTATTGTCTAAGCACATTTTAGGGTAAACAATTTTATTAAATTACTTGAATATCACCATAAACCAGAAACTGAAGCAAATAGGTGCAGAAAAGCGTACAAAAAGAACAGTATGAAGTTATAAACAAACAGTTTATAACTAAAGCAACTATGAAGTAAGCACATACCTCCTCTAAGCAACTGCAACAAAGATAGGTAAGCAAAAAGGAAAACTAGACAAAACTGAAAAGAAAATACAGCCTAAACATGCTTATGATCAACAAGATTATGCTAGGTGACATACAGAACTTGAATAGTATAAATCTGAAAGTAACTAACATCCTAGGTGTACATATGAAAACAGTAAGTAAAACTAGCATTCTATTTAGAAACACGTGCAAGAAAGCTGTAAGTAAAATAGTGCTGAAATGCAGAATATACAAGTAAAAGTAATAACTGAAAACTGAAAACTGCAGTGACTGTCCAAGCCACTCAACTGAAAGCATACTCAGCAAATCTTAGCCTGATGGGCTAAGAAATAAGCTCTGAACTGAGTATCACTAAAAACTCTTAGCATGGTGAGCTAAGATAGAACCAAATGTAAGTGTACTTGAATTAGTATAACCATATCAGAATCCTGACTCTGTAGTCAGTATGGCAAGAGTTTATCCATCCTACTCACGGACTAGGCATGGTCATAGACTGTCAGATATTAAACCCTCGACAAGGTTGCCGACCCAAACGAGTTGATCGAAGAGGTATACTAATCAAGCTACACCTTACAAACCACTTATAAAAAGAAAACATAATGTTGCTTATGAATATTCAAAGTTGACATAAGATATTTATCAAATATCTTAAGTACATAATATATGTTCAAGGTAATAAACTCAAAATCAAGGAATGCAAAGCATCAAAATCAAAGTGAGCAAGAAACTCTATTTAAAACACAAGTGATATCCGTTGTTGTCTACTTTATTCATTCTATCTACTCTAAGTTACATAAGTTTCAGAATCATCAATTCTTACACAGTCTGTAACTTAGAATCACGTACTTATAAGTTGAAGATAATTAGGACTGGCCAAGTCCTAACTATATATAATCAAAAGATGACTACTTGATTTAAATAAACAAATCATCAGCCTAATTTGATAATTTAAAATTATCCCAACCTTATCTTGATTAGCCAAATCAAGATGAAAAGATTAAGAATTAAACTCCAGATGATGGGGTCTAATCACTTAATCTAAAGGTAAAACTAAGGGTCTAAGGTTTAGAATCCAATCTCACAGATTTAGTTAAGGCAAATCCTAATAATAAATCAAATTCATTAGGATAGATCTCTATTCTTAGTTCTAAAGTTTTAAAGATCAAATAATCATTTAATAAACTAAGAAAATCTATAAACTAGTAAACTCAAGATTTCATCTAATTGAGTAACCCAATTTACTCAATATAGATGAATTCTAACTTAAGATCTATTCCTAATCTTAGGAAATAAGGCTCTTAATTTCTAAGAGTTTTTCTCATGACACACTTCCTAACTAATGTTATAAGACCTAAGGATAGATCTAAGAATGAGTATGAGAACACTCACTTAGGACTTAGGAATTTTCTTAAGGAGCCAATTTTAAGATTTTAATCAAAATTTAATTTAAACTTGGATTTGATTAATTTCAGCTATAAATCATTCTATTTACTGATTCTAATGATTATAAACTGATTTTGGGGCTTTTGATAGCTAAACCCTAAATTTGGGCAAAATTACCATTTTACCCCTACTTAAGGGTTCAAAAGATCAAATTTTGATCTAGGGCTTTAATTCTAAAATTTTCTTTTGGAATGTGTTTCTTACTGTCTAATGTAAGATTATACAGTAACTAAATTAATTTTGGGTGATTATAAAGCCATATGAAGTCAAATTAGTGAATTTGACTCATAAGGGCAAATTAGTAATTTGGCTAAGTGAAAGTTAAATTTTCTTTTAGATTATTGTTGTTTACTGCCTAAGATTCAAATTTTGACTTAAAACAAAGGCCGCGTAGCGGTTTTCTAAATTCAACTCAAAAGAATATATATCGTATATATTCCATAGAATATAATTTACTAAATTCTGATAAGTATTGGCCAAGTTATGGCCAATACAAGATTTAGGGTTATAAGGGTAATTAAGGAATCCTTAATTATGGGTCAAAATCCTAACTTTGTCAATTAGTGTCCAAATTAAGCAAAATTAGTGGCTATGGTTTACAAATAGTCCATTGATCATAATGACATGTGGTAGGCTCAATTTGAATTTAATTTGACTAAGTTATGACCTAATTAGGGTTAAGAGTGATTAGTGAGTGATTAGAGAAATTAATCACTCAAATACTAATCCAACCATACAACTAGGTTCTAAATGACTCTAGGAGTCCTCTGAAACTTAAATCACTTAATTTGGATTATTATATTTGCTAATATTTACTAATTAATTTTTGGAGTAATAAGAGGTGATTAGCAAATCTAACCGTTGGATCTAAAATATTTTTATATATTACTGTTAATTAAGTTCTTCTGATCTAAATTGATATTTGGATCATTAAATTTGGAGCTCAATTGACCAAGTTATGGTCAATTAAAGTTCTAGGTCTAATTAGGGTAATTAGGATTAGATCCTAAAAGTGATTAGGCAAGAACTAATCCAAATAGCAAGATGAATACTATCAAATTAATTCTTAGGGTTTTCTGATCACTTTAAGACCCATATTGGGTATATTTGGATCAATCTATACAAAGTTATGAGCTAAATAAGATTTGTGACATTTAATTTAACTTAAATTAAACCCTAAAATCGCTTTGCTAAATACAAGTCCAAATACAAAATTATTGGCATCAATAAATTCTTCATATTTTTCTGATCAATTTGATATATTAATTTGCATATTTTGGATGCATATTTTGCAAGTTAATAAGGTTTAAAGTTTAGTATTTAATTAATTAATTAATACTGTTTTAATATAAATAATAAATCTGTTATTAATAATATATATATATATATAATTATATATTTGTTTATTTTATTTAACCGTTTTATATATAATGTTTTTATTTATTAATAACTGCAGGTACACGTGGCGCGGCGCAATTGGCGGAGCAGAGAGCAGCGGGCCCCACATGCCAGACGACGCCAGCGCTGGCCACGTGTCGCGCTGCGACAGGCTGGCGCGCTGCAAGGCGGCCCCATCGTGGCAGCCAAAACACCACGGGCCACGGGTCGGGCCCGGGCCGACCCGACCGACCCAAAGGGTCCTTCGTCTTCGCGTGATCGCCCCGATAGATGGAATTAGGGTTTGGGAAATGGAGGCGAAGATGATGGTGCCAGACGCCGAGCCATATACCGATCGAAAGGTCTGGTCGATACCTTTCGATTGATACCCTAAACGCCACCGGAGGAGGCATACAACTCCGGCAAACGTCAACCCTAAAATCCTTAAGTTCGGCTAACAGTTTGTACTGTTTAAAATTTTGCAAGTCTGGGCTAACCAGACCTGATCGACTCAATCGGAACTGGTAGATGAATAATCAAGCATATGAAATTAAGAAATGAAACATTAGATGCAATCTTTGATGAATATTGGAGGTGTGGTGCGTACCTCAAATTGGACGGCAGAGATGGTTCGAGGCTTGTTCTTAGGGTCTGGGCTTCCGGATTGAAACCGAGCAAAGCAGAGGTTCTAGGGATCTTATACAATCTCTAAAGCGGTGGCTAAGAGTGGTGGGAAGCCACCTGGAGCGAGACGCGCGCCGCGTCGCTCGTCTGCAGCCACACGGAGCTCGCAGCTAGCGATCGGGGAAGACGATCTTTGGACCGTCCCATCGTTTGATCGGACGGATCAGAAGATCCGTCCAAACCAAGGCGCAAAAAAGAACACGGGTGACGGCGTTAATTTTAAGTAGACAGCGCTGTTAAGTTCAAATAACTAAATAATTATTTAAATTATACAGATTTCATTAATTAAATTTACCCTTTTAAATGCATTCCAAAAATTTTCAATGAATCACCCTTAGCTAATTGAAGGGTGAGGAATGCAACGACGCACTCGGATTTTCGATCCGACGAGTGTTTATTTATTTGAATTTTCAGGTATTTAAATATTATTAAATTATTTGACGAAAATCCAACGACTTCCAAATGCTTCCAAAATTTCACCCTTAGCTAATTTGGGTGTTCTGAACGCAATGGCAAAGTCAAATTTTCAATTTAAGGTCTAGGTAAAAAGTCAATTTTCTAGGGTTTGGGATTTTCTAGAATTTCTGATTTTTGACTTTGTTGACTTCTGGTTCGACCTAGGTTTCAGAGATAAATTCCAAATTACTTAATTAGTGACTTAGAACCTTAATTAAGACTTAAATTAGTCTTAATTGAGCCAAGTAATAACCTGGGTTGTTACAGAAATGATCAACTTCTAATAATTCATATGATTGTGTCCCATAATTGTAGTATAGGTTATGTGGCACCCCGATCCCTAAGTCTACAATCATTAGACTAAGTAGTAGAGTGTTACTCTAGTAAAAACCCCTCACTTATCATTAGATTAGGTAAGATCCACAATCCACTACTAAGGGAGAGATGTGCACAGATGAATATGAAAATCAATCACTAAAATCTAACATACATACAGAGTACGGAAGCATATGAAAAGTAAAGATTACATCTATTCACCATACGTCAGACATGAAATAAAATGAAATAGCTCAGAAAATAATAATAGGCAGAAAGTAAACACAATCATAGATCCTGTATTATTACATCATTTTAATTAAAGTTAATAAAACGAAATAAAAATACTCTCATCCTCACAATAAATATAAAAGGTAGCTAAATATCTTCTGCTCCAAACTGTAGTGCCTTCTCTATGTAGGGCTCCTCCTCAGGCACAGGATCCTCAAATTGCTTAATATCTGATATTGTCGATTTCACAATGCCAGGACCCCAGCTAATAAAAAAAAATCTTGTTAAACAAAATGTCTAAGTATATTTTAGGCAAGTAATTTGTTAAGCATTTGTTAATATCACCATTTTACTCTAAATAAAATAAAATATCTATATAGCATGTGAGCAAGTAAGCATACAATAGAATGAAGATAAGTTATAAATATAATTTTTATAATTAAGCAAGAATTGAGGTAAAAGCATACCTCAAGTAAACTAAACAAGGTAGGACCTATATGTGTAATACAGTACGTAAAAATAATGGAAAGAAAATTCTAAACCTAAACATGCTGATGATCATATGACATATGCTAGTTTAAAATATTAATCTGAAAATGGTACATATAATAAGAAGTAAAGTCTAGCATCCTACATATATATGCATCTACTTAAGTAAGCAGGTAAAATAGGAAAATATAGCTAACTGAAATAAATGTGTCATCAACATAATAAATAGTAAGCTAAAAACTAAAGGAATGTATAACTGCCATATTAGAAAGAATTGGCCAATCTGGCCCAATATTGTGATGACCCACTTAAGTAGTAATAAGTAAAACTCTTAAATATCGAGACGCCTTTTCAGATAACGGTGGAGTTCCTGATAAGAATTCCAAAGTTAAGCGTGCTCAGGTGGGAGCACTTCCAGGATGGGTGACCTGCTGGGAAGTTATCTTCTAAGGGCAAAACTGTGAGGCCCTTCAGGCCAAAGCGGACAATACCTTGGTGTTAAGAGTTTGAGCTGTTACAAATGGTATCAGAGCAAACCATAAGGTGTCAGATATGAGCTAAGCTCCATACAGGGCAAAGTACCACTTCATGTGAGCAACCTCTTGAACCCATGATGGTTAAGGTGCTACATGGTTGTGGGTACCTCTTGCGCCTGTAGGGGTCACCTCTAGTCCTATCTACCCAATGGATGGTTCTTGGATCTGTGTGTGGATACTGACGAGGACGTCAGTTACTTAAGTTGGGGAGATTGTGATGACCCACTTAAGTAATAATAAGTGAAACTCTTAAACATCGAGGCGCCTTATCAGATAACGGTGGAGTTCCTGATAAGAATTCCAAAGTTAAGCGTTCTTAGGTGGGAGCACTCCCATGATGGGTGGCCTGCTGGGAAGTTATCTTCTGTGGGCAAAATCGTGAGGCCTTTCTGGCCAAAGCGAACAATACCTTGGTGCTTAAGAGTTTGGGCTGTTACAAATATATATCCATTCCCCTAGCCTTTATGGGCTAGGGCAAACATATCATAATAATATAATACTGTATAACTGAAGAGGCAGATAATACTATGTAAATATCTTTTAGTTACTTTACTTTTGTTTCTGTGGATAATTTTAGAAACAACTGAGGAGTCAAGCACATTTGCAAGACTAAACGGGTCCCAAGCTTAACGCACTCTCCTCAATGAGTGATGTTGTGCTTCCTGATCTCTTCTTACCCCTGTCCATTGGAGTAAATGTGCACCATAATCCACCATAAGCCAAACTCAAATGCAAATGTCTTTCTAATATTTTAAGTTTTCATTTTCATGTAATAATATTTTCTTATATGACATGTCCAAGGAAAATAAGCACAAAATCCAAGGATTGTGTAGCACAAAAATTAAGTAGTAAGCAGAAGACTCTACTAAACATGGTGATATCATTTGTTATCTAATTTAAATATTTTAACTATTCCAAGTTACACAAGTTCAAGATCTCCAATTCCTACTATCAAGTGTAACCCGTCCTTATAGGTTACAAAATTTTAGGACTAGCTAGGTCCTAATATGTTTAATCAATGTCAACTATAAGAAATGATTACGACTTAGTTTATGAATTCAGACGTTTTAAACTATTAGCTGACCAAAATCTATAAACTAGAGATTATAGATTTAACACTACGAGATTGGGCTAAATCACATAATCCAAAGGGTAAGACCTAAGATCTTGGTTTCAGTTTAAAAGTGATTTATTGATTAGGGTAAATCCTATTAAGCAAATCAAGCTTAATAGGATGAATCGTTTATCTTGAATCTAGGGTTAAAAGATAAAATAATCAAAATAAACTGTAAAAATTTAGAAACTAGTAAAACCAAAGATTCATTCATTAAAAAACCTCATTTTTCAATAAATGAAATATAACGTATGATATAATCCTAGTCTCAAGAGTAATCCTATTGTGGAGTGAAACGATCCTAAGGAAAGGACTTGGAGGGAAAATTAGGGATTTCTCGAATTTGTCATAATGGTTGATGTAACAGCCCAAGTTATTACCATTATTGATTAGGACTAATCTTAGTCTTAAATTTAATCCTAAGTGCTAATCAAGCCATTAGGAGTCAACTTCGAAGATCCGGTCCAAATTAGGAGTCAAATAGATCGAATCATGATTTTTGGAAAATCCAGAAACCCTAGAATTTGACATATTTAAAATAACCTCAAATCGAAAAACGGACTTCGCCATTGCACTCATTGCCCCCAAATTAGCTAGGGGTGATGTTCTCGTGTCAATCGGAAGTCGTCAAAATTTTGACGAATATTTTAATAATATTTAAATACCCCGGAAAATGGGAAAATTAAATACTCGTTGGAATTAAAATCCAACTTCGCCGTTGCATTCCTCACCCCTCAATTAACTAGGGGTGAATATTTGGTGATTTTTGGAAACTATTTAATAAACTAAATAAAATTAGGAAATTTTAAATTGATTTAATTTCCAAATATAAATAAATACATACTTTTTTTTTTTTCTCTTTTTTTTTTCCTTATTCTTCTTTATTTTTCTCCCGACTCCCTCCTCCCTCTCCCTCTACCCTAGAATTCGCAAATCGCACGAGCCACTCGAGCGGCCGACCCCTCTCGTGCGGCCACCTCTGCCCTCGCCTCTCCTCCCGTCACGTGTCTTCCTCTCCTAGGAGTCTCCGCCGCTCGCCTCGCAATCTCCGCCCGGCCTTCCTTAAGTCCATTCACTCAATCCCCCTACTCGTCGGCCTCTCCTCCCTCGATGAGGTGTCAACGATCCCTCTCTTCTCCTCGCGGCCTCGCCTCTTCCACCTCTCCAAGTTGAACGCCGATCTGCTCTCTGCCAAGCCAAGCCTCTCAGCCGCTCTCTTCACTTATGGATGGCGTGGGCTCGACCTTCCATTCATGCAGCAAGGAAGGTCGTCAACTGAAAAATTGCAAGCAAGTATTCCGACCACCTTCATCTCTATGGCCGAAGCAGCGCCGGTTCTTCTAACTCCTCCGTCGAGCAAGGTACCCCCTTACCCTATCGTTCAAATGCCTTGAAGATATGTATGATCAATCTTCATTTAAGTTCATTCTCTGAACTTCTCAAATAGTAATACATTGCTTTACTAGTTTAAAGAGTTGAAGCATCATCCAAAAATCTATCTTGAATAAATGCAATCAGTTTTCCAACACCATGCTGTCAGCTTTGTGAATAATTCTAGTTGCAAGTCAAAAAACAAAATTCATTATCACTCATATCTGTTGGGTAAGCGCATAACTTGGTAACTAACAGAATAAAGTTGTTTGCAAGTGGGAATAATTTGTGCAGTGCACAAGACGGAATGTGCAATTTTATGCAAAGTTCAAGTTCTATATAAACTTAGGCTTATTAATCAAGAGTACATTTATATGCTGACTGTAGTTTAGTTTCCTATATGATAGCAGCTCATTTAAATTTCATATTCAAAAATCACAAATTCATATTAATGATCAAATAACAATTCTTATTCATATAAATATAGTTTCTTTCTTGGATAAATTTATTTGAATATCTCTCAAAGTTTTCAAGTTATATTTTTGTGCAAATGAAACAATTTTTATTTGGATGAGATTTTTTTCTCATGTCTGTAGATTTTTCTTTATATGAAAGATTGAATCTTTGACACCTAAATTCTTGTTATATGAAACCTATCTCTGCATATATCATATGGTATGTTAGACTTTTAAAATGTTACGCGGTATTTATATATACAAGCAATTTTTTTTTGTGAAGTATTAAGGTGGTTTACAGACTGAGTATGTCCTTGTCTCTTTTGAGCTTAGTGGTAGATCTTCCTATTTCAACCACTATAATTTTTATTTATTATTGCAGAATGAAGTGAAGTGAAACTCAAACAAACTTTAGTAGTTACAACACCAACTTATTCATAAAGAAGTATGCTTAAGTATAATCTGGTGCTTCGCTTTCTTAGTGCATATCGTTAGGTTAACCTTTGAATTGCAAGAATTTTTTTTTTTGTATGCTGTTTCAGTGTATTTCCTGCATATTATATTTCATCCATGGATATTTCGGTTCCTAGAAGAGAGCTGCTTATAGAAATGAATAATTTCCATCTCGGCACTCTTGTATGTTCTTAAAATAAAAATTTTTAAAGAATGGCTAAAGTAATTGGATTAAAACATGATTATTTCGGTTTAGCCTTAATTTGATTAAGATCTTTAATAATTTTTTTTTCTTTACTTAGTCCTTTAATATATTTAAAAGTAACCCCAACACCTCATGTATGCTTTAAAGGATCAAGTTCATGCAATCCTAAACTCTCAGCAAATTACACACACACACACACACACACACACACACACATATATATATATATATATATATATATATATATATATATATATATATATATATATACATTATATAAATGCTATTAAATTGTCATTAAAATCTCACCAATATTAATTATTATTACATAACTTCAATCTTAAATTAAACTAAAACTTATTAATCAAGTCAAATTAAAACATTATAGCAATTGGCTAAGTGTTAGAAATCATCCTTTGTTAATTATCAATCTCCTTAGAAAATTATTTAACTAGATCTTAAGAGTTCATTTTAAGTAAAGTTTTAAGCCCTCTTCTTTGAGCTTTCTAATCATTTCTCGGTATTCTTTATAACACTAGTTAGGATGTGTGTCTGAGAGACACTCTTAGTATTTAAGAGCCATATTCATTGAGATTAGGATTAGATCATAGGTTAGAGTTCATTCATTTAGTATATAGGTTACTCAATGTATGAAACCTTGGTTTTATTAGTTTCTAAAATTTTTCAACTTATTTTGATTATTTTGTCTTTTAAATCTTAGATTTAAGATAGGAGATTCATCCTATTGAGTTTGATTACTTAATAGGATTGGCCTTAACTAGTATATCACTTATATAATAAAACTTAGAACTTATGTCTTATCCTCTTGGATTCTGTGATTAAACTCAATTCTCATGGTGTTTAATCCATAATCTATAGGTTTATAAGATCTTGATTAGATCTTAGTTAGAACGTCTAAATTTACAAAACTATGACGTATAATTTATTGATTTAACTCATAGTCGTCATTTGATTGAATTATATTAGAACCTGATCACTTCTAATCCATTTTAACTTGTAAGGACGAGTTTCTAAGTTACACTCGATAGTAGAAAAACGGTGATCCTGAACTTGTGTAACCTGGAATAGTTAGAATGGATAATAGAAAATAAATGATATCACTATATTAGTAGAGTCCCTTGCTTATTTTGATACTTTGTGCTATGCATTCCTTGTATATTTGAGCTTACTTCCTTGGGCATTTCATATAAGAGAATTTTGTGCATGAAAATAAAAACTTAGAATAATAGGATAACAGTTGCCCTTGGGTCCAGTTCGTGGTGATTATGGTGCACATTTGCCCCGATAGACAGGGGTAAGGTGAGATCAGGATGCTAACATTCTCATTGAGGAGAGTGTGTTAGGCTTGGGACCCGTATAGTCTTGCAGACGTGCTTGACTCCTCAGTTGTTTCTGAAATTGTCCACAGAAACAAAAGTAAAACAACTAAAATATGTTGCATAGTATTGCCTGCCTCTTCAGTCATACGGTATATTCAGTTATGTTTATGGGGACAGATTGATATGTATATATATGGGCCAGTTTAGCCAAGTCTTCCGATATGGCAGTCAGTATACAGAGATTCATCTACAGCTTGATATTTAGCTATGTTTCTGTATTATTTATTCAGTCAGCTATTTCTTTGTTCAGCTTATATACAGTAGGATGTTAGAATTTTATTGCTATTATACATATCACTGTTGAGTTTACTTATTTAATCTGCATATTTTATTTGATCACCAGCATGTTTTAGGATGTAGTATTTCCTTTCAGCATTTATATTTATATGCATTACCTTGTTTATTTTGCTTTTGAGGCATGTCTTAGCCTCCTTTTGCTTAAGCTATAAATGTTGTTTATAGCTTTCCCATTTTTGTTGTACTGCCAGTCGCTCCTATATTTATTATCACTTAGAAAATGTAAAGTGGTGATATTATAAAATACATAAAAATGCATCAGCCTAAAATATACTTAGATAATTGTCTAACACAAGATTTTCTATTTTTGGCTGGGGCCCTACATTGTGAAACCGACAATATCAGGTTTAGAGCAGGTGGAGGTGACAGTACCTGAGGAGGAGCCTTATTTGGAGGAGCAGCAGCAGCTTGGACCCGAGGATAATTAGCTGGTTATTCTACTTGTGAGGATGAGTGCATTTTCTTTTCTATTTGTCTAAACTTTAAATGTTGTAATAATACAGGGACCTATGACTGCGTGTTTGGATTATTTTATGCTAATATTTTGAGTCATGTTCCATGTTTATTATATTGTGATGCTTGGATGTCATTCCTTAATTTGCTTCCGCACTCTGTATAATTTAGTAGATAGTGACTGTTAGTTGATTCTGTGTTATTCCCACCCTAATCAGGTGGATTACAGATTCTATTCTAATCCAATGATAAGTGAGGGGTTAACCAGAGTGACACTCCACCCTTGGCTTAATTCTTGTGGATTAAGGGGTGGGGCGCCACAGTTGATTATACCTATTTAGAGATTCTAATACAACTCTAATACTGGTTTTATTGACTTATAAGGTAATTTAGAGGTTAAGGATGCTTAACCTAAATTTTGGGCAAAATAATAATTTTGCCCCTACTTTAGGGTCCAAAAAAACTACTTTTTGAATTAAGGTTCCAAATTAGAATTTCTTACTACTAAATAATTCCTTACTTTCTAACATGAAGATAGACAGTAAGTACACTCAATTTAGATAAGAAATGGATCATATAAGTCCAAACTAAAGTTTTTGATCTAAGGGGCATTTTAGTATTTTACTCCTATTAGAATCTAAATTTTTGTGTAGTTTACTGTTAGGTTACTATTCAAGGATTTCATATAGTTCAATAACACTGCATTCTAAGTTCAAATGACTAAGTTATAGTTGTTTCAATTTCTAAGGGCAATTCAGTAATTTTGTCGGTCAGCGAGGGACAAAAACTAAACTTTTCTATTTGAAGTCTAATTTCAGCAAACTCAGTTTCTATAGCTTCCCTATAATATACTAAATGTGTTGATAGGGAGTAAACCCAATTTGGACTTCAAATAGTCAAGTTATGACATAACTAAGGTTAATTTTCTATGGTTCAGATCCTAAATATTATTTCAGTTTATCAATGAAATTAAAATTCTAAGCTAGTTAGCACTTTGAATTTTTGAATTTGGAGTTGAATTGACCAAGTTATGGTCAATTGAAGTATAGGAGCATTTTAGTCATTTTTAAGGTAGGGTCCTAAATGTTACTTTTCAAACTAAGCTCCAAATGGGGAAACTAAAACTTCTATAGTGTTGGGGATGTTCTTCTGAGTATTTTAAGACCCATATTGCCTATGTTTAGACGACTAGGTTAAAAGTTGTGAGGGTTTGTTTATATCATAAAATGTCACTACGTTATACGTACCCCGAAATAAAATTTTGAATTATTATATTTGATTCATTTTATTTTTCTGAGTAAAATGAGACCTATATTGACTATGTTTGGATGACCTTACAAAAACTTATTAAACTTTTAAAGATTTTAAATTAAATAATTTAAATAAATAAAGTTACATTTCATTTATTCAAATTGTATTAATTTACTGTTCATTCCTAAAGTTAAAAATGAATTTTTTATATTATTAATTAGTTAGTCAATTTTCTCTAATTTATATTTAATTAGTATTAATTATTAATTATTAATTATTATTTAATTAATTTAAATATTTTAATTATATTTTTAAATATTAAGATTACTGTTTAATTAGGATCTAATTAATTATCTTATTGTTAAACTTTAATTAATTAATTTATTAATGATCTATTTTAATAATAATTAAAATGTTTAATTAATTAGATTAATTATCATTAATAATATTATTTACTGTATTAATTGTTATTAAATTAAATTAAACCTAACAAATTTCTTATTTATATTTACTATTTATCTAATATTAATTAAATTAAGCATAATTTAATTAACTAATTATTATTTTAATTAATCTATTAATTAAAATTAATTAATTAATTAATTAATCTATTAATCCTACTGTTGATTAACCTAATTATTAGATTTAATATTAACTATATTGATATTATTTGATTTCATTAAATTAACTATATAGCATTAATACTAATTAACTAACTTAATTACTAATTTACTAACTAATAACTCTTTGATTTAATATTAATTAACTAATTTAACTAACCTAATATATATATATATATATATATATAAGATTCTGCTAAAGATCTATATGTATTTTTGTATATATACAGATCTATGAATACATAACTATTATTACTAAAGTATAATAATAACTTCGTTATTTAATAAGTATATATCACATAATTATCTCTGTTTAAAATTGACTATACATTTGACTAATTATTTGTATATATATATATATATGAACCAATATGTTTGCAGATAGGCTAAGTTTCTGAACCTATTTGTATATATACATATATACTGATATATATATATATATATATATATATATATATATATATATATATATATATTTATTTATTTAATAATATTAATATCCATTTATTTATTTATTTCGCAAGCAATGATACGAGCGGGACTCACGGGCAGACACGTGGCAAGATACGGGAGGCTGGAGGACAGTAGGTGGGGCCCTACACGAACACGCAACGGACATCCTGCGGACGTCGAACCACGGGCGGGCCCCACGCCTGCTCTCGACAGCGCCACGGAAGAAGGAAGGTGACACGAAGTGGGCCCCACACGTAGATCGACGCGATGCGTGCGGGCCCACAATCCACGTGGCGGGCCGAAGAGCTGCCACGCGTGCTAACAGGACCCACGCGGGTCGAAACGTCACGGTTTAGGCACCGCGGTTTGATTGAACTAGAGCGATCTGGATCGGACCGATCTTTGCTGATCGTCCCCGACGAGGATCGAAACCCTAGCGCCCAATGTTGGCGAAAGCTCGCAGCACCGACCGTTCTAGGTGGCTTGCGATATCCTAAAGTGTCGGCAAGAATGAGACCTAGCGATCGATTATAGGGATTGAACTCGACAGCCGTTATGCTTCTTAAAATCAATAACCCTAGCTCTAAGGATAGCGCACGGAACGCGGACGATATTGCAATCGATCGGGCTCAACCGAATATCACATTTTGATTGATCAATAAACGACTTTCAAAAGGACAAAAGATTCATTCAGAGTTAAGATTGCGAATATTAGGGAAGAGGGAGGGGAGTACCTGATTTGGACGATCGGATGGAAGCTTTTAGGGTTCGCGAGACGAACACCGGGACGCAGTCGACCAGCCGAGCATGATCCCCTTTCCGCCTCAACAGCAGTTGGAGAAGGATATTAAGGGTGTTCGGTGGAGGCTGCGAAGTTGCCGCGAGCGGCGGTTGGCTCGGCTCGCGGCGCGGCCACGCGGAGCACGAGCAGACAAGAAAATCGGACAGCGTCAAGCACAATGAACGGCGTGGGCGGTTATTTAACGACGCCATTATCTTAAATAAATAAATAATTGAATATTTAAATTTATCTAATTCTAATCATTTATTTAATTCTAATTAATTATTTAATTCCCGAAAATTTTCAAATACTCACCCCTAACTAATTGTGGGTGAGGAACGCGATGACGAGATGGATTTTTGATTCGACGAGTATTTTAATTTTCCAATTTTTTTTGGTATTTAAATATTATTAATATATTTGTCAAAATTTTGACAATTTTCGATTGACTTGAAAACCTTACCCTTAGCTAATTTTGGGATAATGAGCACAGTGACGAAGTCCGTTTTTCGATCTGAGATCATTTCAGACATGCCAAATTTTAGGGTTTCTAGTTTTTTTTTCCAAAAATCAGGATTTGATCCATTTGACTCCTAATTTGGACGAGGTCTTGGTGAAAGACTCCTAATTACTTAATTAACCCTTAGGATCAATATTAAGACTGAGTTTAGTCTTATTTATCTAAGATAACAACTTAGGTTGTTACATGTTATAATCAAATGGATTTACTCATCTAATTTGCATAATTCAGCTTAATATGTTCATCTTACATGAAATCTTATAACTTAGTCTACAACTTGAATAATTGTGTATTTCAGTACTCAGAACTTTAAGATAAAAATATTAATGATTCAGTTCCATCAATTGCTAAACCTTAAAATAGATGAACTATTGAGGTAGGAAGAACTTATTATCCGATTTTGAGGTAGAAGCTTAGATGAACCCTTAAGACGCTTAGATTAAGATCTTAGATATTTATGGTAGGGTAGCCTAAAGACTCTAAAATGAGATTTTTCCTTGTGATAGTATCCTAAGTTGAGTGACTTTCATATTATATTCATGGAACTTTTAAGCATGACTCACCACAATGGTGAATGTGTTTGTAAATAAGATAACATGAAGCATTCAGCACACTCTCTTCGCTATAAAAGCATTTTCATAAGAAGGTACGCACTTTAAATTCGAGGCTCAGAGTTGCATTAACGGTTACCATGCAAACTCAGAAATCCAAAGCTACAAGATTTTATTCACAGCACTTGCATAAAAGTTCATAGCACATAAAATCATCCAAATACAAAGATATATGTAGAAAATACAAGAATGAAAAATACTATGGAGCCACATCATAAAAAAGTCTACTATAATGACTTGAAGGTTACAGAGTTACAAAGAGATTATCATCTTAGTAGAAATGCTCAAGCTCTTACTCTAAAATGGAGAAGAGATGTAGCAGATACCACCTGGAGTCACTCCTCCAATATACAAGAGCTAACTTGCATTGCAGCTCCCTTAGGGTTCAGCTTAGGGTTCTCGTCCTCACAGCAGTTTCCAGCCTCCAATCTAAAGTACCCAGCTCAATTTTAAACCCTAAAAGGTCCAAAATACCACAAATTTGCTTAGGGCATAACCTGGACCGAAGCAGATTTCAGCCAGGCGCTACTGTAGCGCCCGACTCTCGGGTTGAGTCCACAATAGCACCGAGCTCTCGGGTTTGGATCTGCTGCGATGTGATGTAGCGCCAAGCTCTCTTGTTGAGTCCTCTACGGTGCATTGTAGCACCCACATCTATGTTTGGACATGCTGACCCGCTGCGGCGTGCTATAGTGCCGATTTCCGCTGTGGCGTGCTACAGCACCTGCTTCTCAGTTGCTGATTGCTGAGGCACATGATAGCGCCTCCTTTTCATGTTGGGACAGCCTGGGCATGCTGCGGCACGCTGCGGTGCGCTGCAGCGCCTATGTAGCGCCCTACTTCATCATCGCGCACAAAAGAGATAACATAATCAATTTTGGCGACGGAGCGATGCGCCACTCGGGAAGGAATATCCCATCTCCCTGAATAGCCAGAACTACAACACATTTGAAGGGCTGCTAACTCAACCCCAAACAAGGGTCGAGAGCTAATACTTGAGATAAGAGTAGTATTATTATCCTAAGTATTAGACAAATACATACATTGGTTTTAAAATACAGCATGAATAATCTAATATATATATATATATATATAATATATATATATATATATATATATATAATATCAGCATTTCTAGTATACTGATCACATCACAATGCTAAGTATAAGTAATATATAAATAGTGCGGAAGCTAAGTATATATCTAAAACATTCATCACAAAACTAAATAGGAAAATTCATCTCATAACAGAAAAGTAAATGTATCCAAAATTATTACAAACTGTTTATTGAAATAGTACTGAAACAAAGTCTAACTACTGAATTGAAATAAATAAAAAAAGAAAATGGCAAGGCTGAAGGAGGGTCCACTAAGGCTCCATGAACTCCTCCTGAATCTCATGAGAGTACTCCTGACCTAACTCAATATGCTGCTCAAGATCTAGCAAATTACTGGATCCCAAAAGTACCAAATATTAGATAATAAGTAAAACACATCAAAACTAATCTAAACAATTCTAACTATTTATATAAAATAGTAAAGTAAACAAAGCTGCAGAAAGATTTTAAAATAACTAAATAACTAAAATTATATAAAATTGAAGTAAGGTAAAGCTGACTGTATGCTAAATACTGAAAACAATTAAAACAGTATCTGATCTGAAACTAAATAAATAGCATATAAAACTATGCTATATGTCACTAAAATTATGCATCTGAATATGCCACAATACTGTATACCACTGATATACAACCTAAATATTACTGAACTGCTGTGAGTTATACAGTCCAATATCTACATACATCTAGTTGGGAATATAATTTACTATGATGCTGATGCATCTTAAAATTCCCTGGTCGATGTATGTAATATTCCATGACCCATAAGTTATCACTGATACGCATACATTATGCTTATATTTATGCTCATATCTCATACACTACATGTCTTAAAATCCAAAAAATCTAGAAAATGCTATAAAATCAGATAATGAATCAAAAATCTCCATTGTGCAAAAATCATCTAAATAGATTCTGACTCCTAGTTCAAATTCCAATAATTGGTCTTAACTAGGATTTTACTTAAAATTATTAGTTGAAAAGATTGTATACACATATTTAGTATGTTTCTAAGAAATATGAATTTAACAATTAGTTTGTTTAAGCTGCACCTATTGAAGCGATCTTTGAAAAATATCACCCGATGACGATTTGTATCTCATACTAAGCTATTAAATACCCTAATTATAAGCATACTTAGTATTCTAAAGGGGGTGACTTGAATCACCTAGTTTGTTTGAAGCCACACCTATGGAAGTGATCTTCAATAGGAGGCATCACCCGATAAAAATTCTTATTCAAACAAGCTAATGATCTAAGTCCCTAATTATACACTCTTAAGATCGGATGATTTATTCTAAGTGGGACTATTTCTGACTAAACTCGTAGGATAGAATGCAGATATAGTCCTACATTAAGGTGAATCAATCAATCCTGAATACTACTGAAATAATATAGCACTATAGGTATACATGATATAGCCAGAATTTATTGCAAAAATATAGTGTTTAAACATTCATATCACAATATATTTTCCTATACTTTGAGTAGAAATTAATGTCTTTTTAAGAAAATGAAGAAAACAGACTGCATGGGCTGATTTACCAAACTCTGGACAAAAACCACTGCAGCGCGCAACAGCGCACCGCAGCGTCATATATATTAGGATAAATTAAAACCATATAAACGAGTAATTGAACAGTAATACGCAAGCTTGCATGCCGTAGCACGCCACGGTACGCTGCAGCGTGCCACAATGTCATTTCTTGTGGATTTATTAAAACCTTATAAATAAGTAATTGAACGGTGTCACACAATTTTCTCCACCGCAGCACGCTGCAGCGGGTGAAATTTTATTTTATCAAACTATATTTGATCAAATTGAACAATGATCCAGCAAAATTTATTCCTTATAGCGCGCCACAGTAGGTGAATTTTTATTTTATCATACTATAGTTGAACTAATTGAACAGTGATCCTACAAAATTTATCCGCTATAGCACGCCGCAGTGCGCCACAACGGGTAAATTTTCATTTTATAAAACTAGAGTTAAACTAATTGAACAGTGATCTAAAAACTTGATTGCTGTAGCGCGTCGCAGCGCGCCACAGCATACGCTGCAGCGGTGGAATGAGAAAGGACTAACTTATATGCAGGAAAAGCGTTTGGAGCACTGCTGCTACAGCGCACCGCAGTGGAACAGGATTTGAAACGTAGTTGCCGCAGCGCGCCACAGCGGAACAGTATATTAATTGCTCCTGCCCCAGCGTGCCACAGCGCGCTACAGTGGACAGCCCAGAATTTTTAGAAATAACAATTAAGAAGTATGGGGAAGGCCACAAAAATATAATCTTTGGCCTACCCCAGCCTCTTAAAAATTGATAAATTAATTCCCTACTGAATCCCAAAGGCTTAAATAGATGAAAATATTAAAAGGGATTAGAATTAAGCCAAGGAAGAGGAAAGGTCACACATTAAAGGCTTTGAGGCTGAGGGCATCCCTATTTAAGGGGCAATCTCAGACCTTGAAAGGGTTCCAATTTTTGCTAATCAAAGACCTAAAAGAAAGGTTGCAGGAAGAGAAAGAAGGAGAACTCTCAATGGGGAAGAGAGGAGCAAGAACAAAAAGAAAGAAAAGACAGCAAAGAACAAAGGGTGGAGCTTCAAGAGGACAGCGCAGAAAGAGTAAAGAGAACCCCAGAAAACCTCCAGGTGATTCCTTGTATTTCTCCTAAACTCTCTTAATTAATTTTTTGCCGTGAACTGATGGCGATGTTCACTTTTCTTTACATGTATGTTCTTTCTTGCTTAATAATGGAAGGCTAAAAACCCCTTGAAGAGGGTTGAGATGTAGTTGTAAAATTATATAAAGGATATATTAGTTGTATGAGGACATTATTTAAATGAAATAAAAAACTGTTTGTGTTGTTGAATTTATTATTGAAAGAATGCTTGGATGTACTGAATTTTAAATTATTTTAATTAAAAGAGCTTGTGTTCCAATGCTCATCAATTGGGTATGAGCAAGAAAAGTAGTGCGAGTAGAGCTAAGAATTACTTGATAGAATTCTCAAGGCTCACTTGCACCCCCATATTAGCTCTCCAAAAGATTGATGCTTAAGAACTAATATAATAATCTAGGTTGTTACTTAGGTCAATTAAAAATAATATAACTCTTAATTATGGTTCTAGAATCTTAATTAAGTCATTTAGAACCAATCTCTAAGATCTATATCAAATCAGGGATCAGACAGAACAAATCATGATTACTGGAAAATCCTAAAACCCTAGAATTTGTCTTTTTATTTTGACCTCAAATCAAAAATCTAACTTCGCCATTGAGTTCACCACACCCAAATTAGCTAGGGGTGAAGTTTTGGATGCATTTGGAAGTCGTTGGATATTCGTCGAATATTTT
Source organism: Gastrodia elata (assembly GCA_016760335.1). Classification (NCBI taxonomy): domain Eukaryota; kingdom Viridiplantae; phylum Streptophyta; class Magnoliopsida; order Asparagales; family Orchidaceae; genus Gastrodia; species Gastrodia elata. Next base: position 188,957 of record CM028672.1, on the reverse strand, counting down.
AATATTATTTAAATATCCTGAAAAATCGATTAACTAAATACTCTTCGAATCGAAAATCCGGTCGCGCCGTTGTGTTCCTCACCCTTCAATTAGCTAGGGGAGATTTATTGGAAATTTTTGAAATACCTTTTATAATTTAATTTTAATTAATAAAATATGTTTAAAAATGAATTTATTAATAATATATTTAAATAACTAAACGGTGTCATTACCCTCTTCTGTTTTCACCGTCTATCCTAACGGCCATTCTGGGCCGTCCGATCAAGACATCGGACGATCCCTGCTTTGTCTTCCTCGGCTCATCCCGCATGTCACACACGCGGCAGAGACCAGCCGTGTGTGTCCTCACTTGCCGCTTCTAAAGTTCGCTAATGCATTTATGGAGCGCTCGATCCATTCAAGCCAAAGAAGAATTAAGACCTGAGATGCCTGAGACTAAGGATCTAAAGAAAAAAAATTCTGCAAACCCATTCTTCAAACTCTTGATCGAGGTACCTAATCCTTTCTTTTTATTTTTATTTTTTTTTCTTTTTTTTTTCATTTGAATGATCCTCTTTGAGTATTGCATTACTGAATTATTAATTAAACAATTATATGAATAATTTAGTGTAAATGAATTAATCATTCCCAAGTATTTTCGATTCTCTATCTAAGTCTTTCTGCTATCGTAACTGGTATTTAGGGCATCCATCATTCTGGTGTTTGAAGAGCCCTTATGCATTTCTTTTAATATCTATCGGAAGATCTCGATGTAATCTTTCGATCAGTACTTAGACTTTTCATTTTGGTGCCCAATTTTGCGAATGCACGGAAGCCCTAGTTCCTCTTGCGTCGGAACCGTCGGGACGAAGGCCTGCATTTGATCCATGTAGCAACACTGATGCAAATCCCTGGGACCCACCGTCTCCATGCCGTTTGCGTGCAGTCAAACCACATGTGGGGCCCGCCTCAAATTAATGGATTAATGATAGGATATTACATAAACTGTTAAATTAGTGCAATTTAATTAAATAATTAATATAAAACTTTAGCACTTAATAAGTTTTAATCCTGAATTCCAAAAATATTAAAATTATATATCATTAGAATCAGAAAATTATGAGAAAATTATTGGCACTGTCAAAATTCCATTTGGAGCTATTTTCACATAGTGACATTAAGGATCCTCCATATTTGCCCTAAATATCACAAAATTTCATTTAACTATAACTTTATAACCACTCAGCCAAACATACCCAATATGGGTCTCAAAATACTCAAAAAACTCTAACGAATATTTTAGTAGTATTAACCTTGCTATTTGGGTTATATTTAGACTAATCACATTTAGGACCTGACCCTAATTAAGTCAATTAACCCTAGAACTTCAATTGACCATAAGTTAGTCAATTAAGCTCCAAATTAGATGATCCAAATATTGATTTAGATCAAGAAAACCTAACTTACAGTAATCTATAAAATAATTTAGGATCCAACAATTAGATTTCCTAATTAACCCTAATTACTCTAAAACTTAATTAGTGAAGATTATTAAATTTAATGATCCAAATTGAATGATTCAAATTTCAGAGAACTCCTAGAGTATATTGAAATCTAGTAGTGTGGTTGGTTTAGTGATTTGGTGAGTAATTTCACTAATCACCTTAAACTCTAATTAGGCCATAACTTAGCTAATTATAGTCCAAATTGAGCCTTCCACTAGTCAATGTAATCAGTGGATCATTTGTGAACCATAGCCATAGATTTTACTCAATTTGGACTCTAATTGGAGAAGTTAAGATTTTTGACATTAATTAAGCACCCTTAATTACCATATTAACCTTAGAACTTGTATTAGCTATAACTTAGCCAATACATATCAGATTTAATAATTTTAGGTTCTATGGAAGCCTTAGAATATAAAATTTAATAAACTAATAGAAAATTTAGGATTCATTTAGGTAACATTACTAAATTACCCTTATAGGTCAAATTCCTTAATTTGATCTTACAAGGCTTAATACTTAACCAAAATTAGTGAACTTACTATCTAAACTCATATTAAATAGTAAGTAATCACTTGACTTTAATAAATTCTAGAATTAAGCCCTAACTCATAAAGATGAATTTTGAACCTTTAAGTAGGGGAAAAATGGTCATTTTGCCAAAATTTAGGGTTTAATATTTCTTAGTCCTAAATTCATCACTAAATCATAATATATAGTAATTAAAATGATTTAGACCTTGATTTAAATAATTCTAAGCCTCAAATTAAAAATTCGAGGAGAACCCTAAGTTTAGTGTTAAGTAAAAATCTTAAGTAAAGGTGAGAGATCTTTCCTTTTCTTTGAACTTCTTAGATCATTCTTTAGGTCTTATAACCTTAGTTAGGATGTGTGTTTGAGTGCTACTCTTAGTACTTAAGAGCTTTAATTCTTAGGATTTGAAATAGATCTTAGGTTAGAATTCATCTAATGAGTAAAGTGGGTTACTCATTAAGGTGAAACCTTGATTTTACTAGTTTATTAGATTTTCATAGTTTATTAAATGATTATTTGATATTTTAATCTTAGAATTAGGTTTAAAAATCTATCCTAATGAATTTGACTTAATTCAATAGGATTTTCCTTAACACTTAATTACTGAGATGGGATTAAACTTTAGTACTTAAGATGACCTTGTGATTTAGTAATTGAACTTCATTCTTTGGAGTTTAATTCTTAATCCTTTCAATCTTGATTTGGCTAATCAAGATTTAGTTTGGGATATATAAAATAATAAATTAGGATGATTGATTCATTTATTTAATCATATAGTCGACATTGATTCAGTTTTAATTAGGATGTGACCAATCTTAATTATGTTCAACTTATAGGATCATGATTCTAAGTTATAGATAGTGTAGGAATTAATAATTCTGAATCTTATGTAACTTAGAGTAGTTAGAATAATTAAATTAGAAAATAAGTGATATCACAAAGTTTGTGTAGTGCTATTTATTACCTTGAAATTGATATGCTATGCTTTTCTTATTTTTGAGCCTCTTTACACTTTTGGACATATTTCACTTAACAGAGATACTTGAAGAATATTTTATGTTATACTTTGAATTACTTTTTTATAGCATTTGCATAACTTAAAAAGGAAAATTAAATAAAATAAACTTTAATACACCTTGTGGGTTATGTTTTACTTAGTCTACCATTTAGTATAACTATATTTTAGGATAGCTTTTGACTAGGGAATTTCCCCTGGTGCTTGTTATTTTTTCCTAGGACACTTTCCTAGTGCTTGTTACTTTTGCCTAGGACACTTTCTTAGTGCTTGTTACTTTTGCCTGGGACACTTTCCTGGATGATTAGATGGACGTTACCTTGTGACTAGGACACTTTCCTAGCACAACATACTTTAATCTAGGATATTTCTCCTAGATAAGCAGATGGACTTTACTTTTTGGCAGAACTAAGTAGGAGTATCTCCACACTTTACTTTATACTTTACCTTACTTTTATTTTTCAGGCATTTTACAGTTATATTACTTTTACTTTACAGTCACTTTACAGTTTCCTTTCAGTTTTGATTTACTTTTACTTTACAGTTCTATACGCTTTCTGTCATATTTTCATTTTCTGCAGTTCTTCTGTATTATAGAATTTCCTGTAATATTCTTTTATTTCAGTCATTTTACTTTATTTAAAAGTATATTAGGATGCTAGACTTTCTTTCAGTACAATACTTTTACTTTATATTATAAATTGGCATGTTTAGTTTGATCATATTATGTAGGACTTTTCTTTGTACTTAGTAGATTTATATTTGCACTTACTTTTTATGCAGCTTGAGTTGAGGAATGTGTTTACCTCACATTTTGTTTAAGTTATAATTTATTATTATAACTAGCTTTTCCTTTCTTTATCACTTTACCACTAGTTTTATGCTTAAGTTAAGTTTATGATATCTTAAAAATACATAAAAATAATTATCTTAAAATGTACTTAGACATTTTATCTAACTAAATTTTTTTTTTGTTGGCTGGGGCCCTACCATTATGAAACTGATAATGATAGATTCTGAGCTATTTGAGGAGGTTGAGCCTTTAGAAGAACAAGTCCAGGAAGAAGTGCAGGTTGATGAAGACCACTAGATTTTGCTTCCTAATTTATCTTAGTTTTGCATTCGAGAGAATGATAGACTTTATTTCATATTACAGCTCTTTTAACTTTAATGTTTGTAATAATACATGATTAAATTGTACTTTACTTTTCCTGCATTATATATTCTGAGTTGGATGTTTTACTTTGTAATATGGATGAATGGATGATTACTTCAGTTTGTATTTTTCTTCTGCTCTCTGATTTCATAGTATACTCATTAAGTGATTGTTATTATTTATTTTATAATGAAAAGCACATCTTTCTCTTAAGATTGGATTGGAGTCTTAAATTATAACCTAATGTTAAGTAAGGAATGTGCTTAGTGACGACCACACCCTAATCCATATGATTAAAGGGGGTGGCCGCCACAGTTGGTATCAGAGAACTCCATAAGGTGTCAGATTAGAATTTGTATTCCTATCAACCTAATGGATAGTTCTTCTGCCATACAATCACTGAATGAATATTAAGATAACATCCATATTCCCATCATCTAATATTCAGAATAGCAGGAATAACATACTTAGAGTAAAAAAAAAAAAAAAATACAAAGGTACTCAAACTCATACATTAGGAACTCTAAGAACAAAATAATTAGGTTATAAAGCTCTTCCTTAAAAATTGCATGATTTAAACAATTGAATAAAATACCCTATTATTTTATCCTCCTAAAGAATGTTTGTTATTCATATTCAGGTGTAACAATAAATCCTGGTCAGTCTTCATCCGCTCTTGCTGCATCAAGCAATCATTCATCTGAGATTAGCACATTACTAGAGACAGTTAAAACTTTAGTAGATACAAATACTAGGCAGTCTGAAAAGATAGAAAGGTTAATAACTACGCAAAATAATCCCTCTCTTGCATCGGTTAATCCTATACCTTATTCTCAACAATACCAGCAAAATGCTGATGGGCTTCTTCATAGTTTCGTTAGACTGGGGACTACAGTATTTAACGGAATAATGTCGGCCATGGATACAATTAATTGGCTTAAGATGGTTGAAAAAAATCTTACTAGCCTAAATTGCCCTGAATCTTAATCCATTCGATTAACTACCCATATGTTCCAGCAAGAGGTTAAATTCTGGTGGGAGAACATTTGTAAAACATTATTCGCCAGATATCGTATTACCGAAATTCCCTGGAATAGCTTTGTGGAAGCATTCACGGCAGAATATATCCCTCCCTCTATTCAGAACAATTTAGGGGATATGTTTCTTAACCTCAAGCAAGGGAACCGAACCTTATCTGAATATGAAATAGAGTTCAGACAATTGTCCAGATTTGCACCAATCATGGTTCAGACAGAAGGCACTCGATGCCACAGATTTCTCAGTAGTCTACGAGAATCAATAAAGGATCAAATTATTCCATTAAGACTATCCAACTTCATGGAGTTGATAGAGACAGCTAGAGTGATTGATCGGCACCAGTCCCAAAAGGAGAGTAAGAGAACTTTTAATGTATCTTCACAAAGAAACAATGATCCCAGGAGGATTAGGCTTCCTTCAGAAAAGTATATCTAATAGAAGCTGAAGAACCCTTATAGATGCAGTCGCAGGAGGATCACTAAGTAGTAAAACCCTTGAGGAGGCCTTTGATCTCCTTGAGGAAATGGCTAACAACGCATACTAATGGCCAATTGAGCAGCCAAATTCAAATAAAGTGGAGGTAGATTACGTGAATGAGTCAAATCATATTGCAAAATTAAGAAACAAAATTGATATGTTGACCAAATACTAGAGGGAGTGCAATAAATTTCTGATTATAAGGAGGAAATTGAGGGAGTAAATGCTGTTCAAAGCTATATAACTCAACAAACTAAGGAGGGAAGAAGTTTAGAGTATTCCCTAAAAGAGTTTAAAACAGATACAACTAATTTTATGAATAGAACAGATGCAACATTAAATCGACACAAACACACTCTCTTGAATCAAGAAAAAACTGTTCAAAGAATTGAGATAAAAAGAAAAGAGATTATGATGAAACTAAATCAACCCTTCTTGGTAGGAGCCATAGGGGACTATGGGAAAGAATCAGGAAATTCTATAACTTTAAGAAGTGGAAAAATTACAGAACTGCTGGTACTTAAAAATCCTGAAAATAATTCTAAAATTTTGGGAGAGAGATATATTGAGGAAGAAGAAATCAATAAGGATAAGATTAAAGAAAGGAGTGAGGAAACTAACACACAGATGACTAAACCTTCTGACCACACACCTCACATCCCCTATTCTCAAAGAATGGCAAGGGAGAAGCTAGACAAGCAGTTCTAAAAATTCTTAGAAACTTTTAAGACTCTTCATATAAATATTTCCTTTGCTAAAGCTTTGGAACAATTGCCTAGTTATGCGAAATTCATGAAGGATATACTATCAAAGAAAAGAAAATAAATGAAAAGGAAATTGTCGCCTTGACTGAGGAGTGTAGTGCCATTCTCTAGCAGAAAATCCCTCTTAAAAGAAAGGGCCCAGGAAGTTTTACCATTCCTTGCACAATAGGAAATCATTCTTTTGAAAGGGCTTTGTGTGATTTGGGTGCCTTAATAAATTTAATGCCATTTTACATATTTAAAGATAAGCAAATACTACTATTAAATTTATATTTCTAAAGTATATTTGATTGATAAATATGGTTTTAGAGTTGAAAACATAAATTATATAACAATTTTTAATTATATTATCATACAATAATTGAATTTAATCTGATAATCCCATTTGAATTTATATTTACATATTACAAGCTGACCCTTTGAATTTATATTCTAAACCCAAATGTTAATGTTAAAATCTTTAATCTATTTCTATGCCTTATTTTAATTTGGAGTATTCTTTATCTTTAAGCTGAGCATTCTTGATTTATTCTTCTAAAGTATATTTGATTGACTCAATAATGCATATCGTATTTAATTGTGAGTTAAAGATCATCTTTATGCATATTTTATTAAGTTATATCATGTGAAGAATCTCTACAGATTTTTTTCTTAAAGTACAAACATTTTACTGAAACATAAAAATAAAGCTAAGTATTGAACTGAAATAAACTAAGCAAAAAAATAGTAAAATTGGAGGAGAGTCCACTAATGCTCCACAGGCCCCTCCTGAATCTCCTGGGTGTCCAACTGATCTGGCTCAATATAATGCTCAAGATCTAGCAAATTGCTGAATCCTAAAAGTATCCCGTGTTAAACAATAAGTCTAACACGTCGAAATGAATCTAAATAATTCTAGTTATTCATTTAATATTTACATAATATAAGAAATTTGCAGAAAAACTATAAAGGTAACTGAAAGTATAAAAATAAATAAAATTGTATGAAATTGAAGTAAAATAATGTAAAATTGAATTGTAAACTGAATACTGAAAGTAAGCCAAAAATAGTAATGGATCTAAAACTGAGTAATGATCCGTAGAACTATATTGTATGCCACTGAAACTATCAAGCAAAGAATCAAAGCAGCTCAAGATCGTCAGAGTAAGTATCATGATGCTCATCATCGTACTCTGGAATTCGATGTTGGAAATTTTGCGTATCTTAAAGTTAGTTTGATGAAAGGCATATATCATTTCGGTGTAGCTAGGAAGCTAAGTCCTCGCTACGTCGGACCTTTTGAAATATTAAAAAAGATTGGTTCTACAGCTTATCGATTGAAGCTTCCTGAAGATTTTCTTACAGTCCATAACGTGTTCCACATTTCCTCTCTGCGGAGATGTCTTCACAATCTATCTCACTTGATTCAACTTCTAGCGGTATCTCTCCAGCCGAATCTTTCTTATGCAAAAGAGCCAATTAAGATCTTATCTCATGATCAAAAGCAGCTGAGGAATTGCTCAATTCCAATGGTAAAGGTTCAGTGGAGGAATCGCTCTTTAGAAGAATCTACTTGGGAGAAAGAGGCGGATATGAGAAGGAAGTATCCCAGTCTCTTTGAAATTCTAAGTACTCATTAACTTTCAAAATTTTATTATATTTTTTCAAATTTCTTCATGTTTGTCTTCTCTCTTGAGATGATGTCAAGAATGACATCATTCTTAAATGGGGTAGTCTGTAATAACCTTAGGTTGTTACCCTGCTAATCTATAGTCTAAGAAATCATTAATTTTGATTCTATTGCTTTTAGAACATCAAATGAATCATATCCTGAAAATTTAAAGTCCATTGGACTTCTCTAAGTCCGAAATGATATTTTGATCAGTCTAGATGCCCTAGTTTAGACTTAAAATATTTTGATCTCAGAGGATTTCCAAATTGCACCAAACTTTCACCCCTATTTAATTTGGGGGTGAGGAATTCAAAAATATAATCATAATTTAACATATTTAATTAAAATGGTCTAATAGCATTTTAGGGTTTCCAATAATTCAAAATTGCATTTATACCTTTAAACTAATTAAACGGCTGGGATCCGTTGTGCAGACTGCAGGCGATCCGCTGCGGAGCCCGGGTCGCGCAACAGCAGTGCTCCCATCGTATCTGCCACTCGCTCTATTAATCCAACGGTTAGGATTAGATCCCGCGGAATCGCGGATCTGCCGTTAGATGCACCCGTGGAATTCCACGGCTCTGATTCAATCTGATCCGGCCGTTAGGATCTTGAGGATCTAGACCGTAGCACGTTTCCTTCGATCCATCGGACGACAACTGAAAGCTCTGCCACTGTGGACCTTCATCCCGAGCGCGCCCGTCCCCGATAGAGGAGATCCCCCGTACCACTAGCTGTCCCTCCTTGTCTCCCACTCACGTGTCCAGCTCAGTAAGGTCGCTATGACCTCTCCCATCTATGCAAGGACCCCCAATCAGGCCTCGTGACCCGGCCGAGCTCGAATTATAAATTCAAGAGATTGGCCATGGATCGGTCTCTCGGGCCTCTTCCGCCCGATCCAATGCATCTGGAACCTACCTCACTTCCCTCTGAGGCTACAAATAGCCTCAGATCTCCCAGGGGTAAAGCTTGCTGATTAATTGGAGTCTCTTTTTTCAAGTCGCCATTGCCACCTATCCGAGCTTGCCTAGGCGATCCCAGGCGTTCCCGACGTGTCGCTGATAGAAGAGTCTCCAAGTGTTCAGGAACTCTTAGAGAAAGCTCAGCAAGCTTGGCATTGACCCCTGCATCGTCTGCAAGCTCCCCGTCCAAAACCAAGTACCCCTGTTGCTCGGTCTAAGCCAATTGGGCTCAGATCCTCTTCCTTTTGATTCATAAATATGCGCATTATCAAAGCGAACCCAAGGCTATCGAACTTGAGCCCTAAGCTAGACCTGATCGATTGAATAGATCGATCGGGCTAAGTCACCTAAGGAACACCTCGGGTGAGTAAGGTCCCGACATTCCAGACCATCCCAGGCTCTTAGACCAGGGGGCTTCGATCCGCCTCATCTCTCTGATGGTGTTAGGATCGAGCCCCGAATTTGGCGTGGCCTCTGTGGGGAGAATTGTCTCCCCACAGTAGCTCCATTGAAGGAGCCTTCAAGTGAGTAAGGTCCGGCCGATCCGGACCGTCTCACAGAAGGCTCCGGGTCCCGTTTGATGTGACTGACCGCGGTGAGCATGTATCGATCATTGGTTGGACGTGCCATGGTCGGGATGCACCGAAATTGGCCGATTAGGGTTCCCATAATCGGATCTTTCCGTCGGGACGAAGGCTTGGGGACGAAGCGTTATGCGGGTCGGGCCGACCCGTGACCTGCGCGGTGCGACAGTCCCGAATCTTCTGACATCAGCCGACCCGCACCTTTTGATAACTGGCTGAACCCATTTTAATTTAAATCTGATTAATTGGATTTATTTTCCTTAAGGAAAATAATCCAATTAATCAAATCATAGGAAAATTTAATTAGAAAAAATATATAATGTATTAATTGAATAACTTTTAATCTACTGGTCCAAATCCTATGATATCATATATAAAATTGATCAGAAAATCACTAGGGATCAGAATATAAAATAATATTGAACATCTAATGGTTAGATTTTCTATTATTACCTAATTATTGCTGATCTTGATTAGGGTGAATTAGCAATTATACTTAACCAAATTGTATGTTTAGGGTGCCATTAGTCTCCTTATGCAAAGTAGAATGAATGTGCTAGGTGATTTATTTTTTGATCTCTGTATTTCAATTCTTATTAAATTATGATTAGTGAAAATTAGGGTTTGTAGGCATGGGATATTAGCAAACTTAGTCTCTGATTATTTGTATTATTAAATAGAACTTATGTGCTAATTTGTATGGAATTTTGATGGCTAGATTTGTAATTAAGTGCTAATCCTTTTGAATAGATTTAGGATTTGATTAGCACTAATTGTTTTCTATTTTTATAAATTTTTCTGTTAACATGCTTCATAACAGTAAGGTAAATGTATGAAAACCATGTATGCTAATTCATAATGTATAACTTGAATAATCCTAAAAATTGGAGAACTTAATCATCTTAATTAACTTAAGAAGTCTTAAGACTTTGATCAAGCTATTAAGACTTGATCTAGGTCTAAGATTGCTACTAATAATACATACATAATTCACTGATTTAACAATTGATCTATAAATAAACACGTTATCTTAATTGGACATGAGTAGGGGTTAAACCCTAACCTGCTTAATTAAGATCCAAACTCTTAAACCTTAATTAAATGGACATGATTATAAGATAATGTAATTGATATTATTCCAATAATGCATCTGATTTAATATTGATCCTAAGCATTTGAATTAGACATATTAAGGTTAATAATAAATCTATGAGATTGCTTAATCTGAATATAAATCTTAGATTTATGATTTTCTCCTAAATAAGACTATTAGCATAATAAGATTAATAGAACCATATTGATTGAACAAGTGATCTAACTTTATTAACATCCTTGATTTAAATCTCATAATCTTAGAATAAGCTATGATTAGATGACTTAATCATCTGATCTGATCATCCTAAATCTAAATGATAAGTAAAACCTAGAGTGTTAGCATTAGAGTTAAGAGTGTGAGATCTTAAATATCTCAACACAAAATCATTTCTGAAATATTTTAAAGACCTAAATTTGAATATACATTGAGGTTGGAGGACTTTGCATAACTCATTGAGGTAGAAGCTTAGATGATCCCTTAACTTTAGAAGTTGATCTTAACCCCTCGTGGTAGGAGTCACTTAAGATATTAGAATGACACCTTTTCTTGTGGTAGAATCTATATTGAGTGATACTTAATCATATTTTCTTAGAGTCTTGTATAGGACTTACCTATTTAGTATAAGAATTTATAGTCTTGATTAATCCTTGTTAATTAAATAGAGTTGTGTGAACTCAAATTATTGGTTGGTGTAGTATAGTGTAACCATAGTACTGGTTTTCTTCAGTAGTATTCAGGATTAGTTGATTCACTCCAATGTGGACTTATGAGCAGGTGCTATCCCGAGGGATTAGACGAATACAATCCCGTTAGAGTAAATCTCCCAAGACTAAGAGTGTATTAAACGGTACTCATTCCTTAGTTTGATTGAAATACAAATCACCAACGGACGATGCTTCCTAATGAAGACCGCTTCAATAGGTGTGGCTCCAACAAACTAAGTGATTAGATTCACCTTTTTTAAGACATTAAGTGTGATTGTGAGTAGGGCATCTTAATAACTTATCTTGAGACACAAATCGCCAACGGGCGATGCCTCCTATCGAAGACCGCTTCATTAGGGTGGCTCAATCAAACTAAGTGATAAGAATCATCTTTCTTGCAAACGTGTTAAATATGTGTATACAATCATCACATCTAATAATTTTTAAATAAATTTTCAACTTTAACCAATTATCATTCTAGAAGCTAGGAGTCATAATCCTTTTAGCAGGATTCTGCACAGTGGAGACCTAGAATTCATTATCGGTATTCAAAGTTTTGTAGATTTCTGAATTTTACTCATATAGAATAGAAGCATGGGCATAAATATGAGCATGAGTTTGATGAATCATTTCAGTAGTGATGCATAGGTATCAGTGACAAATTATGGGTTACAGAATATTGCATACATTGATTGGGGACTTTCAAGATGCATCGGCATCACCGTACTATCTTCCCAACTGGGTGTACTATACATTTGACCGTACGACTCATAGCCTTTCAGTGATAGTTCTGTTACATACCGTGGCATACCGTGTTGTGGCATATTTGGGTGCATCATTTCAATGACATATAGTATATCATTGGACATTTTTCACATTGATTTTTGAGCTTTTGATATTTTTGTTTACTTTCAATATTTAGTTTTGATGCAGTTTTACTTTGCTTAGTCTTTATAATTTCAGTTACATAGTGCCTTTACTATTATTTTCTATAGTCGTGTTTACTTTACTATCTATTACATTTACTTTAGAACTGCTTAGTTAGTTGCGATGTGCTAGACTTCTTGTCTAACACGGGATACTTTTGGGATCCGGCAATTTGCTAGAGCTCGAGCAGCTTGTGGAGACAGGGCAGGAGGACCTACAGGAGATCCAGGAGGAGTACGTGGAGCCTTAGTAAATCAGCCTTCCACCTTTTGTTTACTGCTTAGTTCAGTACTTTAGATAGACTTTATATTTTATCTTTTAAATCAGTTTGTAATAACTCTGAATATATTTTACTTTTTTTTTCTGAGATGAATATTTACTACTGCTCTGTGATAAATATAATCTGGATATTTTGCTTTAGCTTCCGTACTCTGTTATACTACTATATTTAGTATTGTGATGCGATCAGCATACTGGAAATGCTGATATATTGATAACGTATATTGGATTCATATTTACCTCCTTAAATCCAATATACGTATTAGTCTAATACTTAAGACAAGTATTCTACTCTTATCTTAAGTATTGACTCTCGATCATACTATTAGGTTCGAGTCAGCAGCCTTCAGTGTAGCTCAGTCCTTTAGCCTATTCGGGAAGATGAGTTGTGCTCGTTTTCCTGAGTGGCGCACCGTTGCGCCGCTGATCTGATTACACTTGTCTTTTGCGCATAGCGACAGGGCAGGGCACTACACGACCTAACCCATCATTGTGCACCATCTTCATGTGATCGATTCCTCAACAACAAATGACCTAAGGTTTGGGTCTATCAACAAATTCTCGAGTTCCAAACCACCTCGCGCCTCGAATCCAAATGCTACACACTCCTTGACACCATATGCGACGATTGCACCCTAAAGCCCTCTTCGGGAGGCACAAGATTGACGGAAGACTACTCACATCAATCCTACCTAAGCACAGAACCTATGGTAAATATTGTGGGGATAAAATATTCCCCATAGAGAATACTAAATGGCTGGAGCTCGATCCCTACTCCTTTGGAGTGGTGAGGCGTATCGAATCCCCACAAATGCACAACTTGGAAGGCGTCAGATCGTTGGGTCCCTACTTGAGCTCCAGCACTATGTAGTAGTAGCCCGATCTATCGATACGATCGATCAAGACTCAATCTGAGCCCTAGAATGATTGCATTGGGTTTGAATAGCCAAGAAATGCAATTACGAAATTAAACGGGTTGTAATTAGGCTCTGGCATCCAATGGAGTGACTATGCCTCCCCTAGTCGAAAGTTGCAAAGATGCGACAAGGACCCTGATCAGAAGAAGTTATGGGAAATTCAATAGATTCTCAGTGAGCAAAGAGGCTCACTGGGAAAAACTTAAGCTATTTATAGCTCGCGGGAAGGGTTGGAAGGTCGGGTTGAAGGTTGACCTCGGTCCTGAAGGTTTGAGTGCTCCATTGTTAATAATAGCCTAATCGGACATCGTGGCCCGCCAAGGATGCTCGACCATCAATGGGAAGGATCCCAACGGCCTTGGTGACATGGCAGAAGGAGTGGGGGATAGCCTGACAGCAAATTGTACGAAGGATTTCCTGCTATCGGGCGCAAGCGAAGAAGGAAGATGATGAACAGGCGTTAGCTCGACAAGGATCGTTCGATTGATCGAGGGAAACCACACTACAACTAAGATGCGCTCCTTCACAATGGTTAAACGCGGATGCGAGATCAGTCATTGGACCGTGGATGCGATCCAACGATTGATGATGAATCTAATCGAAAAAATGGCGCTACCGCTGGATCTAGAGCATAGATACGCACCTACGATCTGGATCGGCTCCGCCTTTTCGAGCCGGCCGACCGTTGGATGAATTAAAATAATTTAAATAATTTAAATAATTAATTAATTAATATAATTAATTCTATTGAAATTAAATTCAATTTATGACCAAATGACTTCCAAAAATTTTCAAAAATTCACCCTAGACTAATTTTAAAGTGAGGAATTCAAAATGAAATCAAAAGTTAATTTAGAGATCAAATTAATTTAGCTAAGATTTAAGATCTTAAAATTGACAAAATAACCAATGAGCTCTAATTGATCACAAATTTTTAAGGTTATACTTAATTGACCTCTTAAGTCTAATTGAATGATAATTCAGACTTAGTTTAGCTTAAATTAGTTATGGTAACAACATTGGGTTGTTACAGAGGAAGAGAAAGGTTATGGGTTGCTGGTGAGGTAAGGTGGTGAAGGAAGTAGGTCAGTGGCCTGCCGGTGGAGGATGAGAGGATGTTTGTGAGAGAGGGGAAGGATGGGAGGGCTTTTATAGAGAGGAGGGGGGAGGGTTGCCCGCCGCGCAAAGGGGCACGCGGCCCCCAAAGGGGGGCTGGCTCCTTTGCGTGCACTGGCTAGGGCACGCGCAAGGGAAAAGAGGGGGGTCCTGTCGTGTGGGAAGGGAGAGGGGGAGGAGAGAGGAGAGAGGAGAGAGAAAAATGTATGGGAAGAAAAATTAAATAAAAAGTATAATTGCATTTTTTCGTCATTCGATTTTTAAAATTGAAGAAACTAAACCAGGAAGTCCGTCTTGACGAGACAAACGCCGTCGATCAAAAATTTCTCAATTCGAAGCTATATTTTATTTTTAAATAATATTTGAATATAAAATCTTAATAAATTAATTACGGACAATTGGACTCTCAAAATTTGTTAAAAGTTTTTTATAGTCTTCTTTTATTATTACAAATCTAACGGTACTAAAAATTTTAAATTTTGACATATTTTATTTTCCTAATTTTTTGTATTAAAAAATTCAAAAATTAGTACATGAGTTTCCATTGGTCGAATTGCTTCCAAAAATATATATTTTCCAACGGTATATTTGGTTTGGCCTAATTATGAACTTATCTAAGATCCTAATTTTATCCTAATTGAGTCGACAATTTAGCTCTAATTGCTTTAATCGGAATTTGAATTGTTACACACTATGTTATATTTCATTTTAAATTTAAATTTTATTATTTTCTTTAACTTTGTTCTTATATATGTTGTGCTATCACATGTTTTAATTGTTTCACTACAACAACGCTTTTACCATTAAATCCCTGTATGCTTAGTAAATTTGATTACAAAAGCTGCATCTAGGAGCGATATGGTTATTTTAAATTTAATATACCCATTCTGATTAGTATTTTCATATAATATTTTCAAGTGAGTTTGAGGAGTTTTAAAATTAATTAATTTGTCCTAGTTGTAGGTGATCTATGAGATGTTTTGATAATATAACTTTGCAAGACTTTTTGGAGGAATAGTGGTGTATAATTTGTTGGTGGTACATTTTGCTCATGAATGAATATTAGAATGGTTATGTTGTTATTATTTTTATCTTCATTCTATTATTTTTGAATTGAGATTATAGTATATTAATTCTCCCTCATTTTCTCAATCTTGATCTCCAAATCCCCACCATTTTGGTATCAGAGCTCATTAATCTGATATCGATGCCTCGTATACAGAAAGCATGCTTGATATCTTGGATAAGATGTAATGCTTTATATCCTTCCTTTTTGATATTCTTTTTCTTGTTCGTGTTAGACACCGCCACTTCACTTTACACATACAAAAGTGAATTCTTTTTTAGAATCTTTAAATTCATATTCATGTGAATTCTCATTCATATTTGTTCTTTGGCTTTGATTTATCCCTTTAGAGTTGAGCATGAACTTGTCCGGTTAAAATGTAGAGTTTTTGCTGCTTTTAACAATGTAGCACCATACTTGATGAATGTTGTAGTTTGAAGCAATTTGCCCATTTTAATTTCAATTACATTTTTATTTGCTGGAAAAGTTTACAATTTCAAGTTAACAACTAGATCCATTGCAATTAAAACTTCTTGATTCACTCTGAATGAAATTTGTTAAGAACATCTGGACCATTCTTGATCATTTTAGTTTGGTACAAAGAGTGTTGACAATGATCAACATGATGATGGAAATAGCGACAAAGATGAGCCACAAAGTCTTGTCATTTACCAAGAAATGTACACAACTAATATACTTATTACATTTAAAACAATATTTGATAATAGATTGTAAGTAGTTCATAGATTCATTTATGCTATTATAATATATATATATATATATATATATATATATATATGTTGAATAAAATTTGCTTGTCAAAATTGCAACCAAACAAAAATTGTAGAATACAATTTCCACCCTCCACCCAACCCTGTGCGCAAAACACGAGCAAACGCAAAAACATATTTTTGTGCTTGATTTTTTTCAATTTGTACATGTATCTGCCAAAACTATAGCCAAACAAAAATCTGCAACTGTCATTCCACCCCCCACCCCGCAGGGCACACGTTATTTTGCATTTTGACATTTTTTTTGCCTTGTACATGTAGAACTCTATTTTTTATTCAACGACTTTTGCTAGTTAAATGACTATCATTTAATGTAGCATGTAGTGAATTGTGGTTATTCCAAAAGGTATCTCACTAACGCATACAATGGCATTTTTATCTTAATAGGGACCTAATTGCACTTATTATTTTAATAGAGGCCTAATTGTTTGATTATTCATGCACTATTATATGTTTCTAAGTTGGAGTAAGCACATGTAAAATGGACAACATTATTTAGAGTAAATCAAATATCATTGTTAGTCAGTTGATGTGATGACTAGGAATGTCATTGATTTATTAGAATTGAAGACCAATTATTGCAATTAAGAATTAGGATTTTTCACCACTCAATTCTGAAGTAAAATGTTATTCTTTTTTCTCCATTGAAGAATTGAGTGCACTATTCTATCTAGTCGTTAAAGAGTTGAAGACATTTAGGAACTCATGAAGTTTTCAAATTAGTTGTTGTGATCAAATTAATGTGCCTAATCATTAAGAAAATTTACCAATAAAACATTATAAATTTATGCCAATAAATTTAAGCCACAATTTCATGAAGACCATCGCAACGGTTACATGCTGAGACGCATTTCTTTTGATAGCCATTTGAAATCTGTATTTTTGTTTTACTATGCTAAAAACTTCGATATTACAGCAGAAATATAATCTATGTTTTTGCGCTTATTTTTCTTTTATTCATAATGCAGGTTAAGAAAATAGATATGCAATGCAACAGAGTATTGAAACAAGTTGACGCTCATTCATTGAAAGACTTAGTTTGGACGACTGTGTACGCTCATCAGTTGAGATGCTTGAATGTGTGAGTGCTTCTTTTCACATTACTTCTTTTAATATTTTACTTGTAGCATAAGCTCTCTTTACATGACTTTTTGATTGGTGCTGGTGAGCTGAACGGGAGAGAAATCATCCAGCAGGCATCATCATTATCAACTGTGTCTGAGGTAGGTAATGCAATCGAATCTTCTTCTTTTTTTATAGCAAAAAGATGTCATTTATTCACATTTGTTCTTCATTTATAACCTACATTTATCCAACGAGCATGCTCAATCATCATCATCATCAAGATTTGGACAACATCCACATCCTCTCTTCTTAAATCGGCTATGTTGTTTCCTTCCAAGTGCAACCATCAACATGCAGATATCAGTTTATTACTTGTGTCAAATTCTGTAACCTTTGGGTCCTTCACGTTAACACAAGGAATCATATAGAGCCTTTATTTTTTCATTGCAGTTTTGTGTCAAATAATATGATTTAATTAATGAGAAATTATGATTACTACAACATTATGAGAAAAAATACAATATTGGGTACCATAATTGAAATGCCGTTACCATGCTGTATTGTGTTGCAAGCTGTACGTTACAGGAGAGGAGAGTCACTGAGAAGCTGCTCTATCAGGCGAGCAGCAAATCGCTGACCGATTCCACCAACAATGCGATGGCCAAGAATTTGAGCTTTGCGATCCTGAAGTAGCACCTGAGATTTGATAATAGAGACATCAAACCATGCATGCCCGTTAAATTAAAATATTAATTTGGCTCCAATTGATTTTTATAATTATTTATTAGCAGACCAGCTTCTATTATAAAAAATAAAATAAGATATATATATATATATATTGTAGTATTAAGAGTCTTCACCTCAAATTTCATGCAATTTGAAGATCATTTGAGACTTTCCAATATTTCCAGACTTTCCCGATAATTCTAAGAATGCCTATTTTATTTAGACCTCAAAATCAAAATCGGAGTCCGCCATGGAACTCGTGACCCCCAAATTAGCTAGGGGTAATATTTCGGAAGTGTCGAATTTTCCTGATTATTTTAATTATATTTAAATGCTCATAAAATTATGATAATTAAATTGACCCCGATCGAAAATCTGACTTCATTTTTGAGTTCCTCGCCCTTAAAATAGGTAAGAGTGAAAATTTGAGATTTTTTGGAGTCCATTTGAATACTTAATTTTGAGTTAAGGATAATTAAATAATTAAATAATATTATTTAAATTAAGTTTATTAAATAAACTCCAAAGGCATTATTTCTTTTCCACGCAAATCCGCGTCGCTGAGCCGAACACGGAACAGCCTTACCCGAGGATCTGGACCGTTTTGCCTTTTCTAAGGCGAATCGGACGGTCCAAGATCAACCCGATCAACTTGTGTTGATCTGGTCGTTCGATCGCCAGATCGAACGAACAGCCACGATCAGTTTACTGTACGTCTTCTCCCACGATCGTTCGGTCATAGCCTGCAATGGCTAGAGACGTACGTTGCCGTGCCAGCTGCCTCCCCGCGCGTCCTTAGCCTCCTACTCTCACCCAAACACTTCATTTCTCCATTTTCCTTTTTTGTCGTGAAGTTAATGTATGCTGGGAGCCGCGAGAGTTCAATTCAAGCATCTGCGACCTAACCCTAACTTCCTCTTTCGCCGGCATTTTGAAGAAGCCAAGTACTACTTCCCTCATGTTCTTTTCATTCAACAATTACTTAATAGGTAGTTTAATTATCTTGCATTACATGGATTTACCTGTTGGTGCCGATCGAATTTAAAGGGATTGTTAGGGCAATTCTTCTTTTCTATGTTCATCTCTCTCACCCAATTATGCGATCTTTCGCAGAATCAAATGTGCGATTAGTTAGGACAAATTCTGAATTGTTCAATTTCGCATTAGACGTTTCGATCTCTCCTGCTTGCACCATTCTTGCGAAAACCTAGCGTTCTAGGGTTTCTAGCTTCCGTCGGCTTCACCTGTTTATTGCCGAAGGCTTGACTTTGGGCCGTATTCTCGGCCCATTTTCGGGCTCGTGTATGGGCCCAACCTCAATAGCACTCGCAGGTTGCGCCTTTCTGGGCCAGACCATCAAGCAGTGGGCTGAGAATAATGGTATAATTGAATCAGAATTAAATGTTAATTAAATTCCATTTGTTTGTTAATTAATAACTTTAATGATAATAATTCAATTGCTAATACTATATTCTGTTTTAACTTAAATGAATTTCATGAAACAATAGTATGCTATTTAAATTTCAGTTTTTATTATTCAATTGAAATTACCTTGATATTAATGAAATTTTCATTTATTATTTAATTAATAATTTCATTAATGAAACTCCAAACCTACAAATTTTATGTGATTATCAATTTTCGTAGTGCAGTAATATGAAGATAGAATTGTATTTTGATAACAAAATTTATTAATCATTATTTCAATGACCAATTATATGATTATTTCATCAAATATTGTTTACTCCATAATATGAGCAATTCTCTTCCAAATTTAGCATTCCAATAGTCCATTTTAATCACAAAAATGTGTAAGACAATATTATAAAATCAGATTTAGGTTTTAAATCCTAAATTTCTTAATAACTTTTTAACCCTAATTAAGAGTCCTCCAAACCCTAATTTTCCAATATTGTCCAATTTTGACCTACTTAATGTCATTCTTCTCCTTATGCTATAAAGATTTCATATATGCTTACATTATTTCATTTGGACAATATTTGGATGATTTAGGTATTTGGCTCCTTAATTAGTATAATTTTATAATTTCATAATTTTCAAAATATGCATATTTTAGATTTTTAAACCCTAGGATAACATACATGTCTCATTTGATTTACTTCACATATAATTTCAATTGTATGTTTGAGACTTAAATTTCATAACTTGGATAATTTGAATACTTAGCAATTTATTGATTCAACCTTCATTCTTAATAGACTTGCTATACGATTGATTTGAAATCATGAATTGCTTGATATCTTTAGAGCTATGAATATTTCCCTTAAGTGTAGATATCATTTGCACTTATGTGATTGTAAATTATGAATCTATTAGGACTATTTATATAGCACCTTTATAGATTTAATTTTCATTCATAGAATACATCTTCTAGAATTTAGGAACCTAGCCTGTATAATTTGCCATAAAAATCTTAGCTAACATATTCTATAATTGTAGATTATTAATTGCATGCCTTCTTGTCATGTTGTAAATTCATTAGAACTAGCATCCAACAACTTGATTTAAACTTAGCAACAATCCCTTAACTTCTAGTCCTTACCTTAAGTTCATTAGTAAGTTGAGGATTTGTATGCTAGTAGTATGTCATATTTCATTTAGTGATCTTAATAGGACTAGTGCCCAACAATTTGATTGGAAATTCTAATACACATTTCCTTCAGTTTTTAATTTTCTATTAAAGTTCTCTAATGATTAATTTTGAAATCCCTTCCTAAAGTGTTTAAGATAGCTTATATACTTCATTTAACCTAAACTTAGAATGAACTAGTACTTGTAGTTAGTAGTTTATTCTTTTCCTTACACTTAGACATTTTTTACCAATTGATCATAATTAGGTTAGTGATTGATTTGATTGGAAATCTTTCAATTATAAGCTAATTAGATGAAGTTAGTAGATGTATATTAATCTCCACTTCACTTAGTTTAGTAAACCATTAGTTTTACTCTTCCCTACTAGCTTCCTAAACTTTAAATCTTAACTTCTTTGATTTGATTGGTTTAGGATTATTATAGAATAAGTATCATTTTGCATGAATATACTTGTTAAATTATTTTCTCATTTCATAAACTAAATCAAACTACTATTTTTCTAAAACTCTTTCACTTATACTACTACTCACAATTGACTTAGAGATTAATATCTATAAATCAATTTGAAGCTCAATTAGCTCTAATCATTAAGTAGATTATTAAAATTAAATAAATTTGAATATCACATAGTTTACAATTACTTGAAATCCTTGAATGCCTATTTTGCTTTGAGCCTATACTTTTGAACATACATACAAGAATTTCGTGCATAAATAAAACTTTCATAAAATATTAGGAGTTTTTATTTGTGAATAGCCAAGGGCAGGCTTAAGATGGGATATAAAAAGACCTTATATTCTCAGAGGGTGAATGTGAGTATTTTATTTTCTATGAGACCCCGCTTTCCTTTACTTGTTTGGCAAACGTGCTTAACTCCTCGCTTCATTCTGTATGTTCCTGCAGAATAAGTATTTATATAAATAACTTCAACAAGTAAAATATGAGTCTTTTACAATCTTATTGATTGTGAGATCTCATCATAGCTTTCTAGCTATATTTATTTTGCATAGTCCTAAGCTATGTATTCTTAGCCATGAGGCTAAGATCTTCCTTTACTTACTTTACTTTGCACTTTTATTTTCAGTACTGCGCTTTATTTACTTGCAGTTCATTATAGAATGCAATATACGCTGCTTTAATTTCATTTAAATGCTTCGCTATTTTTTTTTACCTTACTTAGCATAATTTTCATTGGACATATACATGTTTCCATTTCATTTATTTTCAAATGCATATTACTAGCTTCTAGCCTTATTTAGGATGTTTTTCCCTTACATTTTCTTACAGGCTAGAACAATTATATTTGTGAGTTCTTTTTCTCCTCTTCCCTTTCTATTGTTCTTCTTTACAATTACATTTTATTTTTTTTCATTACTTAATGCTTTCAAATGCTCTGCTACAAATTTCAAATTGTAAATTAGCTTATGTGATATCCAATCGAATTTCAATGAATAATTAGCCAATTTTAAAATATGCTTACACTATTTAGTCTAATTATCTTTTTCTATTTCTTGGCTTTACCCTACCGTATTTTAAATACCAAAAATACGATAGATCAGGAGCAATATCAAGCTAGTGGAGAACTGAACCTAGTGCTTGAAAAATTTTAAAACTGCTTCCACTTTTCTTTCATTTATATTTACTGCTTATGTGAGAGAGTGACTTTACTATTATTGCTCTTTCATTTTCAAAGCTTGTAATAATTATTTTCTATGATGTTTTTACTTCTTTCTGTGATGAGTATACTTCCTTATTAAATGCTTGGATTAGATAAGTGGATAGTTTTACATGTTCTACTTGCACGTGTTTCATATACTTCCTCCTTTTCCATTGCAATTTTCTTAACTTAGCACTCTCATAAAGATGCTTGGCCACATAGCACTTAATGTTGGGTTAATTTCCTTTTAATCCAATGTTAAGGATTATGGTAACACTCTAATATTGGATTTGGTTTCCGATTCAATATTGGGGTAGTTATACGCGCACACACATACACACACGCATATATATATTCTTGTTTTCGGTTCAGAGAAGAATATCTCAAATTTGGTACATTGGATAGTCAAGCACTGGTCATAGTTCATGAAAAAAATAGCTAATCAAAATAACTAACAACAACAACACCAAGCCTTAATCAATTTTTTTGTGTGCATATAATATATTACTGCACAACACCCAGTAGGCCACCTGAAACAAACAAATTCCACTTAACATGGCAACTATTTCTCAAACATGGAAAGACATCAAATTGTTTGATCTAAGTTCCAGTTGTCATAAAATTATCTAGTCTCCTTCAATTCGAAAGGCTTTGTTCATACCTAGTTTTTGTTTTGTCTAACGGAAAAAATAATTAAGAAGAGCTATACTACTAAACCCAACTAACTTAGAAAATAACAACAGACAACATGACCAAAACAAAATGCAAGCATCGTGCAACCCGTACTTTATCATTGAATATGGTTGAATCAAGAGATAATATAAAAGCTATTAGAAATGTGAGGATGTTTTATTAGTAAATATAAAAAATTATAAGATATATATGTAAATGAAGCTTTCAGTGGCATGAAAATAAATAATTAAATATATGTAATTATTTGCCTGTAGGGTCTTTAAAAATAAATTCGCTTATGACCCAACCTGGCTTATTAGAAATAAACCATTTTAAGATCATAACCATCAGGGAAACACATTAAAGCTTTTAGAGCCAGAAACAAGTACGGCACTTGAGGATAAAATATATCTGTAAGGTCTCAAAGAGTACCTGTACAATTGGTTGAAAAAGGCTAGGGTCAAAATTATTTGAGGATCTCAAGAGACACCATATTCTGAAGACCATATCACGAAGCTCAAGCATTCTTTCACGTTCACAATCACTAAGATTGAAGGGTCCATTTTCACCTTTATTGAAGATTAAATTCCTAATAAGCCATGGAATTGAACTGAATGCATCTGTCATTGAGCCAAACACAATAGCTTCAGTTACATAAATTGATTCTTTGATAACTAAAACTCGTAATTCTTCCCCTTCAGTATCTAGAAGGAGTTTCAGGACTGGCTGTAAAACATCTTTGATGGTAAAATCCTTGTCTTTGCGCCCCTCTACAAGAAGATTTTCAAGCCTGTTCCACCTATATGTAAGATAATTATATGTTAAAATAAAGTAAGAGACACATTAAAAGACAATATTTATATAGGTGCTAGTGACATAATTCCAATTGGTTCGGTTCAAGCTATTGAAACTAATCAAGCTCAACCTAGCTAATCTAAAACTGAATCAATAAAATAATTTCAAAAAACAAGCAAAACATACCAAACTTATTGTCACTTAGTTAAGTTTATTTTCACCTAGATTTGGAACTGGAATCAGGTTCCAAAACCAGTTCAAATTCAAATTCAATAAAACAAAAGAATTTTTGTGAGTATGATCTTGGATACAAATTTAAAAGGTGAGATAGTAAAAGTCAAGAGAAGGGTAAAATTGTGAGCTGTTGGTGTGACGATTATTAATAATACATATATTTATGTTCCTCAAATAAAAAATGTTACAAGGATTTATAAAGGTCAGGTTTAATGAGCTAACATACATACAACAAGTCGATTTTACTAATTAAATAAACAAGTACAAGAGCACAAAGGCTTAGACTCTTTATTTACAATGATTACAGTAGCTTAGTGGCAATTATAAGAAGAGTAGTTTGGGAAGAGATCAATCAAAATTATTTAGTAAAAAGTACCCACTTAGTGGCAAAGAAAAACAGAAATACCTCTCAAGCCAAAGCCAGAACGATTGATGAACAATGGCATATGCTAAGGTTGGATGAGCATAGGGATTTTTTATTTCAGTTGTACAACTATTTCAAACTTGAAAAGATGCAGTGGTTGCTGAAACATTGTTCAAGGGACTCAATAAAGTCAAGCCTTGAGAAATTTGAGCCTGTGTAGGTAGCCAATCTTGAGAAAGAGGCAAGCGAGATCAAGTGAGAGACGGCTATGCATATCAGTTGACAACATCAAACTTAAGAAAGTATTTTTGTGAGCATCTAAATAATCTCTAGATATTGCTCTCTCTGGATACTGCTCTAATAGCTGGATTAAAACCCTTTCCACAGGATATAAAAATTTGTACTACACGCACACCATGGCCTTATCAAACATCACAGTTTGCAGGAGACCTATGCACTGGTTAAGTATTTATTAAACATTTTTCACATTAAGTGGGTGTTTATTACTTACCTGAATCTCCCATCTTTGAACAACAACTTAATCAGGGAATCTCTAAGATAAGGATTTGGATCAGTAAGAAGCCTTTTAGCAAAATATGGATAAGAAGCAGCAAGGACCTTGAAATCAGGATCAGCATACAGAGCAAGGCCTTCAAGCATTGTAAGCGACCTCAATATCAAGGCATAGTAGGCTGGAACTGCAAGAGGAAAGCATAAAACACAATCTTATGTCATTTTTTAAGATGTGATTAAAATATTAGCACTAAAAGCTAAAGATTGTACTAACAAAGATGCCTAAATCCATAAATTTCGATTCAAGGTTCAAGAACTCACCATTAAATGGATACTTATATAAAACAGCACCTAAACCATCCACAATAGTTTTGAAGTTGAGTTCACTGACAGTTGCATTAAGAACATCATCAAAAAAATTTTGCAGAGCAGGCACAATGGGAGATACATCGACATCTGGAGACAGAAATTCCAAATCATAGTAATCTCTTGCCATGGCTTCATAGTCTCGATTAACTAAGTGAACAACATGACCAATGATAGCATATCTTGCTTGCTCTGGTGTCTCACTCATCATCCCAAAATCAAGGAATGCAAGTTTTCCCTCAGGAGTGGCTAGAAGATTTCCAGGATGGGGATCTGCATGAAAGTAGCCAAATTCAAGCAGTTGTCTTAGGCTACACTGAATACCTATATCCACTAACTTCAATAGCTCCAACCCTTGTTTTTCAATGGCCTTTTGTTGGTTCAGCTTGACGCCATCCACCCATTCCATTGTCAAAACCTTTGCACTCGTGTAATCCCAAAATATATCTGGTACCAAAACATCTGCCTTGTCAGCATACAGTTTTTTAAATCTCCGAGCATTTTGTCCTTCCTGCAAAAAAACTTAACCAACAAATGTGTCAAATTAAAGAAAATTGATCAATTAAAAAATAGATGAACAAACTTTTTAAATTGAAATTATTTTTGTCATAAGTGATTCTGGAACCTGCACGTAGTTGAGTTCCTGGTATACCCTTCGAGCAAACTCATCAATCAGAGCCACAACATCGCTTGTAATAGTGTCCACGTATTTATTAACAAGAATGCCCAGGCCTCGTAATAGGTAAATATCCAAGCCAATGACCTCCTCAATACCAGGTCGCTGAACCTTCACAGCAACATACTCACCAGACAGCCTAAGTTGGGCTTTGTAAACTTGACCTAAACTAGCAGCAGCTATTGGAGATGGTGACAATGATGAATAGATGTAATCTAGAGGCAAACCCAGCTCTCTCTCAATGCAAGAAAATGCTTCAGAATCTGGAAATGAGGGTAGCGCATCCTGCTCAAAAGATGCAACAATTTGCTGATCATTTTTTCTAGCTAGAAGTTTGAAGAAATTATACCTGCTATAGAAGTTGTATGCTGAAAATTAGGTTCTTCTATAAGAAAAAAAAAAAATCTTCTCCTTGAAAGTCTATCATCCAAAATCAACATCTCATGAGTATATGCTTTGCAATAAGATGGCTTTCAAGTGTAGGAAGCCTGATAAATTATAAGCAGCAAAATAACTAAATCTCAAGAAAAGACTTTTAAGTGAGAAGAAAATGCCTCATCAAAATTATGCCCGCAGAACGAGCATGGGATTAAGATTCAGTGCTGCTGATAAGTATAATAAATAAATACAAAAAATGAACATTGTAAGGCCGAAATTTCTTTGAACGTCCCTCCCCCCTTTCTGATAGAATATGTGAACCAAAAACATTGTTAATTTATATTTATAATAATAACATTCGTTCATCTAAAAATTAATGATCCTGATGGGTATGAGGTAATTTATGCATAGTGGAAAAATTGAGCCTCTAGAGGATATTTAATAGTAGGCAATTTCATGTGTTGATCTTTTAGTTAACACCATCTCATAAAAGGTTCTTCTATGGAAGTGACAATCTTGCTAGAGGTTTAGTAAGCCATATAAGTAGATGGGGCTTCATGCGTAAATCAATAACTTGTTCATTGGTAGTGATGTATTGTGCAAGTAGATTACTGATGAAGCGATAATCAATGTCGATGTGCTTCATACATGCGCGTAAGAATGTGGTGGCTGCTACCTTAGTTATGAAAGCACATCGACACTGATGAAGTGATAAAAAAGGTTTTTGGCTCATTTGCTTGATCTACTAGATTGCTTCTTTAACTCTATTTATGATTTTTGTTTATTGCACATACCTATTATGTACATATCTTTTTAATCTTATCATTGTACTAATAATGGCTCCTTGTTCGCGTGCAATTTGCAATTGTAATACTAAGAGGTGAGTGCTTTGCGAGATTTAGATTTTAATTCACATTTAGATGGATAATCGTGCAAGTATCAACATCGAAAGATGTATTAAACAAAAGGTGTGTATAATTTGAGATTCTTGCATGTCTTAAGAAACATATACCATAATTTGCGAGATCATTGCAATTGTAAAAAGAAGCTATTGTGAAGATGGTGCATAGAAATATGTTGAAGGAAACTGTTGCAAATGAAACGATTAACGTTTTTAAGGGTTTTGTTGCCATGCTGTTGTGCATGAGGACAATGGTAAATGGCAAAAAGCAGAAAGCGTGCGAACGAATTTGCGAGATCATTAGCAGTAATGAAGAGCCATGACCTAAACATTTATTTTCATATGCTAAATAATAAAAAGCAGTCACAATATTTGCTGAAGATTTGGCGGAAGACAGCTACTATGAGCGTAGAGAATTCCATCTTTGCATCGGATGTAAGGAAAATAATCCCATCAGTATACCTGCAACTCCGAGAGCTCGTCCAGGTACTCGCGAGGACAAATATCAGGTCGCGTGGAGAGCCCCTGGCCTATCTTGACAAAGGTCGGTCCCAATCTGGTGAAGATCCTCCTAAGTTCAGCAGCCCTCAACCGCTTCCTTTGGTCAAGCATACCCTTCCTCTGATCAAGGAACAGCTTAATAGCGAAATTTCCCATCGCTGTAAATATCTCGAGAGTGCGCTGCAACATCTGGCGGAAGAGCGCTTATTTAGAGTGAATACCCAGTGTTGTGTGTGGGTGTATGGTGATCGGGAAAAATCGGAGGAATTGTGAACCTTAATCGGGCGATATCTGTATCGGGCCGCTAGTAGCTCCGGACTGTAAATGGAGGAATTAGCGGCGCGGGCAACTGCCCTGGCCTCCGCCTGGATATCGTCGGCCCCATCGATCCTCGATCGAATGGACAACACTGCTGCAGCATCTGCTACTTGTATCGCATATTCTACATTGACGCAGCCGCCGCTGCTACTACGTAAGGCCGGTACTGGCTTTGCCTCAACTAGAGAGGCACGCGGAAGCGTGAAGCCCTTCTCAAATGGCAAACTAGGGAGGTGGGCCGATTTGGGAAAACAAAAGGAGGGTGGCAGTGAGAGTGCCACAAAGGCGCCTGCGACCATCGTGGGTGAATTCGGCTCCGGGTGGGTTCAAACTTCGAAGCAACACGTCGATATTGCCGGTAAGTTTCGCTACCATCGAAGGTAAAGAAAGGCTTTCGCCCAGCTGCAGGAGAGCGGCCGGCCCGGGTCTGGCCTTGCCAGCATTCCAGCCACATACATTTTCAGAGTCCATTGCACATGGCGTGGCATTGTTATAGGCCACGGAAGCTGTGCAAAAAAAAGAAATTCGCAAAGTTAAAAAGCAAAATGATAGTAACCGGTCTGGCCCGCTCGCACTTGCTGGGGTTTGGTCGTGAATTTAAGCTCCACTCGGCTTTTTCACATGAGGATTTAAGGATTACATTTAATAAGATAAAAACTTAATTGCTAATTAATCAGACTTTAAATATATGTGCTTGGCTGCATTACCTGAATATAGTGAAAGTATGTAAATGTCACTACATCAATGCTCGAGTGTATATCAAATAAATAAGGGTTCCCTGATTAATTAAGCAGAATCAAAAGCTCAGCTTAAATATTTAAGCTCCCTGATGATTTTGCAAATATTCAAGAGGTATTCCATATATTATCGCTTTGCAAATCTCAGCAAATCTCCATCCCAAGTATTAAAATCCAACCAATCTGACTTTTTAGAAGTGCCTATCAAGATCTGGGGTAGAGACAATCCATAGTTATGAAACCACAGCATACTCATAATCAAGCTTCAATGGCAGAATCACAACTTTGAGAAAACTACTTGGGAAAAAGAAGATATGCTTTGAAATGTCCCATGATTGCTACTTAGCTTAGTTGAGTTTAAAATTATCATTAATAAACTATAAACATCATTATGATAATTCCTTAAAAATTTGGAACAATAAATTTAAATATGCATATTTTGAATATTTTAAAAATATATAAGTGCCATGAAAATTAATAAAATTATTTTGATTTCAAATCAATGAAAATATTTTTGCATATTTAAATTTGCACATCAGATTATAATATGGGTGAAAATATAATAATTTTCTTACTTAAAATAACCAAAATATTTATAAAATTCATTTAGAATTTTTATTTAAATCAAATCATATGAAAATTTATTTAAATTTTAGACTATTATATCGATCAAATTAAAAACCATGGATAGTGAAATTCTACTTCTCAGCGTGATATACTAATGAAACCATTCGATATAAATCAAAATTCTAGTTTAAATCTACTTAAATATCACCTTTAGATTCTAAAATAATTATCAATTGTGGCGCCCCGCCCCCAGGTCCACAACCATTATATTAAGGGCGGTGTGCCACTCTGACAAATTCTTCACTTATTATTGGATTATGTATAATCCCAAATCCACTAATAAGAGAATGATCTGCTCAGGATATAAACAAGAAAAATCAATCACTAAGTAAATAACATCTCAGAGTGTGAAAGCAAGAAAGGTAAAATAATACATCCAGTTCTGTGGTGCCCCTGCCCCACCGTGGTCCTATTAAATATTAAGTAAACATGATTACGGTGAAAAGGCTACCAAATGACAAGATCCTTACTTATAATTAAATTAGGTACTCATCCTAATTCATTATAATCAAAGACTTTGCCATTTCAAGCATAAATCACTAAATTAAATATTCATGAAAACAGAGTGCGGAAGAAAAATAGTAAACATTCCAAGCATTCAACTCAGAATAAGTAAAGTAGCAAAAAGTAAAGCATAAAAATATATATAAATATTTAACATGTATTATTACAACAGATTTAAACAGTTTAGCATGAAAATATATATAAAGACACTCAGCATCACTAGCAGAAAAGAAAGAGATCAAATAAACTAAGGGTCTTTGATAGCACAATCCTCCTCCAAAGGCAGATCCTTGAAAGGCTCCACAACTTCAAATAACTCTAAATCTATCATTATTAATTTCATAATAATAGGGCCCCAACTAAAGAAAATAAAATCTTAGTTAGACAACATGTCTAAGCACATTTTAGGTTGATACATTATTATGCTAATTTAGATATCACTATAAACTTAATAACTAAGTAGCAATATATAGGAGCAAGAAAGCATATGAAAGGAACAAAAATCTATAAACAATATGTTTATAAGTTAAACAAGAGAAGGTAAGCATATACCTCCAAAAACTCTGCTACAATAAGATTAGGTGTAACAACCCAGATGTTGTTACTCATCAATTAGTGATATAATTGACTCCAAATCTTTTTCATTACTTTTATAATATAGTTAAAAGTATCAACTTCAAATTTCGTGCGATTTGAAGACCGTTTGGCAATTTCCAACATTTACTGATTTTCAGATAATTCTGAAAATACCTAATTTATTTAGACTACAGAATCAAAAACGAACTTTGCCATTGCGTTCCTCACACCCAAATTGGCTTGGGGTGAAATTTTAGTGAGTTTTGGAGAAAGTCAAAATTTCTTGATTATTTTATTATATTCTCATAATTTAATAATTGAAATAATTAAGATGACTTCTAATTAAAATTTTGACTTCATTTTTGAGTCTGTTACCCTCAATTTAGCTAAAAAGCAAGTTTTTTAAATTTTCTAGAAATTCTAATTTAAATGAAAAATTTTAAATTAATATATATATATATATATATATATATATATATATATCCATTATTTCTTCTTTATCTCTTAACCTAAATCCCTATACTCTTCGCATGCCTCCTTCTCGCCCCGAGGGCCTCTCCCATTCTTATCCTCCTCGAGACGCCTTCTCCCTATGCACGCTCGGCTCCATCATTATCCTACGAGCGATCGAGAGGAGAGTCGACGACACGTGGCTCGAGCCTCTCTCGCCCTTATCTTCTCGTACGAGGGGAGGGGAGAGGGGTTCCACAATGATAAGAGGAAGTCATAGGTGACTCGAGATAGAGAAACGAAATCTCCTTCAAACCCTAGCCGATCCTTCTCGCGATTCTCCTCCATCCGGCGTAGCCAAGGTCGCCGAGTCTCCTCTTGCCGAGAGCCTTCCAAGCCGAACCCTCTCCATCTGGCCGAATTCTCTCCATCTGCCGAACCCTCTCCATCTCGAGTCTCAAAGAAACAAAGGTACTTCACTCAAATTCTTACACCCTACTGCAAATTACATAAAAATCTTGATTATTGATTTTAGTTTTAAGTTATCAATGAGGAATTCGTAAAGATCTAATAAAATCAAAAATTGAGATTTATTAGGATCGAAATATAAAATTCCATATAAGCTTCTATATGCATATCAGTTACATATTTCTAACTAATAATCTTTTGTTTTTGGCTGGAAGTGGTGAACGTATGTTGATATAATACTTTTTTGCTAATTGCCATAAAACTTAATATCTGAATAAGGAGGGATAGTTCATATACTCTACCCAATTCTCCTATCAAGTATGATTTCATAATATCAAGTACTGATTTAGGCTTTAAGATCTAGTTTATTGTTGGCTTATTTTGCATTACTTTGAATTTAAGTAGGACAATTTATAGATTGAGGAATAGAGATATTAGGAACAAATACAATTTTCTTTCTTATAATTATCATATTTTTACTCTGAGCAATGTTTCATTTATTCAATTATTTCTTAAATATGTTAGTGTTGCTTAAGTATTTGCTTTTAATACAAATGTCATAAATAATTTATTATGTATCTTGCTATGTAATATCCAGATTACAATATTTCATTTGAACTAAATTGTTTTAAGTAATGTAGTTGAACTTAATCTAATCATATTTTTCTAGAATTCTTTCAACTAGATGTCGTATAAGTTTCCTTTCTAAGTATAGATTAAAATTTACTAATTTGCTGTGTATGATTCAAAGGCATTCCACACTTTAGCTAGTGTGTATTATCATGTAAATAACCTTAATACTTTTTGGGTCTCATGAATAGAATTGTTAATGTTTTGCATTATTGTCAATATCATGAGGATCAAAGTCATGTTATAGCATAATTTAATATTGACGAATGTTCTTGATTCCATATCTCCCAAGTTCAATAAAAAGGGTTGTATTAGATAGTTGAACCTTATTTCTAATGAATTGATGCAATTTCCTTTTCTAGAAATTTTGAATGTGCTCATTTTAAATACTAATTGCTATTATGCATTAACTGCTTATTATTTATTATGAAGAATGAGATCCTTATCAAATTTCTTTCAAGGTCTGTTTTAAGACTTATAAAATCCCTTATGATGTTTTATCTTCCTCTTATCGTAAGCCTTATCATGTTTTTCTTTCAAAACCTGATGGGATTATATGCTTCTCGGTATAGTGCTTAAAATGAGTATTGAACAAATGTTGAAAGTCTCTTATCTGTCTAATTCTAGATATTAATATATATGCTGTAGTTTAAAAGTATAGATGGATGTAATTTTAATAGTATTAATCTCTAATACCATATTACCAGTTAGCTATAAGTTTCAATGGCTTTTGTTCTTATATGAGAATAAATAGTATCAAATGCTGCCATGTATTTAGATCTAAATACTGTCATTTCTTTCATTCGAACTATATGTTGCTAATTAATTATAAAATCAAATGCTGAATCAAATGCAATTGTTCTTAGCATGATAAGTTATAAATTGCTGTACCTTGTAAAGCTAATCTAAATAGCTACTGCTCTTTTATAATTATTGAGTTAAATGCAATTGTTCTTTGTTTATTAAATCAAATATTGCTGTCCTTTACATTTACTCATGTTTCTTTATAATTCTAATTTAATGGTTGCTGTCCTATAAATATTGAATCGGATGTTGATTCTAAAGGAACTGTAATTTACATTTAAGATTAGATTAATTCAAAGTTAATCTAAATAAAACTTATAATAGAATTTTTATAAAAACCATTAATGTTAAATCATAGTATCCTTAATTTGATATTCATGCATTGAATTATGTCATATTTTTAGTTTAAGTAAATTGTCATTTGAATCTTAATCAGATTGTAATTCATGGAATTATCTAAATTAGATTAATTCCTACTATTGTGAATAATCCTCACCTCTCATGGAAGTCAAACATTGTGAATTAAGTGTGAGTAATTATTTAGTACTTCATGAATTAATTTTCTCAATGATAAAATGATTACATGAATGAATTGAATTATATAATTTTATACAATCATACTAAGCTAGATTTAATTCCAATTATTGTTGATAATTTTCTTACACGTGTAATGCAATTGTTATGGAGTTAGTATAATTAAGTTTCATGGCATATTCTAAGTCCAAATGAAATTAATTATTGCAATGATTAAATCAAATACAAATTATAAATCAAATGTTGAATTCATTATTAAGTAAATTCATATGTTGTTATCAATACGAATAAAATGCTAAAATTCTGTTTTTCTTTGCAGGTTGAAATAAAATGCTAAATTATGATTTTTCTTTGTAGGTTGAGTTGTAAAATCAATACAGGAATGCTAAATTAAATGCTATGTGCAAAAAGTCACATAAAACTGCTCTTATAAATTACTAATTTTTATTTCTGCATCTCTTTTTATTAGGATGTATAAACTGTTTTGTTTAGTTTTATATATTTAAACTCTATTGTATAACTGAAAATGAGCAATCCTATAAAAAGGATTGAACTCTATTTTAGAACTGGAAATGAACTCTATTTTAGAATTGGAAATGAGCAATCTTATAAAAATAATTTAACTCTATTTTAGAACTGGAAATAGTCAATGGATTGACTTATATTTTGATTGTGTAAAATTGTTTACTTGAATAAAATCAAAGGAGACTCTACCAAAAATTTTAAGAATTTTAGGACTTAGAAATTTTTAAGAAAAATAAGAGATATTTTCATATGTGATCTATTTATAAAATAACTAGAGTTTCATGTCTAAAATTGTAATTATTCACTTCAATTGCAAGTATTCATTTCAATTAAACATTTTAGAATATTAGTTCTCAATCAATTTAATTTAGAAAAATAGCCTCTTTTTAAGCTTTAGAAAAGCTTTAGATTTCTAAGTCCTTATAATCTTAAGTTGAATTGTTTCAAGTTGAATATAATCTATCTCCTTTCTTAATTTCAAAATTATATGAAAATACTAACTTCCAAACTTACAGTCATTCTACCTTTATTAAGAATTGACTTAAGATCAAATATCTATAAGTTAATTTGGAGTTTAATTAGCTCCAATCATTGAGTAGATTATTAAAGTTTAGATAACAAAAAGATATCACATACTTTATAATTATTGAAATTTATTGAATGCTTGCCTAGCTTTGAGCCACTTTCCTTGAACATTCATTTAAGATCATTGTGCATAAATAAAGACTTTCTTAAAATTTTAAAGGGGAATGCTTTATAGCAAATTTGAGTACAAAAGAAAGCGCTTATAATAAGACTTCATATTTTAGAGAGGGTAAATGTGAATGTTCAACCTCCCCACTGTATCTGGTTAGGTAGACGTGCTTAAATCCTTGCCCATTCTGTTGTGTACTCCTATAAAATGAGGTAATTTTTAAATGTAACTTTAATTAAAGATATAAGAGTTCTTTTACAAATTGTAAGATCTCTTCATAACTATTTAGTTATGCCTGCATTACATAGTCTTAGACTATGTTTGTCTTAGATTGAGAATCTAAGATATTTCCTTATTTCCTTTACTTTACACATTTTATTTTCAGTATTGTGTATTGCTTATTTCAGTTTAATTTAAATACAGTGTATGTTGCTTAATTTCAATTAATGCTTCACTGCATGTTATTTGCTTACTTAACATAAATTTCATTGAATATACTTTCATTTCATGCACATAGTAGTTTCTAGCCTTTAGGATACTTTCTCTTACCAATTTTCAATTCAGGCTAGGACTTTAATAAAAGTGAGTATTTTTACTCAACTTATTACATACTATTTTCCTTACAGTTATGTTTAGTTTATTTTCCCATACTTTACAGCTTTTATAACACCGTTGCTTACTTTAAATTGTAAATCATAATTGTGATATCTTGTTAATCTAAAAACATAACCAATTTTAAAATGTGCTCAGATTATTTAGTCTAACTATACTTTTTCTTTTTCTTTGACTTTGTCCTATCATTTTTAAATACCAAAATATGATAGATCAAGAGCCCTTCTATTCAGGTGATGCAGGTCCAAGTACTTGAAGAATTTATAAAGAATTCTGCTTCCGCTTAATTTATAAATGATTTACTTGTATAAGTGAGAGAGAGTGATTTACTTACTGCATTTTTCTCTTACTTTTAAAAAGGTTTATAATAATTAGATTATAAACTGTTTAAGTTACTTTTGCCTACATTTATTAATCAGTGTTGTATCTTCTATATTTAAAACTGTTTGGAATGAATGAGTGGATTAATAAAATTGCTTATATTGTAAATACTTGCATTATTGCATTTATATCTTTCTTTTCATTCATTTTAACTTAACAACTACTCATAAAGTGACTTGGCCACTTAGCCTCTACACTTGATTTGCTTTCTTCTAATCAAGTGTTGGGTGCTAAGGTAACATCCCAATATTTAGATTAATCTTATATCCAATTATTGGGGTCATTACAGTTAGTATCAGAGCTAAGGTTGAGAATGTTAAGTTAAAAGAGAGATATCCACTCATCCAAGTCAACAACACAGAAAGGTAAAAGTACTTAAAGAGTGTCACCTTAAGAAAGTGAACGAACTTCAAATTCAATAATTGATAAAATCTTATTTGAATTAACAAAGTGATTATAAGAGGAAATAATCTAGAGTCTAAATTAGAATATATTTATATTCCTTTCAAAATCATTTATGACTTGCAATTTTTATTTCCAAATAATTTTATATATTCTGTCTAAGTACTGCAGACTTTTAAAGAACTTCATGGGGAGTTTATTTTTTCTATTTATCCTGAATTCAAATTCTTTTCCTTATTCAGAAGAAGAAGAATGAATCCAGATCAAGCATATCCTTCTTCCTCAATAGTAAAGGATGTTGAATCCAGTAACCCATCTCTTCAAGAAGAGATGAGACAAATTATGGGAATATTTAAAACTATGATTGAATCTCAAACTAGAGCAGCAGAGAGGGTGTCCGCTACTAGCAACCACTCTCACCCATCTCCAGCTTCCTCTTTTTCATCTCATGTACTACCTTAAACTTCTCAACTCCCACTTCCTTCTATTCCAATGATACCAGAAGCTTCTGGCCCAAATTCTAAAGCAATGATAATTTCAACTCCACACTCTTCAGGTCCTGTAGTGGACCCCTTTTAATGGCCTTTCTTAGGCTGAACCCTCCACATTTTAATGGTTCTGCTTCTCCTATGGAAGCAACCAATTGGTTCCAAGAGATAGAAAAGCTCTTATCGAGTATTAAATGCCCTGAAAGCGAATGTATTCGTTTAGCTTCCCACTTATTCAAAGCTGAGGCAGAATTTTGGTGGGACAGCGAGCTAAAAGACTGCTATCCAGGCATCGATATGGAAGATATTTCTTGGGAAGAGTTTGAACAGGTCTTCTGTGCTGAATTTATTCCCCCATCTGCTCAAACAATAATTGAAGATGATTTCATGTAATTAAGGCAGGGTAATCATTCTGTACATGATTATGAAATAGAATTTAGAAAATACTTCCGCTTTGCACCAGATTTGGTCCGTACTGAAATAGCTAGATGCAGCAGATTTTTGAAGGGTCTCAATAACCCTATTAAAAGCCACTTGATGTCTTTACATCATGAGGATTTTCCAAAATTATTAGAAGGGGCAAAGATGATTGAGCATCACCAAGCTCAAATTGAGTCATATAAGCGACCTCATCCTCCGCCTTCTAAGCAAGGGACTTTTAAGAGAAACCGTTCGCAGGGTCCGAAGGTTTTTCACTTATCCGCAAATAAAAGTCAAAGAGGAGGTCAATCAAAGAAATGCAACCGGCCGCACCCATATGGCAAATGTTACCATACTGGGGATAGGTGTTTCATTTGTGGGTGAACTAACCACAAATATCAAGATTGTTATGCTAACTAGACAATTGATAAAGTAAAGATCAACCATCAGCAAACTAGTCCAAAATCATAATCCCTTCAATGCCAAGGCACCTCATCATGCTATTATGCCTCCTCCTTCCAATAAAAATCAGAAGGGTTCATCTTCGCATATTTAGAGGCAAGGACAAAGTAGTCGTGCCGATAAGGGCAAGGCTATTGTTCAATCTCTATCAGTACCAAGACTCTACGCTCTTTCTGCTTCCTTTGCGAAGGAAGAAAGCGATGTGGCAACTGGTACATTTTATATATTTAAATCTTTCAATTGTTGCTTTTCAATTTCAATACAAGTTTCTTCACAGATTACTTGCATTTAATTTTATGGGCAGTAATTAAAATTTTTCCTTTCATTCCTATTATAAGCACATTAATAATTAAGAATCGAATGTGTACTGCACTCTTTGATACGGGTGCTAGTCACTCTTTCATATCAGAGGATTGCGCTTCTTCCTTAAATTTCCAACGATTCAGCTTAAATAATACATTGCGAGTGCAAATGCCATCAGGTGCTGAAATGCTAGCAAAAAGTTTTTGTTTAGTTGACATTCCAATCATCAATCAATTATTTCCCTCCAAACTCATTATTATGCCAATTACCAACTTTGACATAATATTAGGAATTGATTGGCTAGAGAAATTCAATGCAATAATAGATTGTAATAAAAAGAAAGTTTCTCTTTGGATAGGAAAGAAGCTAGAAGTCTTCATAGGCAAACTTGGCCTATTGACATCGTTAGTAAATGCACATGAAGCCAAGTGCCTAATTAGAAAAGGTTGCTATGCTATGTTAGTAACTTTAATGGGTGAAGAGAAAGAAGAAAGTAACTTAAAGGATACCCCTATTGTGCAAGAATTCATAGATGTGTTTCCTGATGAATTACCCAGACTACCTCCAATAAGAGAGGTAGAGTTCTCTATAGAGCTAATTCCAGAAACTCAACCTAAATCCAAAGCTCCATATAGGATGGCACCAAAAGAGCTTCAAGAGCTTCATGAATAGTTGAAAGAGCTGTTAGAAAAAGGCTTTGTGCGCCCTAGCATGTCGCCTTGCGGAGCCCCTGTCCTTTTTGTTAAGAAAAAGGATGGATCTATGCGATTGTGTATAGATTATCATAAACTCAATAAGGTGACAGTTAAGAACAAGTATCCTCTTCCAAGGATCGATGACTTGTTTGATCAATTAGCTGGAGCAAAAGTATTTTCCAAAATCGACTTGAGAACAGGATATTATCAAATTCGAGTTGAGGATAAAGATATTCTTAAGACTGCATTTAGGACCCGATATGGGCACTATGAATTTATTGTCATGTCTTATGGACTGACTAATGCCCCTTCTATTTTCATGGACCTAATGCAGTGCATTTTGAAGCCTTACCTCGATCAGTTTGTACTAGTCTTCATTGACGACATCCTGATTTATTCCAAGTCAGATGCTGAGCACAAAGATCATCTCCGTGCTGTCCTAGTTCTTTTAAGAGAATATAAATTGTATGCTAAGTTTTTAAGTGTGAATTTTGGCTCAACTCAGTGGCATTCCTAGGCCATGTAATAGATGCTGGAGGCATTAAAGTTGACCAAAGGAAGATCCAAGCTATACAAGAATGGGTTCAACCCAAATCTGTGATTGAAATCTGTAGTTTTTTAGGACTTGCTAAATATTACAGAAGGTTTGTTCTTGGATTTTCCTTAATGGCATCTTCGTTAACTCAGTTGACTCATAAAGGAGTTCCCTTCATATGGAATCCTGCTTGTGAAGAAGCATTCCAGAAGTTAAAGCAATTGTTAACTTCTGCACCAATCCTAACGTTACCTCAAGATGGAAAGGATTTTCAAGTATATATTGATACCTCTAAAGTTAGACTAGGATGTGTCTTAATGCAAGATCATCATGTTATAGCTTATGCTTCAAGACAATTAAAACCAAATGAGAGGAACTATCCTGTGCACAATTTAAAACTTGCAGGAGTAGTGTTCGCTCTTAAAATTTGGAGACACTACCTGTATGGAGTTAAGTGTGAAATATTCACCGATCATTAGAGTTTGAAGTATATCTTCACTCAAAAAGAACTTAACTGCCATCAGCGTAGATGGTTAGAAATAATTTATAATTATGACTTAGATATAATTTATCATCCAGGTAAAGCTAATCTAGTGGCTGATGCTCTAAATCATAAGGCAGATTTGTCTTCATTCTGTTGCAATAATTCTTTGGTCAAGGACTTTGAACGATTGAACATAGAGCCAATCAAATTTGCTGATCTATGCAATTTCTTATGTGCTATTAAATCAGAGTCACCTCTTCGATCAAGAATAATTGAAGCCCAGAAAGAAGATCCTTCTTATTCTCAATTAGTTACGGATATTAAAAATGGTAAGAGATCTGAATTATGTCTTGATGCTGAAGGTGTGATTTTCCAGAAATCCAGGTTATGAGTTTCTAAAAGCTTACAGTTATAAGTATTATCTGAAGCTCATAACTCTGGTTATACTGTGCACCCTAGTAGTTGTAAGATGTATCAGGATCTCAAGCAATCGTTCTGGTGGTCCGGCATGAAATGGGATATAGCCATTTTCATTTCCAAGTGCCATCCCTGTTCATTAGTTAAGGCCAAACACCAGAAGCCTAGTGGGCTTCTCAAACACTTAGACATTCCTGAATGGAAATAGTTTGATATCTCTATGGACTTCATTATAGGTTTGCCTAAGAATAGATCTGGTTTTGACTCTATTTGGGTGATTGTCAATAGACTCACTAAATCAGCTCATTTTCTAACTATTCGTCAGACCGATCCGTTGAGAAATTAGCTAAACTTTATCTTAAATATATCATCCGCCTTCATGGTACACCGAATTGTACAGTTTCTTATAGAGACAATAGATTCACTTCCAGATTTTGGTCCGCTGTTCAGCAATACATGGGGATGAATTTAGCATTGAGTACTGCTTTTCATCCTTAGACTGATGGTCAGACTGAACGTGTTAATCAAATCTTGGAAGATCTCCTACTTCTTTATATTATTGACTTTGGTGGATCATGGGAAGATCACCTAGCATTAGTTGAGTTCGCCTACAATAACAGTTATCAATCCAGCATAGGAATGGCTCCTTACGAAGCTCTTTATGGAAAGAGATGTTCAACTCCTCTTGCATGGATTGACGTAGGAGACTCACAACTTTATGGATCTGAACTGATTGAAGAAACTGCTAAGAAAATTCAGTTGATTAAACGAAATATGATGACAGCTCAGGATAGACAAAAGAAATATCATGATGCCCGTCATCATCAATTAGAATTCAAAGCAGGTGATAGAGCTTATCTTAAGGTTAGTCTGATAAAGGGTGTGCAGAGATATGGTATGAATGGAAAGCTGAGTCCAAGGTACTTGGGACCCTTTAAAGTGATTGAGAGAATTGGAACATCAGCATACATGTTAGAGTTGTCAGATGACTTCTTGGCTGTACATAATGTGTTTTATATATCATCATTAAGGAGGTGTCTGTTAGATCCTAGCCAGCATGTTCAAATACCAGCAATGGAGCTGCAACCCAATATAATGTTTATTGTTAAGCCTATAGCAATTATGGGAAGAGATCTTAAGCAATTAAGAAATTACAGTATTCCTATGATCAAGATCTAATGGCAGAATCATTCTGATAAAGAAGCCACTTGGGAGAGAGAGGAAGATATGCGAAAGAAATTTCCAGAATTCTTTAATTAATCATGTAATCAAAATTTTTCATTTTCAATTAAGTTTTAAATAAACTTCCTTCTAGTGTTTGTAATTTTATATTTTAATTATTGTGTGTCGTGGGCTGTACACTCTTTTTAAGAGGGGGAGTCTGTAACAACCTAGATATTGTTACTCGTCAATTAGTGATCTAATTGACTCCAAATCTCTTTTATTACTTTTATAATATAGTTAAAAGTCTTCACTTCAAATTTCGTGTGATTTGAAGACCGTTTGGCAATTTCTAATATTTCTTGATTTTCAGATAATTCTGAAAATACCTGTAATAACCCAGGTTGTTACTTTGCTCAATTAAGACTAATCTAAGTCTTAATTAAGGTTCTAAGTCACTAATTAAGTAATTTGGAACTCATCTCTGAAACCTAGGTCAAATCTGAAGTCAATAAAGTCAAATCAAGAATTCTGGAAAATTCCAAACCTTGGAAAATTGACTTTCTATCTAGACCTCAGATTTAAAATCTGACTTCGCCATTGCGTTCAGAGCACCCAAATTAGCTAGGGGTGCAATTTTGGAGGCATTTGGAAGTCGTTGGATTTTCGTCAAATATTTAAATAATAATTGAATACCCCAAATAATCAAATAAATAAATACTCATCGAAACAAAAATCCGAGTGCGCCGTTGCGTTCCTCACCCTTCAATTAGCTAAGGGTGATTTATTGAAAATTTTTGGAGTATATTTAATAGGGTAAATTTGGTTAAATAAAAATCTGAAAATTATGAATTAAATAAATATATTAATAAACTAACTTAATGGCACAGTCAATCTAAGCCATTACCGTCTCATCTGACGGTTCGTGCGAGCCGTTCGATCAGAGGATCGAACGGTCCTCGTACGTCTTCCTCGCGACGGAGCGAAGGATCTCCGCGTGTCTGGAGTGTAGCCGCGCGTCGCTCTGCCTCTTCTCCACGCGCCTTCCATAGCCTGGAACCACCGTTCAATGCCTGATTAAAGGCTCCAATGAATCTCAGTCGTGAGTTTTGGCAGTGGAGCAGCTTGGAAAGTCGAAGGAACTCGATTTTGGATTGAGATATTCTGAGCCGTTTACCTTAAGGTACTCCTCCATTTAAACGTTACTTCAGCATATCGTTCTAAAACCATTCGTAAGCTTATTTCAACTCATGGATTGGCATGTTATTGCATCTGATCGTCGAATCAACGGTTCGATTAAATCAATTTTTCAATTTAAGCACAGTACATTCCTTTATTCTGCTTCATCCCGATTGACATACCCTAGGGTTTGATCTAGTCTGTAATACATGACTCCTCTAGTAACGATTCAAGACCTTTCGATCGGTATGCGGGTTGGCCGCTGAGGACGCCGGAACGACCTCCGATTTAGTTGCCCTAGCCGAGGCGTCTCGGGTGTCGGCGAAGACAGCTAGGCCCGTGTTAAGTTGGGCCGGGCTTAACCTGACTCGATCATTGAACCCGGGTCCAGGTCATGATCACAAGCCGCGGGTTTTCGGGCCGCACAGTCGCTGTCAGTCTGGAGATCGCCACGTATAACTTTCCTGTGCAAGTGGGACCCACCATCTCTTCATTGTCTGCCGTGATTTAGGGCAGGTGGGGCCCGCCGTGGTCTCCTCAGCCACCGGATGAACGCCACGTGTACATGTAATTATATTTATAAATTTGTATATATATATATGAATAATAATTAATTAATAAACGAAAATACATTTGTATATTATAACAACAAATTTATTTAATTTAAATAAACAGTATTAATTAATTAATTAAATCATAAACTGTAAACATTAATAACTCCTAGAATAATCATCCAAATTATACAAATAAATATACCATTTTGATCAGCAGAAAATAAGGAATATTATGGAATCATCAAAATTTCATTTAGAGCTATATTTAAGATAGTGACATTTATGATATTTAAATAACCCTAAAAAAAAATATTACAAATCTTATTTAACCATAACTTTGTGTAGGTTAATCCAAACATACCCAATATGGGTTTTAAAGTGATCGGAAAACCCTAAGGATCATTTTAGTAGGGTTATCTTTGCTGTTTGGATTAGTTTGAACCTAATCACATTTAGGACCTAACCCTAATTACCCTAATTAACCCTAAAACTTCAATTGACCATAACTTGG
This sequence comes from Gastrodia elata, assembly GCA_016760335.1. Lineage (NCBI taxonomy): Eukaryota > Viridiplantae > Streptophyta > Magnoliopsida > Asparagales > Orchidaceae > Gastrodia > Gastrodia elata. Next base: position 145,464 of record CM028672.1, on the reverse strand, counting down.
TCAATTGAGCTCCAAATTGAATGATCCAAATATCAATTTAGATCAGCAAAACCTAATTAACAGTAAAATGTAAAAATATTTATGATCCAATAGTTAGATTTACTAATCACCCTTAATTACTCTAAATCTTGATTAGTGAATATTAACAAATCTAATAATCCAAATTGAGTGATTTGGGCTTCAGAGGACTCATAGAACCATTTAGAATTAATTTGTAAGATTGGATTAGTGTTTGAGTGATTAATTTTGCTAATCACTCACTAATCACCCTAAACCCTAATTAGGTCTTAACTTAGTCAAATAAGGTCCAAATTGAGCCTACCACATGTCATTATGATCAATGGGCTATTTGTTATTCATAGCCACTAATTTTGCTTAATTTGGACACTAATTGGCAAAGTTAGAATTTTTGACCTATAATTAAGAATCCCTTAATTAACCTTAAACCATAGATCTTGTATTGACCATAACTTGGCCAATACTTATCAGAATTTAGCAAATTTAGATTCTATGGAAAGCTTAGACAATAAAGAGCAATAATCTGAAAGAAAATTTAACTTTCACTTAGCCAAATTACTAATTTACCCTTATGAGTCAAATTCACTAATTTGATCTCATATGGCTTAATAATCACCCAAAATTAGTTTAGTTACTGTCTAATCTTATATTAGACAATAAGAAGCCCTTTTCAAAAGAAAATTTTAAAAATTAAGCCCTAGATCAAAAATTTGATCTTTTGAACCCTTAAGTAAGGGCAAAATGGTCATTTTGCCCAAAATTAGAGTTTAGCCTTTAAAAGCCCTAAATTTTTTATTTTCTAATCATTAGAATCAGAAAATAGAATGATTTATAGTTGAAATTAATCAAATCCAAGTTTAAATTAGACTTTGATTAAAATCTTAATCTTAGCTTCTTAAGGAAAATTCCTAAGTCCTAAGTGAGTGTTCTCCTTCTTTAAATCATTCTTAGACTCATCTTTATGTCTTATAACATTAGTTAGGATGTGTGTCTTGAGAGATACTCTTAATAATTAAGAGCCTTATTTCCTAAGATTAGGAATAGATCTTATGTTAGAATTCATCTATTGAGTAAATTAGGTTACTCAATTAGGTGAAACCTTGAGTTTACTAGTTTCTAGATTTTCTTAGTTTATTAAATGATTATTTGATCTTTAAACTCTAGAATTAAGAATAGAGATTTATCCTAATGAATTGATTTATCATTAGGACTTGCCTTAACTTAATCTGTGAGATTTGGGTTCTAAACTTAGACCCTTAAATTATACCTTTAGATTAAGTGATTAGACCCCATCATCTGGAGTCTAATTCTTAATCTTTTCATCTTGATTTGGCTAATCAAGATGAGGTTGGGATGAACTAAATTACAAAATTAGGTCGATAATTTATTCATTTTAACCAAATAGTCATCTTTTGATTAAGTTATAATTAGGACTTGGCCAGTCCTAATTATCTTCAACTAGTAGGATTCGTGATTCTAAGTTACAGAATGTGTAGGAATTGATAATTCTGAAACTTATGTAACTTAGAGTAGATAGAATGAATAAAGTAGATAACAAAGGATATCACCTGTGTTTTTAGATAGAGTTTCTTGCACTTTGATTTTGATGCTTCGCATTCCTTGATTTTGAGTCTTATACCTTGAACATGTATTATGTACATAAGATATTTTGATAAATATCTTATGTTAATTTGGAACATTATTTATAAGCAGCATTATGTTCATTTCACAAGTGGTTTGTAAGGTGTATCTTGATTAGTATACCTCTTCGATCAACTCGTTCGGGGTCGGCAACCTTTCAAGGGTTTAATGTCCGATAGTCTATTGGCCATGCCTAGTCCGAGTGATAGGATGGATAGACTCTCGCCCTACTGACTATAGAGTCAGGATTTTTGATATGGTTATACTAATTCAAGTACACTTACATTCAGTTCTGTCTTAGCTCATCAGGCTAAGAGTTTTCAGTGATGATCAGTTCAGAGTTTCTTAGCTCATCAGGCTAAGATTTGTTGAGTTCGTGTTCAGTTCAGGTGACTTATATAGTTACTGTAGTTTCAGTTTACAGTTATTGTTTTAACTTATATATACTGCATTGTAGCACTATTTTTTAGTTTTTTTTTCCTGCACATGTTATATATAGGATGCTAGTTTTACTTATTATTTTCATAAGCTCACATAGTATGTTAGTGTTTTCAGTTTTATACTGTTCAAATTATATATATCACCTAGCATATTTTTATTTGATCATAAGCATGTTTTAGGTTGTACTTTTCTTACTGTTTTACTTTTCTTTTACTTACCTATCTTTGTTGCAGTTGTTTGGAGGAGGTATATATTACTTCCTAGTTATTTTAGTTATAAACTGTTTGTTTATAACTTATTACTGTTCTTTTGTACGCTTTTCTGCACCTATTTTGCTCAGTTCTGCTTTTATGGTGATATTCAGTTAACTTAAATAAACTTTTACCCTAAAATATACTTAGACATACTGTCTAACCAGTTTTTCTTTTATTGGCTGGGGCCCTACCATTATGAAACTGATAATGGTAGGTTCTGAGTTTGTTGGAGCAGTAGATCCTGTGGAGAGCTTACCATTGGAGGAGGAGCCCGTTCCTGAAGATCTGTAGCTTTAGTTTTCTTTCTTTCAGTGAGATTGAGAGTTCCTTTCAGTTCTTTTAAACTTATTAAATGTTGTAATAATACAGGTTTATATTTCTCTTTCAGTACTTTACTTATTCTGTATTATTGTATTTATACTGTATTGGATGGATGTTATGTTTTATGCTTCCGCACTCTGAGTTCATGTATGATCATTTAGTGATAGTATTTTTGTATGAATGGCAAAGTCCTTAGTTAAGATTGGATTAGAATGTGTGTCTAATCTAATTCTAAGTGGGGACCTTGTCATTTGGTGACCCCTCCACCATAATCATGTTAATTTAAGGGTTAACAGGACCACGGCAGGGCAGGGCCGCCACAATACCTAATTTATTTAGACTTCAGAATCGAAAACAGGCTTCGCTATTGCGTTCCTCACACCCAAATTGGCTTGGGGTTACATTTTGGTGAGTTTTGGAGAAAGTCAAAATTTCTTGATTATTTTATTATATTTTCATAATTTGATAATTGAAATAATTAAGATGACTTCCAATTATAATTTCGACTTCATTTTTGAGTATGTTACCCTCAATTTAGCTAAAAATCAAGTTTTTAAAATTATTTAGAAATTCTAATTTAAATGAAAATTTTTAAATTAATATATATATATATATATATATATATATATATATATATCCATTATTTCTTCTTTATCTCTTAACCTAAATCCCTATCCTCTTCGCACGCCTCCTTCCCGTCCCGAGAGCCTCTCCCATTCTTATCCTCCTCAAGACGCCTTCTCCCTATGCTCGCTCGGCTCCATCCTTATCCTATGAGCGATCGAGAGGAGAGTCGGTGACACGTGGCTCGAGCTTCTCTCGCCCTTATCTTCTCGTACGAGGGGAGGGGAGAGGGGTTCCGCAAGGATAAGAGGAAGGCATAGGTGACTCGAGATAGAGAAACGAAATTTCCTTCAAACCCTAGCCGATCCTTCTCCCAATTCTCCTCCATCCGGTGTAGCCAAGGTCGCCGAGTCTCCTCATGCCAAGAGCCTTCCAAGCCGAACCCTCTCCATCTGGCCGAACTCTCTCCGTCTGCCGAACCCTCTCCATCTCGAGTCTCAAAGAAACAAAGGTACTTCACTCAAATTCTTACACCCTACTGCAAACTACATAAAAATCTTGATTATTAATTTTAGTTTTAAATTATCAATGAGGAATTCGTTAAGATCTAATAAAATCAAAAATTGAGATTTATTAAAATCAAAATATAAAATTCCGTATAAGCTTTTTTTTTTTTTTTTTTTTTTTTTTTTTTTTTTTTTTTTTTTGGGAAAAGCCATCTCGGCATAGTTTTATTAATTAAAATAAAAGATACTGAAATAGGGCTGCGAGGTTACAAGAAAACCTAACCAACTAAAAAGCCTGAATACAGCCCCAAAAATCCGGACCCAGGGTAAAGCATAAAAGGTCTGGACACAGAAAAAGGAAAAAACCTAACTAGCACAATAAACACTGGCGAAAACAGTAAAACACTTGAGACAAAAAACGACAGCCGCAAACCTCCGCATCGCACGAGATAGCAAAACCACTGCAAAGCAAGACCCTGCATAAGGATAAGGCAACAGCAAAAATGCTTCCAACATAAAAGGTTAGAAGGATACGCTCTAACTCGGGAAAAACAAACCTGCATGGGCAAATTACAGTAGACATAGCAAGCGCCATGTAAAATATAGAAGAGCCACAAAATGAAAAAGCCACAATAACAATTACAGAGACCAAAGGCACCTTCACAATACAAGAGCTGGGAACCACCGCATCAGCAGAGAGAGCAAACTAAACCCAAAGAGACCAACAGTAAACCAGGAACAAATACGCACTTACAGGAACCCGGAAAAACTGCGCCACAACTCAGAAGGAAACCAGCCAGCCTCAACCAACACGAACAAGAACTAGATAGACCGAATAACAAAAAAACTCTTGGAGCATCTCCATTACAAAACCAGAAGGCAAACCTGCCGCAAAACCACCGAAACCACCAAAACCAAACCACCGGCTAAACCAGAAGACCAAGAAGAAACCAACCCACCAGCAACACCAAAACCAAGACACCAGGCAAACCAGCAAGCCAAACTAAACCAGCCCACCCGCAACACAAAAAACCAACCAGCCGCAAGCCACCAACAAACCATCCAGCACAAAAAAGAAAACCAGAACAACCAGCTGACAGAAACAACCTCAGAATAATAAACAAAGCCACAACAGCCTGCCACCAAACAACCAGCCAGCCACAAACGCAGGACGGACCAGACAGCCATAAGCCAAAAACCTCCAAAACTCCAACACCACCAAACCAGCCAAGAAATGCACACCAACCAGCCAGCCAAAACACAAAACCAACCCTGGCGAGATCACTAAGAGTTGTAGTTTGCAAATTTTCTTTTAAAATCTTGACTCTTGAGAGTGCCCCAAGAAAAGTATTTATCTTTGTAAGCTTTAAAAGTGTGGACTGCATTAATTAAATTCTTGGCTCTAATGGGGATATTGTTGTATTTAGATTTGTTTCTACTATCCCAGATGTGCCAAAGCGCAAAAGCCGCAAATAAACTCAAAATTTGAAGTTTTTTTTTTTTGGAGTCAAGTCACTTTGGAACAGGGAGCTAAAAGATATGCTAGTAGTAAACTCAAGCTCTTTATCAATCCAATTCAAAATATAATTACTGTGGTAATTTTCAAAGAAAACATGATTTAAATTTTCTTGATTATTGCAACATTGACATTTAGAAGTAAAAGAGAAGCCTCTCATCTTCATGATTTCATCAGTACTTATAAAGTTTTTTGCTAATCTCCAAATGAAAATGATGATTAAAGACGGAATACAATTGTGCCATATCCACATAGGAAAACTAGGCAATTTAATATTTCTACAGCAGTTCCATACCAAAGTTAAATCAAGTTTGCCATTGATGCAAAGAGCGGAGTTTGCTCTAGAGACCTGGCTAAGAGAAGGATTGAAAGAGGTGATCTTGGGAATGATGTGAGTTGGTATAAGATTGTTTATCTTTTCTGTATTCCATCCCGTATCATTTGAATAAATTTCTCCTAACTTTAGATTAGGACACGGAATTGTATCCATTAAATTAACAATCAGCTACGTTTGGTTCTAGTTGTCAAACCAGAAACTAATATTGGCATCAATTTTATCCCAATAAAGAGTCTCTTCTGTGAGGTGCCGGTGATTTAACATCCTGCTCCAAATTTTGGAGTCAGTGATTTTGTGTTTAATTTGATAAGGATGCTTAGTTGCACAATATTTAGCTAGCATAAGCTGAACCCAGATAGAATTCGAAGTACTGAACTTCCACCACAGTTTATGAGAGAACGCAGTATGGAGCGAGTCTAAAGACCGTAACCCCAGCCCACCTTCATTCAAAGGAAAGGTAAGTTTGTCCCAGGCACACCATATAGATTTGGATCCATTGTTGTGATGCCAAAGGAACTTGTTGAAAATCACCTTTATTTTGTTCATTGTAAACTTTGTTGGAGAGGTCAACTCAAGCCAATAAAGAGGAATTGTGTTTAAAACATACTTAATTAAAGTAAGACAACCTCCTTGAGAGAGGTACTTATTTTCCTAGCCCCTCAGCTTTTTGAAAACATACTTAATAGAATTCCATATAAGCTTCTACATGCATTTCAGTTACATATTTCTAACTAATAATCTTTTGTTTTTGGCTGGAAGTGGTGAACATATGTTGATATAATACTTTTCTGCTAATTGCCATAAAACTTAATATCTGAATAAGGAGGGATAGTTCATATACTCTACCCAATTCTCCTATCAAGTATGATTTCATAATATCAAGTACTGATTTAGGCTTTAAGATCTAGTTTATTTTTGGCTTATTTTGCATTACTTTGAATTTAAGTAGGACAATTTATAGATTGAGGAATAGAGATATTAGGAACAAATACAATTTTCTTTCTTATAATTATCATATTTTTACTCTGAGCAATGTTTCATTTATTTAATTGTTTCTTAAATATGTTAGTGTTGCTTAAGTATTTGCTTTTAATACAAATGTCATAAATAATTTATTGTGTATCTTGTTATGTAATATTCATATTACAATATTTCATTTGAACTAAATTGCTTTAAGTAATGTAGTTAAACTTAATCTAATCATAATTTTCTAGAATTCTTTCAACTAGATGTCGTATAAGTTTCCTTTCTAAGTATAGATTAAAATTTACTAATTTGCCGTGTATGATTCAAAGACATTCCACACTTTAGCTAGTGTGTATCATCATGTAAATAACCTTAATACTTTTTGGGTCTCATGAATAGAATTGTTAATGTTTTGCATTATTGTCAATATCATGAGGATTCAAAGTCATGTTATAGCAGAATTTAATATTGACGAATGTTCTTGATTTCATATCTCCCAAGTTCAATAAAAAGGGCTGTATTAGATAGTTGAACCTTATTTCTAATGAATTGATGCAATTTCCTTTTCTAGAAATTTTGAATGTGTTCATTTTTAATACTAAATGCTATTATGCATTAACTACTTATTATTTATTATGAAGAATGAGATCCTTATCAAATTTCTTTCAAGGTTTGCTTTAAGACTTATAAAATCCCTTGTGATGTTTTATCTTCCTCTTATCGTAAGCCTTATCATGTTTTTCTTTCAAAACCTGATGGGATTATATGCTTCTCGGTATAGTGCTTAAAATGAGTATTGAACAAATGTTGAAAGTCTCTTATCTGTCTAATGCTAGATATTAATATATATGTTGCAGTTTAAAAATATAGATGGATGTTATTTTAATAGTATTAATCTCTGATACCATATTACCAGTTAGATATAAGTTTCAATGGCTTTTGTTCTTATATGAGAATAAATATTATCAAATGCTGCCATGTATTTAGTTCTAAATGCTGTCATTTCTTTCATTCGAACTATATGTTGCTAATTAATTATAAAATCAAATGCTGAATCAAATGCAACTGTTCTTAGCATGTTAAGTTATAAATTGCTGTACCTTGTAAAGCTAATCTAAATAGCTACTGCTCTTTTATAATGATTGAGTTAAATGCAATTATTTTTTGTTTATTAAATCAAATATTGATGTCCTTTATTGTGGCGCCCCACCCCTTAATCCACAAGATTAAGCTAAGGGGTGGCATGTCACTCTAGCTAACCCTTCACTTATTATTGGATTAGGATGAAATACACAATCCACCTAATAAGGGAAGGAGTAAGTATAGAATCAAACATTCTGTCACTTAATAAGAATTCATATAGAGTGCAGAAGCAATTTACAATAAGAAATATCCAAGCATCACAACATAAATATAATAAAATACATCTCAGAATATAAGCATAGAATCCAAATACACAGTCACGAGTACCTGTATTATTACATCAATTTAAGTTTAAGTAATGAAGGAAAAATGCGCTCATTCTCACTTATAAAGGGGAAACTAAACAGCTACTTCTTCCATAGGCTCCTCCTCTGGATATGGCTTCACACCAAGATCTTGATCATCCAACTGAAGAGGATCTGCCATTATCGGTTTCACAATATTGGGCCCCAGCCAAAAAAGAAAAAAAAATCTTGTGTTAGACAATTGTCTAAGTATATTTTAAGCTGATAAGTTTTATATGTGTTTTGTAATATCACCATTTATATTATCTAAGCAACAACTATATAAGGGAGCAACAAGCAATACAATAAGGAAGGAGAAAGCTATAAATAATCATTTATAACTTAAGCAAAAGAGAGGCTAAGACATGCCTCAAATGCAAGCTAAAAAATGTAAGTCATATGAATATAAATAACTAAACAAGTACTTGAAGAGAAATACTACACCCTAAACATGTTGGTGATCAAAAGATACATGCAAATTTAAGATAAAATAACTCAGCAATGATACATATAAATATCAGCAAAATTCTAACATCCTAAATATATAAGCTGTACAAAGAAAATAGCTGACTGAGTAAAAATGCTGAAAAGTAAACAACATATCAAAACTAATATATCTGTGTACTAACTGCCATATATAAAAGAGACAATCTAGCCCACCGAATATCAATGATCTTAGCACCATCACAGCTAAGGCACAGAACCGTGTACCCCTAGTGTCAACAAGGAGACTAGGCAATCAGCACTCAACAGATCTTCTCTTATTATCAACAAGGAGACTAAGCAAACAAAAGATATAAACAAGTCTTCCCCTAGTATCAGCAAGGAGACTAGGCAATCAGAAGACATAACTGAGAGGCAGCTCTAACACATGCAATTATTATCTTTAATCAATCACTTTAATATTTTCACAAGGAATCTAAGGAGTCTCTATATTTTCCTAATATTTTATTCATGCATCAAAAATCTTATATGATATGCTCAAGAAAATATGGCACAAAAATCAAGGAATGCGTAGCAACAATCATCAAAGTAAGCAAGGGACTCTACTAAACATGGTGATATCATTTATTTTCTACTTAATCATTCTAACTATTCCAAGTTACACAAGTTTAGGATCACCATTTTCCTACTATTGAGTATAACTTAGAAACTCATCCTTATAAGTTAAAAAGGATTAGAACTGATCAGGTTCTAATCTAGTTCAATCAGATAGACGACTATGAGTTGAATCAATAAATCATACACCTTAACTTTGTAAATTTAGATGTTCTATCTAAGATCTGATCAAGATCTTCTAAACCTATATATTATAGATTAAATACTACGATAATTAGGTTTAATCACATAATCCAAAAGGATAAGACCTAAGTTTTAGGTTTTATTCTAAATGTGATCTACTTGTTAAGACAAATCCTGTTAAGTAAATCAAACTTAATAGGATGAATCTCATATCCTAAAACTAAAGTTAAAAGACAAACTAATCAGAACAAGTTGTAAAATAAAAGAAAAGTTTAAAAACTAATAAAAGTAAGATTTCACCCATTGAGTAACCCATTTACCCAATGAATGAACTCTAACATATGATTTAGTCCTAGTCTCAGGAAAGGTTCTTAAGGTGTAGTGATAAAGACTTAGGAAAAACCTGTATTCTGACCTAAGGGTTGATTTTACTCACTAAAATATCACTACTACGATTATAACATTGGATTTAATGTTTTGGAATGTTAATTAAAGGTTAAGAGTGCTTATTCCAAACTTAGGGCAAAATGACTATTTTGCCCCTACTTTAAGGGTCTAAAAGTCAACTTTAGACTTAAGGGTTCAAACTAAATTTTCTTAATTTCAAGTGATTCCTTACTGTCTAGTTTGAAGATAGACAGTAAGTACGCCCACTTTGGACTTCAAATGGTCAAGTTATGACCAAAATGAGGCCAGGGGTATTTTGGTCTTTATCTAAATTTCTATGATTCAGATTCTAAATATTAATTCAGTTTATTGGTGATATTAAAATTATAAACTAGTTAGAATTTTGAATTTTTAAATTTGGAGTTGATTTGACCAAGTTATGGTCATTTGAATTCTAGGGCATTTTAGTCAATTTTCCTTAAAGTCAACTAGAAATTCTAAGGTTGACTTTTTGTCCTGATGTCCAAATGGGAAAACTAATACTATCACAGTGATAGGGCCACTCTCCTGAGTATTTTAAAACTCATATTGATTATGTTTAGTTAACTAGGTCAAAAGTTATGGGGTCATAAAATGTTACATCGTTATGCGTACCCGAAATTAATTACGCCATTTGATTCTAGTTATTTTTATGAGTATTTTGAGACCTATATTGGCTATGTTTAGATCATTCTACATAAAGTTATTAAACTTTTAAGTTTTACTATTCAAAAATACAATTTGTATTATTTTACTATTTATTTATTCAAATTGAATTAATTTACTGTTCATTCCTAAAGTTATATATATAATTTTTGAAATTATTAATCCCTAATTAATCTATGATTAATTAAGACCTAATTATTAATTATGTATTAATTAACCAATATTTAACTAATTTAAGTATATAATATTATTATTTTACTATTAAAAAGTAATTAAGTCTAATCAGTGTTTCATTAATTTTAATTATCTGCTAATTGTCAAATTAAGAATAATTAATTACAGTTACTGTTTAATAATAGTTAATTATTGTAATTACTATTTAAGACTTAATTAACATTAAAATATTTTTAATTATTCTTTAATTATTAATTACAGCTAATTAATTATATAAGTTACTGTTTAAAAGTAATTAGTACTAATTATAATTAATTAACTACTAACAGTAATTAATTACTGACTAATTAATAATTAATTTATTTAATTATCTGTCTGAGATGACAGTGAGTCCCACCTATGACACATGGCAGCGCCTGATTGGGCGCTGCACTGTGTGTGGGCCCCACGGTACACGTGGCATGCACGGTGGCTGCCACATGGCTCTGTGGGCGCCATGGGGAAGTCGAAAGGTTTTGGGAGACCTGACAGTGGGCCCCACCTGACACGCGGCGTGTCCAGAGACTGCCACGTGGCGTAGTGGGCCCCACCGTGGAAGCCGATAGAGGCTCGGGCTGTGGGCCCCACCTGACAGGTTGTTACTATGCAAAATATGGTTTGCTTAAATTTAATTTTTAATATCATTGCCTTTATACCATCAATCTAAGCCTATCTAGAAAATTTGAAGTCCATTGGACTTCTCTAGGTCTAAAAAGACAATTTGATCAATCTAGATGCCTTAGGCTATACCCAAAATATTTTGATCTCAAAATTAAATTCTGATTGCATTTTTGAATTCCTCACCCCCAAATTAGCTAAGGTGAAAATTTGGTGCAATTTGAAATTCATTTGGGCCATAATTCAATTTAAATTAAAATAGTTCAATTGCACATTGGGGTTTCTATAAATTCATAAATGTATTTATATCATTAAAACTAAATAAACGGCCGGGATCCGCTGTGCGGACCGCGGGCGATCCCCTGCGGAGCCCGGGTCACGCTACCGCGGCGCCCCGTGAATCTAGCCGTTCCGCATTTCCAACCAACGGCCAGGATTCGATCCCGCAGAATCGCGGATCCATCGTTAGATTCACCCCGTGGATCCTACGGCCAGGATCATCCCCGCAATCGGCCGTTAGGATCCGGGCGATCCCAGCCGTAGCGCCTTCTGATCGATCGATCAGACGGCATCCAAGGCACCCGGCACTGTGGATCTTCGTCCCCGCTCCCTCGCGCACCCGTCAGAGGGAATTTCCCTTACTGCCAGCTGCCCCCTTGTCCCCCACTCGCGCCTCCAGCTCAGCAGGCCGTTGCTAAGCTTCCCCTAATGGCAGCGGGACCCCAATCGGGCCTCGTGGCCCGGCCGAGCTCGAATTGGGAATTCGAAAGCTCAGCCATGGCCCAAACCATTCGACCCTCCCCAGCCCAATTGAAGGCTCTGGAAGCTTCACTGCCCTATCTTGAGTCTATAAATAGCCTCAGATCTCCTCCATTTGATCCTTGCTGATCAATTGGAGTCGAGTTTCCTTCTCTGCCATTGCCGATTGCTGAAGCTTCTCCCAGGCATTCCCGAGCTCGTGTACTGCTGATAAGAGAGTCTCCTGGAGTTCAGGAACTCTCGATGAAGTTCAAGGAAGCTCGGCTAGCCTGCATTTCCCTCTACATCGTCTGCACACCCTTCGGCAAAATCCAGATACCCTCCTTACTGGATTCGAGCCAATGAGGCTTGAACCCTTCTCCATTTGATGTGCGAGAGTCAGTATTATCGTCTCGAACCCACAGGTATCGAGATTAAGATCTAGGCTAGCCCCGATCGATCGAATTGATCGATCGGATTAAATTTCTTAAGGGTCGCCTCGGCCGAGTGAGGACCCGGTGATCCAGACCACCCCAGACCCCCAGACCAGAGGGCTTCGATCCACCTCACCTCCCTGATGGTGTAGGGATCGAGCCTGGGGTCTAGCATGGCCTCTGTGGGGAGAATTATCTCCCCACAATAACTCTAATGGAGGAATCCTCAGGTGAGTAAGGTCTGGCCGATCCAGACCGGCTCACAGGGGGCTTCGAGTCCCAATCGACGCGTCTGACCACGATGATCGTGTATCGATCAAGTTCTGGCCGAGCTGTGGGCTGGATGCGCAGGAATTTGGCGATTAGGGTTTCCCTAATCGATCCCCTCCTTCGGGACAACAGAGCGGGGACGACGGCACTGTGCGGACCGAGTCGACCAATGACCCGCGCTGTGCGACATTGCCGGGTCTCCCGGGCCCCGCTCGACCCGCGCATTTTGAATTTGGGCCGAGCCGTTTTAATTAAATCTGAATTTTTGAATTATTTTCCTTAAGGAAAATAATTCAATTATTCAAATCATAGGATTTTGATTAAATAAAAATACAGAATGTATTATTTAAATAACTTTTAATCCACTGGTCCAAATCCTATGATATCATATATAAAAATGATCAGAAAAATCTCAGGAACCTAAATATAAAATAAAATCATGCATCTGATGGTTAAATCTATAAGTATTACCTAATTACAGTGAATCTTAATTATGACAAATTAGTAATTTTACTTACCCAAATTGCATGTTTATGGTGCCATTAGTTCACTTATGATAACTATAATGCATGTGCTAAGTAGATTATTTTTATGAGCTCTGAAATTTTAGTTATGCCCTAATTTTGTTAAACATGATTAGTAAATATTAGGGTTTATACTCATTGGATCTTAGCAAATTCAGATTCTGATTACTTGTATGATTAATTAGAACTTACATGCTAAATATCATGTAATTTTAATGGTTGGATTTACTCTTATGTGCTAATCATTTTTTATTATAATTAGGGTTTGATTAGCACTAAGTAACCCTAGTTTTAGAACTTGATTTATCAATCTGACTTATAACAGTAAGTTAAATGAAATGAATTCATCCTTATAAACTTATTAAGTATGCTTGAATAAATTCAAAGATGTAGAATCTTAAATATATTAATTAACTTAAGAAATCTTAAGATTTGGATCAAGCTTCTAAGACTTGATCTAGGTCTGAGATTGCCACTAATAATATATAATTAATCCACTGAATTGACATTGATCTTAAATACATAACTTGATTTTTCTTAGGGCATGAGAAGGGATCAAACCCTAATCTACTTAAGGAGAATCCCAATCCTTAAGAAGCTTAACTTAATTGATTTGATTTCAAAATTATAAATTGAACATTCTCCAATAATGCATTTGATTTATTATTGATTCTAAATATTGAATTAGACAAATTATGGTTAATAATAATCCTATGTGACTTCTTGATCTGAATCAAACCTTAAGATCCCTGATTTTCTCTTAAGTAAGAGGACTAGCATATGAAGATTAACAAAATTATATTGATTAATCAAGTGATCTAAGTCTTAAAAATATTCCTGATTTAGATCCCAAAATCTTAGTCTGAGTGTGATCAGATGACTTAATCATCTGATCTAATCATCCCAAACCTAATTATGAATCAGAACCTAAGAGATTAATATTAAAACTTAAAAGGGAAATCTTGAGTATCTCTTCATAAGATCGTCTTAAATTATTTAAAAGACCTAATTCATATATCATGAGGTAGGAAGCCTTGTACGATTCCTTGAGGTAGAAGTATAGAAGATCCCATCACCTTAGAAACTGATCTACTCTCCTTGTGGTAGTAATCCATTAAGACACTAGAAAAGATACTTCTCCTTGTGGTAGAATCCATATTAAGTGATCCTTGATCATACTTGATTGATGAAACCTTGTATAGGACTTGCCTATTAGCTCAGGACTTATAGTTTTGAAAAATCCTTATTCTATTAATTAGACTTGATTGACTCTGATCATTGGGTGGTGTAGTATAGTATACCCATATTACTGGTCCCCAGTAATATTCGGGATTGGTTGAGTCACTCTAAGTGAGATTTGTCTTTGTTGCTATCCTGCGGGCTTAGGCGGATATAACCTCGCTTAGAGTAAATCAATCGATTCTAAGTGTGTATTAAATGGGTACCCATTGCTTAGTTTGATTGAAAGACAAATTGCCATCGGGCAATGCCTCCTAGCGAAGATCGCTTCCATAGGTATGGCTCAAATAAACTAAGTAATGGGATCCACCTTCCTTAAGACACTAAGTATGATTATGAGTTTAGTGACTTAATACTTAGCTTGAGATACAAAATCATCATCGGATGGTGCCTCCTAATGAAGATCGCTTTGTTATGGTGGCTTAACCAAACTAAGTAATAAGAACTCTATTCTTACAACATGTTTAATATGTGTATACAATCACCCCGTCTAGTGATCTTTAAGTGAATAAGTAACTTTAACCAACCCTCGCTTTAGAGATTTGGAGTCAGAATCCTCTTAGCAGGATCCTGCACAATGGAGACTTAGGATTCATTATTGTTTCTTACTAAATTCTTCATGGATTTCGGGATTTTTCATTCAATCAATATAATGGCATAAGCATAAGCATAAACATAAGTTGAACTCCTTCCCTCTTTTGTGACACATGGTTATCAGTGATACAGTATGAGATACGGAATGTTATATACACAGACTGAGGAATTTTAGGGTGCATCTGCGTCACCATACTAACTTCCTAACTATTTTGCATACATTGGACCGTACTACTCATAAACTTTCAGTGATAGTTCTGTGATATACTGTAGTATAGCATATTTGTGAGCATCATTTTAGTGGCATGTAGTGCAGCTTATAGCATCTTTTTTAGCATAATATTTGTTGCACTTTCAGTTTTATTTGGTGACAGCTTCACATTTTATAGTCTTTTTTGTTTTGTTTATTCAGTACTTACAGTTTTCCTCGCTTACATATTTTTCTTCAGCTATGTTATGGCTTACTTTACTTGTATACTTTGTTATGTTTAGTTTAGCGTTGCATGGCTAGTTTCGATGTGTTAGACTTATTGTCTAACACGGGGTACTTTTGGGATCTGGCAATTTGCTAGATCCTGAGCAATTTTTGGAGACAGGTCAGGATGACGTACCAGAGGCCCAAGAGGAGCATTTGGAGTTGTAGCGGACCGAGCACCTACGTTTACTTACTAGCTCTTTTCAGCATTTTAAATAGACTCTTTATATTTCTACATTTAAATAGTTTGTAATAAACTCTGGATGTACTTTTACTTTTCTTTTCTGAGATGGATATTTACTACTGCTTGAGATGAATGTATTCTGGATGTTTTGCTTTTAGCTTTCGCACTCTGTTATACTGCTATACTTAGTATTGTGATGCGACCAGCATACTGGAAATGCTGATACATTTTATAATGTACACGAGTTCTTCCCCACTTCCTTGAACCTTGAGTACGTACTAGTTTAATACCTAAGATAAGTATTTCACTTTTATCTTAGATATTGGCTCTTGAACCTACTCTTAGGATTCGAGTCAGCAGCCTTCAGTATGGCTCAGTTTCTCTCTAGCCTATTTGGGATGATGGGTTTTGCTTGTATGGCCCACCATTCCCGAGTAGCGCACCGTTCCACCGCCGAAATATGTTTTACACTTGTCCTTTTGCGCACGGTGACGGGACGGGGAGTTACATGAGCGTAATGGCGAAGTCAGATTTTTGATTTGATGTCAATTTAATTAGGTCAAATTCTAAGGTTTCTGGAAATTTTCAAAATCAAAACTTGATCCATTTGACTCCTAATTTGGATTAGGTCTTTGTGATGAACTCCTAATGACTTTATTAGAGCATTAGAAATTTGGACTTGGTTTAGTCCTAATTGCCCTAAATAATAACCTAGGTTGTTACAAGTTCCATCATAATACAATTATGACATATAACTCATAATAAAATAGTACAGTAAAAGAAAATATAATATCTGAGTTATTACTTCAGTTTTAAATAAACTTAAATGTAATAAAAATATCGCTCATTCTTAATAAAGAAAAAGACAAACTAAAATTCTTCAACTCTGGACTAAAGCTCCTTCTGAAGTGGCTCTACCGCAGGTACTAGATCCTCAAATTGATCAGATTCTGATATTATCGGTTTCACAATGCCAGAGCCCCAACTAACAAAAGAAAAATCTTATTAAACAATTATCTAAGTACATTTTAGGCTGATAATATTACATAAATTAATAATGTCACCATTTATCTATACTTTAAGCATAAGAAACAAAATGGGAGCAGCAAGCAGACAAATGAAAAGAAAAATCTATAAATAATAGTATTTATAACTTAAGCAATGAATGAGATAAAATACATACCCCAAAATAAGCTAAAATAAGGCTGAGCATACATATATAAATATTATAATGAAAGTACTGAAATAAAAGACTAACCCTAAACATGTTGATAATCATATAACATATGCATGTTAAAAATAAACTATCTAGCTGTGATATGTATAGTAAGCAGTAACAAAAATATATATCATCCTATGATATACGAGTAAGCAAGTAAAGTAAAGAAAGGCAAACTGAAGTAACATGCATCAGTGAAACAGTAAACAAAAAATAGGTATGTATAAACTGTCATATCAGAAATTGGCCAATCGGGCCACAGTAACATTCTCAAAGCCTTTCTGGGCTATGATAGAACAGAACTGAACTGGCGGGACTGAGGAGGCAGCAAATACAAATGCAATAAATTTTTAGTTATTTTAATTTGCTCCCGTTGACACATCCAAAAGCAGCTGATGAGTCATACATGTTTGCAAGACTAAACAGATTCCAAACTTAACACAATACTCCTCAATGAGTAATGCTAAGTTATCCCTTATTTATCCTTACCTCTATCCATTTGGGTATATGTGCACCAGAATCAACCTGAATACTGAACTCAATGCAAATATTATCATAATTATTCTAAGTTTTCATTTAATGCAATAATGTTATATTATATGCCATGTTCAAGACAATGGCACAAAATACAAGAAAATACGTAAGCACAAATAATCAATAGTGAGCAAGGGACTCTACTATATAATGTGACATTATTTGTTATCTAATTAACAATTCTAATTATTCTAAGTTATACAGCTTAAAAGTATAGTCTTATAAGATTAAAAATAATTAAGACTAGCTATGTCCTAATTTAGTTCAATCAAAATCGACTATAAGTTAAGAAATAAATCATCATGTCCTAATTGGTAAATTTAGATGTTCTATGCTAATATCTGATCAAGATCTACTAAACTAGAGATTATGGATTAAATCCAACAAATTGAGTTTAATCACATAATCCAAAGGTCAAACATAAGATCTAAGATTAAATATAAATGTGAAATAAAGATTAGGGCAAATCTTATTAAGTAAAGTCAAGTTTAATAGGATTATTTTTTTATTCTTAATCTATTGTTGAAAGACAAAATAATCTGAACTAAGTTATACAATCTAGAAAAAAAACTACAAAACCAAGGGTTCATTTATTGGATAACTCACTTTATCCAATAAGTGAAATCTAATCCAGGATCTATTCCTAAACTTAAGAAAATATCCTAATATGAGGTGTAGATTGCTAAAGAAGCTCTTAATGAAATATCTTAGGAATTTATGGAATTCAATTCTATTTGTTGTTTTACTTATTAGGGAAGGTTAAGGTGAGATTTTGCTAAGTAAAGTGTTCTAACCTTACTTAGGGGACTTTAGCCAATTTACTTAAATTGTGAATTTTATGACCTAAATTGATTCTAAATCAATTTTATTACTGATTTTGCTGATCTAAAGGGTATTATAAGAGGATTATGAACACTTAACCTAAATTTTGGGCAAAATAATTATTTTGTCCCGACTTAAAAAAAAACTACTTTTTGATTTAGGGCTCTAAATTAGATTTTCTTACTGTCAAAAGATTACTTACTATCTAGCATGAAGATGGACAGTAAGTACACTCAATTTGGATAAGAAATATGTCATATAGATTCAAACTAAGATTTCTGACCTAATGTGACATTTTTGGTGATTTCTTCTAATAAAATCTGAAAATTTGTGCAGTTTATTGTTGTTTACTGTTCAAGGATTCTATAGAGTCCAATAACACTGAATTCTAAGGTCTATTTGTTATGTTATAACCAAAATAAGTTTGGGGTCAAAAAGGGGTGTTCAGTGCTTTTGAGTCAATTTCGATTGCGTACTTATGTTTGACCTTGCATGCTTTTTACCCCATTTTTGTTATGATTTCTTGTTAAAGAAAATAAATTTGCCACTATATTCTGCTAACAGTTTGTTGGCAGCTGATTCAAAATGCGATATAATGTTCATGTGGGCGCATTGGAGTGGCGATTATATTATATATTTGAATTTTGTTCTAATACTAGTTTTTGGTTTGCTAGCTGTTAATGCCTTAACCCTAATCTGCTTTCAAGCGAGATTGAAAAATGGACTGTAAGCCTTTCTATCTATTTAGAAATTGGTATTATATTTATACACTACATGGTCAATTCCTTAATTGACAAGACTTTATTTCTTATATAATTGCGAAGTGGGAAAAAGTATACTTTCTATGGTACGAAACAAAATAAAATATAAATTGCAACGAACCGGAATCAGCAATCTCTGCACCATAAGTTAATAATTTCAAAATTTGCAGCAATACTTTGTATAACTAGAAATAAAAACTTAGTATGTAACTTGGACACATAAAAAAAAACATAGTTGCCCATTTAAAAAATTTATTGACAATAGTTTCAAGAAGCCGATATTAATTGTAGCTTTTTGCTCCTTGAAAATGTAAAATGAGTTGGCATAGATTTTAGAAAGGTTGACAGATGATTCAACAAACAAGTACAACATTGAGTACGCTGTCAAACATAACAACTATCATCCATAAAAAAATAAGAGTCCTGTTTGAAGACAACCCAATCATAATTCTGCATTCAGAAATAGTAAAAAAATAAATTAAATACTTTTATCTGATTTAATAATTTATCGAAAATTATTTTTTACTTCATCGCCCTTGAAAACCTTGTTTAGAATTGCTTGAAAATAAAAAAAAGAGTGCTTTGATTATGCAAAAACAGCCAAATAAATCCTGCTCATCACTATAAACTACAATCTGCTTAAATTCTTCAATTATTACTAGTGCATGAGATTCCTTTCATATATGAGGTATGGTTATTAATAGTTTGTGAACATCAAACTTTAGTTAGTCATATAAATACACAAGATTTAGGAGTTATGCTAGTAATTATCCCTACATAGAAACAATCGGGATGAAGTTAGGAAACATATGTTAGAAAGGTGTGGGGAAAAAAAGGTGCAAAGGTCGCCGGCGAGGATCTTGTCGAAGACAGTTATGGATGTAGTGGTGACACAAGGTGGCGGCTGCGAAGCCCTCAGCCTGTAGCCAAGAGAGAGACGTCGAGCTAGAAACTGAGAGAGGAAGGAGATGGATCGGCTATCTCATTACCATGATCTCCTATCTTAGCATACCAAGCACTCAGCTCAAGTCATTACACCCATAAACTTATATCCTTAATAACAAGATCTTCAATTGGTCTATTCTAAACATCAAGACACCGATTTAAAATTTACACTCATCTTTAATATTCTAGATTGAAATGAATCAATGAAACTCTTGAATTTGTTTTATAAGGATATTTTCATATTCAATGAAAGCAATTAAAGAACTTGTCTACCTCTCTTGAATCGTGCTGGAAAAACTCTATTCAACAAACAAAAACAAACAAATATTGAACTTATTCTAGCCATAGTTTAAACAATTAAAATCATCAAAAAAGTACAGTATTATGTGGAAACCCGCCAACTTTAAAATAAACATTAAATAACTTAGACTAGAAACTAATAAAGGAGAATCAAGGAACTTAATGAAGTTCTGAGTGCAAAGAACCTCAATCAAGTGCAGATAAGAAATCATTAGAACATTAATAGACAGAAGACATAAAAGTAATGCTTTTCTTCATTTTTCAGCTCCATTACATGCTCAACAAATTGATTAACAAGAAGTAACTAATGAAATTGTAGATCATAGTCCTAAATCTCAACAAATTGCTGAGTAAAAATAATCTTAAGTTCCATAAAAAGTATAAAAAAAATTATATATTAGATAAGGTATATAGAGCTATCCAACTATCCTTTGTTAATAGTCTCCTCTACACCTCTTTGTAAGCTCATTGAACACTAATACAATTATCAAGCTCAATTGAGCTAACAACTTATGGATTATAAGGCATGCCATTTATCTTATTGGCGCAGGGGTATCTGCTTGCGCTGATAAGATTGGGAGGGATGAAAGGAAGATCGAGCACTCGACAGGTGGAAACAGAGTTGCGGGCAAGGAGAGCTCGACACCTGCATTCGCATGATGGAAGAGACCAAGAGTTAGGCGAAAGCCTCTCGGCCTCCTGCCAAGAGGAGTGGAGACTCTCGGCCTCTAGCCGAGAGGTGGGAGAGGCACAGCCTCTCGGCCTCTTGCTGAGAGAAAAGGAGGGACAGCAGCCGGCGACTCCTTGCGCCGAATGTCGAATGGAGGAGAATCGCAAGCAGTTAATAGCTCGGCTTGCGGAGGAGGATTTTATGGAGGATTGGCGGAGGTTGCGAGGGCAAGCGGCGAAGACTCCTAGGAGAGGAAGATGCGTGTCGTGCGAGGAGAGGCGAGGGCAGAGGCGGTCGCACGAGAGGGGTCGGCCGATCGATTGGGCGTGCATTAGGGCAGAGGGAAGAAGATGGCAGAGAACAAAAAAAGGGGGATAAAATAAAAGGAATTTAGTTACATTAGAATTTAATTTAATTAATTTAATAATTAATTTCCTCATTTTTATTATTTGATTTTAATTAATTGAATAATTTTAAAAAATCACCAAATATTCACCCCTAGCTAATTGAGGGGTGAGGAACGCAACGGCGAAGTCAGGTTTTCATTCTGACGAGTACTTAATTTTCTCATTTTTCGGGGTATTTAAATATGTTCAACTTGACAATGATGATGACATATGCAAATGCTATTATGCAAAACAAGATTGACAAGAAAAAATTTTCAAATGTCTTATGTCTAATACATGTGAACAATGTATAAGATTTGAAAATAAGGAACCATAGCATCAATTATTAAAGTGAGCAAGAGACTCTACTATGACACAAGTGATATCTATTTATTATCTAATTTAATCATTCTATCTACTCTAAGTTACACAAGTTCAGGATCTCCAAGTCCTACTATCAAGTGTAACTCAGATTCACGACCTTATAAATTGAAAACAATTAGGACTAGCTAGGTCCTAATTATAAATAAATCAATGTCGACTATACAAGTTAAATAATAAATCATTCGACCTATATTAATATTTTCTTAAAATCCCAACCCATCTTGATTGATCAAATCAAGATGAAAGGATTAAGAATTAAACTTCAATATGGGGTTTAATCACTTAATCCAAATGGTACAACTAAGGATCTAAGGCTTAAACCTAAATCTCACATATTAGGTTATGGCAAATCTTAATGATAAATCAACTCATTATGATAGATTTTTATTCTTAGTTCTAAGTTTTAAAGATTAAATAATCATTAAATAAACTAGGAAAAATCTACAAACTAGTAAACTCAAGGCTTCACCTATTAGTAACCCAATTTATTCAATAAATAAACTCTAGCCTAAGATCTATTCCTAATCCTAGGAATTAAGGCTCTTAATTACTAAGAGCATCTCTCAAACACACATCATAACTAATGTTATAAGACATATGGGAAGATCTAAGAGGGATTAAGGAATAAAAGAACACTCAAATTTTACTTAGAATTTTTCTTAAGGATTTAAGATTGAAGTTTTAATAAAAATTAAATTAAGGCTTAAACTCACATAATTTTTACTCTAAATCATTTTATTTACTGATTATATCATTTAGAATATGATTCTAGGGTTTTAAAATACTAAACCCTAAATTTGGGCAAAATGACCATTTTGCCCCTACTTAAGGGTTCAAAAGATCAAATTTTGATTTAGGGTTCCAAATCTAAATTTCTAAGTGGCAAAGTGTTTCTTACTGTCTAATATAAGATTAGACAGTAATTACACAAATTTTGGGTAATTATTAAGCCTTATAAGATCAAATTAATGAATTTAACTCATATGGGCATTTTGGTAATTTTACCTAATGGAATTTAAATTTTCTTTCGGTTTATTGTTACTTACTGTCTAAAGTTTCCATAGAATCTAAAATTACTGAATTCTGATAAGTATTAGCTAAGTTATAGCTAATACAAGCTTATGGGTAAAATGGTAATTTAAGATTTCTTAATTAAGAGTCAAAAATCCTAACTTTGTCAATTGGTATCCAAATTGAGCAAAAATTAGTGGTTATAGTTTACAAATGATCCACTAATTATATTGATTTGTGGTAAACTCAATTTGGACCTTAATTGGCTAAGTTAAGGCTTAATTAGAGTTTAAGGTGATTAGTGAGTGATTAGTACAATTAATCATCAAATCACTAATCCAGCCACACCATTAGGTTTTAGTGTTATTTAGGAGTTCTCTGAAACTTGAATTATTCAATTTGAATTATTAAATTTGCTAATATTCACTAATCAAGTTTTAGAGTAATTATGGTTGATTAGTAAATTTAACGGTTAGATCTTAAATAATTTTATAGTTTACTGTTAATTAAATTTTTCTAATCAAAATGGATATATGGATCACCTAATTTGAAGTTCAATTGACCAAATTATGGTCAATTAAAATTCTATGGTTAATTGACCTAATTAGGGTTAGGTCATAAATGTGATTAAGCTCAAACTAATTCAAATAGCAAAATGAACACTATTAGATTAATTCTGAGGGTTTGTTGATCATTTTGAGACCCATATTGGGTATATTTGGGTAAGTATGTGCAAAGTTATGATTAATTGAAGTTCTGTGACATTTAGGGTTAATTTAGGGATCCTAAATATCACTATGCTAAATACTCACCCAAACTAAAATTTGACAGTTCCAAAATAATCTTATTTTCTACTGATCAAAAAGACCTATAATTTCAATATTTTTGGATCAGTAGATTTAAAGATATGAGTGATTAAACATTTGAATTTAATTATGATTTTAATTAATCATTGATTAAATATAATTAAATCGGTTAAATCATTCAGTAGCTGGGACCCACACGCAGAGAAGAAATGGGTCTCAAGCGCTGACCCGACAGTGCCAAGCGGGTGATTTAATAAATTAATTTATCTCCATTTTATTAATGCAATTTAAATAACTAATTACGTTTTGAAAAATTCAGATAAATCACTCCTAGCTAATTGAGAGGTGCTGAACGCCACGGTGCAATCGAATTTTTGATATAACGAGTATTTAATAATATTAAAATATTCAACAAAAAACTAACAACTTCCAAATACCTCCAAAACTTCACCCTTAACTAATTTGGGAGTGGAGAATGCAATGACGAAGTCGTATTTTCATTCTGATGTTTAAATAAAAAGTCAATTTCTAGGATTTTGGGATTTTCCAGAAATCAAGAATTGATCTAATTGATTCTTGATTTGACCTAAATCTTAGAGATGAGTTCTAAATGACTTATTTAATATACTAGAACCATAATTAAGACTTTGATTAGTCTTAATTGACTCAAGTAACAACCTGGGTTGTTACAGACTCTCTCACTTAAGAATGATGTCACCATCAACAACACTCAAGTGGAAAAATAAAATTAAAATAGAACAGAATATAGGAATTGAAATTACTAGAATTGAATGAGTACAATCACAAGAGTTTAAATTAATATAGAATAGCTTGATGGAGGTGGGAGAACATCAGTGTTCTCAATTAGTCTTTGGAACTCAGATCAAATAACCAATTTGATCTTTGTCCAGGATTTTGACAAGCCATTCAATGAGTGATAGTTTTGATTGAAATTCTCACTAAAATAGGAAGACAAAGATCATGAAAGTATTAAGTTACTCTCATTTAAAATATAAGATATTTATAGATACCTTAGGTTATATCATAATCAAACTGTAATCACAGCACATCACTACTAATACAGTAATGCATGCCTTAGTGGAATGAATTGCTTCTAGGGATTGGAGATTTGATTGGTGATTACACACCATAACTGCCATGAATTTAAGAATATAACATTGTTTGAATGAGTAAGGACTTAAAGGAACTTGAAGGTTTATAAAATCATCCTTTAGGATTCAATCCTTGTAATCTTATCTTATAACTAGTGATAGAAAAATTCTATACAAAATTTTGTTTTTAAGGAACTAATCAACTAAGTGATAACCATCACTTAATAAGGATCTCAATATTGGAAAAGGAGAAGTTAACATTTATATAAGCTAAATATAACTTTAAGGATCAAATACTTAGCTCTTAAATCATAATATATGACTTAGCAATATAAAATAGTTATAACTTAGCAGGTGACATCACTTACTAAATATAGTATGAATTTATGAGTCAAGATCTTAAAAGTTTGATATTTAAGTTATATTCACTATCTAGAAAGCTTAGATAACTAGTTAAGCTATTATAAGACTTAACAAAGATTAAAGGATGCGAATGACTCTAATTCAATGAATTGGAATCCAAAATTTTGGTATCAAAGAACTAGCATTCTTGGATCACTTATTCGATTAGAATTTTAGGAAAAGATCCATCATTAGAACCTAAGTCTAATAATGAATCTAAATGGTTTAGCTTATAATTTCTAACTAAGGATAAATGAGAATGGACTAATGTAGCGCCCCGCCCCGTCGCCGCGCGCAAAAAGATATGTAATATATATATATATATATATATATATATATATATATATATATATATACATATTCAGCGACGGAGCGGTGCGCTACTCGGGAGGACGGGTATACAAGCATAACCCACCTTCCCGAATAGGCTAATCTAAAAGACTGAGCCATACTGAATGCCTGCTAACTCGAACCTAAGAGTAGGATCGAGAGCCAATACTTAAGATAAGAGTAGAATACTTATCTTAAGTATTAGGCTAATACATATATTGGATTTTAAGGAAATAAGTAAGAATCCAATATATGTTATTAGTATATCAACATTCTAATATACTGATCTCATCACAATACTAAGTATAGTAGTATAACATAGTGCGGAAGCTAAAAGCATATCATCCAGAATACATTCATCACAGAGCAGTATGTAAACATTCGTCTCAGATAAGAAAAGAAAAGTACATCCAGAGTTATTACAAATTAATTTAACATATGAAAAGTAAAGTCTACTGAAATAAAGCAAAAAAAGTAAAAAGGAGGCAGCCAGATCCTCTAGGGCTCCACGTACTCCTTCGGGATCTCCTATAAGTCCTCATGTTCTGTCTCCACAAGTTGCTCAGGATCTAGCAAATTGCCAGATCCCAAAAGTACCCTGTGTTAGACAATAAGTCTAACACATCGCAACTAACTATGTAGTAGTAAAGTAAATGCAGTAGACAGTAAAGTAAAGAAAACTGAAGAAAAGCTGGGAGAAAAACTAAATGACTGAAACTATAAAGACTAAGTAAAGTAAAATTGCATCAAAACTACATACTGAAAGTAAAGGAAACTATCAAATGCTCAAAAAGCTATGTGAAAGGAAAGTCAAATGTAGTGTTATATGTCACTGGAATGATGCACTCAAGGATGCCACAGTATGGTATGCCACAGATATGTCACAGAATCATCACTGAAAGGCTATGAGTAGTACAGTCCAATGTATACATACACCCAGTTTGGAAGACAGTACGGTGATGTAAATGCACCCTGAAATTCCCCAATCTGTGTATGTAACATTTTGTAACCCATACTTTATCACTGATACTCATGCGTCACTGCTGAAATGATACTTCAAGTTTATGCACATGCCTATGCCCATGCTTCTATTCTAATGAGTAAAATCTAGAAATCCATGAATTTCGAAATGCAGATAATGAATTTTAAGTCTCCACTGTGCAGAATCCTACTAAAAGGATTCTGTCTCCTAGCTTCTAGAACAATAATTGGTTAAAGTTGCAGATTTTATTAAAGATCACTAGATGGGATGATTATATACACATATTCAGCACGTTTGTAAGAAAAGTGAGTCTCATCACTTATTCACCACCATACTTAGTGTCTTAAAGAAGGTGAATCTCATTACTTAGTTTATTTGAGCCACACCTATTGAAGCAGTTTTCGCTAGGAGTCATTGCACCGTTGGTAATTTATATTTCAATCAAACTAAGGAATGAATACCCGATCAATACACTCTTGGGTTTGAATGATTTATTCTAATGGGACTGTATTCATCTAATCCCGCGGGATAGAACCTACTCATAAGTCCTCATTAGAGTGAATCAACCAATCCCGAATACTACTATGGAAGCAATAATATGGGTATACTATAGTACACCGTCCAATGATCGGGGTTCAACAAGTCTACTTAATGAATCAAGGAATGATCAAGACTATAAAGGCCTATACTACATAGGGAAGTCCTATACAAGGCTTCACAAAAGTGTGATCGAAGATCACTCAACATGGATTATACTACACGGAGAAATATCATTCTAATGTCTTAAGTGATTCCTACCACGAGGGATTAAGATCAATTTCTAAGGTTAAGGGATCATCTAAGCTTCTACCTCAATGATTCATACAAGTCATCCTACCTCAAGGTATATGTAATTTAGGTCTTTTAAATGTTTCAAGATGATCTTATGAAGAGGTGCTTAATATCTCCCATTTTAAATTCTGATTTTTAACATTTTAGGTTCTATTTCATAGTTAGGTGTAGAATGATCAATCAGATGATTAAGTCATCTGATCACAACTTAATCTAAGATTATGGGATTTAAATCAAGAATGGCATTAAAGTTTTGGATCACTTGTTCAATCAATATGATTTTATTAATCTTCTTATGCTGATGGTCTTATTTAGGAGAAAATTTGGGATCTAAAGATTTGATTTAGATCAAGCAATCATATGGCTTTATTAACAACCTTATCATGTCTAATTTGAATGTTTAAGGTCAATATAAAATCAGATGTATTATTGGAGGAATGTCAAGTTAATTGTCTTATAATCAAACCACTTTAGTTAAGGTTCTTAAGGATTTGGACCTTAATTAAATAGATTAGGGTTTGACCCCTATTCTTATTCAATTAAGGTCATGTGTTTAATTAATAATCAATGTCAAATCAATGAGTTAAGAGTGTGTTATTGGTGGCAATCTCAAACCTAGATCAAGTCTTAAAAGCTTGATCAAAGTCTTAAAATTTCTTAAGATTGATTATGAGGGTTAAGTTCTCATTTCTTTGATTTGTTCAATTTACACATCATAAGTTTACATAATTGATTTCAATATATCTAGCTTACTGTTATGCATCTAATTAATAAGAATTTTTTAGAAAAACAGAGGACACTTAGTGTTAATCAAACCCTAATTCAATTAAAAGGGATTAGCACATAAGTCTAAATCCAATCATCAGAATTCTATATAACTTGGCATATAAGTTCTACATTACCATACAATCAATTAGAGACTAAGTTTGTTAAGATTTAGTGATTACAAACCCTAATATTCAATAATCATGGTTTAATAAAATTAGGGCATAATTTGAAATACAGAGATCAAACAAAATAATTTACTTAGCACATGCATTCTACTTATCATAAGGAAACTAATGGCACTATAAACATGCAGTTTGGATAAATAAAATTGCTAATCAACCCTAATCAAGTTCTGAGATGATTAAGCAAAAACATAAAATCTAGCCATCAGATGTGTAATATTTTTTTATATTCAGATTCCTGATGATTTTCTGATCATTTTCATATATGATATCAAAGGATTTGGACCAGTGGATTAAAAGTTATTCAAATAATATATTCTGTATTTTTTCTGATTTAAATAGAACCCTAGATCAAAATTTGATTTTTTGAACCCTTAAGTAGGGGTAAAATGGTAATTTTTCCCAAATTTAGGGTTTAGCTTTCTAAGGCTCTAAAATTATTTTATAATCATTAGAAACAGAAAATAGAATGATTTATAATATAAATTAATTAAGTTCAAGCCTAAATTAGATTTTGAATAACATTTCAATCTTAACTCTTAAAGGAAATTTCTAAGTCATAAGTAAGTGATTCTTCTTCCTTAAATCATTCTTAGAACTTTCCTATAGGTCTTATAACACTAGTTAGGATGTGTTCATAAGAGATACTCTTAATAATTAAGAGCTTTAAATTCTTAAGATTAGGAATAGATCTTAAGTTAGAATTCATCTTTTGAGTAAATTGGGTTACTCAATAAGTGAAACCTTGAGTTTATTAGTTTATAGATTTTCCTAAGTTTATTTAATGATTATTTTATCTTTGAAATCTTAGAATTAGGAATAGAGACCTAACCTAATGAAGTTGATTTATCATTAGGATTTACCTCAACTTAATCAGCGAGATTTGGGTTCTAAAGCTTAGATCCATTACTATACCTTTAGATTAAGTGATTAGACCCCATTATTTGGAGTCTAATTCTTAATCTTTTCATCTTGATTTGGCTAATCAAGATGAGTTTGGGGTAATTAATAAATTATAAAAATTAGGTCGATGATTTAGTCATTTAAACCAAGTAGTCGTCTTTTGATTAAGATATAGTTAGGACTTGGTCAGTCCTAATTATCTTCAACTTGTAGGATTCGTGATTCTAAGTTACAGAATGTGTAAGAATTGATGATTCTGAAACTTATGTAACTTAGAGTAGATAGAACAAATAAGTAGACAACAATGGATATCACCTATGTTTTAGATAGAGTCTCTTGCTCAATTTGTTTTTGATGCTTCGCTTATCTTGATTTTGAGCTTTAAACCATGAGCATATTTGAAGTACTTAAGATATTTGATAAATATCTGATGTCAACTTTGATCATTCATAAGTAGCATTTTTGTTTTCTTCTAGTATTTTTGTAAGGTGTAGCTTGATTAGTATACCTCTTCAATCATCCCGTTCGGGGTCGGCTACATTGTTCAGGTCAGTCCGATAGTATATATGGATGCCTAGTCAGTGGGATAGGATGGATAGACTCTTGCCCTTACTGACTGAATAGTCAGGATCAGATATGGTTATATTAATTCAAGTACACTTACAATTGGTTTCTGCCTTAGCTCATCAGGCTAAGAGGTTTCAGTGATACTCAGTTCAGAGCTTCTTTCTTAGCCCATCAGGCTAAGTATTACTGAGTGTACTTTCAGTTTGAGTGGCTTGAATAGACAAAATAGTTTTTAGTTTTGTAATTACTGTTTTACTTTACATATTCTGCATTTCAGTGCTACTTTTATTTACAGTTTTCCTGCACTTTCCTAGCCTTGTTTCTATATAGGATGCTAGTTTTACTTACTGTTTCCATATGCATATATAAGATGTTAGTCATGTTTTTAGTTTTATAATGTTTTACACATGATCAATTACTGTTATGTTACTTAGCATAAGCCTATTTTGATCATAAGCATGCTTAGGATGTATTTTCTTTACAGTTTTATTTAGTCTTTCTCTTACTTATTTGACCTTGTTGCAGTTGCTTGGAGGAGGTATGTGCTTGCTTCTTAGTTAATTTAGTTATAAACTGTTATTTATAGCTTATTACCGTTCTTTTCTTATGATTTTCTGCACCTACTTGCTTTTGTATTGGTTTATGGTGATATCTAAATAACATAATCAATTGTTTACCCTAAAATATGCTTAGACAATAGTCTAATCAATTTTTCTTTTGTTGGCTGGGGCCCTATTATTATGAAACTGATAATAGTAGGTTCTGAGTTTCTTGGTGCTGTAGATCCAGTGGAGGCCTTGCCATTGGAGGAGGAGCTTGTTCCTGAAGACCATTAGTTTTATTTCTGCCTTGTGAGGATGAGAGATTATTTTTAGTTCTTAAAACTATTTTAAATGTTGTAATAATTTAGGGTTAACATTTCTTTTCAGCACTTTATTTATTCTGGATTATTGTATTGAATGGATGGATGTTGTATTTTATGCTTCCGCGCTCTCTGCATTTTCTTGAATGTTCATTTAGTGAGATATTTACCTTATGAATGGCAAAGTCCTTAGTTAAGTTGGATTATAATGTATGTCTAATCCAATTCTAAGTGGGGACCTTGCCATTTGGTAACCCCTCCACCGTAATCATGTTAACTTAAGAGTCAACAGGACCACGGCGGGGCAGGGCCGCCACACAAGCCAACAAAGGAAAAATAATATTAGACTTATAAAGTATAAGTACAATAAAGCTATAACATGACATATACTTGCATTTAAAAAGATGTTATTTAACATAAGAGTAAGACAGAAATCAAACTGCAAAAATACTGTAAATAGCCGAAAGTATAAAGCTGTACAAAATGGAAGCAAAGTAAAGTAAAAGTGCAAAAAAATTGTAAAGACACTAAATAACTGAAACTGTAAAGACTAAGAAAAGTAAAATTGCATCAAAACTAAATACTGAAAGTAAATGAAAATATCAGATGCTCATAAATCAATGTGAAAGGAATGTCAAATGCTGTACTACATGTCACTGAAATGATGCACACGAATATGCTACACCACAGTATATCACAGAACTATCACTGAAGGCTTATGAGTAGTACAGTCCAATGTAAACACACTAGTTAGGAAGTCAGTATGGTGACGTAGATGCACCCTGAAGTTCCCCAGTCTGTGTGTGTGTAACATTTCGTAACCCATACTGTATCATTGATACCCATGTGTCACAACAGAAGGAATGGTTCAACTTTCATGTTTATGCTTATGCTTATGCCACTATGTTAAATGAATGAGAAATTCTGAAATCCTTGAAGAATTTAATAAGAAATAATAATGAATCTTAAGTCCCCACTGTGCAGGATCCTGCTAAAAGGATCCTGACTCCTAGTTTCTAGATCGATGTTTAGTTAAAGTTACATATTTACTTAAAGATCACTGGACGGGGTGATAGTAAACACATATGTAGCATGCAGCAAGGAAAGGGGATCCTTATTACTTAGTTTGATTATGCCACCCTAATAAAGTGATCTTCATTAGGAGGCACCATCCGATGATGATTTTGTATCTCAAGCTAAGTATTAAGTCACTAAACTCACAATCATACTTAGCATCTTAAGAAAGGTGAATCTCGTTACTTAGTTTATTTGAGTCATACCTATTGAAGCGATCTTCGCTAGGAGGCATTGCCCGATGGCAACTTGTCTTTCAATTAAACTAAGGAATGGGTACCCATTTAATACACTCTTAAGATCGATTGATTTACCTAAGCGAGGTTATATCCGCCTAAGCCCGCAGGATAGCACAAAGATAAATCTCACTTAGAGTGACTCAACCAATCCTGAATATTACTGAGGACCAGTAATATGGGTATATTATACCACACCACCCAATGATCAAGGTTCAATCAAGTCTAATTAATAGAGCAAGAATTTATTAAGACTACAAGTCTTAAACTAATAGGTAAGTCCTATACAAGGTTTCACCAATCAAATGTGATCAAGGATCACTTAATATGGATTCTACCACAAGGAGAAGTATCTTTTCTAGTATCTTAATGGATTACTACCACAAGGAGGATAGATCAATCTCTAAGGTGATGGGATCTTCTATACTTCTACCTCAAGGAGTCATACAAGGCCTCCTACCTCAGGATATATGAATTTAGGTCTTTTAAATAATTCAAGATGATCTTATGAAAAGATACTCAAGATTTCCCTTCTAAATTTTGATATTAATCTCTTATGTTCTGTTTCATAATTAGGTTTAGGATGATTATATCAAATGATTAAGTCATCTGATCATATTCAAACTAAGATTATAGGATCTAAATCAGGAATATTTTTAAGACTTAGATCACTTGATTAATCAATATGATTTTATTAATCTTCTTATGCTAGTCCTCTTACTTAAGAGAAAATTAGGGATCTTAAGATTTGATTCAGATCAAGAAGTCACATAGGATTATTATTAACCTTAATTTGTCTAATTCAAATGTTTAGAATCAATACCAAATCGAATGCATTATTGGAGAATGTCAAGTTCCTTATCTTATAATCAAGTCAATTATTTATGTGATTAAGAGTTTGGGTCTAAATCCGACAGATTAGGTGTTAACCCCTAACCTTATCAATTTAAGATTAATAGTTGCATTACAAATCAATGACAAATCAAATGAATTATTGGTGAATTATTGATGGCGATCTAAGATCCAGATTAAGTGTAAATCACTTAATCAATCCCTTAAGATCTCTTAAGTTAAATTAAGGATACATGAGAGTTTATTGAAATTTAGCATTCAAGACATAATCAAGACATCTCAATCCTCAAACATAACTTGCAAAGTAATTGAAAGTTAACATAAAACTTAATAAAAGTAAAAGCACCAAAAATAGTAACAAGAACTATGCAAGTGATGTACGCACTTAATATAGGACTAAACAAGTAATTTAATATATAGAACTCAATACAAGTTCTAAGTACTTACATACCTGGCTCGAGCGACTTTGAACTTCTACAACACATGGCTTAGGAGCTTTAAGCCTCTAACCTTACATGGAGTATGAACGCGTTTCTCTAATTGAGAAATGAAAACAATTTGATAGATTAATTCATAAGGTTACTAATTAAGAGACCTTATCTATCATAATAGAGCAAAAGATTAAGAGCACCCAACTTTTGAGTTAATTACGACTAAGTATTTAGTCAATATTTCATCCTTTAAATTTGTTTAGTGAAAGAGATATAAACCTAAAGATTTGACATCATTTCTTAATTTGGTTAGCTTAGCTTACTTTATAATAATCCTCAATAAGTTTATGCTTACATTTTAGCTTAATGAAGTTAAGAACTTTAATCTTGACATAAAAGGTATCAATATTACATTTAAACAATAACATTATATTGAACACAATGGTGATATATAGATGATGAGATTAAACTTATTAAACATTATGAGATAGGTAAACAACATATTACTATATATATTCTGCATTTGATGAAAAACAAAAAGAAGAAACATATTATTATTTTCATCACATCTAGTTTGATAGCAATCTCATCATAGAATATTGCCAAAATCTTACAAAGAATTAATTAGCAAGCTTTAATGGTCGCTCATTAGATACTAATACAAATGATAGAATAATAACTACATCATGCTAGAGAGATCTATATAATTAAATGCAATAATTTTAATTACAATCGATTCTTTACAAATGGATGAAATTATAAGAACACGATCTCTAAGAATGAACTCAAGATTAATAATGAAATTATATGTTTAACAAGAGATTTAGCTATAATATTTATTTCATCTTATTATGAATCTTTCTTATTAATTTTATATGTAAAACAAATATATGTGTTTAACAATAGATTTAATTATATTTACTTCCTCCCTACATCATAATCAAATAATTTAATGCATCAATATAATGTGTGCTAATTATGATCATAATAATACATCAAGCTCATGCCGATAAAAATCAGCATACAATCTACTTTAACATCTACTCTAATGCATTCAACTTTACTTAACTCAGCATGATATCAATTTAATGCAATTTTATGATAAGATCAAGGAGTTACCAAATCAACGATTGATCTAATGTTGGCAAGAAGGATGAAGTGGGCTACTGATTTCGGCCAAGAGGAGGAGGAGGGCTGCTCGGCCTTGGGAGGAAGAAGGGCAGCAACTCGGTCGGTTAAGAGGAGGAGGAGAGCTACTCGGTCGACCAAGAGGAGGAGGACTGTTGCTCGGCCTTGGGAGGAGGAGGGCTGCTGCTCAGCTCGGCCAAGAGGAGAAGAGCTGTTGTTCGGCCGGCCAAGAGGAGAAGAGCTGTTGCTCGGTCGGCCAAGAGGAGAAGGAGAGGCGTCGGCCATGGAGATGAAGGAAGAAAGAGGGAGGTTCAGCCATGGAGGAAGAAAGAGGGAGAAGATTTTCGGTTCTCATGGGGATGAGAAGGAGTAGACAGTTGGGAGGAGGTGAAATTTTCAGATGGCTGCTTTAGGGAAGAGCTCCATATACTTAAGAGGCAAAAAAATTAAGTTCTATCGCAGCCGTTGAGAAAAAATCCAACGGTTGAAACTTCACAAGCCTTGATCTAAGTCAATTGAACTCCAAAAATTACAAACTTGATATTGAGAAGACCAGTCTCAATGAGACGAACGTAAGCGTACTAAAATTATTAAAATTGGACGAGTATTTTATTTTATATTAATTTTTAAGTGAAAAACTTCAAAAATTCGCTACGATTAATCTGGAGTTCGAAAAATTACGAAACTTAAAACATAGAGTCCTCTTATAATGCTTAACTCAAATATATAAAAATTTCTGAAATCCAACTTTTATTTTATCTTTTATCAACTCCGGAAGTTTAAACTTTTCGATTTTATTTAGGACGATCCGAGACTCAGATTGTGCTCAAATTTTGGTAGAAGGATCCTCTTGATATGCTTCATTTGAGAATATTTTTATTTAATTTTTATTTGACTAAAATTGAAATTCTAATTTCGACTTAATCCTCCTGAATTTGAAATTAATTATTCCAGTAACAACCTCGGGTTGTTACACTTTATGTGAGGTGTCATGATATTTTTTACTCTGACAAGAACGATTGATTATAACTCCATCGACTATTTTGAAAGCACGACATTCCCGATATCCGTGGCCTCGACGACCACATGTAAAACAGGCTCTACCAAAATGATAGTACTTTTCATAGAAATGTGGCCTAGTGGACTCTTGAATTGGTTCCATTGATATACTGGATCCCTCTTTGTGAGCTTTGCGCTTTTGATTCTTTGTGGTTGTCTTATGTTGAGTCTCAGTATCTGTGGAGAGATAAGTTTCCATTAAGTATTGGTAGTCTCAAATCTTAAGAAGCTACTAAGTAGTTCATTAGTAAATGGATAAGAGACAGGGAGGATATGAGGAGTAAAAGATGTAGAAGAGGATACCATTATTCGTTGTACTAAGAGCAGATACTAGTTTCTGGATAGTTACTGCTTGTTGTAATTTGGTCTCTAACATGGTAGTTACCATTTTCCTGAGTGAATTGACTTCGTCGGTGTTGCTATTCGATGAATCAACATTGTTGAGGGGAGAAGTTGCAAGATTCATTCTGAAATTAATATGATTAATGTTAGTCTAGAAGAAGAACTACTATACTTCTTGAGTTCTCACTATTCAAAGGATAATTTAATACAATAGAAAAGATACTAAGTATATCATAGCAGCTTTAAATTGATAAAGATCCTATCATAGGTATTAAGTATCTAAATAGAGACTAAGGTTAGTGTATGTAACACCATAATGCTTTCTTCTACAATTCTAGGGGAGTTCCTAAGAAGTAGTTTTCCCTTAAGTTTTTGCATCATCTCTTACAAGAGAAGTTGTCAAGAATTTGATTAAGATACTCAATTATAGTTAAGATAGATCCTAGGCACTATAAGTAGCTATTAGTCAAATGAGGAAGATCTGGTCTTCTAACAATGGTGTATTTATGAGATTTATTTAGCACACAAATCTATATTTTTGATCTATTATGATAGTTTGAATTCTTAATAATGACTTAACCTCTTAGTCTAAAATTCAAGGTTTAATCTTTCCATTTTTATGATCCTAAAGATCTTATAAATATTATTATTGAACTACTTATCATTTTTAAATTAGTCCTTACTAAAGTTTCACTATGAAAGTGTTTTCCTTATTTCCTACCTCTTATTCTGAGTTGCTATCATAATGATATGAATGTTATTTTCAAGTATTCATTTAGTGATTATGTGGCAGAAGAACAATCCATTAGGTAGAGAGGAATGCATATTCCAATTTGACACCTTATGGTATTATAACAACCTAAGATTGTTACCCAGCTTAGTTTAAGTATAATCATATCTCAATTATCATTATGTTAAGTTCATATAGTTATTAGAACCAAACCCTGAATGTTTGGAGCAATTCGTAGCCCAATCGATTATTTTGGAATATTTTAATATATAATTAATTAGAAAAATTGAGGTATTTATTTTGACCTCAAAATCAAAATCTGACTTTGTCGTTGCGATCGTCACCCCTAAATTAGCTAGGGGAGATATTTTGAATGCGTTTGGAAGTCATCGGATTTTTGCTAATATTTTAATATAATTAAATGCACCAAAAAATAGAATAAATAAATAATCGTCAGAATCAAAATCCAACTTCATCGTTGACTCCTCACCCCCGAATTAGCTAGGGGTGAATTTTTGAGATTTTTCGAAGCACGTTTAATTAATTAATTTTTTAATAAATTAAAAATTATGAATAATAATTAATTAGTCCTTAATTGTTTTTCTCCTTTTTCTCTTTCCTAGATTTGGCTAGCCACCTCCCCCTTCATTCGGCTGAACCATGCTTCCCATTTCTCCCTCCCATACTTGATGGGAGAGAGCTTACCTCTCCCCTCACCTAGCCTCCCTAGCTAAATGATGGAGCATCTCTTCCTCTCGTCCTTTAAAAGAGAAGCACAACCCCTTCTTCTTTTCTTGCTGAAGCATTCTTCTCTTCCTCCATTTATGTATCTTGAGCTGAAGAAGGAGCTCTCTTCCCCCAAGGTCTTGAAGAAAGCAAATGTCCTCTTCTTTCTCTCCTTGCAAGGCTAAGGTACCCATTTGTTCCTCTCCTTGTCTCCTTCATGCTGCTATAATGCTTGAATGTATCTCTAGAAGTCTATAGACATGTATAGAAGCCATTAAGGCTCATTGAAGCTTTTCTTTTCTTGGAGAAATGCATGCTCTGTTTTGTCCATTTTGTATATCATGTCCTTTATTCACATTTTTCGTATAGTTAAGATGCTCTATTTATGTTGATTTTGGTGTCAATGGAAAGGTATCGGAAAGACTATTCCATTGATATATAGCACTGCTCATGAAATGCTTTAGATTGAGAGTATTTGAGTTTGAAAGTAGGTCTTCCAATTTTCATCCAGGTGAAAAATATCGTCTGGTGCTGCAGCGCGCTACAGCGCCCGAAGTTGCAAGTTAGGCCGCTGCAGCGGGTTGCAGTGGTAGTCCAGCAAAAATTATATAAAATCAATTATTAAACAGTATTTCGCAAAATAGCGCGCCACAGCGTGCTGCAACGGCATTTCAGAAAAATCTTATAAAATTTGTTAATTAACTATTTGAACAGTAAATTTCACAAAATGAACCACTACATCGCGCCGTAGCGCGCTGTAGTAGAAATTTTCGGAAAAACTTTAGGAAATATGAAAAATGAATTAATGGCACAGTGTTTTCGCAAGTTGAACCACTGCAGCGCGCTGCAGCGCGCCGCAGCGCATTCCAGCCCTAAAAGCGCCACAGTGCCTGCAGCGCGAAAAGCGCCACAGTGCGCTACAGTGCCAGAAGCGCTATAGCGTGCCACAGCGCGCTACAGCGCCCAAATTTGCAAAATTGTGCAGAAATTTCTTTAAAATACCCAGGTTTTGGCTGAAATGGCCAAAACTTCACTGTTTTTGCATTTTAAGGTCCCTAGGACCCTAGTGGGACTAAATTATACTAAATTTGAACTTATTTTAGTTAAAATTAAATATTGCATAAATTCTATATTGAAATCAAGTTTGAAATATTATTATTTTTATCAAGTGCTCAAAACCTATCATATAGCTTAAATGTATTATAACTATTATTAAGCAATATAATCCTAAGTGCTTGAATTGAATAAGTATACCCCAACAACCAAATGGCATGAAACTAAGTCCTTTAGAATTGTGATTAAGTGATAACCTCTTTGGTTTGATTTAAAATTTGATTAGCATTAATTATCTTTTTATACTATGTCATCTTTTTATTTATATGCTTTCATGATATTATGATGTATATTAAAAAACTTTAACCATTTAATTGGACACTTAATTGTGTGTAATTGTCATTAAACTAAACTTGAACATAATAATCTTGATAACTTGATTAAGTAAATAATACTTAATCCAAATGTGAAATTGCCATCAATAATATACCAATAATACATTGATTTATCATTGATCTTTAAACAACCTTTGGTCTTAATGGTAGAAAGGTTAGGGGTTAAACCTTAACTTATCTTGATTAAGACCTAAACCTTAATCACTTAATCAATTAATTTGATTGAAAGATAATTTAATTGACATTATTCCAATAATGCATCTAATTTAGCATTGATCTTAAATTATTGAATTAGAAGTGCCAAGATTAATATTAAATCTGTGTGATTGAACCATCTGAATTTAAACTTTAGATCTTTGATTTTCTCTTATATAAGACCATTAGCATATAATAAATAATAAAATTGTAATGATTTCTAAAATGATCTAACTCTAATAAGATCTTTGATTCTATCCCATAATTATAGAATAGAAAAGGATCAGATGGATTTTAAATCATCTGACTTGATCACTTAAATGATAGTCTAAGGAATAGAAAAGTGGGATCTTAAGGGTCTTACTTTAGGATCGTTCTTGAAATATTTAAATGACCGTAACTATTGATACCTTGAGGTAGGAATAGCTTTTGTAACTTATTGAGGTAGAAACTTAGATGATCCTTCATGGCCTTAGAAGTTGAACTTGATACCTTGTGATAGGAATCACCTAAAGCAGTTAAAATGGAACTTCTTCATTATGGTAGCAACCTATATTGAGTGATCTCTTGGAGCTTTGTGTAAGACTTACCCATTTAGAGTAAGGATTAATAGCTTTGATAAATCCTTGTGGATTAAATAAAATTGTCTGAACCCAAATTATTGGTTGGGTATAGTAGAGTATACCCATAGTACTAGATTATTTCAGTAATATTTAGGATTGGTTGATTCACTCCAATATGGACTTATGACCAGGTGCTATCCTGAGGGATTAGACAAATACAGTCCTGTTAGAGTAAATCTTCCAAGACTAAGAGTGTTACAATTAGTGGACAAGATCCTTAGTTTGAGGTATAAACTGTGATCGGGTTCTGCCTCCTATCGTAGTGCGCTTCGATAAGTACAGTTTAAGCAAACTAAGTATCTTAAGTCACTTTGCATAGACCACTAAGTATGTCTGTAATTAGGTCATTTAACTGCTTAGCTTGATATATAAACTGTGATCGGGTTCTGCCTCCTATCGTAGTGCGCTTCGATAAGTACAGTTTTAAACAAGCTAAGGATTAAATCTACCTCTCTTGGAAACATACTACTATGTGTATACATTCATCCCAACTAATGATTTTAAGTAAACTCTTAACTTTAACTAATTATCAGGCTATAATTTATGAGTCAGAATCCTTTTAGTAGGATTCTGCACAATGGAGACATCGAATTCATTATCAAATTTTAAAACATTTTCTAGATTTATCTCATGTAGTTTAGAAGCATGAGCATGAGCATAAGCATTATATGTGAGTATCAAAAGGATGTACAAGTATTAGTGATAATTTATGGGTTACGGAATGTTGTATACATTAACTGGAGAATTTCAGGATACATCGGCTTCATCAGTAAGCAGTATTCCCAACTGGATGTATGTATACATTGGACCGTACTACTCAAAGAAGTTCAGTGATATTTTGGTTGCATATCAGTAGCATACAGTATTGAGGCATATTCAGACGCATAGTTTCAGTGACATACATTATAATTTTACATATGATTACTCAGTTTCAGATTCACTACTATTATAATTTATTTTCAGTATTCAGTTTATAATTCAATTTTACTTTACCTTACTTAGGTTTTGTACAGTTTCATACAGTTTTATGCTTTCAGTTTTCTTTACAGTATTTCTGCATATTTAATCACATTATGTAAATGTTAAATGAATAACTAGAACTGTTTAGACTTGTTTCGATGTGTTAGACTTATTGTCTAACACGAGGTACTTTTGGGATCCGGTAATTTGCTGGATCCTGAGCAGTATATTGAGCCAGGTCAGGAGGATACCCAAGAGATTCAGGAGGAGCCAGTGGAGCACTAGTGGACCCTCCTCTAGTTTCACTACTTTTCTGCTTAGTTTATTTTCAGTTCAGCACTTAGCTCTATGTTTATTATTCAGTAAAATATTTGTAATAATTTTGGATGTATTTTCTTTTCTTTTCTAAGATGAATGTTTTCATACCGCTTCTGTGATGAATATTTTTGGATGTTTGCTTTAAGTTTTCGTACTCTATTATGTACTACTTATACTTAGTATTGTGATATGATCAACATACTGGAAATACTGATATATTATACATATATTGGATTCCTATTGTATTCTAAATTTAATGTATGTATTTGCATAATACTTAGGATAAGGAGACTACTCTTATCTTAAGTATTAGCTCTCAACCCTACTTGAGGTTGAGTCAGCAGCCCTTCAGAGGGGTTTGGTTTTCAGCTATTCGGGGAGATGGGCTATTCCTCCTCGAGTGGTGCGTCGCTCCGCCACCGACATTTATCATAACTGTCTCTTTTGCACGCGGTGACAGGGCGGGGCGCTACAGGTATTCCCTGATACCAACTGTGACGTCCCTGCCCTACCGTGGTCCTGTTAACTCTTAAGTTAATATGATTACGGTGGAGGGGTCATCTGAACGACAAGGTCCCTACTTATAATTAGATTAGGCATATATCCTAATCCATCATAATTAAGAACTTTGTCATTTCTCAAAAATATCATCACTAAATGAAAATACAAATAAACTAGAGCGCGGAAGCATATGTACAAACATCCATCCATCATATAAATACAACAATTCAGAATAAATAAAGTGCTGAAAGTAAAGTTTAACTCTGTATTATTACAACATTTAAATATTTTTAAAAGAACTGAAATAAATCACTCTTCCTCACAATGTAGAAAGGAAACTAAGAATCTTCAGTAGTACGCTCCTCTTCCAAAGGCAGATCTCCTGAAGGTTCTATCACCCCAAATAGCTCAAAATCTACCATTGTTGGTTTCACAATGATAGGGCCCCAACCAACAAAAGAAAATTTTAGTTAGATAATTGTCTAAGTATATTTTAGGCTATAAGTTTATTATGTTATTTGCATATCACCATAAAAATTAAGCATAAAAGCATATAAATAGGAGCTAGAACGCATAAGAAATAAGTAAATCTATAAATAATTTATTTATAACTTAAACAACTTGGAAGTGCACATACCTCTTCCATAGCAATTGTAACAAGATCAGGTAAATATAAAATAAGTGACTAGAAGTAAAATACATCATAAACATGCTTATGATCAATCCAAAATTATGCTAATTGACATAAAAGTAAATTAGCATGTAAAATGATTAAGTCACTAAAGTGAGATTAGCATCCTATAAATGTATATAAGGAGCAAAACTAGCATCCTATAAGTACAAGTAAAGTTAGTAAATGCTGAAGAACAGTAAGTAAGAAAGTACTGAACTGTAAATTGAAACAGTAAATATGAACTGAAATTACTATGACTGAAACAAGATAAATAATTATAAAGTAGGAATGTACCTAAATTAGTAATACTAACAAGAGGTAGAAAAGGATGTAAAATATGAAGTTTATAGTCTAACAGATACCATCCTAGCCGATCTTAGGCCTAGGCTTAGTTAGACTTACTTTAGACAGACATATACCACCCTAACCTGACATAAGTTTAGGTTTGGCCTGTACTAAAGTATGGGTACAGTAAAAGGCATACTAACTAGGTTACATTCTACTAACCATATGTTCAATTTGACAATAATGATGACATATGCAAATGCTATTATGCAAAACAAGATTGACAAGAAACACTTTTCAAATGTCTTATGTCTAATACATGTGAACAAGGTATAATGTTCAAAAATTAGGAAGTATAGCATCAATTATCAAAATGAGCAAGAGACTCTACTAGGACATAAGTGATATTCATTTGTTATATAATTTAATCGTTCTATCTACTTTAAGTTACACAAGTTCAGGATCTCCAAGTCTTACTATCGAGTGTAACTCAGATTCATGACCTTATAAGTTAAAAATAATTAGGACTAGCTAGGTCCTAATTATAAATAAATCAATATCGATTATACAAGTTAAATAATAAATCATTCGACCTATATTAATATTTTATCAAAATCCCAACCCATCTTGATTGATCAAATCAAGATGAAATGATTAAGAATTAAACTCCAATATGGGGTTTAATCACTTAATCCAAATGGTACAACTATGTGGCGACCGGGGATCGAAGTTCAAGAGTCTTTAAAGAACAATTCATCTCAATTGAAAATATATACATTTTTATAATTTAAAAAGAACATAATAAAATAATAATAGTCCACAGTCTTTTTATACATAGAGCCAAAACATATATGAAAAGTTATAACTGTTTGAATTTTACAAAATAAAATAAGAAATATCTACATTCTTCTGCTTCTTTTAATTCTTCTTCTTTTAACTTGGCAGATCTTCTAAACTTTTTAATTATCAAAATCTGAAAAATTTAGTTTACCAGTCAGGTAGGAGTACGCAAATTGTTCTTATAAGAATAAATCTAGCATCCTATAATAGGCATGAATTAAATATGAAAATGACTGAAATACTACATATAAAGTAAAGCAATTTCCAAATTCAAATTCTGCCCTGCAAATTAGCTGTGAAAATCAACATATATGAAATAAATTTTATCAAAATCATTTGTAACAATAAGTCTAGTCCATAGACTCCTGAGCCCAAATGGGTAAACCCATAGGCATAACCTGTATGAAGCTTATCTCGCCACCCGTCGGTAGCTTACTCAAAATAGGAACTGATGGTGTGTCTTTCCTCTGGATTTGCCTACTTCCTACAAGAGGCTAAATCCCTTCATATAACTCCCAGGGGTTGCTAGCTTGCCCAATCTGTACAGATTCCAATGATGCGTTCCACCCTCCAAAGACAAACACCACAATATATATATACTGTGTTTCATTCTTTTTGTTACATACTATTTGATATAAATCTTTTGCAGATTAAAATGCGGTAAGCAGTGCAAATAATACTCAAATGGAAAATAGCTCAAATAAGAATACTGAAATAAAATTTATAAGTAAATTTGCGTACCTGACTTGTTTTAATAAAATCAACCAGTTTAATTTTTTTGATCTGCCAAAAATAATTAAATTTATTAATTT
Source organism: Gastrodia elata (assembly GCA_016760335.1). Lineage (NCBI taxonomy): Eukaryota > Viridiplantae > Streptophyta > Magnoliopsida > Asparagales > Orchidaceae > Gastrodia > Gastrodia elata. The sequence goes on along the minus strand of CM028672.1, from coordinate 101,780 downwards.
AATATTTTTATCATGATTTGTAGTATTATGTTTATAAAATGACTATTTTGATTTATTTGAATTATTTTTATTAAGTTATATAATTATTTATGCCTTATATGGTCAAATTGGGAATTTGACCTTATAAGGGCATTTTAGTGATTTTACCCTTAATAAAATATAAAATTTATGTTAGTTTAATGTAGATTATGTCTTAAGGTTTTCATAGAACCTGAAATTATTCAATTCTGATATGAATTGGCTAAGTTATAGCTAATCTAATTTCTAGGGTTAATAATTAGGGTTAAATGTGATTAGTGAGTGATTAGTGAATTTAGTCACAAAATTATTAAACTAATTATACATTTAGGTTCTAATTTATTTTATGAGTCATCTAAAACTGAAATCACTTAATTTGGATGATTATATTTGCTAATATTCACTAATCAAGTTTTAGAGTAATTATGGTTAATTAGGAGATCTAATCGTTGGATCCTAAATATTTTTGTATTTTACTGTAAATTAGGATTTTTGATCTAAATTGATATTTGGATCACCTAATTTGGAACTAAATTGACTAACTTATGGCTATTTGAATTTTCTAGGGTTATAGGCTTAATTAGGGTTAGGTCCTGATTGTGATTAGTTTAATTTTAATCCAAATGGCAAATTTAACACTACTAAAATATTCTTTAGGTTTTTTGAGTATTTTAAGACCCATATTTGATATGTTTTGGGTAGTGTGTATAAAGATATAAGGGTTTGATATTTTTTGACATTTTTTTAATAATTTAAATACCTAAGAATGTCATTATGTAAAATAATAATCCTATAGCAAAATAAATTGCATCTTTAAATTCCTTATATTTTTTTGATGAATTTGATATATTTATTTGTATAATTTGGTTAAATATTTTAGGAATTATTTAAGTTTAAAGTTTTATAATTAATGGAATTATATTATTGTGAATATTAAATTTTTTTCTGATTTAAGATAATTAATTCTGTATTAATTATATTTATTTAATAAAATTACTAAATTGTTAATTATTATTAATTTTATCTGTTTAATTATATTTATTTAAACTAATTAAAATGTTATTTATTAATTTAATAATATTATATTTTCTGTTTATAAATATATTTATAAAATTTTTCTGTTATTATTAAATTGATTTATTTTATATATATACTATCAGTTAATTTTTATTTATCTATATTTAAAAATATATCTGTTAATAATTTATTGATTTATATTATATATATATTTAATATTTTCTGCTGCAGGTGGGGGCCACAGAGGACACACGGCGTGTTATGATACATCCAGCCGTATCTTTGGGTCCCATGCCATTTTAAATTGATTAGGATGCCGACAAAACCCAATCGGGAACGGGTCGGGCTCGGGCCGACTCGGCCCGATTCAAAGTCCTTCGTCTTCCCTCATTCACCCGCGACATTCCGGCTAGGGCTTGGATTTTAGAGGTCCTCTCGGCGTCGACAACCTCCAACCCGCATGACAATGAGTTGGTCACGTCAAGTCCTTCACGCCGGTGGTGGAATCCAGACCTAGGGTGGTCTATATCGGCAATAGGGTCAAACCCTAGGTCCTTATGCGTCGGCGGGTGTTCGTTTAACGGTATATACTGTTCAGGTTTTGCTAAATTGGATCGATCGAACTCGTTTGAGTTCGATCGGTCCCGGTATATTGACAATCCTTAGCACGGAATAGGTTTTAAAAAAAATCATTTGATGTAAAACAATGGAGTTAAGGGGATAGGCGAGTACCTTAGGATGAGTGGTCATAATTTTAGGGTTCAACTGAGCAGTCGATCCAGGTATCCTTCTTCGATTCCATTCAGTGAAAACAAAGACTAAATTCTTCGAGAGTTAATATTAGGCGATCGAAGAGCGGTGGAAGAGGCAGAGACCTACGCGTGGAGGACTTCTGCACGATGCGTGTCGCCTTCTGCGACACGCATGAGTCGCGGGGACGACGACTCCAGAGCCGTCTGATCCTCCCAATCAGACGGCTTAGAACAATCCGTCTATTCAGATGACGCGAGCGGCCAGAAAAATGGCATTAGGGAAAAATGGAACGGCGCCATTAATACTTAAATTTAAATAATATTTATTTAATTAATTCATACTTATTTTAATAATTAAAATTATGCAATTAAATGTGTATAGAAAATTTTCAAATAAATCACCCCTAGCTAATTGAGGTCTTCTAAACACAATGGTGCACTCAGATTTTCAATCCGACGAGTATTTAATTATTTGAATTTTCAGATATTTAAATAATATTAAAATATTCGTCTAAAAATCAATAACTTCCAAATGCGTTCAAAACTTCACCCCTAGCTAATTTGGAGCTGGTGAACGCAATGGCGAAGTCAAATTTTCAATCTGAGGTCAAAATTATTTAAATATTAATAAATAAATTTGGAAAATGATTTCTGATATTTCACAAACTAAGGATCTAAGGTTTAAAACTCAAATCTCACATATTAGGTTTGTGGCGACCGCCCCCTTTAATCATAAAGATTAGGGTGTGGTCATCACTAAGCACATACCTTACTTAATATTAGATTGGAATTTAAGACCCCAATCTAATCTTAAGAGAAAGATGTGCTTTTTATAATAAAGCAAAGGATAACAATCACTTAATGAGTATACTATGAAATCAGAGTGCGGAAGAAAAGTACAAACTGAAGTAATCATCCATTTATCCATATTACAAAGTAAAACATCCAGCTCAGAATATATAATGCAGGAAAAGTAAAGTACAATTTTAATCATGTATTATTACAAACATTAAAGTTAGAAGATGAAATATAAAGTAAAGTCTCTCATCCTCTCTAATGCAAAAGTAAAGCAACTAACAAACATAAACTAATGATCTTCATCCACCTGCACTTCCTCTTGGACCTGCTCTTCTGAAGGCTTAATCTCCTCAAAAAGCTCGAAATCTACCATTATCTGTTTCATAATGGTAGGGCCCCAACCAACAAAAGAAAAATCAAGTTAGATAAAATGTCTAAGTACATTTTAAGGTAATCAATTTTAATGTATTTTAAAGATATCACAAACTAGATTTAAGCATGAAATAGCGGTAAAGTGACAAAGGAAGAAAGACAAGTTATAATAATGAATTATAACTTAACAAATTGTGAGGTAAAGACATACCTCAGCTTAAACTGCATAAAAAAGTAAGTAAAGTGCAAATGTAAATCTACAAAAAAAAGTCCTAAGTAATATGATCAAACTAAACATGCTAGTTTATAGTATAAGTAAAAGTACTGTACTTAAAAGAAAGTCTAGCACTTTAATAAAGTAAAATGACTGAAATAAAAGAATATTACAGGAAATTCTGTAATACAGAAGAACTGCAGAAAATTATAATATAACAAGAGATGAATTGAACTATAAGGTAAAAATGAGCCAGAACGGTAAAGAAACTGTAAAGTGATTATAAAGTAAAAGTAATATAACTGTAAAATGCTTGTAAAATAAAAATAGGTAAAGTATAAAGTAAAGTGTGGAGATACTCCTACTTAGTTCTGCCAAAAAGTAAAGTCCAAAAAGTAAACATCCAAAATTTAAAGTATGATGTGCTAGGAAAGTGTCCTAGATACAAGGTAATGTCCATCTAATTATCCAGGAAAATGTCACAGGCAAAAGTAACAAGCACTAGGAAAGTCTCCTAGGCAAAAGCTATTCTAAAGTAAAGTTATACTAAATGACAGACTAAGTAAAACATAACTCACAGGGTGTATTAAAGTTTGTTTTATTTAAGTTTTCTTCTTAAGTTATGAAAATGCTATAAAAATATAATTCAAAGTATAACATAAAATATTCATCAAGTATTTTTGTTAAGTAAAATATATCCAAAAGTGTAAAAAGGCTTAAAAATAAGGAAAGCATAGCATTTCAAATTCAAGGAAATAATTAGCACTACACAAACTTTGTGATGTCACTTGTTTTCTAATTTAATTGTTCTAACTACTCTAAGTTACATAAGATTCAGAATCATCAATTCCTATATTGTCTGTAACTTAGAATCACGAACCTATAAGTTGAACATAGTTAGAATTAGCTACGTCTTAATTATAACTGAATCAGTATTGCCTATAAAGTAAAATAAGTAAATCAATCATCCTAATTTGTTATTTTATAAATCCCAAACTAAATCTTGATTAGCCAAATCAAGATTGAAAGGATTAAGAATCAAACTCCAAAGAATAAAGTTCAATTACTTAATCATAAGGTCATCTTAAGGTCTAAGGTTTAATCCCGTCTCACTGATTAAGTATTAAGGCAAATCCTATTGAATTAAGTCAAATTCAATAGGATAGATTTCTAAACCTAATTTTAAGATTAAAAGATCAAATAATCATTTAATAAATTATGAAAATCTAATAAACTAGTAAAATCAAGGTTTCACCTTAATGAGTAACCCACTTTACTCATTAGATGAATTCTAACCAAAGATCTATTCATAATCTAGGAATTAAAGTTCTTAAATCTAAGAGTATCACTCAGATACACATCCTAACTAAAGTTATAAGACCTATGTGAGCTAAGAAGTTCAAAGGAATGGAATGTTTCTTATATTTCACTTTAAGTTTTATATAAGACTCAACTTAAGATTTTCTTCAAATTTCTAATTTGAGACTTAGAATTATCTAAATAAAGGTCTAAATTACTTTAATTACTATTTGTTATGATTTAGAGATGAAATTTGATCTTAAATTCATTAAATCTTAATTTTGGGCAAAAAGACCATTTTGCCCTTACTTAAGGATTTGAAATTCCATCTTTATGAATTAGGGCTCAATTCTGGATTTTAATAAATTGGAATGAGTACTTACTATTTAATATGAGTTTAGACGGTAAGTTCATTAATTTTTGTTAAGTATTAAGCCTTATAAGGTCAAATTAAGGAATTTGACCTATAAGGAAAATTTAATAATTTTACCATCATGAAAACTAAATTTTTTGTTAGTTTATTAAGGTTTAAGTCCTAAGGTTTCCATAGAACCTAAAATTATCAAATTCTAATATGTATTGGCTAAGTTATAGCCAATACAAGTTCTAGGTTTAAATGGTAATTAAATGTTCTTAATTAAGGGTCAAAAATCCTAACTTTTCCAATTGGTGTCCAAATTGAGTAAAATCAGTGGCTATGGCTCACAAATGATATACTAATTTCATTGACTAGTGGTAGGCTCAATTTGGACTCTAATTGGCTAAGTTAAGGCCTAATTAGGGTTTAGGGTGATTAGTGAAGTGATTAGTAAAATTAATCACCAAATCACTAATCCAACCCTACAATTAGGTTCTAATATACTCCAGGAGTTCTCTGAAACTTAAATTGTTTAATTTAGATCATTAGATTTGCTAATTTTCACTAATCAAGTTTTAAGATAATTAAAGTTAATTAAGAATTCTAACCGTTGGATCCTAAATATTTTTATAGATTATTATAAATTAGGTTTTTCTGATCTAAATTGATATTTGGATCACCTAATTTGGAGCTAAATTGACCAACTTATGGTCAATTGAAGTTCTAGGGTTAGTTGACTTAATTAGGGTTAGGTCCTAAATGTGATTAGTCTAATTTTAATCCAAACAGAAAAATAAACACTACTAGATTAATCCTTAGGATTTTTTGATTACTTTGAGACCCATCTTGGGTATGTTTGGGTTAATGATTACAAAATTATGGTAGTTTGAAGTTTGGGACAATTAGGGTTCAATTTAAGGATCTTAAAATGTCACTAGTTGATTTACAGCTCTAAATGACAATTTGATAGTTTCAAATTAATCCTCATAATTTTCTGATTTCAATGGTATATTTATTTGTTTTAATTGGACATGTATTTTGTAAGTTATGGAAGCCTAAAGTTTAAGATTTAATTGATTAAATTAATTTAAATATTCTAATTTTTATTTATAATAGTTATATATATATATATAAAATTAACTTTTGCAGGATGGCGGGCCCGGGCGCTCGGTCAGCGGCAGCAGAAGGCCACATGTCGCCCTGTGATAAGTCGTTGGGACGCAGGCGAGGCCCACTCGCTTCCGCTGTGCAGGAGAAACGACGCGAGCGGGTCCCACGGTACACGCGTCCGAATGGCGACGGCCCGCATGTCTAGTGGGGCCCACGTGACAGAAATGCGTGACATAGCTGCGGATCGGGCTCGGGTCAACCCGGCCCGACCCGAAATCCATTTTCGTCTTCGCGCAGGAGTCCGTCAGTCGCGGCGTGCTTTGCGCTGGGAGAAGGCTAGGGCGTCGCGTGTCCCTTCCGCGACACACGGAGCGCCGCGGGGACGAAGCAGCCGTATCCGTCCGACCGCGCGATCGGACGGATTGATGGATCCGTTAGGTCAAACAGCGCGAACAAAAATTAGGGTGACGGCGTTACATATAGTCGACGGCGACGTTTGCTTCAATTTAAACATTAATATTTAAATTATTTTAGACCTATTTTATTAATCAAATTTAACTAATTGAATGCAGTAATAAAATTTTCAATAAATTTCCCCTAGCTAATTGAGGGGTGAGGAACGCAACGGTGCGATCAGATTTTTGATTCGACGAGTATTTAATTATTTGATTTTTTTTTTAAGTATCTAAATAATATTAAAATATTCGTCAAAAATTCAACAACTTCCAAATGCCTCCAAAATTTCACCCATAGCTAATTTGGGGGTGGTGAGCGCAATGGCGAAGTCAGATTTTTAATCTGAGGTCAAAATAAAAAAGTCAAATTCTAGGATTTAAGGATTTTTTAAAAATTCAGATTTGATTCAATTGATTTCAGATTTGACCTAGATCTTAGAGATGAATTCTAAATGACATAGTTAATGTACTAGAACCTCAATTAAAACTTAAATTAGACTTAATTAACCTAAGTAATAACCTGGGTTGTTACACATTTAAAGTAAATCTTAATGATAAATCAACTCATTAAGATAGATTTCTATTATTAGTTCTAAGGTTTAAAGATTAAATAATCATTAAATAAACTAGGAAAAATATACAAATTAGTAAACGCAAGGCTTCACCTATTGAGTAACCTAATTTACTTAATAGATGAACTCTATCCTAAGATCTATTCCTAATCCTATGAATTAAGGCTCTTAATTACTAAGAGTATCTCTCAGACACACATCCTAACTAATGTTATAAGACCTATGGGAAGATCTAAGAGGGATTAAGGAATAAAGGAACACTCAAATTTTACTTAGAATTTTTCTTAAGGATTTAAGATTGAAGTTTTAATCAAAATCAGATTAAGGCTAAAACTCACATAATTTCTACTCTAAATTATTTTATTTACTGATTATATCATTTAGAATGTGATTCTAGAATTTTAAAATGCTAAACCCTAAATTTGGGCAAAATAATTTTTGCCCCTACTTAAGGGTTCAAAAGATCAAATTTTGATCTAGGATTTCAAATCTAAATTTTTCAGTGGCAAAGTGTTTCTTACTGTCTAATATAAGATTAGATAATAATTACACAAATTTTGGATAATTATTAAGCCTTATGAGATCAAATTAATGAATTTGACTCATAGGGGTATTTTGGTAATTTGACCTTATGAAATCTAAATTTTCTTTCAATTTATTATTACTTACTGTCTAAGGTTTTCATAGAACCTAAAATTACTGAATTATGAAAAGTATTGGCTAAGTTATAGCCAATACAAGCTTAGGGGTAAAATGGTAATTTATAGATTTTAATTAAGGGTCAGAAATCTTAACTTTATTAATTGGTGTCCAAATTATTCAAAAATCAGTGGTTATGGTTCACAAATTATCCACTGATCATATTGACTAGTGGTAGACTCAATTTGAACCTTAATTGGCTATGTTAAGGCTTAATTAGGGTTTATGATGATTAGTGAGTGATTAATAAAATTAATCACCAAATCACAAATCCAACCACACCATTAGGTTGTAATGTACTCTAGGAGTTCTCTGAAACTTGAATTATTCAATTTGGATTATTAAATTTGCTAATATTACTAATTCAATTTTAGAGTAATTAGGGTTGATTAGTAAATCTAACCGTTAAATCTTAAATATTTTTATAATTTACTGTTAATTAAGTTTTTTTGATCAAAATGGACATATGTATCACTTAATTTGGAGTTCAATTGACCAAGTTATGATCAATTAAAGTTATATGGTTAATTGACCTAGTTAGGGTTAGATCTTAAATGTAATTAAGCTCAAACTAATCCAAACAGCAAAATGAACACTATTAGATTAATCCTTAGGGTTTGCTGATCACTTTGAGACCCATATTAGGTATGTTTGGGTCAGTATGTGCAAAGTTATGACTAATTGAAGTTTTGTGACATTTAATGTTAATTTATGGATCCTAAATGTCACTATGCTAAATACTCACCCAAACTAACATTTAACAGTTCTAAAATAATCCTTATTTTCTACTAATCAAAAAGACCTATAATTTCAATATTTTTGGATCAGTAGATTTAAAATATGAGTGATTAAATATTTGAATTTGATTAAATAAATTAAATTATGATTTTAATTAATCACTGGTTAAATCGTTCGGCGGTTGGGACCCACACGCAGAGAAGAAATGGGTCTCGAGTGCTGACCCGACAGCGCCAAGCGGTGGGACCCGCGAGTTACTGTGCAAGTGGGCCGAAGGAAGCCCGACCCAAACCCTCTGCTCTTTCGTTCTTCCGATCGAAGAAACTAGGGGATTAGGGCATTGATCTAGACGGCACCTCCACATCTTCTGGAGATAAAAAGACTTGCAGATCCATAGCACCTAATCTAATCTTCTTAATGAAATAAATAACTCAAAACACGACAACTCCTAACATCCTACACGTACAAGCCCTAAGTTTCGATGCGCGACTAAAACCGACGCATCCTCAGCTCAAATTTTGGCTTACGATACGATTTATCAATTAATTGCATAAATAATGGCATAGTACAACATCATAGAAACAAAAGAATCAAATATAGAGGGAAATCACTTAGAATTACAAATTGAAGAAAAACAATGGGCGATCGATCCAAAATGAATTAAGTTCAATTTTATCATAACATCTTTGCAACATTTAACTGAGGCAGATCATATTAAGAAAGAAAGAAAGAATCTGAGATAAAGGTACCTGACTTTTGGCAGCCCGAGCGAGTTAGGATTCTATCGGTTCTAGGAATTTTAATCTGAGATCGGCTACACGCACTAGACGACTCACCCAGGAATTCCTCAAGCTCTGAGTCGTTATCATGCATACACTTGAAGGTTGGGAAATATCTCCTCGTTGCAACGAGGAGGCCACGCGCGCCTGGTTCAAGCGCATGCGCGACACGCGCCTTCAGCGGGGACGAAGGCACGAGGGCCGTTCGATCAATTTGATCGAACGGTCCGGCTCTATCAAGGAATCCAACGGCGGCTTGCATACGGTGTTATGGAAAAGGACGGTATAATTATGATAATGACGGCAGGTTAAGTATTTAATAAATTAATATTTATTAGTTAATTATTTATCTCCATTTTATTAATGCAATTTAAACAACTAATTATGCTTAAAAAAATTCAGATAAATCACCCCTAACTAATTGAGAGGTGCTGAACGACACAGTGCAATCGAATTTTTGATTTGACCAGTATTTAATTATTCAAATTTTTGAGGTATTTAATTAATATTAAAATATTCGACGAAAATCCAACGACTTCCAAATGCCTCCAAAACTTCACCCTTAGCTAATTTGGGGGTGGAGAATGCAATGGAGAAATCATATTTTCATTATGAGGTTTAAATAAAAAATTAATTTCTAAGATTTTGGAATTTTCTAGAAATCTAGAATTGATCCAATTGATTCCTGATTTGACCTAGATCTTAGAGATAAGTTCTAAATGACTTATTTAATGTACTAGAACCATAATTAAGACTTTGATTAATCTTAATTGACCCAAGTAACAACCTGGATTGTTACACATATGCATATATATATATATATATATATATATATATATATATATATATATATATATATATGACTACATATATGTATATATATATATATATAACCTAAGGAATTTCATATATTATATAAGAATACAATCATATATATATATATATATATATATATATATATATAAAATAATTTAACTTTTCTGCGGGCAAGACCCACGCCGACTGATGGAACTGACCGCTGCGGGGCCCACAGCCACGTGTCAAGACGAGATTAGACAAAAGCTGTCAGGCGGGACCGGTGGGTCCCACCGCTGACAATAGCGCCACGTGGCTCACTTAGCATCGTGTTAGCTCCGCAGCCGTCCCCACCTGCTTGCCACGCAAGCGCGACGTGGCAAGGCAACGGGTCAGGCCCGACACATCGGCCCTACCCGTCTCCCGGTGGTTCGCACGACATGCGAACCCTAAAAATTCGCAGAATCAAATCCAGATGATCGCACGGAATGGAAACGATACAATCACTCAGTAATTGCAAAGCTTAAGCTTTTAAGACATGCTAAGGATCAGGATCTAAAGATAAAAATGTAGCGGGATGCACCTCAAATAAACGACAGATAGAACTTTAGGGCTTCGACCGGCAGCTCCTTTCAATTTTGCGGGATTCAAGATGTGCAAAAGGAGGCAGTGGATTGATTAAGACCTTAAAAATGAGTAATGAGCGGTGGTTTGAGGTGCCTGGCGCTGCGCTGGGAGAAAATTAGGGCGATGCACGTAACTCTCACGACACGAGGAAGGCCCCGAGGACGACGAAGATGCAGCCGTCCAATCACGCGATCAGGAGAATCGATTGATCCATCAGATCAGATGGCACGGAAAGAGATCAAGGCGACGGCGTTAAGGGTAAACGACAACGCCGTTAAGTAACTTAAATAATATTATTATTTAATTTAATTTATACTAATCCTATTAATTAAAATTATATAATTAAATGCATCTAAAAATTTTCCAATAAATCACCCCTAGCTTATTGAGAAGAGGAACGCAACGATGAAAACGAATTTTCGTTTCGATAAGTATTTAATTATTCGAATTTTTGAGGTATTTAAATAATACTAAAATATTCGATAAAAATTCAACGACTTCCAAATTCCTCCAAAATATCACCCATAGCTAATTTGGGGGTGAAGAGCGCAATGACAAAGTCAGATTTTTGATTTGAGGTCAATTTCTAGGGTTTCTAAAAATTCCCAAAATCAAAATTTGATCCATTTGATTCCTGATTTGATAAGCTCCTAATAACTTAATTAGTATACTGGAACCATGATTGGAACTTGGATTAGTCTTAATTGACCCAAGTAACAACCTAAGTTGTTATAACTACTTAGCCTGCTAAACTAAGGCAAAAAATAATGAGCAGAAGTGCACCTAAGCCAGTACTGCCATATCAAAATCTCAACTAATGAATTTATGTAGGCGAAGGATCTATTACGCACCATCCCAGATCAGCCAAGATGGAATAGATCACCGACATGGTTGTATCACCAGTGACAGTCCCAGGTTCGATGTGGGCGAAGGATCTATTACTGTAACAACCCTAGTTGTTATCTCAGCTAAACTTACATTAATTAAGTTAATCCAAGCTTTGATTTTGATTCCATTGAGTTCAATGGATCATTTAAACCTAACCCGAGAAGTTTGAGATCAATCAAAGTTAAATTGGCAAATTTGATATTTTTGACTATTTTTAAGCCCTGAAAAATACCTAAATTAATTTGATCTCCAAATCAAAATCTGATTTCATTTTTAAATTCCTCATACCTTAATTAACTAAAGGTGAATTTTTGAGAATTTTTGGAGCCCATTTGATCCTAAATTGGATTTGGAATATTTAAGAATAATTATTTATTATTTAATTAGATTTTATTTTATTTAAATTAAATAAATTAATTATTTTAATAAGCGGGATTTGCTGTCGGGACCGTAGTAACACAATTGGAAAAGCATTTTAAATGCTAGAAACTACTATGTGCATGAAATAAAAGCAATATATGATCAATTGGAATATATGCTAAGTAAGCAATTAACATACAGTGAAGCATTAATTGAAGTTAAGCAACATACACTATATTCAAATTATACTGAAGTAAGCAATACACAATACTAAAAATAGAGAGTGTAAAGCTAAAGGAAGTAAGAAAATATCTTAGATTCTCAATCTAAGATAATCATAATCTAGAACTATAATATGAAAGCATAAATAAACAGTTATGAAGAGATCTTACAATTTGTAAAAGATCTCTTATATCTTTAGTTAAAGTTACATTTAGAAACTACCTCATTCTGTAGGAGTACACAACAGAATGAGCGAGGAGTTAAGCACGTCTGCTTAACCAGATACAGTGAGGAAGTTTAAACATTCACAATTACCCTCTCTAAAATGTGAAGTCTTAATATAAGCACTTTCTTTTGTACTCATTTTATCATAAGGCATTCCCCTTTAAAATTTTTATAAAAATCTTTATTTATGCACAATGATCTTGAATGAATGTTCAAGGAAAGAAGCTCAAAGCTAGGCAAGCACTCAATAGATTGCAATAATTGTAAATGTATATGATATCTTCTTTTTTATCTAAACATTAATAATCTACTCATAATTAGAGTTAATTAAACTCCAAATTGACTTATAAATATTTGATCTTAAATCAATTCTAAAATGAATATAAGTTTATTTTCATGAATTTTGAAATAAGGAAAAAGATGAATAAAACTCAATTTGAAACTGATCTAAAACTTAAAAGAAAAGGAACTATTATTTTCAATTAAATTGGTTGAGAATTAAGGTTCAAAATGAATCATTGAAATAGATATTTTGCATTGAACACTTACAATTTTCTAAAATTGATCTTAAGTCAATTCTAAAATGAATATAAGTTTATTTTCATGAATTTTGAAATAAGGAAAAAGATGAATTAAACTCAATTTGAAACTGATCTAAAACTTAAAAAAAAAGTAACTATTATTTTCAATTAGATTGGTTGAGAATTAAGGTTCAAAATGAATCATTGAAATAGATATTTTGCATTGAACACTTACAATTTTTTGAAATTGATCTTAAGTCAATTCTAAAATGAATATAAGTTTATTTTCATGAATTTTGAAATAAGGAAAAAGATGAATTAAACTCAATTTGAAACTGATCTAAAACTTAAAAGAAAAGGAACTATTATTTTCAATTAAATTGGTTGAGAATTAAGATTCAAAATGAATCATTGAAATAGATATTTTGCATTGAACACTTACAATTTTCTGAAATTGATCTTAAGTCAATTCTAAAATGAATATAAGTTTATTTTCATGAATTTTGAAATAAGGAAAAAGATGAATTAAACTCAATTTGAGACTGATCTAAAACTTAAAAGAAAAGGAACTATTATTTTCAATTAGATTGGTTGAAAATTAAGGTTCAAAATGAATCATTGAAATAGATATTTTACATTGAACACTTACAATTTTCTGAAAAAATTTCTAAGTCTTAAAATTCTTAGATATTTTGGCAAAGCCCCCTTTGTTTTTGTTCAAATAAACAATTTTCACCATCAAATATAAGTCAATCCATTGACTATTTCCAGTTCTAAAATAGAGTTCAATCCTTTTTATAGGATTGCTCATTTCCAATTATAAAATAGAATTTATTTCCAGCTCTAAAATAGAGTTCAATCATTTTTATAGGATTGCTCATTTCCAGTTCTAATAATTCATAAATTTAAACAAAACAATCTACTAACCTATAATTCATATATCCTATATCAAGCATCTATGAAATTAATAAAGGATGCAAAATTTAATTTAGAAATTTTATAGAAGCAATCATCATTTGGCTTATCTAGCCATAAGACAACAACATTTAGCACAGCATTTCTTTTGATATTAATTTATAACTCAACCTGCAATGAACAACAGCATTAAAGTTAGCATTTAAATATAAAAGAAGCAATAATCATTTAAACTAAAATCTATCATAGTATTTATTTCTTACAATGCATTTAATGAAAGAAGTTAATTTAATTTAAACAATATAAAGGATAGTATTAGACCCCATGTAATTCATTAGTTCCTTCATTTATATATAATTGATCACATATGGTTTTAAATAAAAGAGGTGACATCATTTGATTACTTAGTGTAACTAAAAGCAATTGATCACTTTAAATTATATGACAGTATCTAATTCATATTGAATTTAGTAGCAGCAATTATCCTTTTAAATTATTGGTGACAACATATGAATCATATATATGCATGACAGCATTTGAATCTTATAAACTAACTGACAACACTTGATTTACCTTAAAAATGAATGACAGCATTTGATTATTTCAGTTTAACTAAAGCATTTGATCACATATAGAAGATGGCAATATTTGATTCTAATAAAAGAAACGACAGCATTTTATCTCATAGATTAACTAATAGCAATTGATTCACATAAATCAGTGGACAACATTTGATCTCAAATGATAAATGGCAGTAGTTGTAAAAAGAAGGCAGTAGTATACTACTATACACATAAGGTATATCATTATTCATTTTCAGCATTCGACATTAATATCTAAGACTGAGGTATAGCATTTGTATCCAAGCATTTAAAGGATGCCAATTTAAATTCTACAAATCACAAAATATAGCCTTAATAATTCAGCAATTCTAAATATCACAATATGGATTCAGCATTTGGATTTACCTTGAAATAAAGAATAGGATTTAAATTTCATAAACTAAATGGCAGCAATATGACAATATTTGGATTCTTAATATAAATCAATTAACAACATTTAGCTCTTATAATAGAAATGATGGCAGCATTTCTCAAAGGATAAATTGTTGATATCTTTCAAATATAATGAAATCCACATACATGTCAACAAATAATTATGCTGGCTGGAATTAATCATACTTCAATAACTAAATTCATAAGCTTCAGAATAAACTGCTTCGTTTACTTTATGAATTTTTCCTTTCTAATTCATGTGCTAGTTCATTCGATGATTATTTTATGTTAGTTTTGCAAAGGACAACTATTTGTTACTTAGCATGCAAGGAATGACAGCATCTAGTTCAATAAATATAGAATACATCAGTCATTCAAACCAAAAGTTGCTATCCTTGAACCAATTGATCTTAACAAAACTGAGATATAGTCATAGTTCAAAGTATATTAATTCAAACATATATTAGAATCTTACAACACTCAAATTACTAAAAGAAAATAGAAGAACAATTATTTATGTATATATGAAAATATGCAGCGAATATTGGGATTGATTCTCAATCAGTCTTAACAGTTTTAACTTAACTCATGATCTCTTATGCAATAATAATAAGAATGCATGAAATAAGAGTAAAATGCAAATTAAAAACAAAGTAATGTACTTACTTTAAACATAAAGAGATTTTTTTTTTGACAATTCTGATGGTGAGTTCAAATAGAGAGAATTGAAATTTCCAATTCTTACTTAAGAGAAATCCATTTAACATAAATGATTATATAAACGTAATAGATGATCAAATATTTCAAGTTTAATTTGAATTTAAATCAGCATGTCAATTTAAACTTGTAACCAAACAATTTCAAATTTAGACAAATTTAACTATAAAACAATTCTAATTTTAGCACCTTAGCACCTTAGTCAAACTTAAACCAAGTATGCAACAAGTATTTCTTTTAATAAAAATTACTAATTGGCATAGGGTTTGACATACAATAACTTAGGGTGAAGAGTAACCTTCATGAGCTTATGACTTGGGTGCACTAAGAAAAATGGACGTCCTTTCACTTATATTAATTTTATTATAATGTTTTCATCATATCATAAATCTTAATTTCATAGATTTATTCTTTATGCTGTCTTGTAAAGTTTGAACCTTGAAAAGGAATTGCATACTTAGTTTAAAGAAAGTCATAATTCTACACCTGAAGCAATTAAATAAGCTAACAACCATGAGCATTTTAGGAACAATGTACAAGACTATGGCATGCAGATAGTGGTACAAAATTGCAGTCCAGTTAAAGTCACAGTAAAATAAAAAAAAAAGAGTGACAGTTGGTTTCTTGATTTGGCGGTGATCTGCCACATGGGAGTCAGAAGGCTAAGAGAACCTACAATTAAGTAAACTAACATGCAGTGCTGTAAGGCTAGAGACCTGAATGATTGAGAACTGAAATGAAGAGAGATGTGAGATAAATTGAGAGATCAGACCATTAGAAATAATGAATCAGTGGAATCATTACATTTCTAAGTTAAGAACATACCACATATGATTTGTACATATATATTTATAGGACACAGCACAGGATCATCTTAATAAATGCGATAGGCTCAATTTGCTCTAGTAGAAGATTTTAAATTTTGCAATATAATGGAAGTAATTTGTTAAATAATTTCTAAATAGAATGTTCAATTTGAAAGTAGTACTTGGTTTCACTGATTTTTGAGATCAAGTATTTATGCTTATTGCTAAAAAAGCGATTCCACAAATGAATGGATGAACTCCGTTTGAATTCAACTGAGCTCGTTTAAAACTCAAATAAATTCTCAATTCGCAAGTTAACATTAAATAAGTATAGTAAACTTTAGAAAGACTTGATCTTAATTATGTTTAGATAAATTTAGTTATGAAATCTCCACATCAAGAAGATAGATTAAAGGAGATGGATTCAACATACTATAATGCATCCAAAGGAAAGAAGATGGAGATATAGTAGTACCTAAACGAATCAAGGTGCAGCTCTGATCTTCAACTAAGAGGAAGAAGGGATTCGACCTTATGAGAAGGAGGCGTCGGCGAGGGAAGGGAGGCGCGGCCAGATGGAGAGGCTCGGCTTGGACGGCTCTCGGCTAGATGGAGACTCAGCGACTTTAGCTATGCCTGATGGAGGAGGATGCCCGAAGGATTGGCTAGGGTTCGGGTAGATATGGGAATGAAAGGAGTATGGGATTAACTGAAAATAATAATCGCGTCTCACGACTTGTGATGAGAAGAGTCACGGCGACTTGCCATTGGCTCTCGCGTGAGGTGGAAGCCACGCGTCGTCGATCTTGAAGGAGGGAGCGGTCTCGAGATGGATCGCAACGAAGAAGGTGTCGGTCGCGTGAATGGCTTGCGTAGGAAATTTCAGCTAAGGGAAAATTAGGATTTAGGTTTTGAAGAGATTTAAGAAAATCTAGGATCTGTATCAGCCGTTGGATCAAAATAGACGGCTGAAATTTCTGAGCAAAGATCTGAAGTCATTTGAACTCCAAAAATTACAAACTTGGTATCGAAACGACCGTCTCGACGATACGAACGCACGTATCCAAAAATTATTGAATTTGGACAAGTATTTTATTTTATATTAATTTTTAAGTGAAAAACTTAGAAAATTAATTACGATAAATCGGAAACTCGAAAATTAACGAAACTTGAAATATAGAATTCTCATATGATGCTTGACTTAGATATACAAAAATTTTTAAATTCCGATTTATATTTTTCATATTATTAGCCTTTGAAGTTTAAATTTCATGAATTTATTCAGGACAATCCGAGATCCCAAACGCGCTCAAATTTTTGCAGTATGATCCTTTCAATAGGTTTTATAAGAGGATATTTTTATTACATTTTTATTTGACTTAAACTGGAATCCTAATTTAACAAAAAATTTTGAGCGATCGAAATTCAGCTGAAAATCCGGGAAAATCAACGATTTCCAAAAATTCCCAGAATAACACTCTTAGCTAATTTAAAGTTACTGAGTCCATTGGCAGACTCCGTTTTTGATTCTGAAGTCTAAATAACTTAGGTATCTTCAGAATTATTTGAAAATCAGGAAACGTTGGAAATTACCAAACGGTCTCCAAATCATACGAAATTTGAAGTGGAGACTTTTAACTTTATTATAAGAGTAGTGGAAGAGATTTAAAGTCAATTAGGTCACTAATTGACGGGTAACAATATCTGGGTTGTTACAATTTAAGTTTCATCCTTGCGACCATAATCTCCTCGGACCATACTCTCATCGTAAGGCTGAAGCTTAAAGGAATTAACAGAATGATACCACAAGGAGTGGAGCCTACGACTTAATTTGACTCGACACGGGGAAACTTACCAGGTTCAGACATAGTAAAGATTGACAGACTGAGAGCTCTTTCTTGATTCTATGGGTGGTGGTGCATGGTCGATCTTAGTTGGTGAAGCAATTTGTCTGATTAATTCCTAACTAGCTATGCAGAGTTCATCCTACGCTACCAGCTTCTTAGAGGGATTATGGTCGTTTAGGCCACGGAAGTTTGAGACAATAACAGGTCTGTGATGCCCTTATAGATGTTCTAGACCACACGCGCGCTACACTAATGTATTTAACGAGTACATAACATTGGTCGACAAGCCCACATAATCTTTAAAAAATTTCATCGTAATGAGGACGCCACATCTTTACCAAGCCACATAAGCTGACCTTCGTCAAGATGCTTGCTACATCTCAGTAGCCTCTGGCCCCCACATCATCGACTCTCTTAAAGCCATTTTACATGTTTTGAGTTTTTTTATTTCTATTATTTAAAGTGGATTTATATTTCACCCAACCAAACATAAAATTCAAATACATTAGAAAGTATCAAACATCAAAGAAGTACTTACATTGCTTTTATTTTTTCTAAAATTATTTTATAATGGATTTAGTATACCTCAAAATTTCCTTTACCACAAACCAACCGCTAAAAATGAAACAATAAATATGTTTAAATAATAAAGTTCGATAAATTTCTAATAATATTTTTAGGATTTAAATATTTAAATATAATAGTATAATATTAAATGTATGTAATTTTGCTGCATTTTAGGTGATAATATTCCTATTCCTCGCAATCTCGAGATGATGGTCTTCACTTTGCATTAACGGGAAAACATGTAAAAATTTGCAGTACTCAACACCCGAAACAGGCTTAATTTGTGTAATCAAGAGGCTTTACTCTATGCATAACTTTATCGAAACATAAATTTGCATAATTGCACAACCTGACAATCCTTGGCCAACCTTACTAACCATCCCTCAATGGTTCTCATCAACACTTTCTAGCATGGTGCGCATATGCTATCACAGCCTAGTCAAGCTTGGCCCCTTGCACCTGGAGCCCCCCCCCCCCCACAAGTTGTTATTTGTAATACTCGGGTAAGAACTACACCAAATACATAAACCAGTGTCCTAGTTTTTTCTTCAAATTTAGACAAATCAATGCTTACTAATCAGAAAACAATACATAACTACTTTGGAAATAGTAAACAACTCCAATATTATAGAAATTTTGTTATGCTATAGTACTTTTCTAATGGTATATTCATTTTTGATAGCACCACAGAAACGAAGCAACAGTAAATCCCAAGATTAATGAAATTATTTTTTTTTTTTGGAAAGTTTCATAAGAAAATACACTCATGTTTAGACAGTTAAAACACCGATGCTTTCACATATTCAATTATTAAGAATACCCCAAAGCAATTTCTGAACATCAATTTTTTAATGGATCTTCAAACAAAAAAAATTATTTTCTTATTTGATATCCCCAGAGCCTGAGCTATGTCAGAATAGCAGTTATTAAGAGTAGCCAGCCCTAACATAGGCTGTTCAGCATATTCTAACTCTCTCCAAAGAACCCGATACATATTGCCTAAATTGCTGGTTCACCTAATAGGAAGCCAGTAAACCTGGTCGACGCTAGCCATTCTTGGTCCAGGTAATTTGTCAAGACTTAGAGAAAATAAATCAATTAATCTAAGGGGGTGCAATTGACAACTATGAAAGAAAGATCCTAAGCTTATATCTTTTGATTAACAAAAATTTTTTGAGATTTAGTTCCCTCCAAGGAGTCCTAAGGATCTTTTATGCTCCTCTCTTCCTTCCCCTTAATTCATTGTTTTACTACTAATTATTTTCAAAATCTCATACAACCCATCATATTCCTCACTTCTTCATCTTATTACTTTCACACCCCCCCTAATTCCCCACTGATTGCATTGTTTTAAGAAATTATAAAAGCCATTGAGTGCTGATAAATAAACAGAAATATATCCATTAACTACATCCAGCCAATAGAACGCATATGGTTACGTGGAGCCTCGAGTGCAGCACGAGGTGATGAACCTTGGTAGGATGATCGGAACATACAGCTAATGGCGTTGAAGCAAACTGGAACTAGATGTGGTGATGCCTTGAGCACATTGGAGTGGCCTTGAAGCAGGCCATAGGACAATGGAAAGGCTCGGAGTGATTTCGGATCAACAACGGGTCAACCGGACACGAGCAGGACACAATTTGGATCAAGATAACCTGGATGAATTGGGCGAGACTCTTAGGCATTCTAACCCAATAGAGGGTGTTACGGTAGTACTTAATACTGGATTAGTGCATTCTAATCCACTATTGAGAAACTATCTTTGTTTGTGAATCTATGGGTAGAAAGAAAATCAACATCCAATAAATATCTATCATCAGAATATAAAGTCATGCATAATATAAAAGAAAGACTTAAAGTCATCACAAAAAATAAAGACAAACATACAGAGATAAATCCATAATACAATTGAGTAAATAATCTCTCATCCTCACATAATATAAAGAAATGACAATTGCAGTCTTCAGGGAATCTTCTACCGCTCAGGTTTCTCCTTAGGCATAAGTTAAAACCCAAGCTCTTGATCTACCGTATTTATTTATAATACGGTAAGACACAGTCAACAAAATAAAATTAAGTACTATACTTTTAAAAAGTTAAGTACAATTTAAGGTTTTAAAAAAATATTATTTTAATTTAGAGGATATCATAATAACCGTTTACAATTGTTATAAAAGCGAAGCACAATACAAGAAAATGAACAGGTAGCATAAACTGAATAAAAAATTGTAAAGTATTTAAGAACATAAAATACATAATAGGCTGCTCAATTATGTATCAATATAGAAATTAAATTTCATATTAATATTCTACATATTTTTTTGATCATTTTGATATATAATTTCAATATATTTAGACTTATAATTAGTAAGATATTAATCATTACATCAATTAATTAATTAATAATCCCTAATTAAGTCACACGCACGCACGGCATCATAAACACTCGGCTGCGGCGGCTCTGCACTCATGTGGCCGCCTGCGTGCGCGGGCCCGGGGCAGTGCCGCGCGGGTTTGGTTTAACCTGCCCGACACTGTAGCTCTTCTTCGTTGATACATTGAAGGGTAGGACCTAGGGCATACCTCACGTTGCTTCTAGGTGAAATGGTTTTCATGTGGTGTCCGAGTTGGGACACGCCATATTTCACAATAACACAAACAGATGCCTGCGGTTCCCACAACCAAAGAAATAAATCTTTATATCATTTAACTTTTCTCCCTTTATACAGCCACAGGACAACCCTACTGTTGTTGCAAAAATCTTTGTTGCCCAGAGGATCCATTGTGGTCCAGTTCAGCACATAGCTGTCCAGAACCTTTTAGCCTCTATCCAGAACAGAGTTTTCTTCCCAGAAGAGTAGAAAAGCCCTATTGTCTTATTTAAGCCTTCCTACCTCAACAATAAAGGGATCAATCTTCATCAACAAGTATCGTGTAGTATATAATCTATCAGCTATAGTACATATGAAATAATTCATAAATCTGTAAGCCATGTCGCCACACAAGCCAATCTCAACCCTAACAAATATTTAGCAATCATTCTAGTAAAAAGCATGGAGTGTTATATCCACAATTCCCAATTTTAAATTTGGGTAAATAAGTATCCATAGGTTTCCATCCATGTATTTCAACATGAAAAGGTTAAGAATACTCTTTGAGAAACAACAATGCCATTTTTAATAAAACAATTTTCATACCAAGTCCCAATAAGTCTTACATCCATAACTCCTAGGAAAAAAAAACCATGAGATTGGTTATTTCTACTTTGAGGTGTTCTGTTATTCAATATATACTATGATCCATTTGATATTATATAAATCTAAACCTTAGTAAATTAGTCAAACTAAGTATACAGAGATTATTTGAAAATGCTAATAAACTTTATAGCTTACAAACATTGATTTGGTTGCCACGTGTCTTGACCTGAGAAGAAAACCCAAAAAGATTTTATTTCTCAATATTGTTGTTCTAGAATTAATGTTTGACATCAAGTTGAGTGAGCACAACAAAATCCTACTCAGTCAATTCCATATCAATGAAACCCCGCAGTGTCAAGTTGAGCTTTAAATATACTATGCTTGAATAAATATTGTACTTGAAAGAAAATATCTAATTGCAACAAATAGGCTTCATAACTTCATAAAGAAGTACAATAATCCATGTGCCATTCAATTCAAATGGTTATTGTTTCTGCAGCATAGAGCATCTCCATTTCAAAAGACAATGGATTTATAGTCATTTGAGATTTGCATCGAGCTAAAAGATAATAATAAAGCTCAATATGCAAACAGCAAAGTGATATACAAGATAGAAATTTAAAAAGCAATTATATATTTTTTAGTTTCAATAGAGTTGAAATTTTAATTTATTTAAATTAAAAGCACTCAATAAATTAAAAAAAGATGGACATGCGACTTGTTATTATAAATATAAAAACATAATATATAAAATATATGCATTAAATTCTATTTATGATAACTAGTCCCATTACTTAAAACACTCAATATTTTATATATTATATTTTTATATTTATGCAACTTTTTCTTCTGATGCGCCTCTCTTTAAAACATCTTCTGAGCTTTTGTTAGTCTTGCCAATGTCACTACCTTATAGTGATTTGGTCGTCTCAACTAGGGCTTAATCCTCCAATGTCTTGTAATTTAGAGAAAGTCATCATGCTCTAAGGAAACTATAACTTAGCTAATAGGCAAAGATTCAAGTATGGGGATTTTAATGCCACAGTGTCATAGGTGTAACAACCCGGAGTAGTTAAAAAAAAAATTAATCGCCAAAATTAGTTTGAGAAGATTTGGAGGTTTAGTTTATACATTTCCTTTCACTTAAAGAGTATAATTAACTAGCTAATTAAATATATAACTAAGTGCTTATAGCGTTAAGAGATCAGCCGCTGAACCTCAGAAAGGATCGGACGGTCCAGATTTAATCTGGACCGTCATTTCACGTGTGCGTCCCTCTGAATCGATGACCATGTCGTCGATTCAGTCGCACAAACAAGGATCGTATCCCTCCTACACGTACGTTTGTTTACCTAAATAACGAACTCAGGCACTGCCGAAGGAAAGAAGTACCGCAAGCGAACGATTCGAGCGTAAGAGTTTCCAGAGTGATGGAATGAGAACTTTTAGACGGTGCTCGACAGGTACCCCCGTTCCCTTACAATCGTTTTCTATCCATGCTCTTCGAATTGCTATTTCTATGCTTGCGTGTGAGTATCGTACCTTGATCGGCCTCGTCGAGCCGATCAAGGAGAAATCGATGCCATCGAAGGAACTTAGGGCGTCACGATGGAGTTACGCCTGCCTGCGTACGCGTCGGCTAGGATCGTCGGACAAGAAGAGGGTGATGAAGCTCCGAATCGACTCCTGACATCCCCAACCACGAAGGAGGTGGAGCCGAGCCCAATGCCTGCGTCTTCCTGCACCAGCATCTGCCGAGTGCAGTGCAAACGAATCTCGGGACCGCACGTAGGCTAAGTAAAAAGTGGGAGAAATTTATTAGGAATCATTAATTGAATTATGGAATTATTAATTTATTTAATCAAAATCTTAAACATTCTATATCTTTGTAATTAGTGATCAAAATATATTGAAATTATATCTTGAAGTGCTCAGAAAATTATGTAGAATATTATGGTGATATTTAAATTGCAATTTGAAATATATTTACAAAATCACATTTTTGGTATTTTTAATAATTAGGTCAGAACTCTAAAAGGCCCAATTAAATTTCAAATTGAACACATTCTTTATTTTAGTGCTATTGTGCTATAGAGAGTGTTAAAAAACTGATTTCATCTAAGATTGGATAGTAAAGATAGAATGTGACATTTAGGAGCCAAAATAGAAGTAGAGTAGCTTGAGCCTCTACATATCAAATAAATCAGCTTAGGTGAGGGAGCAATAATGATGAACCCTTAGAGGAGTTATGGAGAATTGGAAAGAGGGAAGATTTGAGAAAATCAGATCATTGAAATATGTTTACCTATACTGAGAATTTTACTTTTGATAAGGTATATATTATTAGCAAGTGATTAGATCAATAAGCAGTTTAGATCTTTAGATATGAATTGTTAGAAATTGTGGCTTTAGGTTCTTGGACAAATGTCTAAATGTTGGTAATGTCTAGTTGATTGAAGTGAAGCATAGAGTAAGCACCTGTAAGGTTCAGCCATAGGAATTTTTGAGGTAGATTAAACCTAGACTTTATGTTGGATTATTAAGATAGAATATTTTGTCTTAGGAGCTTAAGGAATGAAAATTGATGAAGTTGAGGATGGTGACCTTAAGGTTAGGTTAGGGAGTCTTAAGTTTGTCTATTATTATAAATTATTTTCAAATTTAAAAATCATACTTATATATATATATATAAGTATCTAACAATTGACTTAAGATCAATATCTTAAATCAATTGGGAGTTCAATAACCCCAATCATTAAGGTAGATAATTAAAATAAAATAACAAATGAATATCATTGCTTAGTTTATTTGGCATTCCAATTAAATGCTGCTACGCTTTGAAGCCTTATCCTATTGATCATAATCATTGCATAATAACAAATACAATTAAATAAGGGATTTTCAATTCAGGGTGGATCAATCTGTACAGGCAATTTGAGCCAGAGCTGGCTATAGAGATATCAGGAGACCACACATGTCCTTGAGGGGAAGTGTGTGTGGTTATACAGGAAACCCCGTCTCAGATAGTTGGGTAGATGTACCTAACTCTTCTTTTGTTCTGATAGTGCCCACATAATATAATACAACATAACTTAACTAATATAATAAATATAAATCAGTTGCATTACAAATTTTTACACTCGTTTCTGTATATTACAGTTCAGTTTGTTCATTTGCTATATTTGTTTATAGGAAGCTAGAAAATGTCTTTTACTCCCTTACTCGCATATAGGATGCTAGCCTTCACCTTATTTAGCTTTCATATAGATGTTATTCATGTTTAACCATTCTTTTCCAGGGCTGCTTAGTGTGCCTTAGCACGTATACTACTTATTTTAAACACTCATAATGTATATTTTATTTATTAGTTTATTTTCCTTTAAATGCATTGTGCAACCTACTGCTTAAACCCATGTAATATCCTTAAACTAAATAGGGTAGAAACTATAAAATGTACTTACACTTTATTAGTCTAACCAGATTTTTATTTTATTGGTTGTGTCATATCGTGTTAAAAACCAAACACGATAATTCAGGAGCCTGGAGTGGAACTGACAGACCAACAGGGAGAGGTGCTGGATTTCCAGGGACATATTTGAAGACCTACAGAGACCCTTTTTACTTCACTATTTATCATGTGAGACGGAGAGTGATTTCTTTTATCTATTTAGAAACATTTAATGTAATAGTTTAAGTTTATAACATTTATTAAACTCTAAAATGAATATTTCCTTTTATTTTATTCTAGATGATTGTAATGGAATGAATGTTTTATTAACATTACTTAGAAATGCATCTATGTTTTCTCTTACTTATAGATCCTTTGCCTGTAGTAGTGTTTAATAGTGTATTAGTATATACTGATTCATTATTAAGTACTACAGTGGCATCCCGTGTTAGGACAAGATAGCTAACCTAAACACTGGGCTGCCACAATAGGCATCCACAATCCCATACTCGGTGATCTGTGTAATGACTACTTGTCTTCCTTGTGTCATCTAAACTCTTTGGGACATAGCTCGGGATGTACCTTTTACCAACTTTGACCCCATTGAGACTCGCACTTAGGAACAAAAAAGGCACATAGCAAGAAGAATCAAGGAATATGCTATGTAGGATTTTAATTAGTAAGAAAAGAAAAAAAAAAACAAAGAAGCAGCTCAAATAATCCTCAATTGAAACGATAATAAAAAACTTAGATTAACATATTTCTATTGTTACTTCAAATAAAATGAACAAAATAAATGATAGCAAAAATATTAAATGTGGATAGCTTGAAAATTGTCAATCATCACAACCCATATGTTGTCCCCTATGATGCAAAATTTCGAGGAGAGCAAACCAATCTTGTGGCACCATGTGGCATTGCGAATTTCCAAAACGGATCAAGATTAAAACCCCACACAACCCAAGCTGGGTTTAGCAAATTAATTGATGGTGGCATCCAAGCTAGAGGAGCTCAAGGAGAAGCTTGTCAAAATCTTTCCAGCTAAAACAAGCTCGAGGAGGACACTTGGCTCCTCGACTCTTAGTCTCCCCCATAGGCATTCTTCCTCGATTGAAGGGTATCCAAATTTGTAGCCAACATTCATCTCCTGCCCTTCTATTTATAGGTTCTCTCCTTGGCTTCTTAGCTTCTTGGATAGTAGGTGACTAACTTGGTAGCTTGTCTACTTCCGTCCCATACTCAAGGGAACTCTTTGTACTTAAGGTAACAACAGTCTTCATCCTCATGAAGACCCTTCTCTGAATGATCCTTAGGATGAACCTTTTCAAGATGATCATCCCCCGCTCTTAAATTGGAGAATACCGTGTGCTCTACTTGACAGCATCTTAGAGCATTTTGCATACACCCTAGAAGGGTCTGGCTATGCTCGACAAGTAGGTTATTTGAGCCCCCGGATCAAACAGAGATGAAGGCAGGATCAAGGGAGCTGCACATGCAGAGGGGAGGAAGAAGTGGTCTAAATGGGTTGCAAGTGGCAACAATGTTGTCAACAACAGCAACAGCAGCACCTCGTGATGAAAGAGACTTCAATAGCTGGTGGTTTTGTAAATGCAAGGGGTACGCAAGGTATTGAGGCTTGCGTTGAAGAGGATTGATATGGAATTATAGAAGATTTAGGGCTAATAGAGGGAGGCAGATTACATAGTGAGGAATGTGGAGGTTAGGGCACACAAGGGAGGCAGTCATGGTCAACATCATCGGTAATAACTGCACACATGTCCTGACGTCAACACACAAAAGAAGAAAACTAAGTTTTTTGTATCCTTAATTTATTGTGTTATGCGCATGCGTGAGGGGAACATAGATATCACAAGTTTTTTTATATTTCCCCTTTTAAGAGACGTTACATTAACTCATGAAATTCTGCAAGAATAGTTTTCAAAAGTAATATGCACACCATGCAGCTAATATTATGCCATACATAATTCTTATTTGAATAAATAAATTCATAATTGGAATTCTATTTTTATTGAATCTCCAAGTGTAAATCACACTATGCTCTACAAATGATTGCACAAAGGTGCTAGGTTTAGAGTCTAACTTGATCAAATCTGCAAGCATCTTTGCCAGTAACTAATCTCAAATAATTCCATGAGCATTGTAGATCTCTTGGCAAAAGACTTGTAAGCAGGCTAGCATCCCTGTAAAACAATATGATCCTGAATAACCCATGAAATTTTGACCTCCTAAAAATTGAAACTGACATTAATTACAATAATGACAAGAAATGGAATGAGCATCATTGAAAATCTATTGAAAAACAACGAAAAACAATGTAAATATGATCCTGAATAACCCATGAAATTTGACCTCCTAAAAATTGAAACTGACATTAATTACAATAATGACAAGAAATGGAATGAGCATCATTGAAAATCTATTGAAAAACAATGTAAATAGAATTATGGTTTAACAATGTGTATGAAATTTTGAGATAACTCCAATACAAACATCAACTCAAGGAATATACAGAATGGGAAAGGATATGCACAATTATGTGTTCTAACTTCTACACTAAGCCATATTAACATAGTTAACACTATGAAAACTATCCTGTCAACATTAAGTCAGCTCTTAACGTAATCATATCAATCACTCTAACCCGCATGATATGTATCAAAGCTACTAGGCAGGCTCAAGGTATTTACAACATTATTGTCAATCAGCACAGTAATTTAACACAAAAATGTATGACAGACGGTGAATACACGTCTGCGCTTGTACGCAAGTGTACGTGGTCTGAAGTAATAATGGAAGGTAAGTTTCGAGATTTATCGTCCTCAGGGAACTGTGTGTTTTGATACTAAGGTGTGTCTACTTTTAATAATGTTTAAAAAAATATGTTTTCAATTTTTGTGGTTCCTAACTTAACAGTTAAAAGATCATAATTTAAAATATTATTTGATAAAAAAGGGAGAGTTGGATTTTCATCATGCAAGTTGCTAGGGACTGGTGTTGTACTCGCATTCCTGCAACTTTTAATGAACTTGTTTTCATGCTAATTAATCAAGTGAATATAGTGTTCCTTAGATTGGTCATCTAATTCCGACTATTTCAAATCTAGTGCGCAAGATGAACACACAAGGGTTCAATCTTAGCAATTAGACTCTCATGCGATCGCTTTGAATTATTAAGATTCCCTACGTCTAAGTTATCAAAATAAATATTTTAGTTCAGCGATCACACGAGCTTGATTTCCACACAATTAGTATCACATGCTACATGCACAATCAAGCTAAGGTAGTAAATTGTTGGGCTACATGTACTGTCACATCATCCATGTGCCCTCAACAATTCATCTTCCTCCTTTGACGTATGCTGAGCCACGGAGCTTAATTGGTGGCTCTTGGCTCACATGCGTCGACCTCTTGACATAGATCAAAGGATGGTGCGCTTAGGCTCAAGAGCTTGTCACAGGGCTCTGAGCACTAAGACACTTATTCTTAGCTTTACGCCAATTGGTGAGCAATGGGGCACATGACAATTAGAGTTATCAAATCATCCTTACTTATCAATCTCAAGGTATTTTACACCGATGACCTTTATGTGCATTCCCTTTGAGTTTGAATTGTAAGGGTGGTTTAATATGTTTTCGTGATAAACCATTTAAAATATGAAATATACATTCATTCCACAGCATGCAAGCAACAAGAATATATCTAAATAAGAAATTGAAGGAGATTTTATTTATTGCAAGAAGTTCATACAACACCAGCAGTCCCTTGTACATTTTACATGATGTCGGCCCAACCCTCCCTAAGGAGGGTTTTAGCCTTCCATTACAACAGAAATAGAGTAAGAAGCATGCAAGAACAAGAGCCCTTTTATGGTTTTACTAAAAAGAAATCAAAAGGAGGTTGAGAATAATACAAGGAACAGCCATTTTTGGCGTTCTCTGGATCTTTCTTTCTTTCCAATCTTTTTCCCTTCCAGCTCCTTGGTGATGTTCTTCCTTTCTCTCTACAGCAATAGTTCTCTTCTTATTTCCTTGGTGAGGGCCTCCTATTCTTTTCTTACAGTAGGCTCTTTTAATTTCAGATTTGAGAGTGTCAAAGAGAGGAACCCTCTCTTAGTCTTGAATGACAGATTTTATAGAGAAGCCTCCAACCATTGGAATTAATTCAGCCATACTTTCCAACTTCTTTGATTTGATGGCTTGCAATTATTCTGATATTCTCTTGAATATATGTAAGAATTAAATTATTTGGAGTTTCATACAGCTGGGGAAGGCAAATGGTTTGAATTCATGCCCTTCCCTATGCTGTCATTAATATTCAAACCTGGCAGAAATTACGGCGGGCTCTGCGGAGCGCTGCAGCGGTTCTGCTTCAAAATAGTGGTCAGATGAATGCCCGCTGCGGCGCGCGGTAGCGCCAAGTTCTCGGGTTTGTGTCTGTAACGATCCAAAGTCGTTATTCTGCAAATTAGGTCAGAATCCCTCCTTAGGAATCAGGATCCCGGAGAATTTCAATTTAGGACAAACAAAATTACCAATAGATAGAAATAATTTTTAGATCAAAGTACCCTAGTTCGGAAAAAAAATCCGAAAAACGAAAGCTTCCGTTCTATTTTCTGAAATTTTAAATTCTAAAAAATCAAGAACATTGAATTGCGTGTCCAAATCCATCATTTTAAGTGTCGTTGTGTTAAGTATATTATTTAAAGGCTGCTCGAGAGGTTTCATCAAATTCTGAGCGCCGATTTGATCGTGACGAATTTTCAAAGTTTTAAACCTCAAAAATAAAAATAAAATAAAATTTTGCTCCGAATCGAAAATTTTCGGCGCGAGGGTGTTCGACGTGTAGTAACACACCTCGGTGTCAAGTTTCGTTGTATTTGGACGCCAAACGGCGGAAAAATGCGATTAATTTAAAGTTTATCAATTTTTCCATTTTTTTCCTCTGTTTCCCTTCCCCCGATCGGCCCCCCTCCCTTCGCCGATCGCATCTTGCGATGCGATCGCAGGCTCTGTCGCGAGACAGAGCCTGCAGCAGAAGGTTCTGCGCTTGCCTGCGCCATTTTTGGTGCAGGCTGTCGGCCCTATGGGCTGACCCCGACCCCGACCCCTTCCCCCTTCCCCCTTCCGCCTGCCAGGAGGGCCCGCCTGCGCCGATTTTGGCGCAGGATACGATCGCCCCCCCTCAGCCGAACCCCAGCCTCTCCTCTATAAGAAGGCTCTCCCCTCCCTCAACCAGCCATTCCCTCCCCCCTGCCAGCAGCTTCCAGCACCTCTGGCAGCCCCCGGCAATCCCTTCCAACACCTACCAGCAGCTTCCGGCAACCCGGCAGCCCCCGGCAGTCCCTTACAGCCGCTTCCGGCAAACCGGCAGACCCCGGCAATCCCCTTCAACCAGACAGCTCCCTCTCCGGCAGCTCCCGGAAGCTCCCGGCAACCTCCAACAGCCAGCTATCAAGCCGCCAAACCACTCAGTAGCCGCTGCTAGCTAGCCTCTTGCCGTTGCCACCTCGGCCAACCTTCGGTCAACCCGTTCCGGCCTCTCTTCATTTTCCGGTGATCCTAATTCTAAAGTAAGAGGAGGAAATTAAAGAACACATTTATTTTCTATAAATCCTGTTACTCTCTATTAATTTTATAATTAGTCATTCACAATAAAATTATTCTCATTAATTAATAATGAGAACGATTCAATTGTTATAAATGATTATTATTTCCTAAATTATCAATCCAGTCATTTTTATTCTGATTTTTTTCGTCATACATTATTATGATCATAATCTTAAGACACTTTAATAATTTTCACTGCTTTAATAGCAGCTTAAATCGAACTTCAAAAGCAGAAGAATAGAATGAAAAATTAAACTCCTAAATTATTTGATTAAAAAGCTAACTTAAAAATATCCAAACCCAAATGCAGATTAAGCGAACTGTCACTCATTCGAGCTGTTGAACTTCTGAACTTAAGGATCAAAGGTACCCAGTATATGACTTGCATTACATCTTGCATTTTTCTATTACTGATATGCTTCGCTTATTTGCTTTGAGCCAAAACCATTTAAAGCTTTGTTGGTTGTCCGGAACCAACGTAATATCATTCGGGGTTGTTACCGAAAATGACATCGGTATCATTCGGAGTTGTTACTGAAAAAATAACATCAGTAACATTCGGGGTTGTTGCTGAAAAAATGACATCAGCAACATTCGGGGTTGTTATTGGAAAATGACATCAATAACATTCGGGATTGTTACTGGAAAAATGACATCAATAACATTCGGGATTAGTTACTGGAAAATGACATCAGTAACCTTTAATTTGTGATAACTACTTGTTGCAGGAATTTGCTTGCTTATTTTGCGAGGTTGCCTTACCTATCCTGCATTTTATTTTCACCTTCTTTCAGTTAATCGCGCCTTTATAAAGTAATTTGTTATTGCATACTGCTGTACTTAGAGTATTCTCTAATTACTGGGAATTCCAATCCCAATATTGTTTCTGTACAATACCAGGTCAGGTGCTCCTGGAAGAGGTTAAACAAGAACCCTAATTTTCAGTTGGATCAACGACGGCACTGATTTGCTTATTTTGTTTCTTTTGTTTTGTACGATGAAGGATCTTGTAATAAGAATTTTGATAAATGAAAAATATTTTTTACTTTTATATGTGTATTCTTTTTCTCTCAAATTGCTCGATATGATCCTGCGGTGAGCAGTCATCCGATGCTAGAACGGTTTCTGTCGAACCGGCATCGGGCCGTTTCAGTGTCTGCTGCATGGCGCTGTAGTGGAGCACTTTGAATTACTGTAGCGCTGTGGCGCGCGGTGGCGCTGAGCTCTCGGGTTGATCCCGATGTGGTGCGTTGTGATGGATGCCTTGAAAAGTCTGTTAAGTTAAGTTCTGCTGCAATGCACGGTAGCGCCGAGCTCTCGGGTTTGGATCCGCTACAGCGCGCGGGTGGCGCCGAGCTCTCGGGTTGAGACCGCTGCGGCGCGCTGTGGCAAGAGCTTTTGGTCGCTGAATCTGGGTTCAGATGGTTCCGCTGCAGCACGTGGTAGCGTCGAGCTCTCAGGTTCAGACCCGCTGCGGCGCGTGGTAGTGCCGAGCTCTCGGGTTTGGACCCGCTGCAGCGTGCTATGGTGCGCCGTGGCTGTTTTTCCTTCATTATTTCAGTTTTCTTCCAGATTTGCTCAGCTTGTTATTTTTGCCTAAAAACAGTGAAAAACCCATCAAAGAGCACCATTCTATAATGAAAATACTTGAATTTCTTATTTTATTTTACTATAAATCTTGAAGCTATCAATGCACTCATGTAAGAACTCTAATACATGTGCTTATACCTAATTTCATACAAGAAATCAACTATCTTAATGTCTGCTAATAAGAATATTGTACACCTGTTAAGGAGATTATGCTTGTAATATCAAAAAAAATAAACTGCATGAAACATTTTTTCATAAAAATTTGATTCCTTTAAACAAATCAAATCAAAGTACATAAAAATAACTAACACCAAATCATTTAAAGATCACAATCTTTAAGCAACTTTAATATGATGAAAAATTAGTTATATTAATTATGCATGATAGAAAAATGTATGATTAAAAATGATTATTATAATTAAGCAAGTACTAAAACAAATTATTCGGTTTTCAAAATATAACTTTACATTCTATAGATTTCAGTGAACACAATGTAATAATGAATAAAAAATATATTTGCAAAAGTTAAATGAATTGCTTACAAAAATATCGTTGATAAAAGCTATTGCGTACCCATCAACAAGCTTAGGATCTAACAAAGGACCCGACCCATAACGTTCATTACAAAAGAGTTCCCAGCAATTTCATTGGAAGTTGACTCTGCAAGGTCTATAATGCCTCTCCAAAGAAGAATTTCATGCATGGATAGGAATGAGCCATTCTTTAAACTGACTTGACCTCTTGGAACCTTCTAAACCCGCAGCACTTTACCAAGCTGTTTTAATAAACAATAATAAAGTAGATGTTTCAAGGCTACGAAATATTCAAGAACCCATCCATAGTCAAGATCAAACAAAATCACATATCTTATCTTCAAGTGAAACTTAAGTAATTTATATGTGAGATGACATAATATAGTTACAAAAACAAATGATACTACAATGTGTGAAAAAGTGTAAACCCTTGTGCATATTTTTTTTTCTTTAGAGACATAATAAATTTGATCGTTAAAATATGTGATATTTGCACCAGGCAACCAAAAGACCCATTATAACCCAAAACAATGTTTGCAGCTCCTTGTCCTTTATAAATCCGGTCTTTCGCATTGTCTGTTCTCAAGATCAATTCCATTACCCAAGTGAAAAATAAAATTAGTCATAAATATTATATAAAAAAATTAAGAAAAGATAGACTACAGTTAAGGCTACATACTAGAAACTACAAACATAAAAATCACAAAATTTCATCAATCAAAAAAATGTGCTTCTAAGAGTGTGTACACTAAATAGATTCAAGAATATAGGTTGCTGATAACATTAAATAAAAAATGCCACAACTTGATTGGCATGTTCCAAAGACATACGGACAACCAGTCGATCAAAAATAAATAAATAAGCATAATAAAACATCAACATTATTTCAATGTTTAACAAATAGAATCACGGAATTAGGGAATTCTAACATATTATAAGCACAACCAAGTTTTATAATCAATTAGCTCTCAAAGATTCATCAATTGGTTCAATAAACATTCTTTTGATGAACTCAAGCACTCCATTCAAATAACCACAGTTCTCAAACCTGAACAGCTCATTTGAAAGATTCTAAAGACAAACTATCACAAGAAGAAACGACTTACACATCTCATTTGAGTTAGATCATGACAGCAAGTTCAAGATCGTGAACAAGATAATTTCTTTCATGAGGTTTCAGCTGATGAGAGGCGTAAGCTATTATCGTACCCTCCTACATATTAATAATTATGATGCCTATATTTATCTACTTTCATTATTGTTATATATATTTCTTAATTATAAATTATTCTTTGGAAATTCTCAAACTTGATTTCTCGGCTGTCACAACTTTGCAGTAAGAGAAACACCACAATAGAATGGGATAGCAAAGAGAATGAATATTACCTTAGTGGAAAAAGTGCGTGTATGTTGTCCAATGTTAGGTTGGAGAGAGTATATTGGGCGGAAGCCCTAGACTATGCATGCTACTTGGTGAACCGTCTTCCGTCTACAGCACTTGACAAGAAAACTCCAATTGAGTTGTGGTCCGGACATCTTACCACAGATTATGATCAGCTGAAGATTTTTCACAGCGTAGCTTATTATTATGTTAGAAAGAATAAGCTTGAACCACAGGCTAGGAAAGTAATTTTTGTGGGCTTTTGATGCAGAGTGAAGGGCTACAAATTGTATAATCTAGTTGATAAGAGAATTGCGGGAGCAGAGATGTCACTTTTGATGAAGAGTTTTTCTTGAGATTAAGGAGTTCTCATCAGGTGAAGGAAAATACAGAGACTCTAGTAAGCAGGCAGAGAGTCAATTGGTCCACAAAAGTCTTCACATCACATCGAGAATACTCCTACATATGAAAACCATAATGATGATGATGAAGAGCGAACAAAATTTGAAGGTGATGCTCTAATTCATGAGCCAATTGTTAGAAATAGACCCAAAAGGAATGCAACTTAACAGCTAGCCTAGCACAGAGATTACATCACTTTTGCATTGTCCGTATTAGAGCGAGAGGTTCCCTCCCATTACAAAGAAGAGGTGATGGGCTCAAAAGGAAAATTATGGAAGCAAGCAATGTATGAATAGATGGAATCTCTTCATAAGAATGAAGCATGGAAGTTGGAGAAACTCCCTCTAGGAAGAAAGGTTATTGGGTGCAAGTTGGTGTATGCGAAGAAAGAAGTATTCTCAGAAGCTAATGTGTGCTACAAAGCTAGACTGGTAGCCAAAGGCTCTACTCAGAAAGAAAGTATTGCTTATGATGAAGTTTTCCCTAGTAGTTAAACACTCATTGATCTGTGTGCTTCTAGCTTTTGTGGCATAGTTTGACATGTTGCTTAAGCAACTTGATGTAAAAACAGTGTTCTTGCATGGAGAACTTGAAGAGGAGATCTTTATGGCACAGTCCCCATAGTACAGTGAGCTAGAAAAATAAGACTTGGTATGAAAACTAGACAAGTCTCTGTACGAGCTAAAATAATCACCAAGAAAATTTTACAAAAAATTTGATCAATTTATGCAAAAGGAGGAGTACCAAAGAAGCCAGCTTGACCATTGTGTGTATTTCAAGAGGTTGCCTAAAGGTAATTTTATTTACTTATTATTGTATATCGATAACATGTTGATAGCTACTTCAGATCAGATAGAGATGGTTCACATGAAGGATCAACTGTCAAAGAACTTTGAAATAAAGAACTTAGGAGAGGTAAGGAAAATATTGAGAAAGGAAATCTGTAGAGACAAAGAGACAAGAAAGATTTGGTTGTCCCAAATGGGGTATTTGGAGGTGTTGAGAAGGTTCATGATTGATGACTCTACAAAATCTGTGAGTATACCTCTAGCACCTCACTCTCACTTTTCTGCAGAGCAATATCCGAAAACAATTTTTGAAAAGGAAGAAATGCACACAGTTTCATATACTAGTACAGTTGGAAGCTTGATGTATGTCATGGTTTGCACTAGACCAGATTTGGCTCAAGCAGTTGGAGTCGTGAGCCGATACATGCACAATTCGGTGAAATAATACTGGCTAGCAGTGATATGAATTTTTTGGTACCTGAAAGGTACAATCGATGTTGGCTTATTATTTCAAAAATAGTTCTCAATAGCTGACTTATGTGTTGGATATGTAGATTATGACTATGCCGAAGATTTGGATCAAAGACAATCAACAACTGGTTATGCATTCACTCTAGCAGAAGGTCCAGTAGGGTGGAGGTTAACTCTTCAGTCTACAATTGCCCTATCTACGACATAAGCTGAATATATGGCAGTTATTGAAGCATTTAAGAAAGCTATTTGGATGAAATGCTTGTTAAAAGACTTGGGTGCGAAGCAAAAGAAGGTAGCAGTTCATTGTAATAGCCAGAGCGCTATATTTTTAGCTACTAGTCTGATTTGTCACGCTCGCACAAAGCATATTGATGTCCGACACCATTTCGTTCGAGACGTAATTTATGAAGGTGAGATCTTACAAAAGAAGATCGACACTAAAGATAATCCTACATATATGATGACAAAGGTGCCCATTATTCAAAAATTCACTCATTGCAAAACTTTAGTGAATTTGGAGAAGCATTTATAGGCTTCTCATTTGTTGGAATTACGGACGTCTTTATTCCCTTGTGAGGGGGGATGCATAGGCAACCAAGTTGGTGCAGCCACATTAATAAAGAGCTTAAATAAGTCAGCTCTCATATGAAGCACATGAGATTTGAGATGGAGATTGTTAACAAGGAGCAGGCTAGAGGCGCACCACAGCGCGCCACATGGAAGCAGGCTTTGTAGCGCGCCTCAGCGTAAGTCATCCAAAGAAGCGGGAGCCACAGTGAAAGAAAGCGCTAGAGCGCGTTGCAGCGGCAGACACCCAAAAGATGGACTCTACAGTGCGCCGCAACAGCATGCAAACAGAGAGCCAGGCGCTTCAACGCTCCCTAGCGCATAGCTACTTGAAGCCCGGGCACTACGACTCGCCGTAGTGCCTAGCGGAAATTTTCTCAAGTGCAAGTTTCACCCCAAGTAAATTGGGATGTATTTTAGATTATTTGGGGTTCAAAATTGAGCTGGATACTTAAGAAAACATGTTGGAAGAGTTTCCAAAATTGGCATTCCAATTTTGTGAGACTTTAGTTGCTGTGATGGTTTTTAGTGTTGTGGTTGCTCTATTGCAAAGAAGAAGAAAAACACTTAAGAGGTCGTATAAGGATTTGTAAACCCTAAAATTGATTGTAACTTTCTTTTCTACATATTGAAATTTTGCTCTCATCTCTATGGACGTAGGTGCTAGCACCGAACCACATAAATTTCTTGTTTGTGCTATGTTTGTGATTGTTATTTAAGAAATTAATAAGTAATTTCAACTTCCAAATTTAAACTCAATAAAATAAGCGAAACCAATGCAAAATCTTATTATTGTCATATAAAAGGTTGAAAGGTTGATGAAGTTATAAGTGAATGTGAGACTAATAACTGAAAATAAAAAAGCACACTTTTTATATATTTTTATAAGTGCATCAACAACTTGATCAACATAAAAATTAGGCTTGATAAAAATTTTCTTCCACTTAATTTGCAGTGCAAATGATAAAGATCAATTTTAATATGTTTGATTTTGACATTCATAGCTGGATCATCAGAGATCATGATTATACTAGTATTGTTCTACCATATCACTAGCATTTTTGTTCTTTACTTTTAATTTCGTACTCCGCTTTATTTTATAAGTTTTCGTACTTTGTTTCACATGAGGATCTTAATATAGTATATTATTTCTTTGAACTCTAAGATACTAGCTTCTATTGAAGGATGCACAAAATTCATTTCTATCTTCTAAGTCTTAATTCCAATAAGCATCATTAAAAGCCACAATAATATTATCTTAAGATATTTGTCAAAATAGTCCTTTGATTATTTTAATTTTACCAATTTTAGTTCGGGTCACTAAATATGTTCATTTTAGCCTCTCAACTGTTAAAAGTATGCTAATTTTGTCCCTCGACTACTCATTTAAGGTTAATTCAGTCCCTATATTTTAATTTTTTAAGGCTAAATTGGGTTTAAAATGAATAATTGAGGGATTAAAGTAAATAAATTAAAATGGTCAAGGGACTACATTGGACAAAACGAATAGTATGGGATGAAATTGGCCAAATTTAAATATTTCAGATAGTTTTTTAGCAAATTTCTGTATTCATTATAAAAAAATTAGAGAAAAAACCAATACATATGAACACCCCAAAAGGTGAAGGGTCCCCACCAAATGGATTGGGTCATACTAGTATATTTAGGGTTTAGGGAAATTGGATAATATAAATATTTATATATATATATATATATATATATATTCATTTCTTTATTTATTTATTTATAAAACATACTTTCCCCAAATTAATGCTTCAATTTTATTTTTAAATATAAGGTTTATGATTTCTTACGGTTGTAAAACCCCATAGTTAATTGGACCTCCTACTTGTAAGAAGAGTTCTCGGTTAAGAAGCTCTACAACGGAAAGACAAAAATAAAATGGCATATGATTGGTAAAATAGAAGAATGTAGAACCGATCAAGATCTCATTATTCTATCATCTCAAACCAATCTACCAAATTCATAGCAAAGTTTATTTATAACTTTAGAAATTTTAGTTAGCAACTATGAGTTACCACCAAGTCGAATAGGCAGAATTTGTTAATTAATTAGTTTATAATTCAACACAAAAAAGGTTATGCTCACTCATACTTGATTATTTAAAACCCTTAGTATACATTTTCTTGCACTTCTATTTTTAGTTCCATTTTAAACTAAATACTATCCGATAAGATAGTTCTATGTATCAACAATTATCTTACTATTAAGTATGATCAAATTCAACAATTAGAAAAACTAACTCAAAACTAACTAATAACGAATTAACAATAAATAAGCTGTAACAAACTAGTAATCAGCACATTCATAATAAAGCATACCAGATTTATTTGAAGCAAACAATTTGAGCTCATCGAACAATACAGTAACAGTAAACAAAGCATTGGGTAGTCAACATATCAAACGTTTCAAAAAAATTTACAAGATTTTTTCAAGATGAAATAAGCAAAAAAGCATAAATTTTAAATAAAAAACACTTGTGAATCCAGAATAAGCAGTTATTCAAACTGTTAAGAAATCTCATGACAATAAAGTTAAACAACAAGATCTCGAGCATATAGGCCTTCCCCGTTCTACAGAAATTGGAAAGCAATAATAATTCCATTAGAAAATGCAAATAACGATGCACACAGAACAATGTGTCAATACAAGAATAATAAATTATGTCAAAATCAGGTCATGTAGATTAAGCATTTGTTAGCAAGGTGTGATTATAGTTGTAAGCGAAGCACCTAAGAAATCTGATGTACAAACAAATTGAATTCAATAAGCAACACCTTCACTATCTTACTTAAATCACAGAGTATGGCTTACATTTTTAGATAACTTGTCAATCTCTGATGTGTAGTATTCAATTGCATCCACCTTCTTACCATGGAGGCCAAGAAAACCTATCTGGTAAAAACACCTGGACAATGTTACTCTTTATAATTAGCCTCAGTGATAAATGCAAGTTTGATTCTCCTCTAATAAAAGATGAAAAGGGAAGAAACAAAATTAATAACAATCAACCTTGCAAGTTGGCCTTTTAGATGAGTTCCTTTCATATTTCAGCTGATAATAGTCCAACCAGTTCTGCATGCTTTTATTCTTTTCAACCAACTTAGACAATTTGTTAGCATCATAGACAACCTACAATCATAAGAAAAACACAAAGGCTGAACAAAATATTTTTTAAAGATAGGCAAAAAATATGAACAAATTATTGTACAACACAGATGAAAATTTCCAAGAAACGAACATCAAGGATTGCCAAAATGCTGTTGTTTTACTTGAAAACAAGGCTCTTGATATCAGGCAATTGTACATGCAAAATTAAATACAAAAGCTAATGCTTAACTGGATAGAAAATTGAATTTTCAATCAATTTAAGAAACAATTACTTTTTTTTTAATAAATCAGCTATAAGCAAGGAGAAAAATATCCCAAATTTTAAGATTTTCATTCTTAATGAAACTATCCCTCCAAGAAGTGAAATTTTAAGAAATAATTAAAAACAATCGAGAAAGATTAAAAAAGTAAGAGAGTTCTAAATTAAATGTTGAATAAAAATATAAGACGTGATGGCTATTTACTGTATCAAAGTTATGAAGAACACAAATAACAAGTATGCCTGAGCTTTTGTTTGCCAAAATCATCTAGTTGGAATTTGGACCAAAAATGATAACCAGCAAAGTAATGAAACCTTAAAAAAACAAGGTCATTAAAGTTCATAAAATAATATCGTGTATTATGTGGTTGTAAGAAGATCTACATGAACAGTTGTGCTTATTAGAGAACTTCCAAATCGTGTATCTTTCACTATGCCTTTGAAAGAAAATTATTAAGTGCTTTGTGAATGGTTTGAACGTTTAATCCGACTCAGCAAAGGTAATTCCATTCCATCTACGATGCCAGGATCCATTGCAAAATTTTAATGCAACAATGCAAATAAGGTCCCAAGCCAAAGCAGGTAATAAAAATATAAGAGAGGAGAGATGAATGTTAGGATAGTAGCAGGATCCATCGTCTTCTTGAAAACAACAACACGGTCAAATCATAAAATTACAACCTCCACATTCTTATTCCAAAAATCAAACAACAACAACACTAAGGCAGGGTCGGCTTTATGAATCATTTGTTTCCTTTGTGCACTATCAAATAAGAGCCCCTTTCTAAGTTCCAAATAAAGAAGATCTTTTTAATGATTTTTTTCCATATCTTTTTTGGTATTCCTTTCTTCTTTTAATATTGGAAAATTGACATAATTTTTCTAATAACACAAATTACAACAAAATACATATATTTGATATAATCAATTTAGTTTATGTTAGGTAGAACTTCTATGGATGTTATACAATTACTTCAAGGTTTAATGAACAATTTCAAAGAGAAAAAGAAAGAACTCTATTTGATATCTATGGATTAAACAAAGCATATAATGAAGTTCAAAGATAAATTTTTTAAGAAGTAACAGAAAGGAGAGATTTGTATAACTTATATTAAAATTATAAAGAATGCGTATAATAAGCAAATACTTGTATTAAAATGTAAGGAGGTTGTCTAATCGTTTATACTCTAATTTGACAACACCAATTGATAATTGTTTGTTAATCAAACACACTTTTAACTGTTTTGCCTTCATGTGAGTGATTCTAAATTATTAATTAATCATCTAATTAATTAGTTAATTTGTTAAATTAATTTTAATTTAAAATTTCATTCAAAAATATGATAGCAAGGCAACTTATTTTGGGTTTGTAATGGATTTTTTGCGCAATTTTAGCAGCATAACATTGGTCAAAATTGTCTTTGAAATCTTTCCCTTGCTCAAAATTGAAGAATAACTGAGAGCATCTAATGCACTAGCTGGCTCGAAGAACAACAAAACACAGAGATATTCACATACATTTCTCAGCTAGCTCGGAGAGGACCAGGAGAGGCCTTCACCAGTTTACTCGAGAATAGTTCTCTGATGGGCCTTTATGGACTTGAACGTTGTTGTGAATAAGGGCATGGCTTAGTATTTCTAATAAAGGATGTGAGGGATGATTCAAGGCCAAAAAAGAGATGGTGATTGCAGTTAGGTACAAGGAATAGATGGCTCAGTTCAAAGCACCTGCAATTTATCTTGCTTGAAGCGTTCGATTAAGTAACTTGGATGGCCACCTTAACAAAATTTGCAAGAATCTAGTTCCTCCGCTCCTGCATACTACTAGAGAAGTGGGCTTACAATTGTGGGTGGATGGTTGCTGAGGCAGGAAAAATAAGTTCGTGCAAGTAGCGCTCGTGAGTGGTGAAGCTATGGATGGTGTGTGTGAGTGGCTAGTTTGTAGGCTAACATGATCTAGGATTCACATAAAGATGGCACATGCAAGGAGCTGGAGACATGAAGATGACCACTGTACACGTATATTGAATATCTCATGGCTTAAGTGTGATCCAAAACTTATGCTTGCTACATAGGGGCAAGGCACACATAGGTTGTATGTGATTGATGGGTCAAGCACAAGAGGTAAATCCTTAAATCCTTTTCTTATAACTATAAGCTTATTTTTGTAATAATTTGCCTAATGCATAACTTTCATGGTTTACAGTAGAGAAAATTAGATTGAAAGAATCATTGTCGAAAGAAAAATAAAAATGGAGAAGGAATCACCCTGTGAAAGTCTTGTTGGGTGCGGAACCTGGTCGGATCAACACGGAGGTGCAAACAGAGTTTCGGTGACGTTCCAAAGAGTTCCAAAGCAAGGCACGGCGTTCCGGTGGGATCTGGAGGGTCCTGGGGAAAGGCAGCATTGTGCCGACAGCAAGTCAGGCGCTCAAAAATGCTCTGGCGCCCGATAAAGGATACAACCCGAGGAGCAGGCGCCTAAGGCACAGCGGCGTGCGCGCTCAGGCGTGGCCCAAGCGCCCTCGATGCAGCTCCATATCAAGGCCTGGGCGCTCACACACCCCAGGCGCCCACGGTGAACTCAAACAGTAACAGACTTATCCCTTGGTCCCCAAGGCCTGTTTAGGGCAAAAATAGGGTTTGGCTTGACCCTATATAAAAGCCTAAACATGTGGGGGGAAGATATGATGCATAAGCAATCCTTGTGAGTGCAAAGGGGAAGAAATAAGCAGCCCTAAGGCTGTGGCTGCAGCCAATGGTCACAACGGAGGTCACAACCAAGAGCAGCAGTGGGAGACTACAACGATCGTTGCACTAGGACGCCGTTGATAGGGAACTTCACAGAAGATTTGCATAGGAGGGCTGCAGTAATGTGCTGCAGCATGTGACCACAAGGGGGCTGCATTGATGGCTGCAGCGGTGTGCTGCGGTGGTGGTCACATTGATGTGCTGCGGGGGTGGTCACAGCTGTGGTGGCCGCAGCGGTGAGCTATGGTGATGGCCACAGTGATGTGATGCTGCGGTGGTGGTTGTAGCAATGTTGCAGCATTGGTTGTAGTGGAGTGCTACAATGGTGCTTACGATGGAGGTCTGAAGTGGTGGCTCAACGACTGCGATGTTGGATGCAGCTGTAGCCGTTGTATGTTCAAGAACTAAGTTAAGAAAATAAGGGAAGGGCATAGAGAGAAGGATGCAAGGATATGTGTGATCTCCCCAGCTATGCAATCTTTTTCTTCTTCCAAAGATTAGTGTTTCTTAGGAATAACTATATAAGCTTTTGATTGTCTTCATAGTGGATGCTCTTGGTGGCGTGGCTCCATAGTTTTTCTTATTCTTTATTTTTCATGTATATCCTTTTTTTGGATGATATTTCTTTGTGATTGTCTAGAGATCTGTATTGATTCAATTTTATGAGTTTTCTCCAGATTCACTCTAGAATTGTTGTTATTTCCTAACAAGTCTTTTATAGCAATGGAATTGGTTACTTAATTCCACATTTATCAAAATTTGGGAGGAATAGGAGAAGAGAAAGCTTTTGCCCTAAGATAAAACTAGAGGGCTACTGTCAACCCAGAATAATACAAAAGGTGAAATTCTAACTATTAATGTTAACATACTTCTCTAAAGTTGCTTTTAGAAGAAAAGGTTGTCTTTTCCTATTAAAATTATAGTGGAGAATTTCATGAACAGATAATACAACCTAGAATATCTCAAACCTTGATAAAATCCTACGAGAGAGTTCAACAAGATTTTGTAAGAATCTCAGTAGTCTTTACACCCACGTCTTAATAAATATCTTATTTATTTAGTTGAGAATACTTAAAATTCAAAAATCATTATGGAAAACACTCTTCTTGAATATAACAAAACTATTGGCAGAATAAAATGTAGACATAGATGCTCCACTAAATTGAAAAGCATCAAATAAATTATTACTGCCAAGTCAAAGAGCATACCAAATCTTTATAAATTAAAGAAAAATATCATTTTGACTGAGATATTATGACCTCAAATAAGTAGACAGTTTCTCTGATTTTGCAGATAATGATAGATTTTGCTCCTATAACAATTGCATGAAAATTTTATGTTACTTGACTTTTTAAGATAACATTTATACCATACACAGAGCAAGTTTCCTCCTCATATGCAGGCACAAAGCTTCATAAATCAACAACTGACTCCATGTTAACCCACTGAATACACCTTATTTCTCTCCATGTATGCTGTTATTTTATCACATATCCCTCTTTGCATTTGAATTAAAAAAGATGATTGCAAAAGAAGATATCTAGCAAATTATCAACAAAAATTAAACGTTATTTGTCCTTAAAAATAAGCAAAGCATAACCCTAAACCCTAAACCCTATATATATTATTGGGGACATTCACATTATAAATCTTTTCTATTTAAAATTTTAGCATATATTTTTTTTAAAATATGACTCTAAATAAAAAATAAATATATGGTTGGTTGAGGTTGAGTATATGTCTAGATAACAATTCTATAAAATTAATTAATATGCTACAAATATCACTCAAAATATGTTTTATTATA
Organism: Gastrodia elata; assembly: GCA_016760335.1. Taxonomy (NCBI): domain Eukaryota; kingdom Viridiplantae; phylum Streptophyta; class Magnoliopsida; order Asparagales; family Orchidaceae; genus Gastrodia; species Gastrodia elata. Next base: position 57,156 of record CM028672.1, on the reverse strand, counting down.
ATATTTTTGTTGCAAAATCAGTTTTTTCTTTTAATAATGAACATGTTTTGTATTGATTTTATTTCATGGATTTAGCTAATTTTAACGCATAATGAATATTTTTATCCCCTTTTATGTTATTACAAATGTGAATGTTTTTCGTAGAATAGCTAGAGGAGAGCTGATGTCAAATCGGATGGCCTATGTTAGTATTGCAAATGAGAGTGTTCATTGCAGAAGAGCTCAAGCGGGAAGAGAAGAAACATCAGAGGAGATGGTATTGAGAAAGGCATTACAAATGAGTCTTTTCATTGCAAATGCCGCTAAAGAAAAAACTCGATAGGAGAACATTATAAATTGATTTAGGTGTCACAAATAAGAGTATTTGTTATTTCTTCGATGAATAAAACATTACTCGAAAGGAGAAGGTGATGTCTTTGGAGAGGTTTGCAACAAAAAGTTGCATTAGTTTTTCTCCATGAAAATTTTATTTTACCAATTCATCAAATTACAAAAACTTTTATCTTTAACAGAAGAAGATTACATATGTCACATTAAGTTAAAATTTGACACTATACGTATTGAAAAATGGTATGCTTGTCAAAACCGGCCAACTACGAAGTTCTAATCACAAAAAATCGTGATGAATAGTGTTGTAATATAGTGGTTAAGGTTCTAAATTTATTATCCTTTGCCAAGAGTTCTATTTCCATCGAATACATATTTTTATTTGAAGCTCATTAAAATAAAGAAAAATATTTAATCTTATTATTTTTTCATATAAAATATTACAGTATTCTCTTATTTCAATTTTATTATTTGCATTTTACAAGTAAAATATTTTAAATAGCACATTATTTAAAATTGGTGAAATAGTTTGTATGCACTTTATTAAAAATATTAATATCTTATTAAATAGCTCAAGGGTCTTTCTTATACAGTAGCCCAAACCCTTCTCAAGTAGGGAGTGTGCTAATGATCCTCTATTGGCCACCTCCCAAACTTGATGGAGTCTTATATGGGATTGGGTCAACCATGCCCAAATATAAGGTTGACCCAATCTAAGTAATTTTATGTAATATGTTTAGAAACTCCTGAGTGATTTTATTTGCCTAATAATTGCATTATTAACTTAGCTAAGCCTTAGGCTTCCCTTTGATAAGCCAAGATGTTGGTTGATTGAACTAGATCCTAGGCACTAACATGGCCCCTAAGTGACCAAGATTCCTCACACTAGCTTGAAAGGGTCTAGGTATGGGCCTTATTTTATTGGGACAAGACCAATCAAGCTCACTCTCCAAGTCAATAAGGGAGGGTCTTTATAAAAAGATTTTGAAAGCAAGGGAATGATGCCAATACCTTTGAGAAGCTAACTTGAAATAATATACTAGATGATCAGGAAGGCTGTACAAATTAGGGTGAACCATTAAATAGTAGGTTCAAACCACATCAACACCCAAAGGATGGGCTCAACCACCCTTTAACCTATAATAGGAGGTTGTTGAGTTTGAGCTAATGAAAAGAGATTGAGACTACACATCCTTAGAGCTCTTAAAATGAATGTAGAGGACACTATGAGGAAGGCATGAACCAATTTTCAATTTTTTAGGTGCACTTGCTAGGGAAGGAGGCCATACCCTAAACCATAAATCCAAGATCCTAAACCCTAAACCCTAAACCCTAAACTCTAAATAATAAACCTTAAACCATAAAAACTAAAAATCAGAAGAAGTTGTCATAAGAATATGGCTACTGTATACATCTTAGGAATCAACCATTGTAGTCAAAATCAATCGCTTGCAATTGAAATCTGCTGCTTGTAGTTGAAATCAACTGCTTGCATATGTACAAAAATACAACAAAATGCTCCGCTAGAATTACTAACTGAAGGTATCAGATGTTGGGGCCAAGAAAATTATATAAATACGAATCATCAAAAACGTATTTACAATAGTGAATACCCATTTTGAACATTTTGCAAAAATAAATAGATCATTTTTGATAATTAAAAATACAGCAAAATATTTTGTGAGTGGTATTTGTAGCATAGTGATTAATATTATAGAATTATTAACTAACTACATTTATTTTTTATTTAGATCCATCTTAAAAAAAAATGCTAAAATTTAAAATAGAAAAAATTTATAATGTGACTGTCCCCAAACTTAACTAATATATAAAGTTCCTACAATAAAATTTCTTCAGTTTATTAAAAAAATTGCAAAACTTAGAATGCAGTAAAATAAAAACACTTTAAATTGTATAGCATTTAGAAATCATTTATGCTTACATCAAACTCACTTTAATTGCATACAAGAATACATAGTCACTATTTGCTTGCATGGGAAATTAAAATTTGCTGGACAGATTAATCAAAATAACCATATAAAATGAGTGGTTCCAAAGGTTTATAAATTATTTTCTAAATATATATATATATATATATATATATATATATATATATATATCAGAAAAATTATGAATTCACAAATGATGTTCTTCATAATCATGAACATCAAGCAGAGAAGGAGATGATGCGGATGAGGCGGCATCGTGTTTGCTCGGAACCGGCGTAGTTTTTTGAGATATTCGCTTGGTTGGCACCATCACATTCTCGTAGTCTTCACCAAGAGCAGTAACATCTTCAAAGTCTTCCACCTCTTTGAATACTGGGTGAATATAAGCATTCAGAAGGTAGCCTTTCAAGTTCAGGTTAGGTTCCCTGGTTCGCTCAAGGGTGTCCTTCATCTTCGCTTCCTGTTAATTTTTTTTTTTATAACTTTTATGCAGCAGTCAAAAATCAAAATCGTAACAAAAATACCAAGCTGCATCCGGACCACCCAAAATTGTAAGAAACATTAACGAACATTCATTTTTATATATCTTTAATATGAGACAAAATTTGCCCCAAAAATCGGCTAGAAAGAGAGTGAGAATAAAGAAGTGAACGAAATCATTGTAGCCTTCCTCAAGCATGAGAGAGAATCTAATAGATGAGAGAGAGATAGATAGAGAGAGAGAGAGAGAGAAAATGCTTAAGCAAAAATAAAAAATGTTAGAGAACTTTATAGGCTTTTAAAAGCTAACAAATCACCCAACATAATTAAACTTACTAAAGAAAGATTCACTGATATTAAATTAGAAAGCTTTCCTGATAGACCCGCCCCCCTTCAAATGTACAAGGTTTTCATTATAGTTTGCCGACGCACAATATTCCCAAGTCATAGGTTTTATTAAGACTTTTTCTCTCAGAGTAAAAGTTAATCGCTGTTAAACTTTTGGTATCTCTTGCTTTTTGTCAATATTGGCATTTAGTTCAGTTGAATATTTATGATATAACCAATACTGGTTGCATGCCGAGAGCCAGACACTCAGCAGCATTTGACAAAGAACCTGGCGCCAAAGCATGCCTCTGGAACCCAACAACAGCTGGCAGATAACTAGGGGCCCAAGCGCGCCTCTAGTGCCCAACTGCAGCAGTTAGCAGTGCGGCAGGCGCCAGAGCGCTCTAGCACCTGCAGTGATTCAGCCTAAATCCTACGTGTCTTATCAACTGTTTAGGGCACTTTATGGCTTGTTTAGTGTATTTAGGTTAGTTTAGTGAGTGCAAATTTTTATACGAGAATTTTGTGGTGGCTACTGAGCTTGAAACTCTAGACTGAGAACCGTGAAGAAATCTGAGAAGAGAAGAAGAAACTCAAAGGCGGGGTAAATTCCTTCATTCCTCTAAATGATTGATAAATTTTATATAACTCTGTATTCATCTCTTTAATAATATATTTTTTTGTGATTGAGTGGCTTCGTGATTTTTTTCTCATTCTTGAATTTTCTATATAAAATCTTTTGTGTTTGTATGCTTGTGGTTTGTGCTTGGATTGTTGAGCTGCGTTTATTTCTTGTGTTGGTTGATATTTCATGTATTGCTTCGGTGACTCAACGGTGAAACCCCAGTTTCACTCTCCTAACATAATGTCGATCTCTATGAAAGATTTATATAAGTTCATCTTTTATTTACAAAGAAGAAATCTAATGCAAAATTATCTTGTAAATTAAACAAGTCTATATACCATCATAAACAAGCTTCTAGACAACAACACAACAAATTTCACAAACATTATTTAACTTTTGCTTTGCACAATGAAAGTTTATTAAAATTCTAGCACTCTTGTTGCGTTACTTGTGTATGTGTACATGTAGGTGGGCTTGTGTCTACATAAATCTTTTGTTTCTATTGGGTACAATCAAATAGACGCCGCTCCCTAAGTTTCAAACGGAGAATCTTTTCTAATGATTTCTTCCAATATCTTTTTTGGTCCTACTATCGACTCATTAATATTTTTAATACTCAATTCAAACTTACATACTTAGGGCCTTTTAAGTATTTTCTTAGTCCGAGTAATCTACATGAATCTTTTGTTTCTATAGTGTACAATCAAATAGAAGTCGCTCCCCAAGTTTCAAATAGAGAATTTTTTCTAGTCGTTTCTTTCAATATCTTTTTTTATCCTACTATTGACTCATTCAAATTTACATATTTAGGACATTTTAAGTATTTTTTTAGCCAAAAGATTATTAGTCCTTTAAAAAGTATATTTTCTCTCAATGCAACACTCCTTAAAATTACTTTAAAACAAGGGTTTTCTTACTTGTTAGCAAGCTTCCATTCCCATTAATCCTAAAATTCATTCTTATAGTACTATGGAAATTTTCTAAAGAACATTTCAAAACATAAATGCCTAAAGACATGCTTTTATATCTTTCACCTAATTTCACTTTTAATGTTCATAAACTCTGTCAACTTGCTCACAATGAAATACTCCATATCTTTTTAGTATCATTACTTAACTTGAGCTTTTTATACGTCAATTTTATTCATGTTTGAGAGATTCAATAATATCATGGAAAACCATAAAGAAAATTGCTATTTCCATATTATCTTCAAAGATTGATTTTCAAGACTGATAAAATGAATTAGAATGATTGCGACAATTCTTGAAGGATATTCACATTCAAAATTCCACACATACATTTTTTTGCAACAAACAATCAGTTACTCACTTTAAATCCTATTTTTCATAAGAGAACAAATATATTGAGATTGATTCCCAATTAGATTGTGAACATGCTATTGCTCAAGTCCTTAGTTTATCTCAAAGGACGTAGTAATGCAAAATTCCCTTTTTACCTCTCATTTAACCTCTATATGTGAAGCTCTAGTAAGCTTATGAAATTGAAAATGAATAGTAAAATTTTTCTGTTCTACAAATCTAAAATTCAATAATGATTAACCCAATATGTAAACATACTGAATTTGATATGTCTCTATATATGATTCAAGATATGCAGCTACAATTGCATTGGGTTCATAAGAGTTTTAATTGGAATTATTTTCCTTATATTTATCTTCCTCCTTTTATTGTTATTTTTTCTGTACACCTTGCATATGCAGTCATCATGCTTGATTTCAAGGAATATTCTACTGGCATTTACAAATCACAGCTGTTATTCTGCTTTCACATTCATATAACTCTTCTCAACCCAATTTTCTCAACTTCGAAGCTCCTCAATTTATCCATCAGTTTAAGGTGTCATTCTCTAAAAAGGTTTTAGCACTTGCAAATATTGAAATAATATGGAAAATTTTAGTGAGCATAGATGTCAATTTAATGAAATTGAGCAAGAGAGTTGATGCAATTTGTTGATAACTGTCAGTTGCAATCACCTGTAAGGGGAACTTCCTGAAAGCAGATTCAAAACGATTCTTGCAAAAACTATGAAACCATATCGTCAATACTGGAAGAGCAATAAGGAAAGGTGTTGAATTAGAAGCCTTTTTGGTGCTTAATAATCCGAGAAGCACTATTTGTGAAACAACCATTGCAATAATTATGCGCCCATGCACATTAGGCCAGAATGCTGCTGCGCTTTCATATTGTTGATTGTAGACATTTATGATCTAAACAAACAAAATCAGTATCATGAAAAAAGAAACAAAGTTGAAATACAACAGCTGATAGATTCTTGGGCAACACCGTAAACTTTGGCCAAATTTTTCGTAGAAAAAATGATTACAAATCACAAAAGAATAAGTAACCAAAACAAAATTAAATAGAAAGCATATAACTGGCCATTTGATATAAGAGATAGAGAGCTTGAATTTGCATTGGCCAAGAAACTATTACATAAACAAATGCTTCACTAGAATATTTAATAGAAATATACATACCAGAAACAAAGGGATCATGGTGAACTAGTTATGAACTATAATGCAAACTTGAGCATGAGCCCTGATTAGCAAAAGAAAACAAAGGATGCACTTCAGGCATTAACAAAAAGGTATGCAAGACAATTTTTCTTAAATACGATTGTTGTTTTGCCACAGATGAACTTCCACGAATGAGTGCCTAAATTTACTTCAATTAGCTCAACAGTTAATGCAATCACCAACTACCTGGGATCAGAAACAAAATAGTCAAATCCAACTTTATCATTGTTGGGCCTAATTTATACATTAAATTCAGTTTAAGAAGTCTTGAAATTATTATCATACATGGTCTATACTATCATGTTAAATTGCTACAAGTAATTATATAAAGCTTCAATTCTGGCCCATGAAACTATTTTATTTTCTCAAATAAATAAACGTTAGATGTCTTCATCTTATATCCAAATTATAATGTGGTTTGAATTTTAACTAAATAATACCATTTTAAAATATCAATTTAAACTTGCCTTTCATTGTATGAGACGTCTGCAATAGCTTACTAACAGAGCTTCCATGAGAAATAAAATTTCAAAAAAATTGACAGCAGAAAAGAGAAGAGAAAGTCATATGGAGTATTTCCCAAACAGGCAAGCAGATATGAAAACAAACGAATTACCAGTTCATTTAAAAGAACATGATGTAAAAAGTAAGATACGAACATTTTGATGCCACCAAATAAATACTTTCTAACCTGATGACGGAAAACAAGATATGCCAGAGCAAAAAATATCATTATATATGGAAGCAAAAAGGGCGTGACCACGGCATATACAAAACCAAGTAAAAAATATAGTTGTAGCTTAGGTTCATTTGCATTAAATTCAATACTCCCAGGGTCCATGGCATCTTCTCTGTCCTTTTCAGTCTTAACAAGGAAAAGGTTCTTCAAGTGATAGACAATTAATGGTTTCAACCTTAAAATCTCCCCAGCAACTCCAGCCCAACCATCAACCATGACAAATGTTATGAAAAATGTAGCTTTCTGTGAAATTGCAATTCCAATTGTCTTCGGAAACCTGCAATTTTTAGATGAAACAAGTCAGGAATGCCAGTTTGGTTCAAAGATTGATTTTAGGTTATGAACTTGCTAGGTAATAATTCATATTTATTTGTTTAAGATCATGGATATATGGTGAATGTACTGCTAAATTACATTTACATAGGTTCTATATGGATAGATTTCATTATCAATCAAATCTGATAAATGGAAAATTCCAATTAATCTACACAAAAGTTGTCCGTTTATTTCCAAGACTTTTTAACAACCTGATAATAAGTTCTCCAACTTCCAAATTTCTTCCAAAATAGTGCAAAATTATTTTTTGGAAAAAAAACAAAAGACCCAACTATAATATTCAAGTGATAAAGATATGATAATTTTTTGGCAATAAATGTATCGTTAGGACTTTGAAATAAATCTGAGACGTGTGAACTATTTTGAGCGCTTTAAAATTGTTTTGAAACAGCTTTATTCAACTCCAAATAATTGGAGGATTATTTTGGCAAAAAAGTCATACAAAAATAAAAATTGTTAAGAAAAAACATATGCAAAAGCACAAAAATATTGGGAATGGAAAATATCTTATTTATAAAAAACTCCAAAAGAACAATGGTTTATGTGGTTCGACAATGTTATAAGAGCTGAAGTTGTCTCTTAAAAAATCAAACAAGCACAGGTAATAAATTTGATTAGGTTAAACTCAGTGAAATGAAGCATTTTCCAGCTATGCTTAGGCTCAGAATTTATTTTATTTAAGGTAGAAAGAAGTACAGAAAACTTACTCACTGGCTGATTGGTGAATGAAAGTATCTAGTTGCTGAAATGCAGTTCCTGCAATTATGCTTCCAAGAAATACATTCACAAGCAAAAAAATATAATACTTTGATGCCGCACTTCTCTCAAGAGATGATAAAGATATAAACCCTTCAAACTTGGCCAAGATCAATAGTATTGTTGGCAGAAAAATAAGAAATATCTTAAGAACAATTCCAGGAAGAAAACCTTGGATGAACGACTTAATAAATGGTCTGCAAGAGACATTTTCATAAAAATCAGTAAAGATATAAAAAAAAAAATTGGCACATTAAATACCATCTAAAGTGATATAAAAAGATGAAACGTGTAAATTGAAGTCATCAGACTTATGGATATAAAGGCTCCCAATAAACAAAAACATAATTTGCCGGTTAAAAAATATACTGGAAATTGTTATATATATTCATTAGGTCTATCAGAAATTACTAATATAGAGTACTTGTTAATTAATGATAGTGGCCGAAAAAAATTGCACAACCAAGGAAGCTTATATTTATTTTTCTAGTTTAAGATGTTCTTTTTGATTGGCATCAATTTAATCTTAAATTAGAAACATCGCAAGAAATAAAAATAAAATAAAATACGAGTAGGTGTGGTGATAAAGAAACTAAATTGAATATTTAGTTCTTGTTTGACAGGCATCAAGATTTAATTCAAGTAGGATTTAGTAAATCCTTAGATCCAAATTTAATAAATCATTTAGTTGTTAAATCCTAAAAATTCATACGAATTGATAGTTGCTCGTTAATTATATTTTATTATTTGGGGGTATTTTAGATTTTAGAAAAAAAGTTAAATCCAGCCTGCTGAAATTAATAAATCAGCGGATTTAAATGGATTTACGGGTGATAACAACCAAAGTTCTTTTTTTTTAATATTTTTCTTTAAAAAAATGAAGTTTGTATTAAATTTTCTAGGTTAGGTTGATGTTTTTGTTTGGAATAAATTTATTCTTAATTCATAAACATCTTAAACAACAAAATGAAAAAGATTAAGAAACGACTAAGTGCAGTAAATAGAAACAAAAAGGAATGCTTGAGAAGTAATTGAGCTACTCACACTTCGATCAAAGGCTTCAAAAATGGAACAGTTTTCTCAATACCCTCGATGTTTGCAAGAGACTGTACAAAAGCTATCGGAATAATAAAGAAAAAAGTAAGAAAAAACAATACAACTGCTACTATCAACCGCCTAACAGTCAGGTGGACAAAAGGAATAGGTAAATTCTCCCAGTAAACATCACGAGGCTCGGGAGACCACTCGGTCAACCATATAGTTGGGTTTCTGCACTGTTGTGTCTGTGCACAAACGGCAGCCCCCCAACGTGTTTTAAATGAAACAAACGCTGCTGGCATGATAGACTTTGGGTCTTTCTTAATCCTGTCACGTTCTTCAACCTCCTGCAAATAGCAAAACAACTCAAATCAACGGCTAAAAAATAAAATAAAAAAAGAGTGAATAATGTGAGGCTAAATCGGTAGCCAAAATAACCCAAAAAATAAGCAGATATTTAATTACATAACACCCAAATCAAAGTACTTAAATGTATAACGCCCATAACAAATATTTAAGAAATTAATAAGTAATTTCAACTTTCAAATTTAAACTCAATAAAATAAGCGAAACCAATGCAAAATCTTATTATTGTCATATAAAAGGATGAAAGGTTGATGAAGTTATAAGTGAATGTGAGACTAATAACGGAAAATAAAAAAGCACACTTTTTATATATTTTTATAAGTGCATCAACAACTTGATCAACATAAAAATTAAGCTTGATAAAAATTTTCTTCCACTTAATCTGCAGTGCAAATGATAAAGATCAATTTTAATATGTTTGATTCTGACATTCATAGCTGGATCATCAGAGATCATGATTATACTAGTATTGTTCTACCATATCACTAGCATTTTTGTTCTTTACTTTTAATTTCGTACTCCGCTTTATTTTATAAGCTTTCGTACTTTGTTTCACATGAGGATCTTAATATAGTATATTATTTCTTTGAACTCTAAGATACTAGCTTCTATTTGAAGGATGCACAAAATTCATTTCTATCTTCTAAGTCTTAATTCCAATAAGCATCATTAAAAGTCACAATAATATTATCTTAAGATATTTGTCAAAATAGTCCTTTGATTATTTTAATTTTACCAATTTTAGTTCGGGTCACTAAATATGTTCATTTTAGCCTCTCAACTGTTAAAAGTATGCTAATTTTGTCCCTCGACTACTCATTTAAGGTTAATTCAGTCCCTATATTTTAATTTTTTAAGGCTAAATTGGGTTTAAAATGAATAATTGAGGGATTAAAGTAAATAAATTAAAATGGTCAAGGGACTACATTGGACAAAATGAATAGTATGGGATTAAATTGGCCAAATTTAAATATTTGAGGTAGTTTTTTAGCAAATTTCTGTATTCTTTATAAAAAAAATTAGAGAAAAAACCAATACATACGAACACCCCAAAAGCTGAAGGGTCCCCACCAAATGGATTGGGTCATACTAGTATATTTAGGGTTTAGGGAAATTGGATAATATAAATATTTATATATATATATATATATTCATTTCTTTATTTATTTATTTATAAAACATACTTTCCCCAAATTAATGCATCAATTTTATTTTTAAATATAGGGTTTATGATTTCTTACGGTTGTGAAACCCCATAGTTAATTAGACCTCCTACTTGTAAGAAGAGTTCTCGGTTAAGAAGCTCTATAACGGAAAGACAAAAATAAAATGGCATATGATTGGTAAAATAGAAGAATGTAGAACCGATCAAGATCTCATTATTCTATCATCTCAAACCAATCTACCAAATTCATAGCAAAGTTTATTTATAACTTTAGAAATTTTAGTTAGCAACTATGAGTTACCACCAAGTCGAATAGGCAGAATTTGTTAATTAATTAGTTTATAATTCAACACAAAAAAGGTTATGCTCACTCATACTTGATTATTTAAAACCCTTAGTATACATTTTCTTGCACTTCTATTTTTAGTTCCATTTTAAACTAAATACTATCCGATAAGATAGTTCTATGTATCAACAATTATCTTACTATTAAGTATGATCAAATTCAACAATTAGAAAAACTAACTCAAAACTAACTAATAACGAATTAACAATAAATAAGCTGTAACAAACTAGTAATCAGCACATTCATAATAAAGCATACCAGATTTATTTGAAGCAAACAATTTGAGCTCATCGAACAATACAGTAACAGTAAACAAAGCATTGGGTAGTCAACATATCAAACGTTTCAAAAAAATTTACAAGATTTTTTCAAGATGAAATAAGCAAAAAAGCATAAATTTTAAATAAAAAACACTTGTGAATCCAGAATAAGCAGTTATTCAAACTGTTAAGAAATCTCATGACAATAAAGTTAAACAACAAGATCTCGAGCATATAGGCCTTCCCCGTTCTACAGAAATTGGAAAGCAATAATAATTCCATTAGAAAATGCAAATAACGATGCACACAGAACAATGTGTCAATACAAGAATAATAAATTATGTTAAAATCAGGTCATGTAGATTAAGCATTTGTTAGCAAGGTGTGATTATAGTTGTAAGCGAAGCACCTAAGAAATCTGATGTACAAACAAATTGAATTCAATAAGCAACACCTTCACTATCTTACTTAAATCACAGAGTATGGCTTACATTTTTAGATAACTTGTCAATCTCTGATGTGTAGTATTCAATTGCATCCACCTTCTTACCATGGAGGCCAAGAAAACCTATCTGGTAAAAACACCTGGACTATGTTACTCTTTATAATTAGCCTCAGTGATAAATGCAAGTTTGATTCTCCTCTAATAAAAGATGAAAAGGGAAGAAACAAAATTAATAACAATCAACCTTGCAAGTTGGCCTTTTAGATGAGTTCCTTTCATATTTCAGCTGATAATAGTCCAACCAGTTCTGCATGCTTTTATTCTTTTCAACCAACTTAGACAATTTGTTAGCATCATAGACAACCTACAATCATAAGAAAAACAGAAAGGCTGAACAAAATATTTTTTAAAGATAAGCAAAAAACATGAACAAATTATTGTACAACACATGAAAATTTCCAAGGAACGAACATCAAGGATTGCCAAAATGCTGTCGTTTTACTTGAAAACAAGGCTCTTGATATCAGGCAATTGTACATGCAAAATTAAAAACAAAAGCTAATGCTTAACTGGATAGAAAATTGAATTTTCAATCAATTTAAGAAACAATTACTTTTTTTTTAATAAATCAGCTATAAGCAAGGAGAAAAATATCCCAAATTTTAAGATTTTCATTCTTAATGAAACTATCCCTCCAAGAAGTGAAATTTTAAGAAATAATTAAAAACAATCGAGAAAGATTAAAAAAGTAAGAGAGTTCTAAATTAAATGTTGAATAAAAATATAAGACGTGATGGCTATTTACTGTATCAAAGTTATGAAGAACACAAATAACAAGTATGCCTGAGCTTTTGTTTGCCAAAATCATCTAGTTGGAATTTGGGCCAAAAATGATAGCCAGCAAAGTAATGAAACCTTGAGAAAAACAACGTCATTAAAGTTTATAAAATAATATCGTGTATTATGTGGTTGTAAGAAGATCTACAAGAACAGTTGTGCTTATTAGAGAACTTCCAAATCGTGTATCTTTCACTATGCCTTTGAAAGGAAATTATTAAGTGCTTTGTGAATGGTTTAAACGTTTAATCCGACTCAGCAAAGGTAATTCCATTCCATCTATGATGCCAGGATCCATTGCAAAATTTTAATGCAACAATGCAAATAAGGTCCCAAGCCAAAGCAGGTAATAAAAATATAAGAGAGGAGAGATGAATGTTAGGATAGTAGCAAGATCCATTGCCTTCTTGAAAACAACAACACGGTTAAATCATAAAATTACAACCTCCACATTCTTATTCAAAAAATCAAACAACAACAACACTAAGGCGGGGTCGGCTTTATGAATCATTTGTTTCCTTTGTGCACTATCAAATAGGAGCCCCTTTCTAAGCTCCAAATAAAGATCTTTTTAATGGTTTTTTTTCCATATCTTTTTTGGTATTCCTTTCTTCTTTTAATATTGGAAAATTGACATAATTTTCTAATAACACAAATTACAACAAAATACATATATTTGATATAATCAATTTAGTTTATGTTAAGTAGAACTTCTATGGATGTTATACAATTACTTCAAGGTTTGATGAACAATTTCAAAGAGAAAAAGAAAGAACTCTATTTGATATCTATGGATTAAACAAAGCATATAATGAAGTTCAAAGATTTTTTATGAAGTAACAGAAAGGAGAGATTTGTATAACTTATATTAAAATTATAAAGAATGCGTATAATAAGCAAATACTTGTATTAAAATGTAAGGAGGTTGTCTAATCGTTTATACTCTAATTTGACAACACCAATTGATAATTGTTTGTTAATCAAACACACTTTTAACTGTTTTGCCTTCATGTGAGTGATTCTAAATTATTAATTAATCATCTAATTAATTAGTTAATTTGTTAAATTAATTTTAATTTAAAATTTCATTCAAAAATATGATAGCAAGGCAACTTATTTTGGGTTTGTAATGGATTTTTTGCGCAATTTTAGCAGCATAACATTGGTCAAAATTGTCTTTGAAATCTTTCCCTTGCTCAAAATTGAAGAATAACTGAGAGCATCTAATGCACTAGCTGGCTCGAAGAACAACAAAACACAGAGATATTCACATACATTTCTCAGCTAGCTCGGAGAGGACCAGGAGAGGCCTTCACCAGTTTACTCGAGAATAGTTCTCTGATGGGCCTTTATGGACTTGAACGTTGTTGTGAATAAGGGCATGGCTTAGTATTTCTAATAAAGGATGTGAGGGATGATTCAAGGCCAAAAAAGAGATGGTGATTGCAGTTAGGTACAAGGAATAGATGGCTCAGTTCAAAGCACCTGCAATTTATCTTGCTTGAAGCGTTCGATTAAGTAACTTGGATGGCCACCTTAACAAAATTTGCAAGAATCTAGTTCCTCCGCTCCTGCATACTACTAGAGAAGTGGGCTTACAATTGTGGGTGGATGGTTGCTGAGGCAGGAAAAATAAGTTCGTGCAAGTAGCGCTCGTGAGTGGTGAAGCTATGGATGGTGTGTGTGATCCAAAACTTACGCTTGCTACATAGGGGCAAGGCACACATAGGTTGTATGTGATTGATGGGTCAAGCGCAAGAGGTAAATCCTTAAATCCTTTTCTTATAACTGTAAGCTTATTTTTGTAATAATTTGCCTAATGCATAACTTTCATGGTTTAAAGTAGAGGAAATTAGATTGAAAGAATCATTGTCGAAAGAAAAATAAAAATGGAGAAGGAATCACCCTGTGAAAGTCTTGTTGGGTGCGGAACCTAATCGGATCAACACGGAGGTGCAAACAGAGTTTCGGTGACGTTCCAAAGAGTTCCAAAGCAAGGCACGGCGTTCCGGTGGGATCTGGAGGGTCCTGGGGAAAGGCAGCATTGTGCCGACAGCAAGTCAGGCTCTCAAAAGCACCCCGGCGCCCGATAAAGGATACAACCCGAGGAGCAGGCGCCTAAGGCACAACGACGTGCGCGCTCAGGCGTGGCCCAAGCGCCCTCGATGCAGCTCCAGATCAAGGCCTGGGCGCTCACACACCCCAGGCGCCCGCGGTGAACTCAAACAGTAATAGACTTATCCCTTGGGCCCCAAGGCCTGTTTAGGGCAAAAATAGGGTTTGGCTTGACCCTATATAAAAAAGCCTAAACATGTGGAGGGATGATATGATGCATAAGCAATCCTTGTGAGTGCATAGGGGAAGAAATAAGCAGCCCTAAGGCTGTGGCTGCAGCCAATGGCCACAACGGAGGTCACAACCAAGAGCAGCAGTGGGAGACTACAACGATCGTTGCACTAGGACGCCGTTGATAGGGATCTTCACAGAAGATTTGTACAGGAGGGCTGCAGTAATGTGCTGCAGCATGTGACCACAAGGGGGCTGCATTGATGGCTGCAGCAGTGTGCTGCGGTGGTGGTCGCAATGATGTGCTGTGGGGGCGGTCGCAGCAGTGGTGGCCGCAGCGATGAGCTGTGGTGATGGCCACAGTGATGTGCTGCTGCGGTGATGGTCGTAGCAATGTTGCAGCATTGGTAGTGGAGTGCTACAATGGTGCTTACGATGGAGGTCTGAAGTGGTGGCTCAATGACTGCGGTGTTGGATGCAGCGGTAGCCGTTGTATGTTCAAGAACTAAGTTAAGAAAATAAGGGAAGGGCATAGAGAGAAGGATGCAAGGATATGTGTGATCTACCCAGCTATGCAATCTTTTTCTTCTTCCAAAGATTAGTGTTTCTTAGGAATAACTATATAAGCTTTTGATTGTCTTCATAGTGGATGCTCTTGGTGGCGTGGCTCCATAGTTTTTCTTATTCTTGATTTTCCATAAATATCCTTTGTTTGGATGATATTTCTTTGTGATTGTCTAGAGATCTGTATTGATTCAGTTTTATGAGTTTTCTCCAGATTCACTCTAGAACTGTTATTATTTCCTAACAAGTCTTTTATAGCAATGGAATTGGTTACTTAATTCCTCATTTATCAAAATTTGGGAGGAATAGGAGAAGAGAAAGCTTTTGCCCTAAGATAAAACTAGTGGGGTACTGTCAACCCAGAATAATACGAAAGGTGAAATTCTAAGTATTAATGTTAACATACTTCTCTAAAGTCGCTTTTAGAAGAAAAGGTTGTCTTTTCCTATTAAAATTATAGTGGAGAATTTCATGAACAGATAATACAACCTAGAATATCTCAAACCTTGATAAAATCCTACGAGAGAGTTCAACAAGATTTTGTAAGAATCTCAGTAGTCTTTACGCCCACATCTTAATAAATATCTTATTTATTTAGTTGAGAATACTTAAAATTCAAAAATCATTATGGAAAACACTCTTCTTGAATATAACAAAACTATTGGCAGAAGAAAATGTAGACATGGATGCTCCACTAAATTGAAAAGTTTAAAATAAATTATTACTGCCAAGTCGAAGAGCATACCAAATCTTTATAAATTAAAGAAAAATATCATTTTGACTGAGATATTATGACCTCAAATAAGTAGACAGTTTCTCTGATTTAGCAGATAATGATAGATTTTGCTCCTATAACAATTGCATGAAAATATTATGTTACTTGACTTTTTAAGATAATATTTATACCATACACAGAGCAAGTTTCCTCCTCCTATGCAGGCACAAAGCTTCATAAATCAACAACTGACTCCATGTTAACCCACTGAATACACCTTATTTCTCTCCATGTATGCTGTAATTTTATCAAATATCCCTCTTTGCATTTGAATTAAAAAAGATGATTGCAAAAATATCTAGCAAATTATCAACAAAAATTAAACCTTATTTGTCCTTAAAAATAAGCAAAGCATAACGCACGTGCAAATGGTAGCATGCTACCTGATGTGTTAGAAAGTTATCAGGATGATTAACAAGAAAAAAATGCTCTACAAGTTCATAGGTTGACTCATCTGGATCAGTCGGGATATTCCTAACAAGGACCTGGAAAAAAAATTTACAAAAAGATCAGTAAGACATTTGCAAAATATTAAGAGCAAAAGAGCTAATGATCATGCCCTCATTCAATATTATAAGCTTTACTAGAAATTATGTTCCATTAAAAATAAATGTAAGTAAAAAATATAGTATTTTGCTTATTTGAAAGCAAAAAAGGAAAATTCTGCTTTCCTACACATACATTTTGAACTGGATTAACTGAACATAAGTTAAATCTAAAATGAACAAACGTACATGGAAACCAGCCTTTGGGTAGATACATGTGAGAGTTTGATTATTAGAACACGAGGAATCTTTTCACATATTATCAATGAACAAAAAGGAATCAATAGAATGGGCAATGTAACTGTCCCATAGGAGGGCTACAGAGAAAACTGGCTACCAGATGAAATTATAAGGCATTTAATGTGTAAAATTATTGATTAGTGATTGAAATGGTCTGAATTAAGGCTGCCTTGCATGAATTATTAAACAAACAGGCAAGGCAACCTTCAACCATATACAAGTGCATTTTTTAATATATGGACATCAACATGAACATATGGCTCAAACAGAAAAAAAAAATGCATCTGCAGATATGCTGCAGAAGTAAAATTTTCAGAATACTTTTTTGAATTTTGAGCTAAGAAGAGGATAATTCCATTTTTTTAGGGCTAAGAAGAGAACAATTTTCATTCCAATCTACCCATAATGTACTAATAGTTAAATTCCATACAAATTCTACCAAGTAAGAGAGATACCAAGAATCAAAATTAGGAAAAGAACTTAGGGAAAACTGATAACAGGCATGGCAAAACACCCAATTAAAACAGATTGGAACAGCCTAATAAGCTTACTGTGAACTGATCTGGACGGCGTTTTTCTGATGCGAGAAAATGCAACCTCATTGATGCAATAATTGCATATTCTTTGAACAGCACGTAACAACTCCAAAAGGTAAATGTATACGACATCACTAAGTGGGCCCAAAATCTGAAATAGTGTAAAATTTAAAAAAAATAATTGAAGGTAGACAAAATAGGTTATAAGAAGGGAAAATCATGGTGCCTGTGCAATCTAGCAGAAGCATGGCATAGCAGGTGTTGTTTAATGTAAAATTTCACAATTTTCTTCATACATAATTACACACCACACCGCACCACCCACCATAGTCCCGTTATGAGTGACTGGCTACATGAATCCTTTGTTTCCATTATGGATGATCAAATAAAAACCCCTCTCTAGATTCCAAATAGAGAAGACCCTTTCTAATGGTTTATTAAAATATTTTGTTGGGTCTTCCTCTTCCTCCTTTAATATGGGAAAAATTCATATACTCAATTTTTTTAATAGGGGCATCAAACAGTCTGCTTAATATGCCTGGACCATTTTAGATGATATTCTCTAATCATACCCACAATTGGAGCCACTCCAACCTTGCTACGAATGAACTTATTTCTCAATTTATCATTTAGAGCAAGCCCACTCATCCACCATAACATCATCATCTTCGCAACACTTATTTTATCGAGAAGTTTCTTCTATTTTGGCAAATATTCAGCCCTATATGACTTAGTCAGTTTTATAGTTGCTCTATAATATTTTCTTTAATTTTGAGTGGGATTTCTAATCACACAGCACTCTAGAAGCATTATCCTAGTCTCTTGCTATTAGCTCCTTTGTATAGAAATGCCAATCAATTACCTTAAAATATACAAACAAAACAAAATCTTTAGATATTAAAATTGATCATTCATACATTAATAATTTATAAATTTCAATGATTCTAGATGCAAATTTTTAAATATAAATCAATAATTGGTTTCATATTATAAAGCTATTATTAACAATGTTTAACATGCATGTAATTAAGTATACACAACAAACAAATAGCATATAAAAATGTATGGAATAGTTTGATATACCCTTACAATTATAAAAAAGCTATCCATGAAGTGACAAGTTCAATGAGAATTCAAGAGATTCCCAAATGAGGTGGGTTCAAATCTTGCTTAGTTCTGAAGCATCAAAGCAGTTGACTATGCAATGAAAGCTAACTTTAATAATAGACAATAGTTACATTGCGTTAACTATAACATGTGAAAGTACATAATGTAATAGATGCATTGACCTGCATTATTTAGGCTAAAAATTGTTTATGAGTTGATTTCATTATTTTTACTCCATTCTGCATATGTTGTTGCAAAGAACCTTAAACTCCTTTTTTGTATTGATCAAGTTGCATATCCATATTTTTTCTTTATGCTTTAATAAATAAAATTTGGATTTCTGTGAGATCTATTAATTTATTTATATGTTCTTATAAGTTTAACTGATGTAATATTGATTTAGAGTACACAAAGATAGAACCATATCAATATTTATTTTTAAATTTAAACTTACATTTTGTACTTTTAGTATGGGACTACTTTCTCTCTTTTTAATGCATGGATCACTTGTTGTTACATCCTTCTTTTAGTTATCACATCATTTTATTTAGATGTTATAATTTTATTAGATAAATAAAAATATTTTTCTATTATTTCTCTTATTGATCATAAATTTCTTTATACAATTTTCATCATATTCTATTTTACTAAGAAGTATTGCCTTCTGGACCAATGGTCAACAAATTTTGAGACAAGAAGGAACACTTTTTTCTAACCAAATCCAAAACAAATGATAAAAAAGTACATGCGAAAGCAATGGCATAACTAGGCATCTTACTTATTTGATCTTGTCGGGATATTAGATATAGACATCTTGTCTATGGCACTGAACTCCAAATTTTCAGATTTTGAAGCCTCTTCTAATGTATTATTTGTCCAGTTAACAGGCACCAACACTGCAAACGCTAATATACATATCGGAAAAAAAAGTTTAAGCCTGTAATAGGAGGGTCAATAGGCTAGTCATTAGAAAAAAGAAAAGTGACTGCAACTGTAAAGCCTATTCAAACATGAAATATAATTAGAGCACATATATTTAAAAAAAAGAACAAACTTAAAGAAGAGTAATATAGACAAGGCAGACAAGTGGATATGATGACTATAAAATTAGCCCAAAAATGTCATACAGCTGCTGAGTGAACTACCAAAAAAATTAGCATGCAAGAAGCCATAGCTGAAAGCTAATGTTTTCTGTTAATAAAATAGGAGTTCTACTACACTTCCCAATCATCCTCCCAATACTCAACCCAACACTTTATTAGCATTAAAAAAACATATTTAAAATTACTTATTAGTGCAATAGGCCAAAATCAAGCAATAAAGTAGGCATGGGATCAGTATTGGACAAGATATTAGGAGGATTTCATTTTTCCTAAAATTAAATATTCGTGCCAAATCACAGAAGGCATACAATTTTATCATATCAAAAAGGCTATCTACAAAAATTTATGAGAACTGAATTAGCAAACCTATTCGTCAAACCCATGTGCAGTGATTGCCAAAGTGTTAAATATGGCGTATTTGAACAGCTAGACACAAAAATAAATAGAAGAGTCTAATATAACCTAGTCAATTGACACAATCTGTTAAGTAAATCATAGCAGTTAAGGCAAGATTTACTTGCTCAAGCAAATTTTATAGTTATTTAATAAAAAAATGATAAAAGAAAAAACAATAAGAATGGGCAGTTCCAAATATGAATTCAGAACCCGCATTTATGGGCTATAAACTGTTCAATAGAAATATCTAGCATAGAATTTTCCTCTGGCCATAGAATTAAAAACCACATTTAATTTCATGCAAAACATGCCATTTATAATACAAGTGATTAAATTTTTGTGAAACGGAATAATAAGATTGAACTAACAAATTAATTAAAATTATGAATCAATAATTGCTTATAGGCAAAAGAAAGGATACCCTAATAAATATATGCGCAAATAAACAGCAGAATCTAATCCAGCATGATCAATTAATTCAGGTTCAGGCATTTTGAGAGCAGCAGGAATCCATTTAAAAGATGTTAAGTATGACTTAATGTTTAAATTGACAAACTTCTGTCCATATGTGCCGGATCTTGTTGGACTGCTCCTTAGCCCTTTAAGATACCATTTAGGAAAGTATACCCTGTCATTGAATGGCTGCAAACGTAGTATAGCAAATGCTAGTAAGAACACAAAGGCACTCAGAATATTTATAGCTGCAGCAAGGCCTATGTCACCAAGTGTTGCCATAACTTTCTTTACATAAGAAGAGTTCCGTCTCCTTCCTGTAAATTTGAGCCATTGCATATCAGAAGTCAGAAACCAGGTACAGAAATTTCAATTATAACTGAAAACGAAAAAGAAAACCATCATTTTCAGAGCACATTTCTCTCAGGGTCTGTCTGGGGAAATTAGGAAGTTGCTTTGTTTTTTGACCACTTCATATTTTAAAAACTATCGCTATATATTTTTTGTATTATTTAAGGCCTATTTTTAATAGGTTGCTTTAAAAATGAAGCTAGACCACACATTCAAAACAAGTTCTTCATTTTTTTAAGGTGTTTTCTACGCTTTTGTAAATATCAACTGACAAAAATCATCCATAATCTAATAGCTGGCAGTACCGTCAGCAATAATTTCAAGAAATTTATATTTTTTAATTTATGTGCAACTTGACAGCTGAATTCCCAAACACCACATACTTCAGACAGCAGCTTTATATAGCAATATCTCAGGCATTAACTTCGTAATTGACTTTTTAAGCAATTGCATTTGTTACAAGCTGACCCTTAAGCTAGCAAACATGATTAGTGATGTGAAACATAATGAGATAAATATGTAACTCAGGATAAAACCACAGCATGCAATCACTGGCAAGCACAATCACACAGTTTATCAGTTGATGTCCAGTAAGTTTAAAAAAACAAGAAAAAACTAATATTAAAGTTCTAAACAACCCAAATTTTTGATTGTCAATATTAAAACAAGACATCTTCTAAACAATTAATAATGCCACCACGAAGCAGTTTTCCAAACAGAATATACAATCTTTCCCACACAATGTTCCATCAATATACCTACACCACACAGCTCAGAAGTATCCAAGAACATCAACAAAATTTGAAGTGAAAATAGCTATTATATGCAGATAGCATGAATCTTCCAGTATTACATAGTTATGGCCATCTAGCACCCAAAATTGGTCTGGCCTGTAAGAATATAACTTAAATCAAACATAATGGCAAGGGGCAGTGGTAATCGACTGCTGCAACCCAAGTGTGACTCTGTTATTGAAAATCGTGCTTCCCATATCAAAACTTTTGCGATTTAAAAAATAAATAAAATGAATAGCAAGTTATTAAACTCAAATGAACTAACCAGTTAATAAATGCTGTCGACAAGAGCCATCTGAGAAATACGGCCATGCATACATATAATTATATGTTATGTAAAAGAATTGAATTTAGAATAGGCTGTAAACGATTCCCATCCAAACACGTTCAAAGCCCTTATTTAAATTTAATAAATTACTTATATTCATAAAATATAGCTTTTTAAAATCTCAATTTTTTTATATGGATACCACGATCATCAATAACAAACTCACACCAGATTGCAACAATATCAATTGTTTTGGTAACCTGGGTGTGACTCTTCCCACCCTCTCTGTCTCCCTCTCTAGTAGAAAGATGGCAAAGGACATTGATCGGGCTAAGCCAAAGAACACAAACTAAACAAAAAAAAATTAGTATTCCTGCCTCTTCATCTCTCCCCAAAACAGTTTTTCCTTCATTTATCTCATCATTATTACTATGACCTCTTAATTTATGGTTAGAGCTTAGAAGACATCTCTTCTGTGTTTAAATAAGGGAACGTTCTGGCCTTTGTTTTATACCGCACACCAATATGTATTTATACTACTACGATTATTCTCTTAACTTTACTATAACAACTTTATTCTGATTGCAAGATTTGCAACCTTTGGCTAATAAGTCTTCATTGTTATGACTGAAGCAAGAGATAAAATGACTGGTACGGTTGGTGTTCTAAGCCGGTTTTGATTCTCATGTTCTTCCCTGAATGAAGGTTTGTTCTTAAGGCTATATGATTTTTATTAGCGCTGAATTACCGGTGCTGTTCATTTGATAGCTAATTGAACTTTGATGTGAGTAAAAAAATTTATGGAGCGAGTGTCTACTTTGAGAATTACTACGGTTTCCAGTGATCTAGATCACTATTCTATAAAATATACTGTCAATGTGTAATTGTTGTATACTTGAAATGCACCTTTGGGATTCCACAAGATTGTAGCTTCAAAATAACAGGGTGGGTGTCATGCATGAATTACACTCCACAGAGACATTTTTGTCTAATGACAGAAAACAAAGGATTAGCCTTTTTTTAGTACGCTCACATGATATATAAGCTTTATCATAATATTGGAACTTTTAATGGTATTCTGTAGACCCCACTACCGTAAGAATATTTGCACACATATACTACAAATTGAGTTTAATATGCAAATTTGTACTAAATTTCTTATAATTTTTCAGGATACCTAAGAGGGTGCCTATGAACAGAGAGAATGTAGCATTTTATGATTTCACTTTTTAGTAATAATAAAATGAATAATCTCGTAATCAAGTTTCTAAAAGTTATGTTCAACTTTTTTTTCATGTTTTTTCCAAAAATAATTTGAGAATGCTGCGTGTTGTGTGCGTCATAAATGTTGGGAGAATGATTTGGAGATTCACTTCTTCCCAATTAACAAATTTTGCAAAAAAGTAGCCAAAAAGCAAGGTTGTTAAGTTGTTCACCTCAGTGAGAGTCCTCTTACATTGAAATTAACAATAAATTTATAATCTAATAATATTTATATTATCAAAATCCTTTTATGTTATGTGACCAAGTAAAATAGTGCACAATCATCTTTTATAATTATATGGTTGTATTGAGAAATTATTCTAAGTTATGATTAATAAGTCGTGATGTCTACAACTTATTAGTAATGAAAGATATTCATGAAATTCTAATTTTTTTAATGAATTCATATTTTTTCTGTGAACTTTAGATCAAAATTTATATAATACTATAAAGACTACAGTTTTTTAAATTTACCAATATTTGAAAGAATTTTTTGGAATCTAAATAAATGCATATGAATTTTTTAAATTTAAACATTAAAAATTAAAATAAAATAATTCAATCGTCCAATTAATATGAAATAATTAGTGTTTCCATTTTTCTTTTTTTTCTTTTTCTCCTTCCACATGCATCCTACTCAGCCGACCTAACCCTAAATCACTGACAAGCCCAAGTAACATGGATCATTGTCGTTCATGACTGACAACCAGTGACCCACGGCCAATGCAACCCACCACGAATCTATCCATCCATATTTAAGCCGCTCTAACTCACTGATTTCCCCTCATAACCTGCTGATCTCACCTCTATCGCCAGAGGCGCTCTACCTTTTAACCACCAAGAATCTACCGATCTCGCCTCTATCTCTAGCAACGTCCTCGCTTCTTTGCCTCGCCAACCAATTTCTTCCTTCGCACAACAATGCCTCTCGATCTCTGCTCGTCGCTTCCTCTGCGCAATCAAGGGATTCACTCCTGTTAAATCAGGTATGCTTATTTAAATTCAAATATGCTTAATTAGACAAGTATTCTTGATGATGAGGAGGAGGTGTCATGATGATGGAATGTTGGTGAGGTGGTGAGGCGGTGATAATGATAATAGAGGTGATAGTGAAAAGGTAATATGGTGATGGGGGTGATACGGTCAACTGATGGTGAAGCAAAGATGTGATGATGATGATGATGGTGATGATAGTGATTTTATTGGTGATTGTAGTGATAATGGTTTGGCAATGTTAACAATGTAGTGATGATTATATTTTGGTGATAGCGGTGATGTGAAGCAAATGGTGAAGTGTTGATAATGATGATGGTGGGATATGGTAATAGTGGTTTTGTAGGAGAAAAAGTCCTTTTGAGTTCAAAAGTCCTTATTCAATTGCAACCAAATGAGTACTTAAATTTTTTTGTATACAAATGTAAAAAGAAATCCTTATTTCATGTTTTATTTTTGGGAGGGATGACTTTCATTTTACTTTATCTTGGTATAATACTATTTTATTCCTCTTATCAAAAGATGGAGGAACCCCTACTCTCAAGTATGCTTTTTCATCTCTGATGTTTCCGGATTAAAATTCGGTATGATTTATTTCATCAAACCTACGGGCAGAAGTACCCTGCGGCCCCCAAAAGATGAACGTTGTGAGGCTTATGAGTTCGTGGGCAAGACTGCTTGCTTCTGCACACGTTCCATCTTCTGCTATTGCTTGGGAAGAAGCAAGCATCGACGAGATCAGAGCGGCCTCCATCTTCTCAAATTCCTTCTACCAGCAAATCCATCCACGGAGCGCTCGCTTCCACCCCAGAATCGCCTCGTAATCAATGTTTTTTTATTATACTAAATATAGATTAGGTAGTTAGAATATTGATACTCTCTTTAGGATGCTTTTTAATTTTGTAGATATTATGATCAATAAGAGGTTATAAAATATATATCTTTAAGAAATAAATAGGTAAAAGAGAAAGTAAAATAAATTAACAATTTAGGCTTTAAACTCTCATACTTGTAAGAAATGTCATAATGTTTACGGGGATTTTAAGCTTGAATAAAAGTTTGAAGGATAATGTAGCTGGAGTTAAGAAGTTTGGAGGCAGAATTATATTTTTAAATATTATAAGTAATTGATTTTTTTTTTTGTTGTAAGTATTTATCTCCCTCAAAAAGGATTAGATATGAGTTTAAGAGAAAGTTTTTTGTATGATTTAGAAGAGTTGGTTCAAGAAACATCTCAAAATAAGATTTATTTATATGAGAATATTTGAATGGACATGTGGAAGGATGGTTGAAGAATTTAATAGTATTCATGATAATTTGAGTTTTAAGAGATTAATGAAGAAGGAAGAATGATTTTAAAGTCGGCTTTACCTTATGAGCTTATATTTTCTAATGCTTGCTTTAATAAAAGAGAAAAACTTGTTATCACTTATAAAATTAATACTTTTAAGACTCAGATTAATTAATTTCTCTTAAAAATAATGATCACTTTTATTATAAGGATTGTAAGATTATTCGATGTGATTGTTTGTCGTTCTAACACAGATTAATCCTAATAGAGTAAGAAATTCAATACTATATTTAAAATATATTTTTATAATTAAATGGTAATATATATGTATTCAAGTGTGAAGTTTTAAAACTTAGATACTTAGATTTAGATAGTGAAATCAATCTAATGTGGAATTCAATTGTTAGTTGTATGCACAATAACAATAACAATAGCACCAAGCCTTAAATCCCTCTAGGTGGGGTCGGCTATATGAATCTTTTGTTTCCATTAGGCACAATCAAACAGAAGCCTCTTCCTAAGTTCCAAATAAAAAAGATTATTCTATCCTGTTAATAAAATTGAGTTTATGAATTTTTCCCATATTAAAAGAGATAGGTGAAGACCCAAAACGACATGGGAATAATTTCACGGACTACCCTTAATAAGCCTGAACACATGTAACAGCCTCATTATACATATATCTAATAACATCGATATATGCAACACTAATCTCTTTTCTCTTTAAAGCCCTCCAAATAATTTTTCTTGGTACTCTTTCATAGGCGTTTCAAAATCAATAAAAGTTCAATGAAGATCATATTTTCTTTTCCTAAATTTTTTCATTAAACCTCTTAATATATGTATGGTTTCCTTGGTAGATCGGCATTGCATAAAACAAAATTGATTTTGAGAAATGCAAGCATCCTTTCGTATTTTATATTCAATTACTCTCTCAAAATTTCAAAGTATGACACATTATCTTAATTCCTCTATAATTAGAACAATCTTAAACAAAACTTTTATTCTAGTAAATATGTATAGCAATACTTTTCTTCACTTGTTTGACAACTTTGTTGTCTTTAAAATAACATTAAATAATTTGATAAGCCAAGAAATTTCTTCATCCCCAAACATTTCCATACATCAATAGAGATATCATCCGATTCTACTATTTTTTCGCTCTTCATCCTCTTTAAAGCATTCCAAATCTCAGCTTTATTAACACGATGAATTAAAATTCCTGCAAATAAATATTTCTTTGCCATTATTATATCATGTGCCAATTTCAAATGAAAAATTAATAGTCACATAAAATTAATGTTTGTGTCTATGTCTTGGTATTATAAAGCAACATTAACAATTCTGATAGGCAAATTCAGAATCTCAAGACAGGGTTCAAATAAACCAAGTTCATCAACAGGCCCCTCTCAAAGACTCCAATTGGCACTCTCATAACTCCCGATGGACTAGCCCGTCCTTAACTAATTCAGCCACTGTTTTAGACATCGTTTGGCATACATTCACAAGAAATATAAATAATATTTTGTTCCTTGACATCATTTGGCAATAAAATAAATAGTGCATTTAATATCAACATTAAATAAGCTCAAAGTGATGCTAAAGCAGTAATAAAAGCAAATAAGTGTAAAAAATAATATCTTGGGCACTTTTTTATTTGACCATATTGAATAAGTACTCAAAAATCTGTTGTGTTTGCAAAAAAATTATTTATAATTTTATTAGTCTTTGAAGATTATTAATCATTAAAATAAATTCCCTTAATACCAACTTTGAACTTATCTAAAATTCATTTTATAAACTTATTCTTCTTAGGGCTATCTTACTTGAGGTTTAGGAGTGTCTCTACTCATCAACAATCTCCCCAAAGTTCCTAATAAATTGTAGGCAGACCTCTAACACTACAATGGAACATAACAGATGCATTATAACCATCGTAGATAGTAAAAAGTGTTGTCAACAGAACTTTAGCCATATGCCTGAATTATTGGAGCCATAATTTAGAGACGTAGATAATATGATTTGGCATTCTCAGTTTCAAGCTTTGCATTGCATTTCAGACTTCATTGAATGCATAAGGAAATTAAATTCAAGAGATTTCAATCGAGGATTTGTTGAATGCCTTGCTGCTGAAATCAGATTTTCAGATCTAAATGAGTGCTATGGTTATTACCATTGGTTTGTTACCCATAGTGCTGAAACTAAACTTTGAAATCTTAACGGCTTTGCAATTAAAAATTCTGTCTTTAACTGCTGAAATTGATGACATCTGAAATTTAAAATACCTAAAACGTTGTCTCAGGACATTCATTTTTAAGGCATCCGTTACTTCTTATCATCCCAAGACTTGAAGATCATATCAGCATTAAAGTTTGATTCTCAGATGGAGGACATGCATGTACTCCTAATTTCAGAAATCTTAGCAGTAACGGATTAAAGTTTCACATCTTCTTTCATGTCTCTAATGTAATCTAGATTTCAACAGAATTTCAGAATTAGCTCTTTCTAATTTTCAGATTTCTTCCTTTAAACTCAATAGCATCACATTATTGAAACCTTCCCAATTGCAAAGACCCCTATTCTTAACACTTACTAAAGATTTAGCTGATATCATGAATTAGTTTCTAACATCAAGTTTGGTGCTAATGTTTGATCCTTTCTATTTCAGATTTCCATTCAAAATTTCTATTCAGAAATTTTAGCACCAAGTTTACTAATTTCTAAATAACCTACTCTAATGTAAAATCACCTAATTTACTTTACTGCTCTGAGATTGTCTCAAGACATAATCACACAGTCTGATATGTTCAATTTGAATGTTGCTAGCGGTTAACTAATATTTAGCTCATTTGACTACCTTCTCACAGGTGATTTCAGCATAAGTTCCGTATCAGATTCAGTATATGGGGCTTCAAACATTAATTAGGTAAATTATTTAGCTAAGATCTCAAGATATTACCAAAATGCTGAAACAGGAACTTTAAACAACATGTACTTGAAATAGGATTTTATTCTTTATAGCGCCATGAACTGAAATCTGAGGTTCTTCTATATATATATATATATATATATATATATATATATATATATATATAGCATAAACTTATCCTAAAACCATCCTACGGATTCCACTAAGAACCAACCTTCATTTATGAAAATTAAGCAAAAACAACTTAAGTAAACATGAACTGAAATCTGAGGTTCTTCTATATATATATATATATATATATATATATATATATATATAATGCAAGTAGCATAAACTTATCCTAAAACCATCCTACGGATTCCACTAAGAATCAACCTTCATTTATATATATATATATATATATATATATATATATATATATATATATATATAATGCAAGTAGCATAAACTTATCCTAAAACCATCCTACGGATTCCACTAAGAATCAACCTTCATTTATGAAAATTAAGCAAAAACAACTTAAGTAAACTACTCCTAGGGGAACTCATTGTTTATCAAGATTTTAGGTTAATTAAAGTACCTTGACAGGACGGTAGAATTGAGGAAGAAATGAAGATTCTTGTTCAGGGTTCGTCGGTTCTGGCTTCCCACGCGGCAGAGTTCCTTTTGAGGACCCGAGAAAGCAGATATGGTGATCACGCAGGCTGGTTGTCGAGCTGGAGAAGGATCAGAAAGTGTGACTCTTGTGAGAGTTGGGAGCGTTCGAGAGTTTAAGGTTTAGGATTTAGGTTTAATAAGGCACATAGTGGGAGAAGTCGTGGAATCTGTGTAGGACTAAATAGTGTGAGCGCACGTACCGGACCGCCCGAATATCCGAAGCTTTCGGAACCGTCAATTAGGGCTCGTAGATTACGGGAAGGGAAGGAGAACCGGGAGTCACTTCGTTACGGGAATGGGAAAACCGGAAACAGTGCTCGTAATGGAGGATTCGTGCTTCTTTGAAGCTCACGCTCTTCTTAAAAAGAAGAAGAAACGCCGGCTACATTGAATAAATGTTGTTCGAAATTATCGAAATTGAGATTCAGTCTTATCTTTAAAATATACTTCCATTTTCAATAATTTGAATAGGTTAAATATAAATATATTTACATATATAATTTATTTGTATTTATTGCCTATGAAGCTTCCTAATACAATTTTTTTTTTTCTAAATAGTTATTATAGGGCTTTAATTAGTCATACTCATTATAGCAGAAAATTGATCAAAACAAGTTTTCACAATAAATTTTAATTGAAAACAGAATTTGCAGTTAATCAAGAGAGACAACCTAATGGGAGAATTAATATCCTTGTTAAAAATGATGAAGGGTTATTATATCCCTTTCTAGGAGAATATATCATTTATAAGATCTTTAAGTGTTTATGTATCAATGTTAAAATATCAATGATAATTTTACAAAACAAATATGCAACATTCATTTAGCAAAGGTTTAAAGAAAAATGGGTATGCCAAGTGAACAATATACTATTATAAGTGTTAATCAAGCAAAGGATATTAGTTTATATCCTAAATATATATAAGCCTTAAATTATTTATATTGTAATTCAATTAATATGCTAGGTTTATTCAAATTATATACTAAACACATTTATATTGTAATCATTTTTATATTGATTTTCACGAGCTAGTTATTATCATTCATTTATCATCTTTCATTTATTTAAATTATGTAACAAAATAATTTGTTGCTATGATACATTGCCAACCTCATTTAGAAATTCCATGATTCTTTAGCAGAGTTGCTAATTTGTCACTTACCTTTTTCTTATCACGATCTAAGTATATCGAACTAGTATACTTAAAAAATATTTATAGTTTCTATTATAAATATCTAAATAATTCTTGTGTTCACTATATTTAATAATTCATTAATGTTAATGATATATGCTTTAACATAAAGATTTGGCATGTACGATATTTTTATGTGCAAAACTTATGTGTTACACATTAATACGCAAATAAGAATAAAAAGTGAAGCTCTATTATCTAAATTTTATCGAAGCGTTTATTAAATAATGAAGTTCTACAAATGTGCAAGCAAAAAGCTCAAGAATTTGATTATAGAGAATCAAATAAGATATAAGTGAACTAGTAATATACAATTGAAACTTAAAATAAGCTATGATGATAATGCTTATAACTAAGAATGGTACATATATTTCTTAATGAACATACTAATGTCTAGTCACAAAGCACAAGGAACAAAAACTTTTATTGTGATCGATGGTGGTGCTTGTGAAAACATTTCATGTTGAAGAAAAGTTGATCCGTGGCAAGCGAAGGGAAAGCAGTGTGAATCAACAATTTAGGGTTTTGTTTAGGCGCTTTTATAGTATGCTCCTTAACATATATGAGGTATGATCTTATTATAATGAATAGAGACAAGGAGTTAGACATTGTAACTATCATGCTAAAGCATTTGTAAAAGGCTATTTCTAATGAAAATTGTCACTTTTTATTAAGGGTTTATTTGTTATGATGGACATCTAAGGTAAAATAATTTGATTACATTTATTTTAAAGTTTTGAGTGTCTGTCTTGTTGTATTTTGAGAGAGTAATTTATAAATTATTCTTTTACATGAGTATAAATTTGGACCAAGTAAAATGTTTATCCTCAAAACGACCGAAATTATTTTACATGAAGCTTTCTATCTCGCATAGTGTAGCCCTAAACTTCCGCCTCCTCTTCCCAAGATGTGGTTGTCTCTCCTTCGCTGCTTTTCTTTATTGAACTTGATTTTGACTTTTTTGGAGGTCGAGGTTCTCTTATTGTCATGTTCTCTATGAGAGCAGTTGTGATTGTTCTCTTAAGATTCTTCTCATCACCGATTTATGGGTTAGAAAGAATAGCTTGCTTGTGTGGCGCCCCACTCCCCAAGCCCGCAATGATTAGGCTAAAGAGTGGAGTATCACTCGTGCAAATCCCTCACTCAATGTTGAATTATGTAAGATCCATAAGCCACTGCTAAGGGAATGATGTGCACAGATTAAATAAGAGAATCAATTACTAAGTCTAACATACATACAAAGTGCGGAAGTAAAATGAAATAAATATTACATCCATTCATCATGCATCATACATGAAGTAAATTAGGATAGCTCAGAAAATAATAAAGTGCAAAAAGTAAATTACAATCACAGAACATGTATTATTACATCATTTTAATTAAAGTTAATGAAATGAAATAAATAACTCCCATCCTCACTATGAAATAAAAGACAGCTAAATATCATTTGGTCCAAGCTGCTGCACCTCCTCTAAGTAAGGCTTCTCTTCATGCACTGGCTCCTCAAACTGCTCAAAATCTGACATTATCAGTTTCACAATGCCAGGGCCCCAGCCAATAAAAAAAATTATTAGACAAAATATTTAAGTACATTTTAGGCAAATAAATTATTTAGCATTTGTTAATATCACTATTTTACTCTATACCAAATAAAATATCTATCTAACATGGGAGCAAGTAAGCATACAAGGGAATGATAAGTTATAAACATAGCATTTATAATTGAACAACAGGTGAGATAAAAGTACACCTCCAATAATAAAATAAGGAACGGGTATACATGTATAATACAATAGTTAAAAGTACTGAAAGAAGAGTCTAAACCTAACATGATGATAATCATATGATATATGCTAATTTAAAATATTAATATGAAATGATACATATAATAAATAGTAAAATCTAGCATCCTATATATAAATGTCTACTCAAGTAAGCAGGTAAAATAGAAAAAATATAGCTAATTGAAATAAATACATCATCAATATAATAAATAATAAGCTGAAAACTGAAATAGGGTTGTAGGGTTGTAGGGTTGTAGGGTTGTAGGATTTAGGATTTAGGGTTTATGGTTTATGATTGTAGGGTTTAGGGTTGTATGGTTATAGGGTTTAAGGTTGTAGGATTTAGGGTTGTGGCGCCCCACCCCTTAATCTACAAGATTAAGCTAAGGGGTGGTGTGTCACCCTGGCTAATCCTTCACTTATCATTGGGTTAGGATGAAAACCTGTAACAACTCAGGTTGTTACCTTGGTCGATTAAGATTAATCTTAGCCTTAAGATTAATCATAAGTGCTAATTAAGTCAATTGGAGTCACCCTCTAAGACCTAGTCCAAATCAGGAGTTAAATGGATCGAATCCTGATTTCTAGAAAATTCAGAAACCCTAAAATTTGACCAATCTAAATTGACCTCCGATCAAAAAACGGACTTCGCCATTACGCTCATTGACCCCAAATTAGCTTGGGGTGAAGTTTTCGTGTCAATCGGGACTCGTCAAAATTTCGATGAATATTTTAATAATAAAAATACCCCGGAAATCGAGGAATCAAAATACTCATCGGATCAAAAATCCGACCTCACCGTTGCGTTCCTCACTTCTCAATAAGCTAGGGGTGAGAATTTTGGAATTTTTTTGAAATTATTTTATTTATTATTAAGGAAATTAATATTTAAATTCATTAAGTATTTAAATAAAATATTCCCGCCGTTAGCACATGACGTCGTTCCCTGTTTTGCCGCTCCGCGCTGTTAGGTCGGCCGTCTGATCAGACGGCCGATCTGAGCCGTCTGATCGAGGATCAGATGGCTCTCGAGCTGTCTCCCTCATGAGGATCGCTCTCGAACCACCGGGTGACGCGCGGCAGTCCGCCGCTGCGGAGCTCCAATTCGCGATCCCTCCACCTCGCAACCTCCGTCCTGACCTCCCTTTAGGTCCGGGTAGATGCAGAGAAGCCCTCGGCTCTCAGAGGAGGATCCACCGTCATCCCATCTGCCTGCAGTTTGGCGAACCGATCGAAGAGGTACCGACCCTACCCCTCCTCCCTATTTTCAATCAGGCATTTGCTTCAATTATTGTATGTCAATCGATCGTTAGATCGATCATACCGGGATCCATTTGGTCGAATTAGCGGTAGGGTTAGAGTCGAGACGTTAGCCGAGGGCCTAACATTTAGGTTTTAACTTCACCGCTGACCCACCTCGTCTTAGCCGCCGACCCGACCTCGGCCAAGAGGGCAAGACCGAGCCCTACCCGGAGCCGTGCGGACTCGGTCCAACCATCGTTAGAGACGCCGGGAACCCCCAACCCTAGCCGCCCTCTTTGGACGCTCGGGGAAGAAGGCGAAGCGTCGCTGGGCCGCGCGGGTCGAACCCAGCCCGCGCGCACGTCCCGGGCGAGTCGACACGTGTCGACCCCGCGTCGCCTTTGGCCCGCGAGGCGTCAACCGCGTCAGGTGGGCCCCGCCCGGCGCAACCAGGCAAATGCGGGAGCGCCGCGTGGCGACCGTGGACCCCGCCGCTCTGTCTTGCGCCTATCCCCGCTTGCCACGTGGCAGTGGCGGGTCCCACCTCCATTATGATCCTGCAGAATATAAATATAAAATATATATATATTTATAATATTAATAATAATATCAGTTATATATCTATATATATATATATACATATAATCACATCTTAAACTATAGTTATATGCATATGTGTATAGTTATATACATAATCAGAAATTTAGAATAAAATTATATGCATATAAATATTTAGACAAATAAAAACTTTAGAGAATGCCTCTATATAAATATAAATATATATATATATATATATATATATATATAATTGGGAATTATATGTATATATAACAGTTAGGATATAAGAATATATATATATATATATATATATATATATATATATAATTAATAAACTTTAGGATAACTAATGAATTAGCTTAATTAAAAATGATATGATTAATAGTAATAAAATTTAATAATAATCAGATGTTATTAAATAGCACAATTAATGAATTAACCTAATCATTAATTAAGTCAAATAGTAGATTACCCAATTAGTAAATATAATGTATATATATAACTAAATATTAGTCTAATCAGAAATTGATTAATAATAATTAAACATAGATTAAAAATAATTAAATTAATAATATTGATTAAATAATATGTTAATTAATACTCAATTAATAATTAGATATTAAATAATTACAGGTTAATTAATAGATTAATAATTTCAGAAATTTTATATAAAAACTTTAGGAATAAATAGTAAAATAATTCAATTTGAATAAATGAACAATAAAATAATTCAAATTGTATTTTGAATAGTAAATCTTAAAAGTTTAATAATTTTTTGTAGGACGATCCAAATATAGCCAATATAGGACTTAAAATACTCAGAAAAATGTAAGAAATCAAATAACGTAATGTAAAAATTTATTTCGAGGTACGTATAATGAGGTAACATTTTAGGACCTATTTAGAGCCTCATAACGTTTTACTCGATTATCGAAACATAGTCAATATGGGTCTTAAAATGCTCAGAAGAGCAACCCCATCACTGTAGTAGTATTAGTTTTCCCATTCGGACATCAAGATAAAAAGTCAACCCTAGAACTTAGAGTTCACTTTAGTGAAAAATGACTAAAATGCCCCTAGACTTCAAACAGCCATAACTTAGTCAAATCAACTCCAAATTGGGAAATTCAAGAAGATATCTAACATAGAATTTCAATGTCATCAATATACTGAAATAATATTTAGGATTTGAACCCTAGAAATTTAGGTAAATGACCAAATTACCCTAGCCTTATTTTAGTCATAACTTGACCGTTTCTCGCCCGATTTAGGTGTACTTACTGTCTATCTTCAAGTTAGATAGTAAGAAATCAATTGGATCTAAGAGAAATTAATTCTGACCATTAAGTCAAAACTTGACTTTTCGACCCTTAAAGTAGGGGCAAAATGGTCATTTTGCCCTAAGATTGGGCTAAGTACCCTTACCCTTTGGATAACATCCCAGAATGCCAAGACTAATATTATAATCCTCTTAACTAATGTTATAATCAATCAAGTAAGTGAAATCAACCCTTAAGTCAGATTCCAGTAGTCTTTCTGAGTCTTAAGCACTATACCTTAAGGACCTTTCCTGAGATTAAGACTAGATCATAGGTGTAACAACCCAGATTATTACTTTGCTAAATTAAGACTAATTTAAGTCTTAATTAAGGTTCTATGTCAAACCAGAAGTCAACTGAGTCAAATCAGAAATTTTGGAAAATCTCAAATCCTAGAAAATTGATTTTTTATCTAAACCTCAAATTAAAAATTCGACTTCATTATTGCATTCAGAACACCCAAATTAGCTAGGAGTGAAATTTTGGAGGCATTTGGAAGTCGTTAATTTTTCGTCGAATATTTTAATAATATTTAAATACCTAAAAATTTGAATAATTAAATACTCGTTGGATCAAAAATCCGATTACGCCGTTGCGTTCCTCACCCTTCAATTAGCTAGGGGTGATTTATTGGAAATTTTTGGAATGCAATTAATTGGGTAAATTTAATTAATTAAATCTGAGTAAATTAAATTAAATAATTTTTATTTTATTTAGGGTTAACGGCGCCGTCAGCTATTCCTAACGCCGTCACCTATTTTCTATTCATGCCATCAATCTTGACGACTCCTCCTGCGCCGTCTGATCGCGGGATCAGACGGCTGTGAGCCGTCGTCCCCGCGTGAGTGCCGTGTGGCCGAAGGGGGACTGCACGCGTCGCCCTAGCCGAGGTGCTGGAGCTCGCATAGGCCAGATGTCCTCCCCACCGCATGTAATCGCCGCTTTAGAACTAATATAAGACATCTAAGACTCTATCTTCTCTCGGTTTCATCTCTGAAGACCTGATTTTGGCGATCGAAGCTCGAACCTTCCTTGCCGTCCATCTAAGGTACCCGATCTCACCCGATCTCAGTTTGATTCCAGATATTATTGTTTATATATGCAATCCATATCTTAATAATCAATCCATATGATTCGATTAAGCTAAGGAGTCTTCGATCGAACGGGATCTTCGATCGAAGATCCCCCTCATGAAACCCTAATCTCGCGACTCTCGGGGAAGACGAAGCGTCATCCCGAGCGAGCCGGCCACTCCAAACCGGTTCAATGATCCATCTGTACCCGGTCCAGTTCGGGAGGAAGGCGAATCGCCGCTCGTCTACAGCCGTCGGATGAAACGGTGATCCAGCCGTTAGATCTAGGAATAGATCAGATCTGGTCCGATCGTTATGAACCGGTTCGATCCAGAATAGTTCATCTGGACCGGTCGAACCGCCCGCGGTCGGTGTTCGATGATAGATGGTGGGTCCCGCACGTAGGCAACAAGCCAATCCCGCGAGGACACGTGTCTCGCGGGACAGAGCCTGTCGGGGTCGGCAGCGCCTGTGGGCCCCATGTGTTTGTTCCAGCCAATCGCGGCCTGCCGCGTGTCCTGCAGAATTTAATAAATTGTTTATATATATATATATATAATTATATAACAGTTAATTATAATTGAATTATAATTATATATATATATAATAACAGTTATATTAATTTAATTAAATCAGTAATTATTAATTAGATTAAAATCAAATCTTCAAACCTTAATAACTTCTAAAATACTCATCCAATTTATGCAAATAAATATATCAAATTGATCAGAAAAATATGAGGAATTTATTGATGTTAATAATTTTGCATTTGGATCTGTATTTAGTAAAGTGATATTTAGGGTTTATTTAAGTTAAATTAAAATGTCACAAATCTTATTTAGCTCATAGCTTTGTGTAGATTGATCCAAATATATCTAATATGGGTCTTAAAATACTCAGAAAACCTTAAGAATTAATTTTATAGTGTTCATCTTGCTATTTGGATTAGTTTTTGCCTAATCACTTTTAGGTCATAACCCTAATTACCCTAATTAAACTTAAAACTTTATTTGAGCATAACTTGGTCAAATGAGCTCCAAATTTGATGATTCAAAGGTCCATTTAAATCAAAAAAACCTAATTAACATTAATCTGTAAAAATATTTTAGATCCAACAGTTAAATTTGCTAATCACCCTTAATTACTCTAAATATTGATTAGTGAATTTTAGCAAATCTAGTAATCCAATTTAAGTGATTTAAGTTTCAGAGGACTCCTAGAATCACTTAGAATTTATTTGTGAGGTTTGATTAGTGTTTGAGTGCTTAATTTTGCTAATCACTCACTAATCACTCTAAACCCTAGTTAAGTCTTAACTTAGTCAAATTAGATCCTAAATTGAGCCTACCACATGTCATTATGATCAGTGGACTAATTGTAAACCATAGCCACTAATTTTGCTCAATTTAGATACTAATTATCAAAGTTAAGATTTTTGACCCATAATTAAGAATTCCTTAATCACCTTTTAACCCTAAATCTTGTATTTGTCATAACTTAGCCAATACTTATCAGAATTTAGCAAATTTAGATTCTATGGAAAGCTTAGGCAAAAAAGAACAATAATCTGAAAGAAAATTTAACTTTCACTTAGCCAAATTACTAATTTGCCTTATGAGTCAAATTCACTAATTTGATCTCATATGGCTTAATAATAACCCAAAATTAATTTAGTTACTATCTAATCTTATATTAGACAGTAAGAATCATAACCCAAAAGAAAATCTTAGAATTAAAGACATAGATCAAAATTTGATCTTTTGAACCCTTAAGTAGGGGCAAAATGGTCATTTTGCCCAAATTTAGGGTTTAGCATCTTAGAGCCCTAAAATCATCTTTATAATCATTAGAAACAGTAATATAATTATTTAGAAAAGAAATTGTATAAGTTCAATCATTAATTTGATTTTTAACCAAAATTCCAAAATTAGCTCCTTAAGAAAATTCTTAAGTCTTAATGTGAGTGATTTCTCTTCCTAAATCATTCTTAGATCTTTCCTTAGGTCTTTATAACATTAGTTAGGATGTGTGTCTTGAGAGATACTCTTAGAAATTAAGAGACTTATTTTCTAAGATTAGAAATAGATCTTAGGTTAGAATTCATCTATTGAGTAAATTGGGTTACTCAATAGGTGAAACCTTGAGTTTTCTAGTTTATAGATTTTCTTAGTTTATTAAATGATTATTTGATCTTTAAACTTTAGAACTAAGAATAGCGATCTATCCTAATGAATTTGATTTATCATTAGGATTTGCCTTAACCTAATCCGTGAGTTTTGGGTTCTAAACTTAGACCCTTAGATTATACATTTAGATTAAGTGATTAGACCCCATCATCTGGAGTCTAATTCTTAATCTTTTTATCTTGATTTGGCTAATCAAGATGAGTTGGGATTAATAAAATTACAAAATTATGTTGATGATTTATCTATTTAAATCAAATAGTCATCTTTTGATTAAGATATAGTTAGGATTTGGCCAGTCCTAATTATCTTCAACTAGTAGGATTCGTGATTCTAAGTTACAGAATGTGTAAGAATTGATAATTCTGAAACTTATGTAACTTAGAGTAGATAGAACGAAATAAAGTAGATAATAACGGATATCATCTGTGTTTTAGATAGAGTTTTTTGCTCACTTTGATTTTTGATGCTTCACATTCCTTGACTTTGAGTTTTATACCTTGAACATGTATTATGTACTTAAGATATTTAATAAATATCTTAGGTTAATTTTGAATATTCATAAATAGCATTGTGTTTCACAAGTGGTTTGTAAGGTGTAGCTTGATTAGTATACCTCTTCGATCAACTCGTTCGGGGTCAGCTTCTTGTTGGGGGTTTCAGTCGATAGTCTATGCCATGCCTAGTCCATGGGATAGGATGGATAGACTCTTGCCCTACTGACTATAGAGTCAGGATTCTGATATGGTTATACTAATTCAAGTACACTTACATTCGGTTCTGTCTTTGCTCATCAGGCTAAGAGTTTTTCAGTAATGTTCAGTTCAGAGTTTCTTAGCTCATCAGGCTAAGATTTGCTGAGTATTGTTTTTAGTATTAGTGACTTAGATAATCACTGCAAATTTCCGTTTTC
Organism: Gastrodia elata; assembly: GCA_016760335.1. Lineage (NCBI taxonomy): Eukaryota > Viridiplantae > Streptophyta > Magnoliopsida > Asparagales > Orchidaceae > Gastrodia > Gastrodia elata. The sequence continues at coordinate 17,809 of CM028672.1, read as the reverse complement.
AGTTACTGTTTTACTTGCATATTCTACATTGTAGCACTGTTTTACTTACATTTTTCCTGCACTATATAGGATGCTAGTTTTACTTGCTGTTTTTCTTATGCTTTTAGAATGTTAGTTTGTTTCAGTTTCACACTATTAAATGTTGTATGTCACTTAGCATATTTTTGTTTGATCATATGCATATTTAGGTTGTAATTTCTTACAGTTTTACTTTTCTTTTACTTACCTATCTTTGTTGTAGTTGCATTGAAGGAGGTATGTATTTTCTTCTTATTTTTTGCTTAGTTATAAACTGTAGTTTATAACTTATCACAGTTCTTTTGTACACTTTTCTGTACCTATTTTGCTCAATTCTATTTTTATGGTGATATCTATTTAACTTAATAAAATTATTTGCCCTAAAATGTACTTAGATATATTGTCTAATCAGTTTTTCTTTTGTTGGCTGGGCCCTACCATTATGAAATTGATAATGGTAGGTTCTGAGTTTGTTGGAGCAGCAGATCTAGTGGAGAGCTTGCCATTGGGAGAAGAGCTCGTTCTTGAAGATTTATAACTTTAATTTTCTTTCTTTCAGTGAGATTGAGAGTTCCTTTCAGTTCTTTTAAACTTATTAATTATTATAATAATATAGATTTATTTTTCTCTTTCAGTACTTTACTTATTCTGTATTGTTGTATTTATACTGTATTGGATGGATGTTATATTTTTATGCTTCCGCACTCTGAATTCATGTATAGTCATTTAGTGATAGTTCTTATGGCAAAGTTCTTATTTAAGTTGGATTAGAACACGTGTCTAATTCAATTATAAGTGGGGACTTTGTCATTTGGTGACCCCTCCACCATAATTATGTTAACTTAAGGGTTAATAGGACCACGGCGGGGCAGGGCTACCACAATAGGTTAGAGTTCATTCATTGGGTAAATTGGGTTACCCAATGAGTGAAACCTTAGTTTTATTAGTTTCTAGACTTTTTTTTATTTTACAACTTGTTCTGATTATTTTGTCTTTTAACTTTAGATTTAAGATAGGAGATTCATCCTATTAAGTTTGATTACTTAATAGGATTTGCCTCAACTAGTAAATCACTAATAGAATAAAACCTAGAACTTAGGTCTTATCCTTTAGATTATGTGATTAAACCTAATTCTCGTAGTGTTTAATCCATAATCTATAGGTTTAGAAGATCTTGATCAGATCTTAGTTAGAACATTTAAATTCACAAAATTAGGATGTATGATTTATTGATTTAACTCGTAGTCGTCTATCTGATTGAGTTAGATTGGAACCTGATCAGTTCCAATCCTTTTTAACTTATAAGGACGAACTTCCGGGTTACACTCGATAGTAGGAAAATAGTGATCCTGAACTTGTGTAACTTGGAATAGTTAGATGGTTAAATAGAAAACAAATGATATCACCATGTTTAGTAGAGTCCCTTGCTTACTTTGATACTTTGTTGCTTACGCATTCCTTGATTTTTGTGCCATATTTTATTGAGCATATCATATAAGACATTTGATGCATAAAGAAATTGTTAGGAAAATATGGAGACTCCTTAGATTCCTTGTGAAAATATTAAAGTAACTTATGATAAGATAATGATTTGATGTATTTGAGCTGCCTCTCAGTGTTCTTTTGCTCATACCGATTGTTGCCCTAGCCGTATCGTGCTAGAAACCGCCCTAGCCGTACTGGTGCTAGGATCTTTCGGGTATGCCTGTTGGTGACCTAACTGTATCGTGCTATGAACCGCCCTAGCCGTACTGTGTTAGGGCCTTTCTCGTTGACTGATGTTACCTTAGCCGTATCGTGCTAGGAACCGCCCTAGCCATACTGGTGCTAAGATCTTCAGCCCTGTTTGGTGAGCTAGTGTAGCTCTTTTCTGTATGACAGATTGTACACTTGTGATTTTATATGCAGTTATTGTTGTTTACTTTTTAGTATTCTTATTCAGTCAGCTATTTCCTTGTACTGCTTTATATATATTTTTAGGATGTTAGAACCTTGCCGCTATTTATATGTACCACTGCTGAGTTGTTTATTTTAATTGGCATATTTTCTATTGATCACCAGCATATTTAGGATGTAGAACTTTTCGTACAGCACATGATAGTTATGTATATTTATACGCCCTTCCTTGTTTAGTTTGTATGCGAGGCATGTCTCAGCCTCTTTCCTTTTCTTTGCTTAAGTTATAAATAATGATTTATAGTTTCCCTTATTTCTTTGTATTGCTTGCTGCTCCTTTCATATATGTATGTTGCTTAGATGTTGTCAAATGGTGATATTACTTAACACTTATAATAATTCATCAGCTTAAAATGTACTTAGATAATTGTCTAACCAGATTTTTCTTTTCTTTGGCTGGGGCCCTACATTGTGAAACCGACAATGGCAGACTCCTTTCAGTTGGACGAGCAGGAGTTAGGTGTGGAGCCATACCCAGAGGAGGAGCCCGTGGAAGAAGCTGCCGTTTAGCCTTCTTATATTCTCGAGTGAGGATGAGTGGTTTTTCATATTATTTTTCCTTTAAACATTTTAAATGATGTAATAATACATGTACTATTGACTGTGTATTTGGATTGTATGCTTATATTCTGAGTTCTATATTTCCTATTTGTATTGTGATACTTGGATGGTTTACACTTTCTTAAATCGCTTCCGCACTCTGTTTGTTTACTTATACAGTGACTGTTAGTTCGATTCTGTGTTAATCCTTCCATAATCAGGTGGATTATGGAGTCTATCCTAATCTAATGGTAAGTGAGGGGTTAGCCAGAGTGACACCCCACCCTTAACCTAATCATTTGGCGGATTAAGGGTGGTGGGCACCACAAAACCCCAATCTACATAATAAGAGAAGGAGCAAGCACATAATTAAAAATATCAGTCACTATCTAATAAAAATATATAGAGTGTGGAAGTGATTTAAAAATGAGAAACATTCAAGTATCACAGTATAAATAGAAGGAAATATAACTCAAAATATAAACATAAAAATCCAAATACACAATCAAGAGTGCATGTATGTGGCGGCCCTGCCCCGCCGTGGTCCTGTTAACCCTTAAGTTAACATGATTACGGTGAAGGGGTCACCAAATGACAAGGTTCCCACTTAAGATTGGATTAGACACCTATTCTAATCTAATTTAAATAAGGACTTTGCCATTCAATCCAGAAATACTATCACTAAATGATCATACATGAACTCAGAGTACGGAAGCAATAAAAGGTATAACATCCATCCAATACAGTATAAATACAACAATACAGAATAAGTAAAGTACTGAAAGAGAAATATAAACTTGTATTATTACAACATTTAAAAGTTTAAAAGAACTGAAATGAACTCTCAATCTCACTGAAAGAAAAACTAAAGCTACAGATCTTCAGGAACGGGCTCCTCCTCCAATGGCAAACTCTCCACTGGATCTGCTAATCCAACAAACTCAGAACCTACCATTATCAGTTTCATAATGGTAGGGCCCCAGCCAACAAAAGAAAAACTGGTTAGACAATATGTCTAAGTACATTTTAGGGCAAACAATTTTATTAAATTAAATGGATATCACCATATAAACAGAACTAAGCATAATAAGTGCAGAAAAGCGTACAAAAAGAACAGTATAAAGTTATAAACAAACAGTTTATAACTAAGCAAATAGGAAGTAATACATACCTCCTCCAAGCAACTGCAACAAAGACAGGTAAGTAAAAGAAAAGTAAAATGGTAAGAAAGTACAACCTAAATGTGCATATGATCAAACGGATTATGCTAAGTGACATACAAAATTTAAACAGTATAAAACTGAAAACACTAACATCCTATGTGAGCATATAAAAATAGTAAGTAAAACTAGCATCCTATATAAAAACACGTGCAAGAAAGCTGTAAGTAAAACAGTGCTGAAATGCAGAATATGCTAGTAAAATAGTAACTGCAAACTGAAATAATAGCAACTATACGAACTCAGCAAATCTTAGCCTGATGAGCTAAGAAACTCTGAACGGAACATCACTGAATTCTCTTAGCCTGATGAGCTAAGACAGAACTGAATGTAAGTGTACTTGAATTAGTATAACCATATCAAAATCCTGACTATATAGTCAGTAGGGCAAGAGTCTATCCATCCTATCCCATGGACTAGGCATGGTATATACTATCGGACTGAAACCCCCTACAAGAAGCCGACCCCGAACGAGTTGATTGAAGAGGTATACTAATCAAGCTACACCTTACAAACCACTTGTGAAACAAAAAAACAATGCTATTTATGAATGTTCAAAATTGACATAAGATATTTATCAAATATCTTAAGTACATAATATATGTTCAAGGTATAAGGCTCAAAATCAAGGAATGCGAACCATCAAAATCAAAGTGCAAGAAACTCTATCTAAAACACAGGTGATATCCGTTGTTATCTACTTTATTCGTTCTATCTACTCTAAGTTACATAAGTCTCAGAATTATCAATTCTTACACATTCTGTAACTTAGAATCACGAATCATACTTGTTGAAGATAATTAGGACTGGCCAAGTCTTAATTATAACTTAATCAAAAGACGACTATTTGGTTAAAATGAATAAATCATCGACCTAGTTTTGTAAATTTAATTCATCCCAACCTCATCTTGATTAGCCAAATCAAGATGAATAGATTAAGAATTAGACTCCAGATGATGGGGGTCTAATCACTTAATCTAAAGGTATAATCTAAGGGTCTAAGTTTAGAACCCAAAACTCACAGATTAGGTTAAGGCAAATCCTAATGACAAATCAAATTCATTAGGATAGATCTCTATTCTTAGTTCTAAAGTTTAAAGATCAAATAATCATTTAATAAACTAAGAAAAATCTAGAAACTAGTAAACTCAAGGTTTCATCTAATTGAGTAACCCAATTTACTTAATAGATGAATTCTAACTTAAGATCTATTCCTAATCTTAGGAAATAAGGCTCTTAATTACTAAGAGTATCTCTCAAGACACACATCCTAACTAATGTTATAAGACCTAAGGATGGGTCTAAGAATGATTAAGAAAAGATAAACACTCACTTAGGACTTAGGAATTTTTCCTTAAGAAGTTAAGATTAAGATTTTAGTCAAGGTCTAATTTAAACTTTGGATTTGATTAATTTCAACAATGAATCATTCTATTTTCTGATTCTAATGATTTGAAACTGAATTTAGGGCTTTAAAAGGCTAAACCCTAAATTTGGGCAAAATGACCATTTTGCCCCTCCTTAAGGGTTCAAGAGATCAATTTTTAATTTAGGGCTTAAATTCTGAAATTTTCTTTTGGAAAGTGTTTCTTACTGTCTAATATAAGATTAGACAGCAACTAAGTTAATTTTGGATAATTATTAAGCCATATGAGATCAAATTAGTGAATTTAACTCATAAGGGAAAATTAGTAATTTGACTAAGTGAAAGTTAAATTTTCTTTTAGATTATTGTTCTTTACTGTCTAAGCTTTCCATAGAATCTTAATTTGCTAAATTCTGATAAGTATTGGCCAAGTTATGGCTAATACAAGATCTAGGGTTTTAAGGTTAATTAAGGGATTCTTAATTATGAGTTAAAAACCTAACTTTGCCAATTAGTATCCAATTTTAGTAAAATTAGTGGCTATGGTTTACAAATAGCTCACTGATCACAATGATATGTGGTAGGCTCAATTTGGATCTAATTTGACTAAGTTATGACCTAATTAGGGTTATGAGTGATTAGTGAGTGATTAGCAAAATTAAGCACTCAAACACTAATCAAACCTCACAGATAGATTTTAAGTGGTTCTAGGAGTCCTTTGAAACTTAAATCACTCAATTTGGATTACTAAATTTGCTAATATTCACTAATCAAGATTTAGAGTAATTAAGGGAAGATTAACAAATCTAACCATTGGATCTAAAATAATTTTACATATTATTGTTAATTAGGTTTTTCTGATCTAAATGGACATTTGGATCATCAAATTTGGAGCTCAATTGACCAAGTTATGGTCAATTGAAGTTCTAGGGTTAATTAGGTTAATTAGGGTTAGGTTTAAAAGTGATTAGCCAAATACTAATCTAAACAGCAAAATGAACACTATCAAATTAATCCTTAGGGTTTTCTGATCACTTTAATACCCATATTCAATATGTTTGGATCATTGGGTACATAGTTATAGGCTAATTAAGTTTTGAACATTTAATTTTTTTCTTAAATTAAATCTTAAATAATCACTTTGCAAAATATTAATCCTACAAAGAATTAAACAGCATCAATAAATTACTTATATTTTTCTGATGAATTTGGTATATTCATTTGCAATATTTGGATGTGTATTTTAGGTGTTATTAAGGTTTAAAGAATTTGATTTAATTGATTAATTAAAATCTGTTTAATTGTTTTAATTTCTGATTATATATATATATATATATATATATATATATATATAATTCGTTTATATTAATTTAAACGTTTATAAATTACTAATCTATATTTCTGCAGGTGGTGGGCCCGCCGAAGACACACGGCAGCCCAGGGTTGGCCGGGGCAGACCAGTGGGGCCCACCCCTGTCTTCGAGAGAGACAGAACGCAGCTCTGCTCAGTGGCGGGTCCCACCACTGATTCGCAGTGAAAAGGAGAACGCCACGTGTTGAACTGATGACGCAGCCTCGAAGATACGCGGGTCGGGCTCGGGTCGACCCGGCCCGGCCCAGAAACCTTCTTCTTCCTCGCCTCTCTTCCGCGACAGGTAGAGCTAGGGCACCAAATTTTTTGGTCTTTCTGGCATTTAAGGAGCTCGGCCCGCATAGCGTAGGGAAGAGGATGTCCATGGCTAACCGAGACCGGTTGAACCTTGATAGGGGATGACCTAAGATGCCAACAAACTCTAACCCTAAGTATCGCTCGACGGAATACAACTATACATGAGTGATTTACTGTAGGTTACTGTATCTAATTTGCTAAATTAGCTTAATCGAGAGCAATATTTATCAATCAGACCGGACAAAACGATAATCTATGATGCAGAATAAAGAAACGAAAGAAGAAATTGAGCATTTCATTGAAGGAATAACGGGATCAAAGACGTACTCAATTGACGGTCTAGGATCTAGGTTCAATCGGTGATTCCTTGATTCCTTGCTGAGCTCAAATCCTTGCAAATCTTGAAGCAAGAAATTGATCAGAAGGTTTTATTAAAGATTGAAGCGGTGGATTTTGGCCGATTGAAGCGTGGAAGGCGATCCTAACGACACGCGCCGCGACTCCTTCGCCGCGTGTTCTTCGCGAGGAAGAAGACCCTCGGTCGTCTGATCGAGTGATCAGACGGTCCGAGCGGCCCGTTAAGTCAAGCGAAAATGTTTGGAATTTAGGGAACGACGTTAATTTTAAGAAGACGGCGCCGTTAGGTTTAAATAATTAAATAATTATTTAAATTAAAATATACAGTTTTAATTAATCAATTTTAACTTATTAAATGCATCCCAAAAAATTTCTAATAAATCACCCTTAGCTAATTGAAGGGTGAGGAACGCAACGGTGCACTCAGATTTTTGTTTTGACGAGTATTTATTTATTTGATTATTTATGGTATTTAAATAATATTAAAATATTCGGCGAAAAATCAACGACTTCCAAATGCCTCCGAAATTTCACCCCTAGCTAATTTGGGTGTTCTGAACGCAATGGTGAAGTCAGATTTTCAATCTGAGATCTAAATAAAAAGTCAAATTCTAGGGTTTAAAATTTTCCAAAATTCCAGATTTGACTTTGTTGACTTCTAGTTTGACCTAGGTTTTAGAGGCGAGTTCTAAATTACTTAATTAGTGACTTAGAACCTTAATTAAGACTTAGATTAGTCTTAATTGAGCAAAGTAACAACATGAGTTGTTACAAACTCCCCCACTTAAGAATGATGTCGTCCTCGACATCACTCAAGTGGAAAAATAGACAGAGCAGATTATTTAAAATTGAAATTACTGAAGTCGAATATCTTTGATTGCATGAGTTTAAATAAATATAGAATTGCTTGATGAAAATAGAAGAGTATGAGGGTTCTTAATTAATCTTTATAACTTAGATCAAATAACCAATTTGATCTTTATTTAGGGTTTTGACAAGTCTTTTAATGGGTGATGGTTTTAGTTTGAAGTTATCACTAAAAGACAAAAAGATGAGAATCATGAAAGTATTATGTTACTTTCATTTGAGATATGAGATATTTATAGATATATACGGTCTTATGATAATAAATTGTAAATACAGCACATCACTACTAATACAGTAATGCATGCCGTAGAAAATAAAGTGTCTCTAAGAATAAATACTTGATTTGTGTTTGCACACCAAAATTGACATGAGTTTAAGAATATATCATTGTACAAATAAGCAAGGCTTAAAGGAATTTTGAAGGTTTAAAGATTATCATAATTCATTTTATAGAAAAATTTATATTCCAAATTTTATATTTACTATCTAAGAAGGCTTTGGCAATTAGCTAAGCCTTTACAAGATTCAATAGGGATTGAAGAATAAGAATAATTTTTCTTCAACAAATGGGGAATTAAAGGATTTGGCATCAAAGAACTAGTATTCTTTGATTTCTTACCCTATGAGAATTGTAAGAAGAGATTCATCTTTAGAATAACAGTCTAATAATGAATCCAAATGGTTTGGCTTATAAAGATAAGTTGAGGATGGACTACATATATGAATTAGTCCAAATTAGATTTGAACTATTAAAGTGACATACAACTCTTGTTAAAATGTTCTAAATAGGGCAAATAGGATCAGCATGCAATTTCTTGATACTTAGCTTCAAGTTTAAAATATTAAGTCACACATGATGACTTAACATCAAGTTTTGGATATTATAAGAGTCTAATAATACAAGTTATAAGTTCTGACTTGGTCATGTCAAGGAACTCACTCATCCATATGGATAAGTATCAGGAAACTTAATAAAGACTAATTCTATGATCATAAGACAAAATTTCTAGAACTAGCTGCTAATATCTAAGTCACAAGAGATGGCTTAGATCATTAACAATTTAATAATTTAATTTATCTTATGACGAATGAGAACTTTTATTCTGTTATGGCAAAATAGGATTAATATCCAATTAGGATACATGGCCTCAAGTTTAAGAATTTAAGTTTCTCCTTATGACTTAATATCCAAGTTTTAATGATTACAAAATGTTTTAACACAAGTCATGAATTCTAATAAAATGGTAAGGAATTCACTTATTCATATGGATAAGTGCTAGGAAATTCAATAGAAATTAAAGCTACAATCATAGGTCATAATCTATGACTTATGCCAAAAATTTTGGAATCAATTATTCATATTTGAGCTACATGAGGTGGCTTAGATCACTTAGAAATTTAATGGTTATATTTAATTTATGTTGAATGGCTCATTTTAAGAGAATGGTCAATAAGTGCTCAAGTCATATCATGACTTAGGCAAAAAGTTTGAAATCAAATTATTTGAGAAAGGAGATTTTCTTATTCGATAAGAATACTATTTTTCTCAATCATTATATTCACTTTAAGTGGCATTCATCACTTAATTAAAGATTATAGCAAGGAAAATAGAATTTTCCATCTAACCAAGATGGACAAGAGAAAGCACAAGTTCAAACTTATTAAGTTACCATAAGTAAATTAAACAAAAAGAATTTCCAATAGAATATTTATAGATTCTAATTCAAAATTTAGAATTCAAAGTGTTTTGCAACTTTAAGGAAATCCATTCTTATAAGAACAAAAGTTCTTTGACTTAGAACGGGTTTTATAATTAAAATTATATAGAATATCCTTACTATGCTAGGACTAAGAAAATAACAGGTTTATTATAGTTAAACTTATGAGTCTACACATATAGGTTAAAATAATCTAACCATTATGTAATTTATAATTGATCCACTCTAAGGTTTCTATTATTTAATCAATCAATCATCCTTGATTAAGGAATGATATTTAGATACAGAGGGTGATTTACCCAATTTAACTACTTAACTTAATAAGAGAGAGAAATTTATTGCCTCTAATCATACAAGATGGCTTGATTATTTTGAAATCATAAGAATCAAAAGAATAAATCAAGGTAATGGATTGCTCATCAACTATGATGAGATATAATCATAAAGTCACTACTATGAGTCAAAATTTTGACTTAGATAACCTATCATATGATCATAAGTGTACATTTAACTAATGTGAATATACTCATCCTAATAGAATGAGATATTTAGAACTTAAGGAATGACTTAGTTTAATATTTTAAGTCACATTAGTGACTTATTCAATAATAGATTCAAAAATCTAAATTAATTTATTCTAAGGAATGAGAAGTTATTTACCCAAACTGGGCAAGTTACTTCTTAAATTTATATATTTCTGTAAGTCATACGCACCTAACTTTGCTAAAAGAATCTAAGGTTTGATTGAATTAAACTAAGAAAATTATCAAGTCAAGGATATGAAAAATTCAAATTTTCAATTTGAACTTATATGAAGTAAAGTAAATTTTATGGATGAAGAAGTAATAAAATTGAGTGTATATACCTGGGATAACATTATCATTAGATTCCTCTATTCCCAGATGATTGTGTTCTTGAAGTTTAGGAGCAACTATTTTCTCCCTGCCAGCTAGATATTCTGTTTTAGGCAGCGGTGATGTTAGCATTGACATAGATTCCAAATCCTTAGATGAGTTGTCATGGCCTGTTTTGCTCTGATGAAAATGATGAATTATATCTCCATTGATTGTTTTGGAAGCACGACATTTCTGATATCCGTGGCCTTGACGACCACATGTAAAACAGCCTCTACCAAAATGATAACACCTTCCATAAAAGTGTGGTTTAGTGCACTCTTGGATTGACTCCATTGATATGCTAGATCCATCTTGGTGAGCTTTGCGTTTTCGATTCTTTTTGGTGATCCTATGTTGAGTTTTAGAATCTGTGAGAAATAAGTTCCCATTAAAGATTAGAAGTCTAGATCTTAAGTCTTAAGAAGCCACTAAATGACTTATTAGTAATAGTTTGTGCAGTATAAAGAATATAAAAAGGATACCAGAAATTGCAGTATTAAGAGTAGATACTAGTTTCTGGATAGTCACTGCTTGTTGTAATTGATTCTCTAGCATGATTGTTACCATGTTCCTGAGTGAAGTCACTTCATTGGTATTGCTGTTTGATGAATCATCCATGTTGAGGGAAGAAGTTTCAGGATTCATGCTGAAATAATTATGATTAATGTTAATCTTTAAAAGAAGAGTTACTATACTTCTTGGGTTATTAATATTCAAAGAATAATTTAATATAATAGAAAAGATACTAAGTGTGTTCCAACATTTTGAATTGATAAAGATTCTATCACAGGTGTTTAGCCAAGATCAAAGTTAATGTTTATAATACCAAAATATTTTATTTATCATTCGAAGGATTTACTTTTTATTAAGTTCTTACTTCATATTGGATAAGAGAAATTACAAGTATAACTAAGATATGATTGGAATACCTATTTTTATTTGAGATAGATTCTATTATGATTTTGGTTCTTATTAAATCAATAAAGAGGATCCAATCTTCTATAGGCAAGCTGTTGCACTAAAGAGGTTCATTTAACGTACAAGTTTTGAATTTCTTAATTATAACTTAATCCCTTAGTCTAAAGCTCAAGGTTTAATATTTCAATTTCTATGATTATAGAGATCTACTAGTGTTTGTTACTTAAGCTTTTTATAACTCTAAAGTTTTAGTCCTTACTAAAGTTATATTATGAAAGTGTTCTCTTCATTTTCTACTACTTACTCTGAGTTATACTTATAATGAGATGGATATTGTTTCAAGTATTCATTTAGTGATCAAGTGGCAGAAGAACAGTCCATTAGGTAGAAAGGAATGAATTCCAATCTGACACCTTATGGAATTATCTGATACCAACTGTGGCGGCCCTGCCCCGCCGTGGTCCTGTTAACCCTTAAGTTAACATGATTACAGTGAAGGGGTCACCAAATGACAAGGTTCCCACTTAAGATTGGATTAGACACCTATTTTAATCTAATTTAAATAAGGACTTTGCCATTCAATCCAGAAATACTATCACTAAATGATCATACATGAACTCAGAGTGCGGAAGCAATAAAAGGTATAACATCCATCCAATACAGTATAAATACAACAATACAGAATAAGTAAAGTACTGAAAGAGAAATATAAACCTGTATTATTACAACATTTAAAAGTTTAAAAGAACTGAAATGAACTCTCAATCGTACTGAAAGAAAAACTAAAGCTACAGATCTTCAGGAACGGGCTCCTCCTCCAATGGCAAACTCTCCACTGGATCTGCTAATCCAACAAACTCAGAACCTACCATTATCAGTTTCATAATGGTAGGGCCCCAGCCAACAAAAGAAAAACTGGTTAGACAATATGTCTAAATACATTTTAGGGCAAACAATTTTATTAAATTAAATGGATATCACCATATAAACAGAACTAAGCATAATAGGTGCAGAAAAGCGTACAAAAAGAACAGTATAAAGTTATAAACAAACAGTTTATAACTAAGCAAATAGGAAGTAATACATACCTCCTCCAAGCAACTGCAACAAAGACAGGTAAGTAAAAGAAAAGTAAAACGGTAAGAAAGTACAACCTAAATGTGCATATGATCAAACAGATTATGCTAAGTGACATACAAAATTTAAACAGTATAAAACTGAAAACACTAACATCCTATGTGAGCATATAAAAATAGTAAGTAAAACTAGCATCCTATATAAAAACACGTGCAGGAAAGCTGTAAGTAAAACAGTGCTGAAATGCAGAATATGCTAGTAAAACAGTAACTGCAAACTGAAACAATAGCAACTATACAAATTCAGCAAATCTTAGCCTGATGAGCTAAGAAACTCTGAACGGAACATCACTGAATTCTCTTAGCCTGATGAGCTAAGACAGAACTGAATGTAAGTGTACTTGAATTAGTATAACCATATTAAAATCCTGACTATATAGTCAGTAGGGCAAGAGTCTATCCATCCTATCCCATGGACTAGGCATGGTATATACTATCGGACTGAAACCCCCTACAAGAAGCCGACCCCGAACGAGTTGATTGAAGAGGTATACTAATCAAGCTACATCTTACAAACCACTTGTGAAACAAAAACACAATGCTATTTATGAATGTTCAAAATTGACATAAGATATTTATCAAATATCTTAAGTACTATAGGTAGCACAACTAACTTGGCTTGGAAGGTATGGTTATTAATTGGTAATTGAATGTCGTAGAATTTGTTCGCACTTAGTTGGGCTCCAGATGGAAGTCCAACACTCAAGATCTTCACAAGTTTACAATATGAGAGTCCTAATTTCTTGGCAAAATTTTCAGAGATAAATGAATGACTAGCCCCAGTATCAAATAATATACTGCAGGGCTCATTTTTAAAGTATAAGGTGCCTAATAGTAAAAGTTTAGACTTTAAAAAATTCTAATTTAGTAAGAAAAGTAAAAGTTTGCGATTTGTACCTGAAACTACATTGTTGTCTTCTGCTGCTTCAACAGGAGTGAGATTATATACTCTTGCCTTTCCAGCAGGTCTGCTGTCAGATGTTTGAGCTTTTGTTTGATTTGGGTTTGAAGGACTTGCAGCATATTGAACTTTTGCAAGGGTTCGTTCTTGAGCAGGAGGTGGCATAAGAGTTTTCTGAGGTTCTTTGAAATTGATAGGAGTGGCACGGAATACTTTATTTGTACGGTTCCGATCAATAGTTACTCCATCAATTATTTTATTTGATCGACAGTCTCTATATGCGTGACCTTATCTTCCACACGTAAAACATACTCGGCCAAAATGATAACATTTCCCATAAGGATGTGGCCTATTACATGTGGCAGTTTGGCCTGATGTTTCAGTAGTTTCCATTTGATATACCCTTCCTTGATTTGTTCGTTGTTGCTTGAAGTTCTGAGGGTATTTATTCATATTGAAAGCCTTTCTCTTCATGTCTTTAGTGTTTTGATGATGCTCTACTATCCGAGCTGTCTCAACTAGCTTCTCGAATTTGGTATGTTGTAAAGGAATTACATGATCTTTGATAGACTCTCTGAGTCCATTCTCATATCTGAAACATCTATCTTCTTCAGTTGGAACCAAATGAGGTGAAAATCGGATGAGCTTTCAAAATTCTGAAGTATATTCTGCTACTGTTCGACTTCCTTGAGTTAACCTTAATAAAGACTCACCAATGATGTTCTTGGTGGAGGGTGGAATAAACGATTCCTTGAAGGCTTGGACAAACCAGCTCCATTCTATTTCGTCTAACTCGAACTCTTCAAATCGTGTGTTCCTTTCTTGTTCCCACCAATGTTCTGCCTCTCCTTGCAGAAGATGAGTGGCTAGTCTTACAGATTGGTTGCTTGAACAACCAAGACTAGTGATATTTTTCTCTATAGTTTTCAACCATGCTAAAGTATCCATTGGGGATTCAGATCCTTCAAAGGTAGGCGGTCTTAATCTTAGGAAACTGTGAAGTATCCCATCTGCAGACTACCGATAGATATTGGGAACTTGAGGAGCGGGGGATGCTGAAGAGGTGCTGGCATTAGTAACAGGTATTATAGATACTAACTTTTGAATAGCTAGAGCCTGCTGATTTTGATTCTCTAGCATTACAGTAACCATATTTCTTAAAGGAGTTATTTCATCAACAGTATTGGAAGCGGCCACAGTATTATTTGGAGCATTGCTTGCGGATGGTTGAGGATTGAGTGGAGTATTGTTGGGAGAAGTAGCAGGATTCATTTTTCTGAAATCAAAACAACTATCTTGAGTTCTTTATTATAACAAGACATAATATAACTACTGCTTTTCTCGTTTATTTAAACTTTTATTGAAATAACAAAATACATCATCATAGACTTATAAAACTATTCCCATCCTATGTATTTAATAAAAAATGCTCTACGAAAGTCTTCATAAATTACTTCACGATGCTCCTCTTGTGCTTTACGAAACAGTTCTTCGTATGTCATAATCCACCATTCTTTTGCTTGCATACGTAAAAGACATAGCACAACTTCTAATCTGATGTGACTAGGCCATTCCATAACACCAAATATGTGGTCAACTCTCGCAAGCCATTCTCTTGCTAGTACTGGAAAATCAAGGCCTCTATAGACGCCTTCTTTCAGTAATTTGATTATCACTTGCGATCCTTGTTCTGATACTCCTTCGATCACTCTTCCTTGCTTCTTTCCTAATTTATGTTCATATTTCCAAATAGTCTCGAACTCCTTTAGGTAAGTCATAAATGCCATTTCTAGAAGATCTTCTACTCCTACAATTATAACATTCTACTTAGATTTGTTGAGCATATATATATATATTTTGATAATTATCATCTTTTATGGTTATTTAATAACTTAACTTATTCTGAGTTATACTCATAATGTGATGGATGTTAATTCAAGTATTCATTTAGTGATCAAGTGGCAGAAGAACAATCTATTTGGTAGAGAGGAATACAAATTCCAATCTGACACCTTATGGAATTCTCTGATACCAACTGTGGCGGCCCTGCCCCACCGTGGTCCTGTTAACCCTTAAGTTAACATGATTACGGTGGAGGGGTCACCAAATGACAAGGTCCCCACTTAAGATTGGATTAGACATACATTCTAATCTAATTTAAATAAGGACTTTGCCATTCAATCCAGAACTACTATCACTAAATGATCATACATGAACTCAGAGTGCGGAAGCATCAAACATAACATCCATCCAATACAGTATAAATACAACATTACAGAATAAGTAAAGTACTGAAAAAGAAATATAATCCTGTATTATTACAACATTTAATGAGATTAAAAGAACTGAAAGAAAACTCTCAACCTCTCTAAAAATAGAAAACTAAGCTACAGATCTTCAGGAATGGACTCCTCCTCCAATGACAAACTCTTCACTGGATTTGCTAAACCAACAAACTCAGAACCTACCATTATCAGTTTCATAATGGTAGGGCCCCAGCCAACAAAAGAAAACTGGTTAGACAATAAGTCTAAGTACATTTTAGGGTAAGAGTTTATTTAAGTTAACTGAATATCACCATAAAAACAGAACTAAGCAAAAATAGGTGCAGAAAAGCGTACAAAAGAGCTGTAATAAGTTATAAATCATAGTTTATAACTAAACAAAAAGGAAGTAAAACATACCTCCTCCAAGCAACTGCAACACAAAACAGGTAAGTAAAAGAAAAGTAAAACTGTAAGAAAATACAACCTAAATATGCATATGTTCAAATGGATTATGCTAAGTGACATACAAAATTTAAACAGTAAAAACTAAAAACACTAACATCCTATGTGAGCATATGAAAACAGTAAATAAAACTAACATCCTATATATAAACACATGCAGGAAAGCTATAAGTAAAATAGTGCTGAAATGCAGAATATACTAGTAAATCAGTAACTATAAACTGAAACTATAGCAACTGTATAAGTCATCTGAATTGAATACGAACTCAGCAACTCTTAGCCTGATGGGCTAAGAAACTCTGAACTGAACATCACTGAAACTCTTAGCCTGATGAGCTAAGAAAGAACTGAATGTAAGTGTACTTGAATTAGTATATCCATATCAGAATCATGACTCTGTAGTCAGTAGGGCAAGAGTCTATCCATCCTATCACTCGGACTAGGCATGGCCAATAGACTGTCGGACATTAAACCCTCGAAAGGTTGCCGACCCCGAACGGGTTGATCGAAGAGGTATACTAATCAAGCTACACCTTACAAACCACTTGTGAAACGAACACAATGCTTTTATGAATGTTCAAAATTGACATAAGATATTCATCAAATATCTTAAGTACATAATATATGTTCAAGGTATAAGGCTCAAAAATCAAGGAATGCGAAGCATCAAAATCAAAGTGCAAGAAAACTCTATCTAAAACACAGGTGATATCCTTTGTTGTCTACTTTATTCGTTCTATCTACTCTAAGTTACATAAGTTTCAGAATCAACAACTCTTACACATTCTGTAACTTAGAATCATGAATCCTACTTGTTGAAGATAATTAGGACTGGCCAAGTCCTAATTATAACTAAATCAAAAGACGACTATTTGGTTAAAATGAATAAATCAGCGACCTAATTTTGTAATTTAATTCATCCCAACCTCATCTTGATTAGCCAAATCAAGATGAAAAGATTAAGAATTAGACTCCGGATGATGGGGTCTAATCACTTAATCTAAAAGTATAACTAAGGGTCTAAGGTTTAGAACCCAAATCTCATAGATTAGGTTAAGGCAAATCCTAATGATAAATCAAATTTCATTAGGATAGATCTCTATTCTTAGTTCTAAAGTTTAAATATCAAATAATCATTTAATAAACTAAGAAAAATCTATAAACTAGAAAACTCAAGGTTTCATCTAATTGAGTAACCCAATTTACTCAATAGATGAATTCTAACCTTAAGATCTATTCCTAATCTTAGGAAAATAAGTCTCTTAATTACTAAGAGTATCTCTCAAGACACACATCCTAACTAATGTTATAAGACCTAAGGATGGGTCTAAGAATAATTAAGGAAGGAGAACACTCACTTAGGACTTATGAATTTTCTAAATGAGCAAATTCTGAGATTTTAATCAAAACTTAATTTAGACTTAAATTTGATTAATTTTAGCTATGAATCATTCCATTTACTGATTTTAATGATTTGAAATTGAATTTAGGGCTTTTAAAGGCTAAATCCTAAATTTG